>OW285242.1:53106754-54306754 GCA_935421215.2 Melolontha melolontha
CCCGCACACTACGCGTGGTTTCTATATGTCAACATCAGGCCGTTTCAAACACTAGAAAACGAGTTGTTTGGAGGTTGATGTATGGCTTTCATCTGAAAACCATACGTTATTGAAGAAATCTAGGTCTGCATAAGTCATGAACAACACTATACGGCATTCCAAATAAGAATAAACCATTGGGAAAGATAGGGCTTAAAATAAGAGTTTGTGATTGGCTAAAATAGAGGCCGCTTTTATGTAGCCAAAATTATGTTTATTTACTTCTGTCAAATTAGCGGTTTGCTGTCAGTACTGACCGGTATTTCTGTCAGTGCTAGTCAATTGCGTGTTTTACTAGTTGTTTATTGTGCTATTTATTATTAATATTCGTTAAAGGTAGTTCGTTATAGAGATTATAAAGTGAAAACCTCATTTTCTAAAAATATTTTATCACTCATTAATTTATTTAATTTATTTAATCGCAATCGTTTTAGAGCATGGATGATTACCAGGTCCATCAAAAAATCTTAAACGGAAAATATGTAAAAAGTGGACAGAGGCTTATAATGTGTATTTTAAGAAGAAAGCGTCAAACTTCAAAGGAAGTAGGGATTAGCAGGAATACATGTTTGACATTATTAAGGAAATTGAAATGTCTGGAGTTACACATTCTTCTTTAAAAAAACGAAATTGCTGAGATGCTTACAATAAATTGGATGAAGTATCAAAAAGTACGATTAGAAGGCACGTGCATTAATTTTTCTTTAAGAATGAGTTACCAACTTGCACAAAAATATGTGAATCTTTTTACGCGGATGCCAGTTTACTTCCTTTAAAACGAACATCACTACGGAGAATCCTAAAGACATTAGGATTCAAGTGGAAAAACGCACACGAAACAACATATTCATTGAACGAAATGATATTATCTTATGGAGACGTCGTTATTTAACAAGTATAAGAAAGTTTCGTACAGAAGGGAGAAAAATCTATTATATAGATGAAACATGGGTGAATGCAGGTTACACAAAAGCAAAAATTTGGAAAGATGCAACGGTACTTAATCCAAGGCAAGCATTTGTTGAAGGTCTTTTTATCGGTTTAAAAGATCCATCTGGCAAAGGAAAGCGACTAATTCTGCTTCACATTGGTAGCAAAACTGGTTTTATGAATGGGGGTTTGTTATTATTTGAATCCAAGAAAACTGCAGATTACCATGAAGATGTGAATAGTGAGGTGTTCATCATATGGATGCAAGATATATTACCTTCTCTTGAACCCAATAGTGTTATAGTAATGGATAATGCGCCCTATCATTCTACTAAAACAGAAAAGTCACCTACTTCATCATGGAAAAAGAAGGCACTCATTGAATGGCTTTTAACAAAAGGAATTCTCGCTGATAATTCTATGCTAAAGATGAATTGTTTGAGCTTGTAAAAATTACACATCCTGTCATTCAGTTTTATACGTGGTCGATGAAATAGCTAGAGAAAGTGGCCGTACAGTTTTACGTTTACCTCCATGTCACTGTAATCTTAACCCCATTGAGCTTGTATGGGTTCAAGTCAAGCATCATGTTGCGGCCACTAATAAGACATTTAAACTGGACGAAGTAAGAAATGTATTATGAGAAGGATTAGACATGGTTGATGTTGACGCATGGAAAAATAACATTCATCACGTTATAACAAAAAAAAACAAGATGTATGATTTAGATAATATTGTTGAAATTGTATTAGAAAACTTGACTTTTACTGTAAATACTGGGTCATCCTCAGAATTTTCATTAGATTCAGGTTCTGATCTTGAAGATGAGTAGTTTTCGATATATATATATATTCGTGAACAATATGCAACATGCAATGAACTGTGGTGTGTTAAGTTCAGTTATGTGTGTGTGATGTTCTTGATTTAGATTCGTGTGTGTGTGATGTGTTAGGTATCCGAGTAGGTTTTCGTGGTTTTCCTTCTCGTTTGAGGCGAATGCCGACAGCTTAACATCTTAAGCCGCTCCACGGGCGCACACATAATAATAACTCATGGATTGCCATTCCCCGTTTTTGTTGCCTAACTATTTTTAGAATGCCTAAGGCGTAATTTATTATTAAATTGGAATGTATCTTTGAATAATTTTATCCATGACAACTACAAATGTATAAGTATTACATTAATATACTGTCATTTATATTTTAAATTCTTTGAAAAAGGCATCATATGCCGAAACATGTAAGATGGTTTTAATTATATACATTTATCAACTGTATTTTAAGGTCACTAAAAAAGCTTAGATAAAGAAATAGGTAATTAACATACAAAAAATACTACATTCAATTCGCGGAAAATAAAATAAGCTGACACATATAATTTTATCTAGAGTTTGAGAATTAACAGGAACTTGTTTTCGTAGATAATGTCTTTAATCACTTTCGTGTTCAAATACAGCACTCATGTTATTTATACGAAGAAGATAGCATTGGCTTTGTGTATGTACAATATATGGTGCAGATCGAGTAAATACAATAGCAATAGCAATTAACATATCACTAACTTAATATGCTGTTAGTGATATCCAAATGTATTGAAATACATAATTAGTAAGTACTACAATCTATTATTAATGTAATGGAAATTTGAAATCAATGTATCTTGTAAAATCTTTTTTGAATAGTCTAGATGTGTAAAGAAAGAATTTCTGCTAAGATTATACTGCTAAAAACTACGCTAATAAATAAAAAAAAAAAATAAAATTCCATACTTCTTTACAAATAAAATAATGTTAATACATTTGCCTAATTCTTATTACTTGTAAACTAGCTTTTCTTAAATACGAGGTGACCTTCAAAATACTTTCCTTACGCATGAATACTCCGATCCCAGTGACTTGTCCATCACTGGAAGCAGTGCTGAAAGTGTTCGCGTGAACGTGTTCAACACTGCCTGCAATTCGGTCCGCATCCCTGAATCGTTTCAAAACGGCACCGCTTAAGCTTCAGTTTCAACCCCGGAAGCAGAAGGAAGTCACAAGGGGCACAAGATCTGGGGAATAGGGAGGGTGGGGTAGTACTGCGGTCTTCGCTGAGGTTAGAAACTGACGCACGTGGCGTGTTTTCGATCAACGAACGACCGAAACGCTCATCATCATCAACCGATGCACGCCCATTTTTAAAACAGTTCTACAAAATTTAAAGCAGCAAATATAAACACAAAAACTGTTTATCACCACCCAGCAATGTACCGTTCAGCAAACTGACTCAAACCGCTATATGGTGTGAGCTGTACCTAGCTCACACCATCTAGCGCTATGGAGCGGTACTAGAGTAGTGTCAATTTGGCAAGACACTGACGCAGAAACCAATTTGGAACTTATAAAGAAAAGTGTACCCCAAACGAGAGTGAAAGGCATAGTTCTTGCATGTATAGACAGGCCGAATAACATTGACTGTAATATTCTTCAGTTGTCTTCTAGCGTCCGTAAGGTGTCGATCGTGTTATTTGAGTGAATTTTATTACAAAATCAGTTGTTTTAGTTTATTTTATTACAAAATCAGTTCTTTTCACAACTATTTGGAATAGAAGGCCTTTATATCTGTAGGTATTACATTATTTTTCATGAATTTTTAATAGGATTTGTACTTTATTTGTTATAGATTATTATGTCTAGTTTACCGTCCACATCTGGATGTCGTGACCCAGCAGATGTTGAAATACCAGTGAAAAAAATACAAGTAATAGCAGAACAATCACGGGAAATAATTCATAACGTGTACAATTTTATCAAAAAGAGAAATATGAATGGTAAATTATGTTTTACTCTTTAAACTGTCATAATGTAATTTTTGTCGTATATTGCAAGCAATGATAAACGATAGCAAGAAATAAATATTGTTTGTAGGGAATATTTTGGACATGGTTGCAGAGGCAACTGGAATTAGTAAAAGCACTATATTATCCGCAAAGGAAAAGCCAGCGACGAAGAAGAGAAATCTACTGTGAGTAATCCAAGAAGCTCCCCAAAATCTACTGTGGATCAATGTGGGGTTGAAATAATCCGTCGCACCATCCATAACTTTCATGTGACCGATAAAGTAAGGCCCACAATAAGGTCTGTGTATAATAGAATAAAAGGCGACGAAGCAATCGGTTTTATGGGCAAACGCACATCTTTTAGAAAATTATTACTACAAATGGGTTTCAGGTTAATATCACAATAACTTCTTATTGAATATTTATTATAATATTTTTTCTATTTAATAGATGGAAGAAAACCAATGACAACAGGAAGCTTTTGATGGAACGTAACGATATACGCGAGTTGAGAGCTACTTACATCAGAAAGGTTACGAATTATCGTCGCCAAAATCGTCCCATTATTTATACAGGTAAAGCATAGATTCTTTTTTTTTATAAATTTATTAAATATTATATTTGTAGATGAGACGTATCTCCATGCTGGACACACGACTCCTTACGCATGGACTGATAATTCCAATAGTGGTCTTAAGTGCCCGATATCAAACGGAAAACGCCTTATTATATCACATGCCGGTATGTCTAAAGTTTATAATATAAAAATCGTATTGACATAATTAATGTTGAAGGTAGCGCACAAGGTTTTGTGGATAATGCCCTGCTAATATACCCATCTGGGAAAAAAACTGGCGATTATCACGACGACATGAACTACGAAAATTTCAAGAAAACCAATGACAACAGGAAGCTTTTGATGGAACGTAACGATATACGCGAGTTGAGAGCTACTTACATCAGAAAGGTTACGAATTATCGTCGCCAAAATCGTCCCATTATTTATACAGGTAAAGCATAGATTCTTTTTTTTTTATAAATTTATTAAATATTATATTTGTAGATGAGACGTATCTCCATGCTGGACACACGACTCCTTACGCATGGACTGATAATTCCAATAGTGGTCTTAAGTGCCCGATATCAAAAGGAAAACGCCTTATTATATCACATGCCGGTATGTCTAAAGCTTATAATATAAAAATCGTATTGACATAATTAATGTTGAAGGTAGCGCACAAGGTTTTGTGGATAATGCCCTGCTAATATACCCATCTGGGAAAAAAACTGGCGATTATCACGACGACATGAACTACGAAAATTTCAAGAAATGGGTTACAAGTAAGCTCATACCAAATTTACCTAAAAATTCGGTCTTGGTGTTAGATAACGCCAGTTATCACAATGTGACTGCGATCAAGCATCCAACTTCCAATACCCTAAAATCAGAAATGATAAAATGGCTTAACGAGAGAGGCATACAATACGAAGATAATTTTACGAAACCGGAGCTGTACAATTTAATTAAAATATACAAACCCTGTCATACATTATACCGCATAGATGCTATATTGGCAGAGAACGGACACACTGGTTTAAGGTTGCCACCCTATCACCCCGAATTGAACCCCATAGAAAAGATATGGGGTATTGTGAAAAACTGAGTGGCAACTAGAAATATAACGTTTAAGTTAGATGACGTGGAAAAAATTGCTATCGAAGAATTTACCAAGATTACACCAGACGATTGGTCCAGTGTTTGTAGACATGCAGAAAATATTGAAAAGGAATACATCACAAGGGAACATATTATGGACCAATATTGCGAGGAATTCATAATTAATTTGGATAGTGATCCTGAAGACGATATTTTTGATTATTTTTCTGATTAAGTTGATGAATAATTGTTGAAATATAACTTATTTATATGTGTAGTTATCTTTGTATTTATGTCATTAGTAACTAAGGGTATTTATGTATAATTATGTAGTAATAAAAGACGACGTGTAAACAACAAATTATTTTTACTCCGAATGAATATTCATAAATTTACAAATATAATGAATAAAATCTTGGTAAAAGAAGAAAAACTGTGATATATGTAAATGTTTAAATTATAATGAAAATAAATAATTGAACCAGAAATTGTTGGTTGTATCTCTGTTAAAAATCCCACTTGAAAATAAATAAAATAATAACGCTTTATTATACATTCAGACAATAGAATGTGTTTATGAAATTATGTTTCATGGCAAACGAACATAATGAATGAAATATGTTGTTTCCGCTGCACACGAAATAAAAATACAAAACGTTTTACGTAGAATTCGAATTTTAAATTGCGCGCTAATTTAGACCCAGCCCGACCTATGTTTTTGAGGGCGTTAATACTCAGGTTGCGCGATTCGCTCGCGCAGATTGGTGTCTTCCCAAAGCGATTTTACTCACCCATTGTTTCGTGAGCGACATCCAATTTCCGGGAATTTCTGAATAGCACCTAGTAAATTATTAGTATTTAGTACATTTAAGACAAGCTTTTTCACTATTTCTAAAGAAACGTTGTGCCATTCCGTTTCAGAATTGTGTTTTTCAATTTTGCTCACAAATTTAACAGTTAAAAATTTCTATACAATTTTCAATGTTATTAAATCACACGGTAATTTGTATGTCAATTTGCAACTCAATTATTAAAATAAACTAGCTGACCCGGTCCGCGTTGCTGGCCCTAAGCAAACATTAGTGTTGTATTACCACACGATTGAAATTGAGCTTTTAACGAAATTTACGGCCTTTACATAAAAATCCATGGAATACCTATCATAAAGTTTTTTTACAGAATAACTTACATATGGTGTGGATATGGGCTCAGTCAAAGAAGAAGCGCATGTATTTAAGGCAATTTGGAAATTATATTTATTTATTACTTCATCTTAAGGCCAGCAGATAGACAATCATTTTTGTTTTTTATTTGGTGTAAAAACGTATAAATTTTTAGGAGCACCGGCGCCATCTACTTAAAATGAAACGTACTTATTTTCGTGAAGTATACTCACACACCACGTACTTGCGCCGTTGTAGTACATACTATGTATCAGAGATGGCGCTGTATGTGAAAAAAGATTTTCCCTGTTTTCCTGCTTTTCTCTTGAAATTTTTCCTGAATTTTCTTTGCTATAAACCTCACGGAGCCCGATACCTTTCCAACGAATGCAAAACCGTGGAAATCGAATCGTCCGTTATGGAGTTATAGCGTCAGGAAGGAAAACCCGACTTATTTTTATATATTAGAAAAAACGTATAAATTTTTAGGCGCACCGGCGCCATCTACTTAAAATGAAACGTACTTATTTTCGTGAAGTATACTCACACACCACGTACTTGCGCCGTTGTAGTACATACTATGTATCAGAGATGGCGCTGTATGTGAAAAAAGATTTTCCCTGTTTTCCTGCTTTTGTCTTGAAATTTTTCCTGAATTTTATTTGCTATAAACCTCACGGAGCCCGATACCTTTCCAACGAATGCAAAACCGTGGAAATCGAATCGTCCGTTATGGAGTTATAGCGTCAGGAAGGAAAACCCGACTTATTTTTATATATTAGATAATCGAATATAAAATTCCTTACAAAGAAGTCACCGTCCGCGTCTAATAAATTAATGGTTATCAAAAAGAAAAATCCTAGTAATCAACAGAATCGCATTTCGGACAACCGATCCTAGACGGAAAACAAGGTCGCATAAAGTCTCAGCGCCCTTAATATAGTCAACGAGCAACATCTTGAAACAGAATACTCAGACACATCCTTATTATTACTTATTATTATCCTTTCATAGTGTGGGATACCCGGGCAAGAGATCTATAGGAAGAAGACGGAATTCATGGCTGAAGAACCTTAGGGACTGGTTTGGATGCAATAATAATGAACTGTTTAGAGCTGCGGTTTCAAAAGTAAGAATTGCTATGATAATTGCCAACCTTCGAAGCGGAGACGGCACCTAAAGAAGAAGAAGTGTGGGATAAATTAATACGTAGATGTTGGTATATTATAGATACGAGTATATACCACGGATATTTTTAAATGAAGTACGTTTTTGAATAAGAAAAAATACTGTAGGTAAATATCAAAATATATTTATTTCCACATTCTAAATACTTTCGTCTACTTTTCTACATAATTTCCATTCTTGTTCAGACAGTTTTTGAATTTCGATGTCAAAGTCATCTGCCGTCTGTGAAGAAGCAATCCACAACTGCAGTTTTCGGTTCTTCGTCCTCGTCGAATCGTTGATCATCAAGCAACTTCTTTAAGTACCGAAACAAGTGAAAATCACTGGGTGCAAAGGCTGGACTCTAAGGTGCATGTTCCAGTTGATCCCATCGAAAAAACTTGATTAGACGTTGTGTTTGTGCAGAAACATGTGGCCTTGCATTGTCATGGAACAACACGTCGCTTGTTTTGTACGCCACGCCGGAGTGTTTTCAAGTTCTTACAATACGCATTGGAATCGATTGTTGTGCCTCTTAGCATAAAATCTACTAATAAAATCCCTTTCCTTATCCAAAATACAATTGTCATAATCTTTTGTGCTGAAACTGTCTGTCTGGTTTTCACTCTGGTTGGCGACAATGCATGTCGCCTTCAATTGACACTTGCTTGAACTCAGGAGTTATGTGAGACACCGAAGTCTCACTTGTTTTAATGATGTAGTCCAAAAATTCATCTCCCTTCTAACCGTATAGAGTCAAAAACGGTCAAGCACAACCTAATCTTTTTTCATTGGTTGACTTCGCAGATATTTCTTGGTGAAACATTCTTGTAATAACTTGATTAATTATTCGAAAATAAAACACTTGGCTTAGTTTCACGACTCCTTTAATTAGATATACTAACAATTGTTTCGGCTATTAGGCCATTATCAAAGAGCTATCTAAAACTAAATTTACTCTACTTAAGGTTAACTTATATACCTGTGTTCATTATGGGTGGGAGAATGTGGGTAATTGATATTTAAAATTGCATCGATATAGGGGGTATTTATGAATTCTAATTGCGTGTTTGTGATAACTCGATTTTGTTTTTGGGCTTTTTTAATTTCAAAAATCTCTAATATATTTAACTTTTTACTTTTTACTACATTATGAATGAGGTTACAGCTATTTATATCGGGTAAGTGGTTCTGGTCTATACAATGTTCTGCGAACCCTGTGTGTTTAACACTATATTTTATATCTCTAATATGTTCTGTTAACCGTTTATTAATACATCTGCCACTCTGTCCGATATAAATAGCTTCACAATTCTGGCATTTTATGGAATATACTCCTGATTTATCTAAGTTATCTATTTTATCTTTAGTATTATTCAACAAATTTACTTTATTTATCCACACTATGTTAATGTTGAGTTTCTTTAGTAATTTGTTTATTTTCTGTGTTATGGGAGGGATATAGGTGATTACATGCCAACTAGGTTTCTTTAATTCGTTTATTTCTGGGTATAACAATTTTTGAAGTATTTTCCTTTCTTTATGTTTTATCAACTTATCGATGATATCTGGGTTGTAACCATTATTTTTTTCTATTATTTTAATTGTGTTCATTTCATTATTAAAGGCTTCCTTATTTAGTGGTATACTTGTTGCTCTATGTATATAGCTATGGAAAGTTGACATTTTAATTTTTTTTTTTTTTTTTTTTGTAATTGATTTGCGTTAGCGTGTACTATATTATCCGAAAATGTTGGTTTTCTATAATATAGTACACGCTAACGCAAATCAATCACAAAAAATTAAAATGTCAACTTTCCATAGCTATATACATAGAGCAACAAGTATACCACTAAATAAGGAAGCCTTTAATAATGAAATGAACACAATTAAAATAATAGCAAAAAATAATGGTTACAACCCAGATATCATCGATAAGTTGATAAAACATAAAGAAAGGAAAATACTTCAAAAATTGTTATACCCAGAAATAAACGAATTAAAGAAACCTAGTTGGCATGTAATCACCTATATCCCTCCCATAACACAGAAAATAAACAAATTACTAAAGAAACTCAACATTAACATAGTGTGGATAAATAAAGTAAATTTAGGTACATTGTTGAATAATACTAAAGATAAAATAGATAACTTAGATAAATCAGGAGTATATTCCATAAAATGCCAGAATTGTGAAGCTATTTATATCGGACAGAGTGGCAGATGTATTAATAAACGGTTAACAGAACATATTAGAGATATAAAATATAGTGTGAAACACACAGGGTTCGCAGAACATTGTATAGACCAGAACCACTTACCCGATATAAATAGCTGTAACCTCATTCATAATGTAGTAAAAAGTAAAAAGTTAAATATATTAGAGATTTTTGAAATTAAAAAAGCCCAAAAACAAAATCGAGTTATCACAAACACGCAATTAGAATTCATAAATACCCCCTATATCGATGCAATTTTAAATATCAATTACCCACATTCTCCCACCCATAATGAACACAGGTATATAAGTTAACCTTAAGTAGAGTAAGTTTAGTTTTAGATAGCTCTTTGATAATGGCCTAACAGCCGAAACAATTGTTAGTATATCTACTTAAAGAAGTCGTGAAACTAAGCCAAGTGTTTTATTTTCGAATAATTAATCAAGTTATTACTAATCTTTTTGTTTTGTGGCCGTTATAAAGCAGTCTTGGAACCCACCGATAACACAATTTTGGATATTTCAGTTTGTCTAAAACAATAGTCTACAAAACTGACCTTGAAACCTGTGAAAAATCAATAGACAAATTTAAAATCGTAAATCATCTGTCCTCTCGCATTTTGTTATCCGCTTCAAGAACCAAATCTTCAAAAATTAGAGGTCAGCCAGAGCGTGGCTCATCATATTAACCCCTCCGTCCTTGAACATGCTAACCCACTTTAGAACTTTACCATTATCACTGTAAACTTTACAAATCTGATGGTGAATTTCCGCTGCTGTCAAATTTCTTGCACAATTGAATTGCTGATCGTATCTCACAGTCGACGGGTGACTCAATTTTCGTAAACATGATGAACTTCCGAAGCTCAGCACGTAGACAGACGATGCCGCTGCAAAAGGGGTCTAAACACGAGCAAAGCATCTTAAGAGCAAACACGCATATGCACTGCGGTGATCGCGCGTTACTCTCACTCTCATTCGGAAATGAACCTTATTTAAAATATATCGCTCGTAATATATTTTTTAAACTCATTCAGTACTAATTTTGAATTCTTTTAATATTAGCCTACAGTTTTATTACACACCCAAATAAACTTGATCTGAAATCCCTTAAGTTGGATATAATGGTCAAATGAGACAAAATTTTTAATTATATAGTTATTTCAATTGGAATTTTTTAAGTTTTCAATTCCACTAAATACATGTTGAACCTACTGTAAATGAGAATTAATCGCCATTGATACTCACTTCACACATGCAAATATCCCCTAATGTTTTACGTTAATTATTACAATTCGACAAACTAAATTTGTAGGAAAGTCACATCTATCCCGGAACGCATGGATGCATTTCGTTCTTAATAGAACTCGTCAGTATCCACGCGTTTCGGAATAGATGTGACTTTCACGAATTTTTCATTACCTTAACAACCAGGAAAGTTGACGTCGCGGCGTGTTATGTTCTACATACTGGTACAAATTTAGATTGTCGAATTGTAGTACTTAATGTAAAACGTTAAACGACATTTGCATGTGAAGTAGGATTTAATAGTCATTAATTTTCATTTGCAATAAGTTCAACATCTTAAATATATATACACGCTGTATAGAAATGGAAGTCATGTCTGTCTCCAGGATATCGTTTGCTGACGAGTTCAAATAAGAACGAAATGCATCCTCGCATTCCGGGATTGATGTGACTTTCACGAATTTTTCATTAAGGAAATACAAATCAACTTTTATCAGCTTGACACCTTCTTGGCCACCACACTTATTTCCTTAAAAACTTAAACACATGAAGTATATTTTCCTATGTTTCTGTGGCTTCGAGGCATTTTGCAATAAACTAGTTTTAATATTTACCGGTCTTTCGAGAAATATTAAGGTAATCTTTGAATTTATTGCCAAGAAGTTTGTATTGCACGATATACATATAAGGAAATTGTAAATATTTAATAGAACTTTTAGAGCAATTATAATGTTAATCTAATTAATTTTAGAGGAACATCATATTGAGAATTGTTACTGTATTATTTCAGCTGAAATATACATAAATGATTTTTTAGATCCTTAAAGTGACATTCTCGAAATGTGTACTTCTGTTACTAATTGGAATTCTATTGAGATCTTCAAGCCAAATGTGTACGAGCGATGTTCTTCAAAAACTAGTCGATCTACTAAATGGCGATTGGATTGGCGATAATGTCGACAGGGTTGAATCAGTTTCCGTTGTTTGTATGTATGGATATATTGAAAACTTAAATTATATAGGACACAAAGAGAAAATTAAAAGAATACTTATCAGATATTGTGACAATTCCAAAGTTTCTTCAGGAATATTTCAAATTTTTCTATACGTGGAACATCTATCTATAAATGAAAGTAATATAGTAGATATTGAACCAGGTGCATTTAATGGCATGACATCTTTAGAAAATTTGACGCTCACCGATAATAAAATTTCCATTATATCTAAAGGCGTATTCAATTCCTTAACCAAATTGAAAATTTTTAATTTATCCAGCAGTTTCATACAAGATATAGAAAGTAACGCATTTTTGGGGATGAAAAATCTAAAATATGTGGATCTAAGTGATAACAACATCAGCTATACTTTTGAACTTCGGAATGTTTGTAATGAAATAGAAACTTTGGATTTATCTCACAACCAAATAAGGGATTTGCTTTCTTTTAAAAATTTTAAATTGCTGAAGGACTTGATTTTAAGTAATAATGAAATAATCGAATTAACGAATGAAACGTTTGCAAACACATCCATATCAAAATTAGATTTATCTAGGTATATCAGTGAAGAATTCTTCCAAGGTATGAACAATCTAATGATCCTCAATTTGGCGTTAAATGAAATGTCTTATTTAGAAAATAGCAGGCTTCCGATTCAGTTGTTTAGGGACAATACTTTTTTAAAACATTTGAACTTATCTAGTACCGGATTAAGATCAATTTCTATAGGAACGTTTACAGGATTAACAAACATAGAGGTATTAGATTTAAGTCACAATAATTTAAGTTACCAACCCAAAAGTATATTTCACGACTTACATTCCTCGCTAAAGGAATTTTACCTAAACGATAATTCCTTCACCTATTTTGAATGCGAAGGATTTTCAAAATTAACTGCTTTAGATTTAAACAATAATATTTGGCATTGTGACAATCTATCAATTATAATTCAGAAATTAAGTATATTTGGAGTAGGTTGTTCGGAAACAGATCGAAACGAAAGTTCCGATTACAAGTATACAGGTGCTATGGTGAACAATAAATTCAGCACTGTAATTGAAACATACGATATGATAGATTTGAATACAACAATTGAGGGATATCATAATTTCCTCAAAGAAGTACAAAAGGATTTGGAAACCTTTTACAAAGAATTTTCGAAAGTTTGCTCAATATATTCAATACCACATGTATGAATTCCAATTGTAATTCGAGACACCACGATGAAAATAAAATTAACTTGAAACTTATACAATCTGCTCTCGAGAAGATAAATTCAGGTAAAGATGTTGGAAAGGAAATGCTGGGAATATCTAAAAAACCTCAAAAATTTGAATTAAGAATTAGCAAGGATGATAAACTAAATTATAATTTTACACCAAATATAATTTTATTGGGTATGTTGCTTATACAGCTACTAATTTTACTTCCCCTTATAGTTATTATTACTTATCTACTAATAAAAATCAAATTATTGACTGAATTGAAACAACTTCAAATACCTCTATTAGAAAATAGTAGGCTGTAGACGCTTTTAATAAAAATTTTTTTTCAAACATGCCAAGGCTTTTATTAATAATTTTTTAATAAAAAATCTCCAATTTTCTTTTAATTTCAAAGTTACATAAATTTTTGTTAACATGTTTTGCGTATGAGATATGCTATGAAAGTTAAAAGTGATACTGAACTGAACATTTGAAAAAACTGCGCAATAAGCACTGATTTTAAATGACACACAAATAATTTATAGCTGGTTCATCATCGAAGTTCAGTTTCCTCAAGAGCTAAGATTGACAATATACCTTTTTATGTGAGAATGTTTTTATATATAACAAGTGTTCATTTGAAAATCTAGTAGCATGTGATTTACTGAGAACATTTTGAAGTAGGTATGTCGTAAATTAAAATTTACTACTTAACCTATGAAGTCGTATATTTTGACAGTTTCATACATACAAATAAATAACAAATGTGATTGCCCTTATCAGTGTCATTTGGATTTACGTTTACGGAACAACAAACACATATTAATATATTTGCGTCTTATTCTATCAAAATTTCAAAGTAACCTAGATTGACTTTTCAAATGAACACACGTTATATATAGGATAAAATAAATTAAAAGCCGGCAAGCGGTCTGTTAATTAAAAACGCATTTATTAATTATCTATATTTCGCAACGGCTTTATTGCTTCTTCATGAGATACTACAATATTAATGAAAAATGACATTAAATAAATAAGTGCATAAAGCAGTAGTAAAATACTTACAAAATGTAGAGTTCAAAAAAATAAAAGTGACATACACGGACAATAAAATTGATTAGATTTAAAGTAATTATAGATATAAGGTGTCACATCAACCTTTAAAAAACATGTAAATGTAAAAGTTAAAACATTAAAAATAAGAAATAAAAAAAATAATAAAAAATACAAAACGAAACATATAGCAGAAAACTAATGTCACAAGAATATCAAAAAACTATGCATCAGAATAATTGAAACATACATGAGTAGGTAAACCCCACCAGTTTTGTATAATACAAAGGTATTTTTAATAATATAAAATATTATTAAAAATCTGGTGTGAAGAACACAAATGCAGGTTCACTATTAATATTTTCTGTGAACGTGTCCGAATATATCCTATCCCCAGAGACGTAGATACGTATTTCGCTTTTCTACAAGCTCATCGGTACGCCCCTGCTGGAGAAAGGATATTTCCAGACACATTCACAGAAAAGAACCACCTCGCCCTATCACCGTAATTATGCAGACCGAGCGCAGAAGTAAATTCGGCGCTACCTGTTGTCAGACAGCCGAAGTACCTCGCATACCGTCCACATAATTAATGTGAAGTAACGACGCTCTTCCAAAGGTTAGCACAGCCAACTCTCTAGAAAACTGCATTTTGGTTGTGCCTTCACTCATACTACGGCTTAACCGCATGTGTAATGTATCAGAATAATTGAAACATACATGAGTAGGTAAACCCCACCAGTTTTGTATAATACAAAGGTATTTTTAATAATATAAAATATTATTAAAAATCTGGTGTGAAGAACACAAATGCAGGTTCACTATTAATATTTTCTGTGAACGTGTCCGAATATATCCTATCCCCAGAGACGTAGATACGTATTTCGCTTTTCTACAAGCTCATCGGTACGCCCCTGCTGGAGAAAGGATATTTCCAGACACATTCACAGAAAAGAAGCAGGGGCGTACCGATGAGCTTGTAGAAAAGCGAAATACGTATCTACGTCTCTGGGGATAGGATATATTCGGACACGTTCAGAGAAAATATTAATAGTGAACCTGCATTTGTGTTCTTCACACCAGATTTTTAATAATATTTTATATTATTAAAAATACCTTTGTATTATACAAAACTGGTGGGGTTTACCTACTCATGTATGTTTCAATTATTCTGATACATTACACATGCGGTTAAGCCGTAGTATGAGTGAAGGCACAAACAAAATGCAGTTTTCTAGAGAGTTGGCTGTACTAACCTTTGGAAGAGCGTCGTTTCTTCACATTAATTATGTGGACGGTATACGAGGTACTTCGGCTGTCTGACAACAAGTAGCGCCGAATTTACTTCTCCGCTCGGTCTGGATAATTACGGTGATAGGGCGAGGTGGTTCTTTTCTGTGAATGTGTCTGGAAATATCCTTTCTCCAGCAGGGGCGTACCGATGAGCTTGTAGAAAAGCGAAATACGTATCTACGTCTCTGGGGATAGGATATATTCGGACACGTTCACAGAAAATATTAATAGTGAACCTGCATTTGTGTTCTTCACACCAGATTTTTAATAATATTTTATATTATTAAAAATACCTTTGTATTATAAAAAACTATGCATTATAAATTAAACAATATAAGGACCAAATAACAAAACAATTTTTAGATGGTCAACTAACCGCAAAACCGAGTATATTAAAATAAATTATACTTAGTTAGTATCAGATCTATAATTCAAGTTATTTGTGTCTCTGTTAATGTGGACCATTTCTAAAAAGGTTCTTTTTTATGTCTATTTTCAACGTCTAAGATCTTAACGTCAACAAAATTGAATGTATGGTCACGATTAAGTACATGGTCCACCAATGCACAAGATCTCTTTCCAATACGGACATCACTTTTATGCTGTGTGATCCGCTGTTTTTGCAATTGCGATGTCTATAATGCTAACAGTAGGATCTTTGTTTAAGGGTTTATAAATAAAATTGTCTTTCAGTAAATTTTCTGTTTTAGTTAAATATTCTGTCTTATCCATAGCTACTGTGCAATTACCTTTGTCAGCTTGTAATATGTATAAATTCGGATATATATATATATATATATATATATATATATATAATATTTTCGTGACCTTGGTATGATATGGTAAACTTAATAAGTCGGCGATTAAAGGTCTGGTTTATTACTTCAAAGTATGTATATATATTTAAAACAACCCTACATGTTTCGGCAATGATGCCTTTGTCAAGGATATAAAAAATATAAATGACAGAATATTCTGTCATTTATATTTTTTATATCCTTGACAAAGGCATCATTGCCGAAACATGTAGGGTTGTTTTAAATATATATATACTTTGAAGTAATAAACCAGACCTTTAATCGCCGACTTATTAAGTTTACTATATATATATATATTAATTATTTATATCATAAAACATATTCCCAAACAAACGTTGAGTTTTAAGCCCCTAGCGTTGGTACTATTTTCTTTCCATAACTTCCTGTCTTTGTCTTTGGTCTTCCATTTTGTTCCGTTTTTTAACACCACATCCCGTCATCTTGTCCTTGGTTTTCATATTTTTTTATTGTAATTCTAGTACGGAGCAAGTTATCTGCTGAACTGCTCTTTCTTATGCTATTCCCTCAATGTTACCCAGATACTGGAATTTTCTAGATTTTATAAGCAAATTGATCTTTGGTATTTTGTAGATATCATGTCGTTT
The DNA here is from genome assembly GCA_935421215.2 of Melolontha melolontha. Taxonomy (NCBI): domain Eukaryota; kingdom Metazoa; phylum Arthropoda; class Insecta; order Coleoptera; family Scarabaeidae; genus Melolontha; species Melolontha melolontha. The sequence goes on from OW285242.1 coordinate 53,123,963, forward strand.
TTCATTTGTTTTTCTTATATCATTTATTTTCATGCCTTCCACCACGACCCCGATAATGTTTCTCTCCTACAGTATTAATAGTCACCTTTCAATTGAAATCTCTTAATGCGCTCTTATCTATTCTTAACCTTGTACTTTTTAATAGTAATTTTGATCTGATAGCTTCGGCGTATCAATTTGCCTTTGTTAGCCTTGTTTAAATGTCTTTTCCATCTTAACAACTATTTATTATCCTTATTGACAAATTAGCAAACTCGTCTATTTCTATAAACAACAATATTCGTGGATTTGTTACTGTTTCCAATTATCTCATTTTATTTTGTGCTTCTCACATTCTCATCATTTTGCAGTTTCTTTGGTACGTCATTTGCAAAATCAGCTACTTTATGGCTTTTATAAATTATATATCCCATTACTTTCAGCTGACTATGGTAACTTTTCTAGTAGAATATTAAAAATTTAACAACAAAGCTATGAGAAGATCCACTTATATAACTCCTGTTCTAATTAGTTTCCATTATCCTTGACATTACCTATAGTCTCTTCTTCTAGTACTACTTTTGTTAGTATAGGCTTTTTGACATAATCATATGCCTTAGTAAAACCTACAGATAATGAAATTTAAAATTACGTATTTATTCCAAACAGATTGTTAGCATCTTCAATCTAGTTAAAAAATTTAAACAATTGTCTTTCTATGCTTTCTGACCTACTTAAAAGTATGTTACCTGAAGCTGTACTATAATTTTAATTAATGCCACTAATATATTGTATATTATTCATCCACCAGGAATAGACTAATAAGTTTACTCTAAAATAAAAGCCGCAATATAAATGACATGAACCCAAGCTGCGTAATAATTATGTCTGACGTGTTTAATAGAATAATGCATATATTAATTTTGTTTTTTTTTATATGTGTTGTTGATCTAATGTTTTAATTTCTTACTAATTTGTATTTCTGTTAAATTATTCATAAAAAATATTAAAACATATATTTAAAACTTGTATGTGTTTCCTTTCGTTTCCTTTCTACAGCGTAACCTATTTTGCTGTGGCCGATTCATCTATTAGAACATCTAAAAAACACACTGTGAAGTATAATACATATAGAGATACATTTTCGTCGTCTCTTTCATAATATACAAAATATACCAACATTTCCTATCGAAAATAAAACGTTGGTACCCTATATCTAGACGGTAAGTATATATGTGATTTTAGAGTTTCGAAGACTACAAAAAACCTTGGGTTGATTGTTATATTCACTTTATTATGTACCAGAGGCATATTTTTAACAATGAAAAGCATACTTTATTTTATGAATTTAAAAAATTTTAGAGGACAACCAAACAAACTTTAAAAAAATATTTCATTTAGTGCCCAATTGGGCAATAGAATAATATAAACAATTCAGTCTAATTAGTTAATAAGAGCAAATGCTATTTGACATATCCATAGAAAACAATTTATGGCTATATACAATACAACAGGGGCCTTAATGTGCTCCGCAGCATCCTTGAGCACTCTAGAGAGTAAACATTGCCGTCGCAACGAGCTCCTACAAACGGGGGCAGACAGCGGTCTGGAATATTCTAAAATAAACATTGTTACTAGAACTTTCTAGACTAGTTCGTTTCCGTAACTTATAGAACTTTCTATACAAAAATATGGAACATTCTCAAAGCACATAGAATATTCCAGAAAAGTATGGCACTTTCGTGAAGTTTATAGAACTTTCTAATAAACCTATATAGCATACTATTGGACATTATCGAAGTTTCGCCAAAGTTCTAAGTAGTTGGTGCGGCTAGTATAAACACGGCACCACTTGGGCGAACCAGTTCAATTCCTGAATAGCAACATCTAAGAAGAAAAGAAAACGGTTTTAAGACCGCTACCAGAGAAGCACCCGCTTAGTTTCAGTGTGTTGCTTCGTAGTTTCGTAAAATCGTAGGAAAATGAAAAATTTTTATTAAAGAAGCTAGCCAACAGTTCAAATGAGAGTGATCAAGTATAGGCCGCTACACACGGACGTACATGTTTTAAAACATGTACGTGCACGCAACAACGTGTATTCAATGACGTAAAAACGTATAGTTTTGGTCTGTCTACTGAAATGTAAAGATGTTCTCCCAAAATGACGTTTACTTAACTGTAGCGGCAGTGGCGTGTGCATATGTGATTAAACAGAAAAATAAAATTAGAAAACCCCGTCAAGTGTGGTCGAAAAGATGGCTTTTAAAAGGCAAACATTTTCGCATATTCAGTTATTGGAAGAACTGAGACTAGAACCTGATGACTGGCGAAATTATCTAAGAATGGATAAAGATACCTATGTGGAACTTTTACACCTAGTTACTCCATTAATAGAACGCCAAGGTACAGTAATGAGGTCTGCAATAACCGTACGACGTTATTTCGTGTTGTATTCGGCTGAATAGTTTGTAACTTTTTTATTAACGACTCCGTTTTTTTTTATTTCTGTCAAGATATTCTTTTGACTTATTTACCAAAGATATGGATGCGATTTATATAATTCAATAAACTCTCTCGTAAAAAAGTCTCGTGACATCATTCTAACATCAGACATACTAACAATATCTTAATACTCCTTAAAACATGCGATAATAATGTATATACTAAAAAAGTTCACCTCCGACGCTACTGTAAACTCTCGCACATTCACCTGTTCTTTTGCCTCTACACGTTGAGACTTGCATGCATATAAGTGCATATGCGTTGAAAATTTCTAGCAGAGACAGATTTTTTAACGCGCTGCTTTTATTGAATGCCAATTCAAAAACGTCACATTATTTCACATACACATCAACGTTAATGAATGCTCGCTCATGCATGCACATACATGTTTTAGAGCATGTACGTCCGTGTGTAGCAGCCTTATTGACTAACGGTGAGGTAGCAAAGAAACAGAGATATCGTAACTACTATTTTAATTTTGGCTCTTGCTCTGTTTCTAAATTCCAGCACCCGGGTGTATGCTCCCAACTAAGCTAAAGCGACATCCCGAGACCAATCACTTGAAATTGTTTGTAAAATCTCGCTAATTCTTTAGTAGGAAGGTACAATATTTACAATAGCAAGAAAGTGTGTTTAATACAAAGGTATTTTTAATAATATAAAATATTATTAAAAATCTGGTGTGAAGAACACAAATACAGGTTCACTATTAATATTTTTGTGAATGTGTCTGAAGATATCCTTTCTCCCGCAGGGGCGTACCGATGAGCCTATAGAAAGGCGAAATACGTATCTACGTCTCTGGTGAGGGATATGTTCGGACACGTTCACAAAAATATAGTGAACTTGTATTTGTGTTCTTCACACCAGATTTTTAATAATATTTTATATTATTAAAAATACCTTTGTATTATACAAAACTGGTGGGGTTTCCCTACTCATGTATGTTTCAATTATTCTGATAAAGTGTGTTTACTAAACAAGCCCCAGTACCAAGCAACGCATTTAAGGCAAGTGCAATTTTGTAGTTATTTGCCATCTATGACAAAATGTAGCTCATGTAACGTTGTATATTATATCTATAGTATCAGAATAATTGAAACATACATGAGTAGGTAAAAAAAAGGTATTTTTAATAATATAAAATATTATGAAAAATCTGGTGTGAAGAACACATTTATAACTTTGTATTATATCTATAGTCTTTATGTTTTCGTGTGGCTAGACAATTACACTGAGTTAATTCATTTATTAATTCTTGTGTTTTCGATTTTAAAAATTATCCGCCCACGATTCATATAGATTTCTTATCCATTTTTTTATTAGATGAATATTTTATATTACTTACACATGAATACAAAGAATAATATGCTGTCTAAACTATTTATAAACCAAACAATAAACACAGATAACGTTAGTGTTATACGTACCGTACAGCAAATGCAATAGATACCACGAGTTACTAAATGACCAATACCTTTGTTGGTGTTGAGAGTATCAAGTTCTAATTTATACAAAAATATTCTTATACTCTTTTAGTAATGCAAAATCGTTTGTTTTTATATACCGGGTGACCCAATAGTGCGGTGTCGGTCGATATCTCGATACCGTTTGATGGTACAAAAAAACTTTTCAAATAAATATTCTCTAATTCTTAAAGGGGCATAGCCTAAAAATACATTCGCTTATATAGGATGTCTCAGAATAGCAGTAACATTACTTAATTTTTTCAAATGAAACACCGTATATTTTATTCCACTTTTAGACCCGACTATAAAATCGACGTGCTTTTCATATACCATTGTCTATACCTAACCGTAACAGTTTTTGAAATATTTTACATTTTCTCTAATAAATGTTATGTGCTGGTACTATTTTGCTAAGTCATGCCTTACTTATGTATGTTCCCAAAAACTAAATTTTTGGTATGTTAGTAGTATTAAAATTAATTTTTTTGATACATAGTGTTCAGGAAAGGGAAAGCAACATCACAAATTTCAGATGGAAAGATCTCCATTTTTTTAAATGGAATGCACAGTGCTTTTTTAAGTTATTCTACTCCTAAAATAAAGCACTTTATTTTTGCTTAAGCATATCATACCTATCTGCAATAGATTTCAAGATTTTTTCGTTTTTAAAATCGCTTAACAAAATAGCTGTTGACTTCAAGGCAAGTTCTTAAAACTAAGACGACCATGGCAAATACTGTACGCTGTAAGACAACTACATGTGTATAGCAAACGCCAATTAAGTTGGCGCGAGAAGGGGTAAGTTCGCGCAGGATTAGAAGTAGTGGGGAGATTTGCATTTGGTTTTACATCAAATGTCAGATAATTCTAACCTCTGAGCGTGTATGATCCTCTAGCAATGACATTACAAAATATGTTCTCTCAAACGTCAATGACAAATGTATTCTGACAACTACTTGAGTAGTGGGGGTGGACGTTTTTAAAAACGGCTTCTGCGCACCCCCTCCTCGCGCCAACTTAATTGGCGTTTGCTATACTTATGTTTTAAAAATGAATTTTTCAGTACAAGAACTTATCAATGTGGTTTATGCTGTAGAATCGATCGATTAGAATTGTTTTCTAGCAGGTCACATTTACGCCCATAGGTTTCCGAACGCTGAGCGACATCCTTAGACTAAACGAACGTTTTGAAAGAACAGGAAACGTGCATTATTAAAGTAAATTGCAAAGGCAAAAACGGGTAGTCATTGAAGTAAATGAAAACATAGTATTGGAAACTGTAGTGGAAAATCCTCATACAATCCCCACAATTTTCATTATTATAATACCTAATGAAAATTCTAGAAGGATAATTCCTTTGGACAATCAGCGTAGGTGTGGTGGAATTCTTGGACGTTTTGTCATAAGACCATACTTTTTCGAGAACGCGGTAAACAGAAAAACAGTTTTGAGTTTTTTACGAAATCAGTTTGAAGATATGATTGATAGTTTACCATTACAAATTACCAGGCAAACGTGGTTACAACGTATTTTAGCAGACAGGTGCGGGATTATCTCAACACAAATTTTGAAAATAAATGAATTGATAGAGGAGGACCAGTGAACTAGCCTGCAAGATCTCCGGATCTGACGAAATTAGACTTCTTTCTATGGGGTTATGTCGAAGAACGGGTATACAAAACTACTCCAATCACTGTGGAAGATATGAAGTTTAAAATAAGACGTGTATTTGAATCTACTGATGAAAATATGCTTCAAAGGTGCATCGAAATTTTATTCGCAAGCCTACTGGTCTGCCAAGAACAACATGTTGGCCATATTGAACAGCTAGTTTAGTGAGTGTTTTTAGCAGTAGTAACCTTGGAAGTAGGCTGCAGTCGTTATACAGTTCGTTGTCTCCGGTTTATATGCCCATTGCTCAGTACTATTTTTGTTTAATTTTCTTACTATTTCTTGATTTAAATAAAAATTCTTTGTTTTGTTTCATTAGTTTTGCAGCAGCATATGTTATAACTAGAGAACGGACACGCTTACCTCTCAGTGCAGTACTGGCGAAAGGCTGTATTTCTAAAATATTTAATTTTATTTATATAATTGGAAAACGAACGGGTGGTGATCTATAAAATTACGAAATACATATTTATTTGTTGAAAAGTTGTATTTATAAAGTTTTTAATTTTATTTATATAATTGGAAAACAAACGGGTGGTGATCTATAAAATTACGAAATACATATGTATTTGTTGAAAAGTTGTATTTTTAAAGTTTTTAATTTTATTTCTATAATTGGAACATTTTTATTTGTCCATTTTGTCGTTCAAGTTGAGTAAAGGAGTATTAATATTGACTAGCAATAGTTTCTCAAGGTTTTCTTCTGTCAATTTTGTTCTCTTTGAATTAAGTACATCCTTATAAATAGAAAACGTCCTTTCTACATCGCAACTGGTTATAGGTGCATACTGGAAATATTCTTTTATTTCTTCATATTTAGCCGTTAGATTTTGTGGAATTGTCTCCATACATAATTGCTGCAATGTAATTAAATCTGGATTTCTATTAAGAATTGCTTCAAACTTTTGCCGAAGGCCACATCCGAAGTCACTTGGAATACTTTTCAAATTATTAACAGCCACATCTAATGTGGTTAATCCGTCATTTAATTTGAGATTTCGATTTTCAAAATAAGTGATTAGTTTTGGAAATTTTCCAAAATGTTCGTGAAGAAAGTACAACTGACTTTTTAAGTTTGAGATTTGTGTGAGCTCCTTGCACTCACCAATACTTCTAGCATCCTCCTTTAGCAGTGTTACGAAATGTTTTAGATTATCGAAATTCTCAGCATAATAACTAGTAGCTTCCAGCCATGTTCCCCATCTAGTTATTACTGAAGTGGGAGGCAGTGACAGAGAAGGAAATTTTTCGCTGAAAAGAGCTACTCTCAATGGTGCTTTTCTGAAAACTTTTTTAAAAGCTGATACAAGTCTATCAACTTCCGGAAAAGTGTCTCTGATATATTCACAGATTCTGTGGAGAGCATGTGCTACACAAGTAATATGCAGCATATTAGGATATGTTTTCTTCAATAGGCTGCCTGTTTTTAACATATACGTAGCACTATCACTGACAAATAAAAGTATTTTTTCTTTGTACGTGGCGTCCGAATGAAGCATTTTTTGCATATTCTCCTTAATGGCTTCAGCAACTGTTTCCGCATCAACTCTATTTATAACACTTGTTGCTATTACATATGAGTTATAGGGAATAGTTGGATGTAGTACACCAGCTACAACATTTACCACACAGCGTCCTAACATATCCACCGTTTCGTCGGCGTTTATCCATATGTATTGATTTAAAAGATGGCTTCTAATGCGTTCTACAGTTTTCGTATAGCACCTAGAAAAATAATATTTGCGTAAGTTGATTCATCAGGAACATTTCGACCAGTATATTTTTTGAAGAAATATTTTTAAAGTGGGGTTGCTAAGTTTATTTAATGGAATATTAGCCGCCATAAAAGTTTTACAGAGTTCAGAGTTCAGATGTGTTTGCGATCGTAAGTGACGAATTTTTGACGATATTTTACGAATTTTGTAATAAATTTCGGAATCACTGACAATGGACATACAATCAGTATGACCGTCAATCCAACTCGCCATTGTTTTACAATGCCGTTCTCGACATTCATCCATATCATGTCTGAAAAAGTAACTTAAACAATGCTCTAGATCTAAATAAATGAAAACAAAAAATGTGTGCGTAAGTTATTGAAACTGAACGAAATTCAATGCACACTCTTACGTCGAGATAATTGGTAGAAATAGATTCAATCAAACGATATTAAACAGGATCTATCACAAAAATTACGATGTAATTAACAGTTAAAACTATGAAAACAAGAAACTTACTCACAGCACTTTATTTATCTTACGAAATATAAACTAATAAATAAAACACATACATTATAAAAACCCCACTTCTATCTACGCTCATGAAATCACTTTAAAAAGCACTATATTCTCGGAATACAATAGCTGGCTTGTCCATTGTTATCGCGGCGAGACCAGGTGTCCGAATAAGTCAAACAAATACTTCATTGAATTACGCCGGGATGTACTGAGCGACGTTATACACAATTCCAATTGCCGATTGCGGTTTATGGAAATTGCGTCCGTTCTCTAGTTATAACTTAATATCTTATGTTTGACTGAATAAGGTAAAATGTTGTGGAAGTATAAACAATTTTAATAAACAAATTAAAATCGCTGTGTGCCTTCATATTTAAAAGTTCTTGTTGTGAAAAATCAGTCCTCTGTATTTTAAAGTCAACGAAAAAGCAAGCTGACACATGTAATTTAATCTCAAGCTTCAGAATTGGCAAGAACTTTAGATTGTTTTCTTTGAGATAATGTTCTTAATCAATTTTCTGTTCATATACATTACATATGATGATAAGCATATACTGTATGCAACACTCCAGTAATTTGCATGAAACGTGTTACATTAGTTTTAGTTTATTGTGCAGACACAATAAATACAGTACATTAATTCAGTGTGATTTAAATGTGTCGAAAAATACATACGTATTTAGTAAGTAACAATATATTATTAGCTTAATTGAAATTTCAAGCCAATGTTTCTTATAAAAATATCTTTTCTGGCCAAGGTAAACAATATGACATAACCGCAGAATGTTTTTGAAAAATAATTATTGAGACCTTTAGGTGACCTTTAAAGAAGTTTAATGTCCGCAACCGCATTTGATTCTTTTTTCATCATTCTTAATTTATACTAATGTAAATCAAATATTATTTCCATTCATGTTATCTACAAATTTACTTAAATAAAAGGTAAAAAGTAAAATGTTTTCACAAAATAAATCAAGTGTCAATTACAACATGTATTTATACTAGTAGTATATATGTTGAGCACTTGCGAAATTATTACACTATTAAACTTAAATAAAACACCTTATATTTCACAAACAATAGTATATTGACTATATGTACATTTCATGTGCACTGCACACAGCCTCAGGAGTAACTACTGAGGATGTGTGCTGTGCACATGAAATGTACATATAGTCAATATACTATTGTTTGTGAAATATAAGGTGTTTTATTTAAGTTTAATAATGTATTTATAGTACCAAGTAGCTATTACTGTTTACATATACATGTATTCTGATTTTTTCCTTAACGTCACTTTTAAAAATAATGTTACAGTGTATATTTAACAGTATTGAATTTTTGATAAGATTATATTATAAATTACAGTCAGTATTAAAGGTACTTATAAAATTATAAAAATTATGCATTTTAATGGTTAACTATTTTCAATTCCGAAGAATTATAACAAAATTAGATTTTAAATTAGTGACTTTCTATTTTGTTTAATATTATTATAAACCTATATATAATACAACTTTCGCTGCTATTATGATTATAGTTTTCGTTATAACTACTTACAACACAACTATTCTTTTACCTGCCTGTATATATCGTATGATCAAAAAGTGTTTGGATCGCTATTGCCGTGGAATTTTCGAGATATCTATGAATTTCTTTATTTCAATTAGTTTTGACATTTACTTGACAACTTTTAAGTCAGCTGGCTATAAAATAGCAAGTGTTCATTTTAAAAGTCAATTTAGTAGCATGCGATTTACTGAGAACATTTTGAAGTATGTCGTAAATTAAAATTTACTACTTAACCTACGAAGTCGTATATTTTGACAGTTTCATGGATACAAATAAATAACAAATAATAGGTATTTATTGAAAACTATAACAAATGTGGAAAATGTTGTCCTTCAAGATCAATGCACTTTAAAATCCTCCGTTCAAAATTTCTGATGATATTCTGCAACATTACTGGATTGTTATTAATTTCCATGCATTTCTGTTCGATTCTCTGTAGCATATCGCTCAAATTCAATATAGGTGTTCGAAATATGTTATTTTTTAGATAAGGCCACAAAAAGAAGTCGCAAGGTGTTAAATAGCATGAACGTGCAGGCCAGGCAATTTCAATATTTCGACTAATTATACGCTCATCAAAAAATTCTCTTAAATAATCCAAAGATTCTGCAGTACAGTGACAAGGTGCTCCGTCTTGTTGGAAATATGCATTTTGAAGTTCTTCATCATGCAACTGATTAACAAATGGTTGTAAAATTTCCGTACGGTACCTTTGAGCAGTTAACGTTCCCTGAGAAAATATTGGTCCAATGATTCGCCTTTAGCTTATCGCTGCCCAAACACCAATTTTCTCTGGATGTAGCGACTCTTTATTAATTACATGTGGATTTTCACTACTCCAAATTCTTGTATTTTGTGAATTTGGTATCCCATTTTATAAAACCATGCTTCATCAGTAAAGATGACTATTTGCGAAAGTTCTCCATTATTGTTCATATTTACAAACCAATTACAAAATTGTAGTCTACGTGGGTAATCAATTTCTAACAATTCTTGTACTGCTGTGACATGGTATGGATAAAGTTACATATCTTTTTTTAATAACTTGTAAGTTGTACCAACAGAAAGGTTTATTTGTTGACTCAAATGTCGAACAGATGTTTGTGGTTCATTTTCCATTATTTCTTCAACACGATTGTCAACATGAGGTGTACGTTTCTAAACTGCTCCGGTGCCTGATTTTCTTAAGAGACTACCAGTTTCAGAAAAAAGTTTTAAAGTCCTATCTAAAGTATTCTTAAATTGTATATAATCTATTACAAAATGTGGAAACTCAACTTGAAATTCTACCATGCAATCTTGAACTGAATAAACCCATAAACCATCAATTTTATTACCGCTTCGAAAATAAGCCTGAACTAAAAAAATTTTATGTTCTAAAGTGAAAGCCATTTTAAAACTGAGAAGAAATTTATTTAAACCAGAATCGGCGCACGATTATTTTATACACTAACTGATATTTGTGATTGACATTATAAATGTCATTTGAATTTACGTTTACGGAACAACAAACACATACAAATATATTTGCGTCTTATTCTACCAAAATTTCAAAGTAACCTAAATTGACTTTTCAAATGAGCACTTGTTATACATAAAATGCAACTAATTACCATAACCTAAAATTTATTTTATTTGTGACATATGTGTACTTCAAACTACAGAAGTAAATAATTCTATAGATGGTTTTTACAAAGGACGTTTACTGATGTATTCACATACTCTGTGTACCGCAGGTAACGTGTAGCATATTGAGATAAGATTGCTTTAATAACTTCCCTGCTTTTAACATATTAGCAGCCGCATCAATCAAAAATAATAGCATCTTGTCTTTATAGTTGTCATCCGATGACATAATAATATAAATACATTGATCAATTACTTTTGCAACCGTTTCACCATTTACGACTGGCAATATTTGAGTTGCAATTAAGTATGGTTGGCACAAAGTTGTCGAATGAAGAATACCAACAACTACATTTTACACATATCGTCCCATTACATACGTTGTTTCGTCTGCACTTACCCAAAGATAATGACCAGAGAGGTTCGTTCGTATTTTTTCAATGGTCTCAAATAACGTTTTGGTAAGTGGTATTTACATAAAGTAGATTCATCTGGTATATGAGAATCAGTATATTTTGTAATAAACCTCTTGAGGATGGGATTGTTACGCTTTTAGAATTTGATATTGGCCGCCATGAAAGCTTCAGTTCTTCGTTAAAAGTGTCAGGTGCAGATGGACGTATGTTATCTAGATGAGTTTTCGAAGAAATATGTCTCTGCACATTACACTTTTGTGGACGCCCTAAACTTAATGAACAGGTATTGCAATATATCTAGGTATCATTACGAATATGCAACCAATCTGTATGGCCTCTAATCCATTGGTGCAATGATTGCCCTACGAGAATTCTCTATAGTTAATAAAAATAAAGAGAAATACTAAGAACAGAATGAAATGGACTAAAAAGAAGAAACGAAAACTACTCCAAAAATAAGGTTGTAAATTACACTTAATATTTATAAAAAATTATGGGATAAATATACAATATAACATATAAAACGTATTTTTTAAAATACTAAACGTTGTAACCAAATAACACTCAAAGAAACGAAACCAAAAACAATCCCTTATATCAGAGAATAGAAATTATACTCTAGAACAATAAATACATATATGTATATGCATGTATAACAGCATGTAAACACGAAAATACACTTTTGATATTAGCGGATATAATTTTTTAAGCGATTATTTCCAGATGTCTAACGAAATAATATGTAAATGTATATTACGTCTTACACGCCACTGTTGAATTGAATTTCTAAGGGAACACACGCAATGTGCTATTCATAACGACAGAAATAACAACATCTGCTCGACGAATGCAATCGAACAAGCAAATAGTGTGGCTGTTATAACATGCATACTACACATGATACCGCCACAACGTTTTATAGGGGCAATTTTGGTCATTCAATCACTTCAGTCCACTCTCTGGTAATAACCTCACATGTTTCTTCTTTTCCTACCAAATTATTGCATTACTTTCTTTGGTTTCAATAATATATATTTTTTTTCTATCGTAAGTGAAGCTAACTGCGCAATTTCCGCTTTAATAAAATTAACACTCCTTTCTCTTTTTTTTACCATTTTGTTCCATGATGTAATTTTTTTATTATAACCACGACTGTACTAGTGAATAGTAGCGCGCTTAAAACTGTAGAGAGCATATACAACCGCTTAGCTGCCGGAAGCTATTGTATCGTCGTCTTTTTTCAAAACATGCAACGTTTTTCTCTATTTTTTTCTAAGAACATTGCCAATTCAAAATATTTTTGTCGTTTCTCCTGATTTATAAACCGGCGATTAAAATACATTAAAATGCATTTCTCTTAATCGTTAAGTTAATCAGACCTTTAATTTAACCAGAGGCGGAAAGACCGGGCCTTTGTATTGTTGTTAGTTTTCTGCATTTTTTCGTTGTTCAGTATTGTGTATTGACTACGTTCGATTTCGTTAATACTCAATATGCTTACAACATACACCTAGACATGTTGTTAATTTATAAATAATGGACGCTCGTACCGCGATTTCCAGGCCATGTACGTCCATCGCATATGCACTTTCAGTAAAGTGAAGTCAGAGATAAAAACGGGATAGCTTCCAAATAATTTAAAATATAGGAATCTCCAAGCAATTGTTGGAAATGAAGAAAACATTTTCAATGTTTTGGCCTACGTAGCGATAAACCTTCACGCTCTGGCAGTTGAAACTGAAATTGGTGAAACCATCGCACACCGAATTTGAAAAACACACAGGTACCATCCATTTAAAATTCATTTAGTTCAAGGATTGACGCCGAACTATTTCCAAAGAAGGCTTGACCTCATTGCACGTTTACATATTCTGGAGCAATGAATATCGTTTCCACAATAATAGCATTGTGCATAAGCATAATGCTCATTACTGGTCAAACCAAAATCGACGGGCTTCCAGAAAATGTGGGGACCAACGTTTGGTGTGGTCTTTTCAATGGTTATTTAATTGGTCCTTATTTTTATGAGGAAATCCTAACCAGACAAGCGTTATTAATATTCCTCGCGAAGAAAGAAGAACACTGCTTTGGCAACAAAATGGTGCTCCACGTATGCACGTATTGTGGACGATTATTTAAATATGATTTATCCTAACGTTTGGATAGGCAGCATAGGGCTCATTCCTGGGTGTGCGCGTTCTTCAGACTTGCCGCCTCTTAATTTCTTCCTTTGGGACTATTTAAAGGAAATTGTATATTCTAGGCGTTCCGCCAACTTGGATGATTTGAAGAATAAAATTCGTCAAGGTTGACAAAGAACCCGAGAAACTTCAGCATGTAACATCGCGCTAATGCCTCGTATAGAGGCTTGTATGCAGACAACAGGCGCACAATTTGAGCACCTGCTGTAATTTTTTTTTCTTTAGAAAAACTATTGTTAGTAGTTTTCTATAAATTGTATCATTTATTAGCAAATAATGATTAAAACACATTCCGTTCAAATAACGGTTCTTTTATAGTGTTCATAGAAGTTTCTCAATAATTATTTCAAAAACTGCAAAAGTAATGAAAAAATTATTCAGACGAAAGTTATTTGCGTCTTATTGATTAATATTATGCTGTATTAAAAAAATATATAGGATTCCATTAAAAAAACAGTTTACATTCGAATATCCTACAAGGTGATAACTAAATGCAATACTAACGTCATTCTATAGACTTTACGAGGTAAAGCAACTCTTATTGCAAACATTTATTTGTAAATATACCGGATGAGGAGTTGCAGTCTGTAAACTAAAATTAGTCACAAGCGGTATATACAGGCTGATCTCGATATAAAAAAACAACGTATGAAAAATTGAAAGATGTAATTATATAGAACATAAATTCAAAATCTTTTCTCAAAATTCCCTCACACGCGAGAACAAAATGAATTGTCACGTCACTGTGCCATTATAGAAAGTATCAGAGAGGATATCTTAAAGTTGACCGAAAATAACTAAAATAATAGTTTTTTTAATGTCCATCGCATCCAGCTGTTGCGTTTGTAAACATGCGCTATAAAGTATCTGTGTGCGAGATATTTATTACTTATACACATTCTGAATATTTTGATTTCATAGGCGTCACGTAATACAATTTTCGTGGTGTTTTTAATTTCGGGCTGCGCGTCGTAATTGAGTCACAATATTTTGGATTTATATTCTACATAATTACATCTTTCCATTTATCATATGTTGTCTCTTCATTTCAAGGACAGAGTGTATACATAACGTATAAATCATTTGCATATTTCAATAATTTTGTTTGTCCTATGTATAGTACCTACACATAGGTGGTATACGTAGGACTGGAACGTCCTTAAAAATTAAATATTATTTTCCTGGGTATCACCTGGCTACTACTCTCTTTTACGTTTTATCTTGTAGAAGGACAAGTAGGGAGCTTGTATATATACTCGTATATATATATATATATACACATATATATATATATATATATATATATATATATACATATATATATATATAAACCGAATTTAAAATATATAGAATATAAAAAAACGAAAATTTGAAAACAAAGGCTATTTATTCTATATGAAAATTTCCGAAATGTTAGGAAGGAGCACCTTCTGTTAGCGTTAATAATATTTTCCGAGAATTTGAAAATGAATGGGGCACCTAAACTATTTGGAAAACTCCAGAAAATAATATTCCCTTAATAATTTCGTAATTATAAATATTAAAACTGAAGTCCTGGAAGTTAATACCAAGTTAGAAAATGTAAGATTATCACTAAGAAAGTATACTGCTTAAAGATATATAATATATAATATATAATATATAATATATAATATATAATATATAATATATAATATATAATATATAATATATAATATATAATATATAATATATAATATATAATATATAATATATAATATATAATATGGGGAGTCGGGTTGACCCCCGGAGAATAAAGTTTACTATTTGCCCCCACTTGTCCATTTCTGAAAAGATTTGTTATGTCTAATTTTATTTTTCTATTTTTCGCTTGAAATCATTAGAAAACCCAAAACAGTAATCGAAATGAGATTCATTTTGATACGCTTTTTTTCATTTTTCAGTGTTGGCAATGTTCGAACACAGAAATAAATATCTTATTACTGTCATTTAATTTTAAGAATTTTAGTACGTTTGACAGAAATTATATACATAGAACAGAAAAATGCTACACAAACAATGTATATTGTATAAACTTGACAACAGAAGTTTACAAGTTTAATTTGTCTTAGCAATGTGATCATTGTGAATAGTACAATCATATTGCTATGAATTGTGGTTTATTTATTTACTGCACCACCATCCATTTATTGTAATTGCTGGAAAATTTTGCTTCGAAAGATTGTATTATCATTGACCGTGAGATCCTGTCCCGTAATTTTGATAATTTAACTGTCGAAAATTAGCGTGGTGTATTTTCCTGTGACTAAATGTGTGCTACTTCGATTTTCTTCTTTATGGATGTTTTAATGTATCTCTTGGTCGCTGCTGATGATTTCCATCCTCCATGACGTTTGAGTGTTACTAAATTGCTATGTTTGTTTGCTAAATGTGAGAGACACTAACTAGAACTCGTTTATTACAATATTTTATTAATCAGTCTCCGTATCCATTTGTGCGCTGTTTGATTAGTTAAATATTTCATCGATGACTGCGTGAGATGCGTATTAGAATTTTTCCAAGTAGTGGCGTAACGATTGTGCATGACTTTTCACTTTGGTACTTCGACTCTCTCCAGTCGTCCGTATCGAATAGACGAAGCCTTCCTTTTATGAGTTTAGTTATTTCGTTGTCGAAATTGATGAAAATTTATCACCCCCAAGGTGGATGTGACTTCGTTCTAATCACCTAATTAAGGTATCGAATTTGGTTGGTTAATTACACGGCACGTGAATTCAAATCTAAAGAAGAACTCCCTTTGTAGTAAGTCACGTTTTCTTCTTTTGTTGTTGCATTATTTATCTCTTGTGGTATCTTTTTCTGTAGGGCTTCAATTATATACCTAGTAAATTGAGGTACGAAATTCTGGGAAATTACTATTTTGACCGGCCAGAAGCCGTACATTCGATCAAGGAGGATTGTCGATCCTCAACGAAAGATAAGCGTAACCTGTGTTAATTTATTTCCCGAAACATAATGTAGAATTTGTAGAAATTAAATATAATTTTAATTGCTAATTCAATAATTTCGAAATGGTCTCGCACTACGTCCATTTCATATAATACTTTTTTCCGCCAATTGAGAAAATTTGCATGTACGTAAATAAAATATAACGATTTTCATTTTTAATTGTAGTACCTCTAATCAATTGGATCAGTTGTACTGTATAGTGAAGTAATTTTAGTTGGCTTATATTATTCAAATTCTGTTATACTCTGTGGTAATTTAGCTTGGTTCTATTATTTAAATTTTGTAACAACGTGCCTTCAAAAACTTTCCTCATTATAGTAGCCTGTTTTTTAAGTAATTAAGTAATCAGTGATTGTTGCACATGCGGTGATTTAGATAACTTTAAATTCCGACAGTTGTCATACATAAATTAAAATTATAAACGCTTATATTTTTTAAATTATTTTATTATGAGTTACAACATAAAATACTTATTATTTAATTATTAAGTATTTAAGTATTTAAGTTACTATAGAACTGCCCAAAAAATAGAAAATGGTGCTTGGGTTTATTCCACTAATCAGTGTTTACAAGATTTCCGGCAACAGTATTCTAATCTGCCATAACTGCAAAAATATATTCAAGCTTGTGTTATTAAATTTGGTGTAACAAGGGCAATAACGCGTAAACCTGACGATGGAGCACTTAGAAAACGAACAGCAAATTGTATAGAGGATATTCGACGTCGAACGGACAATTCGCCTAAAAATCTATTTCAAAATTATCGCAACAAGTTCATTCGTCAGGGGAAACATGTCGTACAGGTAGATTTTGTTACGAAAACACAATATTGTCTATGGTTTTTTGAATAACATTAATAATAATGACATTCTCGACAAATGTTTCTTTTCCGATGAGGCTTGGTTCCATCTTTCGAGATATTTAAACAAGCAAAGAATTTGGCCTGCAGAAAATCCTCATTAATTTGTGGAAAGTCTACTACATTCACAAAAATAGGCGCCTGGCTAGCAGCTTCAAGAAGACGAATTATTGAGCCTATATTTTTTAATCAAACCATAACTACTGAAATATATCGAAATTAATTATTAGAGCCATTTATTAATGAACTTGAACTTACAGAAGGATATTTCCAGCAAAATAATACACCAGAGCACAAATCTCGAGAAACAATAGCCCTTTTGCAAGAATTTTTCTATACAAGAATTATTAATTTTCCTAGAAGATTGCTACGATCACACGTCGAGCTTAAGATATATTAGAAAAAAAAACTAGAAAACGCTCCCCGGAGTAGACCCGGTCTCGGTCAACAAAACTGCCCCTGCCCGTTCTTGCCAACGCCCAACCGGTTTACCCGGTCAGCCCGGTGAGTCAGGGGTGGGGAGACCCAGAGGTAAGTGAAAAAGCTAGAAACTAAGGTGGATAAAGGGCGCCACCGAATTTCTGCCGCGGGACGTCGCAAACTCGGAAACTTGATAAAAAATATGCTATAAAAAAAAAGAAGGCAGTTTGCGTGGGCAGAAGGCCGGCTCCGCGACCGAGACTCGTTCCACTCTCGAGGATCGAGAGTCGAGGGAAAGAAACAGAAAATTCGTTGTTTCCAACCAAACAAAACTTATTTATTGTCAACCAGTGTATATTTAAAGACAAAAAAAAAAGAATTAAATTTTAAATTGAAATATAGGGTTATAATTTTGCGGCTGTAGGCCAGCAAAAGTAAAGAAAATATTAATTAATTAACAACAATATAATATAATTCTAAGAAAACGTTAAGTATAATAATTTACAGAACGGCTGAAGGCCTTAGTACGCCCTAAAAAAAAACAATACGTATTCTTTCTATCTTGTCGGTTCACAGTATATACAAATTCAACCCTTAGTTGAAATAAAACGACCTTTAGCTAGAAAGTTTTAAACTCAAATAAGATTCCGCAAAATATGTAATTGCGTATAATGAGAGTATTCTAATTAATTAACCAAAAATATGAAATACAATGATATACATACCGAAGAAATGCGTTCGAAGGCGGATAAATCAAACCGTTGCTGTTTAACGTGTTAGAAGTTTCTCCTTCCCAACACTTTAAATCCTCCAAGGGGAGATATCGCATTTAGCGAATAATTTTAGATATGCTGATCGATTAAATCCCTCACGGGGCCGTAATTACAATGATTACAAGAAGGCCACATCGATCGATATCCGTGTTGGGAAAAGAACGTAACTACGTTCAGAGATCAATAGCTAACAACGAAGTGTAGAGAGCGAGACTTCTACTTTTTTTTTCCTAAAAAGCGAGCACTCAGGTTCGAAATAAAAAACGAAAAAAACTTGAAAGAAATTGAATATCTATTACGTAACCATGTACCCCAACGTGTCAGAATCGGCTGTGGTGGCTCAGGGGTATGGGGACACAATTCGTGAAATTTCCGAATACGTTTTGGAGATTTCAGGAATACTGCGTTTGTACTCGATATTAAAGCATCTACCTCTGGATAACATCTACAAACCTGTTCTGCCACAAGATGTAGAGTTTACAAGTAATATGTAACAAGTTAGGACATTATTTTCTAAGAGGCCGGCCTACAGAACACATGGTTGCGGCACCATCTGTCATAAACATTAATACTTGGTCTTTCGAAAGTTTAAATTTTTCCAAAGTAACTAATAGCACCTCTGCTAATAAAATTAAAGACGTTGGTTGATGTGGTTCCATATTACACGCCATTACATTAACTACAGATTGTTTTTTGCTGTCAGTTGTTTCGTCCACACATAACCACAGTTTTTTATTTTTCAGTTCGGCTTTGATTTTATTTTCAACCTGTTTACGCACCGATGGTAAATTCCTTCGTAACGTTGTCGTGCTCGGTAATGTTTGATTCGCGTATTTATTCCAAAATGAAATAAATGAATCATTACTTAACAAGGTAAACAGCAGTGTACACAAAATCGTAGTTACACATAGTTCATGTATAAACTGTTGTCGGTTAATTTTGTTATTATTGTGCTTCGAACTGCTGACGGGTTCTTTACAATGTGTTTTTAACCAGCACATTAGATATGTATTGCACACTAAACATTTAATTTTTGAGCCATCGTATATTAAGTCCGGGAAATCCATAATAAACTCATTTACTTCGTCTGACAACGGTCGTTTTCTCGATTTATGTGTTGACGACATTTTATTACGTATGCTTACACTTACATGCAGTCTAAGCAAGTACCAAACACATACTGAATGCTTTTTATTAGTTCTGATGCAATACAATAATCCTCACATCGGCGCACATGGCGCGCACAGAAATTGGTCTGCTCTACTTATTATTAATCCTTTGTTGCAGGTCTTTAAGATCAAAAACAGCTGTTACAAAAATATAATTTTTTAAGTACGGCCATAAAAAGAAATCGCACGGTGATAAATCGCAGGAGCGATGTGGCCAAATTGTGTTTGTATTTAAACTAGTAATTCGATCTCCAAAAACATCTCTCTGAGAAATAATGTTTGCATTGGTAGTATGTACACGAGCTGCATCTTGTTGGAAGTAGCCTTCCTGTAATTCATCATCGTGTAACATATTTACAAATGGTATCAATATTTCCAGTCTGTAACGCGTAGCGTTTAATATTCCTAAAAGGTGGAAGCATTTTTTGGCTACTGTTTAAAATTTTGTATTTTTAATCGACATACCTTCATAAAATATAGGTCCAATAATCCTTTTCTGACAAACAGCTGCCGAAACTCTAATTTTCTGAGGTTGCAGTGGCGCTTCCGCAAAAAGTTCGGATTATTTACGCTACACATCCTCCTGTTTTGAAAATTTACGTAGCTAGAGAGATGAAACCAGGATTTATCAGTAAACATAACCTTTTCAATGCCTCCATCATTAACAACAAAACGTTAAATAAATCTTTGACAAAATTCCTGGTCCACAGGAAGTATGTATTTCATGTGTTGCTTGCAAGCGGTAGGAATGTAAATGTACAACATGCTTAAGGACACGTCTGCAAGTGTTATAAGAAGATGTTATTCTTGGTGTAAATGTCGCACAAAACTAAGGACGTTCTTCTACGAATTGCCATACCGATTCAACATTTTCCTCATTTCTAACTGTTGGCTCACCACTGCCCTTTTTGCAATCCACGTTTCCTGTTTCTCTGAATAAGTGCACAAAACGGTGAATGCATGTGGGAAATTGATCATATGGGATAGCAATATCTGGAAATTCTTCTAAAAAATCCTAATATACATCCCTGTTAAAATAAACTCATTCACCTTTAATTTTACAACCATTTCTAAAATAAATTTCAACCATGTGCCGTTTCTATTGTCCGTTAAATACAAAAGCCATTATTAAATAGCTAATAAATTGCAAAGATATCTTCCAACTTGCCGATTTGACTTATGATTATTTACAAACGACACTTCGTCAATTCTATAAGCTCAAACGTAACTTATATGTTTATCTCAGTCGTTCAAATTTTGTGGCTCGCTTGATATGTAGCACATTCCTTAGAAAACTCGTACCACAAAATGGTGCCTTATGCTTATGAAACTTGCGCTTTAATATACTATTTAATATTTACTACTCTTTTGGAAGTGTTATACTAATCTGATTTATATTCCCAAACTTGTTGTATTAGACGATATGTAAGGAAATTCGAAATATTAATAAAATATTTACAAACATTAGAAGGTTAAT
This sequence comes from Melolontha melolontha, assembly GCA_935421215.2. Classification (NCBI taxonomy): domain Eukaryota; kingdom Metazoa; phylum Arthropoda; class Insecta; order Coleoptera; family Scarabaeidae; genus Melolontha; species Melolontha melolontha. The sequence goes on from OW285242.1 coordinate 53,145,322, forward strand.
ACAATTAATTTCAAAGCCATGTCATATTAATTATAGTTACTATACCTTCGCAGTTTTTAAAATTAAACATACATTTATTATTTTTCAGATCCTGAAAATGACTTCCTCGAAATGTGTACAACTCCTATTAGTAATTGGAATTCTCACGAGATCTTCAAACCAAATGTGCTGGCCAGCTACTTTAGAGGAACAAACAGGAGAAAGCTGTTACTACGACGGCTACGATGAAGTTTGCAATAAAATTACAAGCTTAATAACATGGGTTCGTTGTCAATATGGATATCTCTATGACATAAATTATATTGAAGATCCTTTGGATATAGAAAGAATACTTATCAATAATTGCGATAATTCCAAAATTTCTTCAGGACTATTTCAAAGTTTTCTAAACGTGCGAGCGATAATTATAAATGAAAGCAATATAGTAGATATTGAACCAGGTGCATTTAATGGCCTAACAGCTTTATATACTCTGATATTAACTGATAATAAGATTTCCAAATTATCTAAAGGCGTATTCAATTCCTTAACCGAATTGTCAATGTTAAACTTATCAAGCAATTTCATAGAATATATAGAAGATAATGCATTTTTGGGGATGAAAAATATAACATTTATATCTCTAAGCTGTAACAATATCAGCGATATTTTCGAACTTCTGAATGTTCGTAATAAAGTAAGAATTTTGGATTTATCTCACAACCAAATAAGAGATTTGATTTCCTTTAAAGATTTTAAATCGTTGAACGACTTGATTTTAAATAACAACAAAATAATCGAATTGACGAATGAAACATTTGCTAACGCATCGATATCAAAATTAGATTTATCTTCGAATTCTATTAAATATATGAGTGAAGAATCTTTCCGAAATATGAATAATCTAATGGACCTAAACTTGGCGTCAAATGAATTGTCTAATTTAAAAAATGGCAGGCTTCCGATTGAGTTGTTTAGTGGCAATATTTTTTTAAAGCATTTAAACTTATCTAATATAGGATTAAGATCAATTTCTGTAGGAACGTTTACCGGATTAGCAAACATAGAGATGTTAGATTTAAGTAATAATTATATAACTTGCATACCCAAAGGTATATTTCGCGACTTGTATTCTTCGATTAGAGAATTGTATATAAACGATAACCTTTTGACTTATTTTGATTACAATGGATTTACAAAATTATCTACTATAAACTTAAACAATAATCTATGGTATTGTGACACTCTATCAATCATAATTCAAAAATTAAGATATATTACAATAATTCGTGGTTTTACATTAAACGATACGAACATACTTGGAATAAGTTGTGCGGAGACAGATCTGAATAGAATTTCTGGAATTCTAAATTGCGAAGATGCAGATGCTATCATATCTGACAGACTCGAAAGTTTAACCGAAACATACACACACATACACAGGCACGAAGATGAAAACGAAGGTAACTTAAAATTTATCCAGTCGGATTTCTTGAAGAAAATGTGGAAAAAATTAAAAGAACCTCTAAAACTTGAATCGAGGATTGACAAAGACGATGATTCTTCGCTAAATATTATTTCACTGTGTATATTGCTTTTGTTGGCGATAATTTTATTTTCTCTTATGTTTATTACTTATCTATTAATAAAAATCAAACTAATCACTGAATTGAAACAAAGCCGAATACCTCTATTAGAAAATGGTAGGTTATAAAGCCTTTTAATGAAAAATGTTTTTCAAATTTGTCGAGGCTGCTATTTATTAATTTATTTAAAAGAACCTTCAGTTCTTTTAATTTCAAACTTGGATAAATTTTTAATATATTTTTTAAATTATTTGAGCTGAACATTTGGCAAAATTGCAATGTTATCTTAACCGAAGTTCCACTATTGCTTTTAATCTAACTTTAATTGCTATTGCTAATATCATGTAGATCACGCCTACCTGAGATATAGTAATTTTCGGCTAAAATAATAGCCTCAATATTAATGAATTAAACCCCATCGGGACAATAGTTATGTATTTTTGATGTTCTTAATAGAAGAATTAATATGTTATTTTGTATTCTTTTTATATATATTATTGACATAATGTTTAAATTTGTTTCTGTTAGAATATTCATAAAAATATTAAAATAACTGGTTCGTTTTTTTCCTTAAGACGTAACCTATTTTCCTATCATCTACACAAACACTGTAATATCTGACCATCTAACTAAAGGCAGTATCGCTAGTCGGCCTTGTGTATCAGACCCATTGAACTGTAGATACTACTGGAACGAGCACGTAAATAAAGATATTGTCGGGTTGCCGGTCCTCTGTGTTGGAAGGGTGTGGTTGCTGCGTAAGGGTAACCGTTCTCTGTCTGTTGCGTGGGAGTATATGGTGTGTCGGTTTATCGTGAGAAGTTTTATTGAATTAATAAACATTTAAAATTAAAAAAATGGTGCAGACTTGTTGTGCATATGGTTGTAATAATCAGTGGACACCCAATGGAAAAATTAACTTTCATAGGTAAGCCATGTTTATGGAAATAATCAACTTAATTTAACCTCTCTACAAACATGTTCGTAAATAAGTTGGTTGAAATCATAATTGAAATGAATGTGATGCAAAAAAAAACTGTAACATTAATATTTAATTTGTAACAAAATTATATACATAGACATTGATAACGTCTATATTCTATATTAAGTCAATATTTTACTTTTGCTTTAGACATATTATACTTTTAGATTTCCAATGAAACAGCCAGAGATAGTAAAATTATGGGTACAGGCAATTTGTAGAGAGAATTTCACTCCAAAGAGCACGACAGTTGTATGCAGTGATCATTTTACTGCAGATAGTTATCGGGAATCTTCTATGAATAAGAATCTTTTAAAAAAAGATGCTGTTCCATCAATGTTTAGTTTTAATAAAAATGTGAACAAGTATGCCTCGAGAACAAAAACAATATTATTTTATCACGTTTAATAATTTTAAATGAAAAAAAAATATAAATAAACTATAAAATGCCTCGAGAAGTATGCCTCGAGAACAAAAACAATATTATTTTATCACGTTTAATAATTTTAAATGAAAAAAAAATATAAATAAACTATAAAATGTTTTTTTTAATACGTATGATATGTACATGTCATTATCTTCTTATCAGATTATTTAAACTGCATAATAATTATATTTAATAATATTTAAAAATGAATAAAAGTTGTATATCTTCTGGTTTATTATTTTATCTACTAACCATAACGACTTCCTTCTATATTTCTTATAAAACTTCACATTTAGACTAAATTTTTATCACACCTGCCCCTAATACACAAAACAGTATATGCCTGACGCAGCGACTGTACTCTTCTAACTTGAAAGACCGGTTTTACTGCTCGGCGTTGTCGTTCCAGTAGTAGTATATAGTTCAATGATCAGACCTTACTTAGTTATACAAGTTCACTTCGTGAATTGTAATGTAATCGTTATTTGTTATTTTTTGTTATTTATTGTTATTATACATTATTATTTAATCGTTCCCGAATGTATCATTTACTATACCAATGAACCCGGTCTCTAAGGAGTCGCCTCTCAAACTAAGCCATAACTAGGACGACATCTCATGGCGATCCGACCAGCCACTTCTGATATTACATGGCCATCCTGCCTACAACTTCTAATATTACATGGCAATCCTGCACGTTCTGATATTACATGACGATCCTGCCAGGATCGCCATGTAATATCTGACCGACTAATTAAAGTCAGAATCAGTCAGACGGCTTTGTGTATTAGACCTTACTTAGCTATACAAGTTCATTACGTGACTTGTAATGTATCCCCTCGAATGTATCATTTGTTATACCGATAAACCCGGTCTCTAAAGCCTTGTACACGCTGCAGCCGCAACGTGCAGTACAACGTGTGATGTAACATGTAACGCAACGTGGACGGCTTGATATAGACAGCGCAACGTTGAGAACGCGCAACCTACTTTCAACGCGTTTCTAGTTGTTTCCTCTAGAGGTTCGCGAGCACTGTAGTATCATGGAGTGTTCCTTTAGTTATAATTATTATTATTATCATCATCTAGCCGTAGCGTGCTGAGTTTATATGTTAATATATGAATTAACCACTGACAGGAATCCACAAAGATTGTGGAGAACCAATTCATTTTGGCTTTTTCGCTCCTAAAAGATGATAAGAGACTAATCATTTTAGTTTTACAAATCTCTTCCTTCGTATCCATGCGTTGGCCGATATCATTTCACGCATCCGCTTTTAGGTTCCTTTTTTTATCATTTATATTTGAGGGATTCCATAAAAGTCCCTTCTGCTTATATAATTGAATGAGCAATAGGTGGTATTGGTGGTAACTGGTGATATTGACATTTTTAATAACATTATATCTCGCCAAATTTCTACAAATTCGATGTTGCACGTGTGCGCAGAAGTACACACTCACCAATTATTCATATGCTCGTCCAAACTACAACCGAGAATCCCTTTGTGTTCGCACGAAAAACTAACACCGACAGATAGCTGCGCGCAATATCTGCGAGCTGTAACATGCAACGCATGTCCACACACGTTGCATTTTTACACGTTCCACTACACGTTGCGGCTGCAGTGTGTACAAGGCTTAAGAAGCCGCCTCGCAAACTAAGCCATGACTAAGCTACTTCTGATATTACACGGCCATCCTGCTTACAACTTCTGATATTACAACACATAAAAAACAAAATCTGTGAAGTGAATTACATAAAATAATATATTAAAAAACAAATTTCATAAGGCATCATTTTGTCGCGCGAGATCAGTTTAGAAAACGAGAGACGATAGCGGCGAGTTTTCTAAAGAGCGAGTGCGGCAAAATGCCTTATGAAACGAGTTTTTTATACCATTTTTTTCTATTTTGCATTTTTTACATTAATAAATTGGAATTATTTAATTTGAAAGTTCAGAGTTTTATTTTTATATAAAGCTGGTCACATTGATACTTGACATTTTCAAATTTAAATCTTGCTATCCGCTATATTATATTACATATTATTTATTAATTTTCGTTAACATTACTTGATATTTTATTTCAAAATATAAACATGAGTGGCATAGAAACTAATATATCTTGTTGTCAATTGTATACAATATACGTTGTTTGTGTAGCCTACGAACATATATCATATCTGTCAAATGTATTTAAATTTTTAAAATCAAATTACAGCAATGATATTTATTTCTGTGTTCGAACAGGCCAACATTGAAAAATGAAAAAAAGCGTAACGAAATTAAGCTCATTTCGATACTGTTTTGGGTGTCATACAACATTTCGAACGCAAAATAGGAAATAGTATATTAAAAAACAAGTTTCATAAGGCACCATTTTGCCGCACGAGATCAGTTTAGAAAACGAGCCGCGATAGCGGCGAGTTTTCTAGAGAGTGAGTGCGGCAAAAGGCCTTATGAAACGAGTTTTTTATACTATTTTTTCTATTTTCCGTCTTTTACATTAATAAATTGCTAATTAAATTGGAATTATAGAAAAATATATTTTTCTATTTTGCGTTCGAAATGAACTCATTATGAAACAGAAAACAGTATCGAAATGAGCTTCATTTCGATACGCTTTTTTTCATTTTTCAATGTTGGCGTTGTTCGAATACAGAAATAAATATCATTGCTGTCATTTGATTTTAAGAATGTATGTACATTTGACAGATATGATATATGTCCGTATTTTACACAAACAACGTATGTTGTATACAATTGACAACAACATATATATGTTTCTATGTCACTCATGTTTATATTTTTAAATGAAATATCAAGTAATGTTAACGAAAATTAGTAAATAATATGTAATATAATATACTTCGCGGATAGCAAGATTTAAATTTGAAAATGTCAAGTATCAATGTGACCAACTGCATGCTTTATATAAAAATTAAACTCTGAACTTTCAAATTAAATAATTCCAATTTAAGCAATTTATTAATGTAAAAAACGCAAAATAGAAAAAATAAATTTATTTTTAGGGCTTACAAAAATTACGGGAAATTTATTTTTTAAAAATTACGTTATCTAAATGTGCCCCATTTGTGTCCAGGCACTCTTGAAGACGACCTCTCCAATTTTTCATAACGCGGCGGCAAGTGTCTGCAGATATGCCTTCGATTTCTTGTCGAATATTGTTCTTTAGTTCCTCCAGAGTGGCAGGGCGGTTGCTGTACACTCTACTTTTGAGATAACCCCATAAAAAAAATCACAGGGACTCAAGTCAGGGCTTCGGGGGGGCCACTCAATATCCCCTCTGAGAAATCAGTCTTCCCGGAAAAAGCCCCTGAACGACAGGCAAAGAAAGATTGGAAGTGTGGCAGGTGGCTCCGTCCTGTTGGAACCAGGTGTCCTGAGTGTATCCTTCGAATTCTTGAAGAGCAGGAGTGAGGAAAGTTTGAATCATGTCTACATAACGCCGAGAATTTACAGTGACTGTGCGACCTTGTTGGTCTTCGAAAAAAAAAGGGCCAATTATTCCGGATGCCGACATTGCAGCCCATACTGTGACCTTCGGACTATGCAAAGGCCTTTCATGTTTCCGTTTAGGGTTTTCACTACTCCAGTAGCGACAATTTTGAGTATTGACGTGGCCATTTAGGTGGAAATGGGACTCATCGGAGAATAAGATGTCGACTGCTGCTGGAATTCGGTTCCTTATTTCGTTAGCGAATAAAACTCTATTAGCGAGATCTGTAGCCTTCAGTTCTTGCACTATTTGAACCTTATACGGATGCATGCCTAAATCTTTGTGAAGAATGCGAAGCACCGAGGTTCTCGTCACATTTAAAGCAGCTGCGCGCTTTCGAGTTGATACGGTTGGTTGGTCGCGCACAGACTGACTCACTCTCTCGATGTTCTCAGCGGTTCTCGCCGACCTTGGACGTCCTAAAATGCGCTTATTTAACATTGAACCAGTTTCCTCAAACTTATTAACCCATTGCTTAATCAGCTGAATGCTTGGACATTGCTGAATATCGTGCAAATTGAAGTGTTGTCGATATCTACGGCGCGCAATGGTGGCAGAATTGTTGTTACGGTAATATTCGCGCACACAAAACTAGCGCTCCTCTCCTGTGTAGCGCTGCATGATGACTAAGTTTCCCAGAGCCGAGCTATCGTTTAAGACCGACCCCACCTCTCTACCTTGCGTATAAAATTTTCTACATCACAAGCAAATATAAACAACTTTTTGGACCACCTTGTACCAGGTGCGTCAATAGTGTGTCGGCGAAGTTTGGCGTGAAAACTAACAAAGATATAAATGTGAAATTTTCTGTACCTATATAGTATATCACAGCGGGTATTGTAAAATTATCTATGAATATACAGGGTGTTACAAATTCCCACACCCACATTCAGATTTTTCAGTAAATGGATTGCTATATTTTTTAGAAATTATTCGATAGCTACCTAAATTACCTTTGCAGTGATATGTGGTTATGTGCACTTCCGACAACTAGTTTTGATTATATTCGAATTTTTGTCCAAAATTTTACACTTGCAGCGTCTGATGTCTTAATACATAGGCTGAAGATAGGTATCGTGCATGGAATTATTCTTTGGAAATCAATTTTGGATCTAACACTTTATATGTTTCAATATGGTATAATGTAAAATATATACAGAGTGTTAAATATGTCGTGCCACATTTATCGAAATTCAAACGCTCTTTTCTCGACTTTTTTAAATGGAACCTATACTTTTTCGCGTCGAAATATCCATTTCTTTCTGAGGTAATAATTAATAGATTTCTTAATTTTAAGTGACGAATGTGACTCTAATTCTACAAACTTTCCACACGATGAGGTGACTAAATTGTTTGGTTATTTAATAGATATTTTACATGTACACTTTTTCATTAAAAGTATTATTTTACTCTGATATCAGCTTTGTTTCTTCTATCAAAGCATCTAGACAACCATTTCTCTTGATATTTTGATTCACTAGTAACTTTTTCACCACATTAACAGACGTCGACATTTGCGCCAATACTCACTCCTATATTTACTAATTCATATATGTGTTAAATTAGAGCTAGCCCGGACACACAATAAACTGTCCCACAATATCCAGGCACAACCTCTTATCCAGAGATAATCAAATAAAGATAAATACAATTTATATTAAGTAATATCAATTTATATATCTGCCATATATATAAATAATTAACAGTGACCTCTGTGTATGAATAGAGTAAATAGCCCACATATTGCTGTGTAATTTAATTTTCAAAATGGGCGCCAATATATTAAATATGAATCGTCAATTATTAAATAATACAAAGGTATTTTTAATAATATAAAATATTATTAAGAATCTGGTGTGAAGAACACAAATACAGGTTCACTATTAACTTTTTTTTTTTTTTTGTGAACGTGTCCGAACATATCCCTCCCCAGAGACGTAGATACGTATTTCGCCTTTCTACAGGCTCATCGGTACGCCCCCGCTGGAGAAAGAATATTTCCAGACACATTCACAAAAAAGAACCACATCGCCACATCGCAGAAATTATCCAGACCGGGCGTAGAAGTAAATTCAGCGCTACCTGTTGTCAGACAGCCGAAGTACCTCGCCCCGTCCACATAACCAATGTGTAGTAACGACGCCTTTGCAAAGGTGGCACAATCATCCCTCTAGAAACTGCATTTTGTTTGTGTCTTCACTCATACTACGGACTAACCGCATGTGTAATGTATCAGAATAATTCTGATAAATTATTAAATAAACATATTTTGCTTTAGACTCTTAAAATTGCTCTAAGGGTTTTTGTTTTACAGAAATGGTTCCTTATAAGGCCATCTAATGTAATAAGGAGATAAATAATACGACAGCATGTTAAGTTTAATACATTTATTATACACACTTTGTCAAAACCTATATTAATATTCAATTGTATTAAATATAGCCAATTATTTATTATTAAAACATAGTACGCCAAACATATATCTAGTCAGATAATATTCACATTTATATAGATATATAAATAAAACTTTGGAGATTTAGATTCCAATAATATTTCAAAACTGTGTAAATTTATATTCTATATCCTTGATAAAGGCATCATTGCCGAAACATGTAGGGTTGTTTTAAATTTATATACTTTAAAGTAAAGCCAGACCTTAAATTGCCAACTGATTTTGAATTTACTATATATATATATATATATATATATATATATATATATATAAATATAATATTTTTGTGACCTTGGTATGATAAGGTAAACTTAATAAGTCGGCGATTAAAGGTCTGGTTCATTACTTCAAAGTATATATATTTAAAACAACCCTACATGTTTCGGCAATGATGCCTTTGTCAAGGGAATAAAAAATGTAAATATGATTTATATTTTTTATTCCCTTGGAATTTGAAATGAAGAAAAATTCCCTAAAGACTGGAAAGAAGGATTGATTATAAAAGTACCCAAAAAAAACGACCTGCGACATTGCGAAAGTTGGAGAGGTATCAGCATGTTGAATGTCACATTTAAAGTCTTCTGCCGCATACTGTTAAATAGAATCAACGACTCTCTTGACTGTACCATCAGAAAAGAACAAAACGGATTCCGACGTGGACGCTCCTGTGTAGACAACATTAACACAATTAGAATGATAATAGAAGAATCACTCGAATACGAATCACCACTCCAGTTGTTATTTATAGACTACGAACGAGCATTTGACTCGGTAAATCGGGAAAATATATGGATAGCACTCAAGAATAAAGGTCTTCCTCAAAAAATAATCCAACTGATTAGGGAAGGATACACAGGATATCAATGTCGAGTACTCCATGAGGGAGAGCTGTCACAACCTTTCGTCCCTAGTACGGGTGTTAAACAGGGCTGCATACTCTCACCGCTGCTTTTTTTGATAATGTTGGACACGGTACTCTACGCAACAACAAATAACAAGAAGAGAGGAATACGATGGGGGCTGACGGAAGTTTTGGAGGACATCGAATACGCAGATGATGTATACCTTTTTTCATCGAACATTAGGAACATGCAGAGTAAAACTAATGACCTTGTTGCGGAATCAAAAAAGAATGGCCTTAGCATAAATAAAAATAAAACTAAAATGTTGAAAATTAACACCAAAGATACAACAAACATAGAAGTCGAAGGCACACAGATAGAAGTAGTGGAGGAATTCACTTACCTTGGCAGTGTTGTCTCGAGCAATGGAGGAACATTATCTGATATACAGCGAAGAATAGACAAGGCACGGAAAGTTTTTGCAAGTATGAGAAAAATATGGCGCTCTAAAAGTTTGTGCTTATCATCAAAAATCAAAGTGTACAACTCAACAGTGAAACCAGTTCTCCTCTATGGCTCAGAGACCTGGATGGTTACCTCAACAATCAAGAGAAAACTCCAGTCTTTTATAAACAGGTGCCTTAGAAATATACTAGGAATATGGTGGCCGGAAAGAATATCAAATGCTGAACTATGGCATAGAACAGAACAAAACGACATAAATGAAGACATTAAGAGAAGGAAATATAAATGGCTTGGTCATACATTAAGAAAGCCAGTTGATACACCAGCTCACACAGTCCTACTTTGGAAGCCACAAGAGAGCGAGAGGCAGACCACGCACCACCTGGAGGAGAACAGTTATGGAAGAGACTAACAAGTCCATCCCACAAATGAGGAGCATTGCCCAGGACCGAATAAAATGGAAAAAATACATAGAGACATTATAAGTGCACATACTTGCTATACGAGTATGTAATGTATAATTACCCTACGTCCCGAAAGGGAATAATGGGTTTAATAATAATTCCCTTGACAAAGGCATCATTGCCGAAACATGTAGGGTTGTTTTAAATATATATACTTTGAAGTAATGAACCAGGCCTTTAATCGCCGACTTATTAAGTTTACCTTATATATATATATATATATATATATAAGTAAACCTAATCAGTAGGCGATTAAAGGTCTGTATATTACTTCAAAATATATGTATTTAAAAAACTCTACATGTTTCGGCTGTATACGCCTTTTTCAAGAGAATACAAAATATGAATGACAGGATATAAATGTCAAGTAATTAAGTTGCTATGGTTTAAATTATTCAAAGATACATTCTAGTAATAATAATAAATCATGCCTTAGTATTCCAAAAAATAGATAACAAGGTGTGAAAATATGTGTTGTTCGCTGCTAGCAATTTGTGTCTCCTTCTGGGTATGAACTTGTGTGTTGGTTGCTGCTGGCAGCTTGCGTCTCTCTATGGGTGTGTGGTTTTGTGTGAGAGCGTAAGTGTAGGGTTTTGTATGTCGGTGCGTTCGTGCGTGTGTTTAGTGATCGGTCGCATGAATTTAGAGAGGTCGGATAACCAGCCGTTGCGTAGGGCCGCCAACCCTTTCCCGACAACTTCTTTACAATTCCGTGCAGTACTTCGACGGTCTGACCCCCGCCCCAACGAGGCAAGGCGCAGACAGGCGAAGCGCACCCTGTACGGGGTTGCTCATCGCAACTAAGGGAACACTCTTAGTGGCTACCTCGGTCGTCGATGGTAACACTTATGCCATCTTAACGTTTTCCGCCGAAGCGGGGGCATAGCACACACGTCGAACGTGTGTGTGCTGTTAACGGCAACCTAGCCAGGTTGTCGCCCAGGACCGGTCCTAGTGGTGTGTGCATTGCGCGGCGACGAGATAGCGCCGCGTAGCATGGTTCCTCACTCTTGCTGGAAAGGCGGAATGGCACCTGACTGCCCAACGGGCAGACCCCCCTAGAGTTTTGTAGCGCATATGCTAGGCTGCAACCCAGTAGAGGACCACATCAGCAAAAAACAGAAAACAGGGATAGGCAGGGAAAAGCAAGACATGAGTTATTATTACGTATGCGCCCGTGGAGCGACTTAAGATACAAAGTTGTCGGCATTCGCTCAAAACGAGAAGGAAAACCACGAAAACCTGCTCGGACAACTAGACAGGAATCATCGTCGACCGAGGTAGCCACTAAGAGTGTTCCCTTAGTTGCGATGAGCAACCCCGTACAGGGTGCGCTTCGCCTGTCTGCGCCTTGCCTCGTTGGGGCGGGGGTCAGACCGTCGAAGTACTGCACGGAATTGTAAAGAAGTTGTCGGGAAAGGTTTGGCGGCCCTACGCAACGGCTGGTTATCCGACCTCTCTAAATTCATGCGACCGATCACTAAACACACGCACGAACGCACCGACATACAAAACCCTACACTTACGCTCTCACACAAAACCACACACCCATAGAGAGACGCAAGCTGCCAGCAGCAACCAACACACAAGTTCATACCCAGAAGGAGACCCAAATTGCTAGCAGCGAACAACACATATTTTCACACCTTGTTATCTATTTTTTGGAATACTAAGGCATGATTTATTATTATTACTAGAATGTATCTTTGAATAATTTAAACCATAGCAACTTAATTACTTGACATTTATATCCTGTCATTCATATTTTGTATTCTCTTGAAAAAGGCGTATACAGCCGAAACATGTAGAGTTTTTTAAATACATATATTTTGAAGTAATATACAGACCTTTAATCGCCTACTGATTAGGTTTACCATATCATACCAAGGTCACGAAGTTATTATATATATATATATATATAATACGTATGATCCGACCTCTCTAAATTCATGCGACCGATCACTAAACACACGCACGAACGCACCGACATACAAACCCCTACACTTACGCTCTCACACAAAACCACACACCCATAGAGAGACGCAAGCTGCCAGCAGCAACCAACACACAAGTTCATACCCAGAAGGAGACACAAATTGCTAGCAGCGAACAACACATATTTTCACACCTTGTTATCTATTTTTTGGAATACTAAGGCATGATTTATTATTATTACTAGAATGTATCTTTGAATAATTTAAACCATAGCAACTTAATTACTTGACATTTATATCCTGTCATTCATATTTTGTATTCTCTTGAAAAAGGCGTATACAGCCGAAACATGTAGAGTTTTTTAAATACATATATTTTGAAGTAATATACAGACCTTTAATCGCCTACTGATTAGGTTTACTATATATATATATATATATATGTATATATATGGCATAATTTAAATTCTAAGTTATTAACATTTATAAATTAGAACGTAGAGAAATATAATAATTTACATACAATATAACTTTACTAAATATACACAGCCGTGTTTTTCTTAACACGATCTGTATCGCCGCATATAAAAACTACTTACAAAAAATAACAAGAAACTTTACATAAAAATGAAGATATTATTATCTGTGTATTTTCAAAATCGAAGTGGTGATCGCGTTGTAATTTCTGTGTAAATAAAGCAGTTCTGTCTGTTTTGGAGTATTTGTGGGCTTGTATTCTTTTGTATAAATATTGTTTAGTTTAGCCTACGTAATAACTATCGTAATCGCGACATAGTATTTTATTGATGACATGGGTTTCTCGATGTTTTTCTATTTTAGGTTTTAAATATATACATTTTGAAATAAAACCAAACCTTAAATCGCCAACTAATTGAATCTACCATAACATACAAAGGTCACGAAATAATTATCTTTTATATATATATATATATATATATATAGTAAACCTAATCAGTAGGCGATTAAAGGTCTGTATATTACTTCAAAATATATGTATTTAAAAAACTCTACATGTTTCGGCTGTGTACGCCTTTATCAAGAGAATACAAAATATGAATGACAGGATATAAATGTCAAGTAATTAAGTTGCTATGGTTTAAATTATTCAAAGATACATTCTAGTAATAATAATAAATCATGCCTTAGTATTCCAAAAAATAGATAACAAGGTGTGAACATATGTGTTGTTCGCTGCTAGCAATTTGTGTCTCCTTCTGGGTATGAACTTGTGTGTTGGTTGCTGCTGGCAGCTTGCGTCTCGCTATGGGTGTGTGGTTTTGTGTGAGAGCGTAAGTGTAGGGTTTTGTATGTCGGTGCGTTCGTGCGTGTGTTTAGTGACCGGTCGCATGAATTTAGAGAGGTCGGATAACCAGCCGTTGCGTAGGGCCGCCAACCCTTTCCCGACAACTTCTTTACAATTCCGTGCAGTACTTCGACGGCCTGACCCCCGCCCCAACGAGGCAAGGCGCAGGCAGGCGAAGCGCACCCTGTACGGGGTTGCTCATCGCTAACCAAGGGAACACTCTTAGTGGCTACCTCGGTCGACGATGGTCATACTTGTGCCATCTTAACGTTTTCCGCCGAAGCGGCGCCATAGCACACACGTCGAACGTGTGTGTGCTGTTAACGGCAGCCTATCCAGGTTGCCGCCCAGGACCGGTCCTAGTGGTGTGTGCATTGCGCGGCGACGAGATAGCGCCGCGTAGCATGGTTCCTCACTCTTGCTGGAAAGGCGGAATGGCACCTGACTGCCCAACGGGCAGACCCCCCTAGAGTTTTGTAGCGCATATGCTAGGCTACAACCCAGTAGAGGACCACATCAGCAAAACACAGAAAACAGGGATAGGCAGGGAAAAGCAAGACATGAGTTATTATTACGTATGCGCCCGTGGAGCGACTTAAGATGCAAAGTTGTCGGCATTCTCTCAAAACGAGAAGGAAAACCACGAAAACCTGCTCGGACAACTAGACAGGAATCAAAACACGGAACAGTCAGCATGATAAGCAAAAGTATATGATATTTAAATGATATTTAAATAACATAAGGTATATAACAAAAAAATATAATATGATGGTAAATTGTAGATCGTTACAAAATTAAATTATAGTATATACTGCTTAAATTTTTTATATCATTTCTGTTGTTAATTGAATTTTTTTCCTGTTTAATATTGATCATTTCTTTAATTTGTCTTTTCACTGTGTGTTGTTCTTTATCAATTATCTGTGTGTTTTCAAAATCGAAATGGTGATCGCGTTGTAGTTTGTGTGTAGACAATGCAGTTTTGTCTGTTCTAGAGTATTTGTGGGCTTGTATTCTTTTGTATAAATATTGTTTCGTTTGGCCTATGTAGTAACTATCGCAATCGCGACATGGTATTTTATATACGACATGTGTTTCTCGATTTTTTTCTATTTTAGGTTTAAGTTTTGAAAATAAATGTTTATTAGTATTACTAAGTTTATATGTTGTAGCTATATCATATTTTTTTTAAAGTGTATTTAATTTATTCCGATAGTTGTGGAACATATGGAATTGTGATATATGTTGTGTTATTGTTCAAATTTTTATTGGTGGCTGCAGTGTTGTATATTTGGTGTACTCTTTTTTTGATAGTTTGGTCTATAAGTTGTGGTGGATAATTATTATCAGTTAAGATTGTTTGAATTTTTTTGATGTTATCTTTTCTGTATTGAGTATGTGATAGTTTTACTGCCCTATCAGTCAGATTATTTATAATCATTTTATTGAATACTGTAGGAGCATTTGAGTGGTAATTCATATATCGAAAAGAAGCTGTGGGTTTATTATACCAATTTGTATAAATAGTACCCTGTCTATCATAGCTCAAAGCAATATCAAGAAAATTAATACTGTTATTAAATTCTTCTTCAATAGTGAATTTTAATTTGTTGTGAAAACTGTTGAATTTATTTAAGAGATAGTTTATTTTGTTGGTCGGAATACATGTTATGATATCATCAACATATCTTTTGAAAAAAATGGGGTGGAAGTCTAATGAATTGATAACGTTTTGTTCTAAATGTTCCATTACTAGATTTGCAATAGGAGCAGCTAAAGGAGAGCCCATGGCAATACCAAATGTTTGACTATAAAAAGAATTTTTGTATTGAAAATATGTGTTATCGAGACAGAAGTGTATACCTCTAATAAACTCGTTTTTATTTAGTGATGTGTGTGGACTAATTTCATCCCATTTGGATTCTATTATGTTTATAGCTAGATCTGTAGGAATGTTAGTATATAAAGATTCTACATCAAGTGATATAATTTTGTGATTAGTTGGGACTTTTTGATCTTTGATGAAATTTTGAAATTGCCATGAGTCTTTAGTATGATATTCAGTTTTTCCTAACATCTTAGATATGCTATCACCTAGGAATTTTGCTATATTATAAGTAGGGGCTTGTATGTTAGATACTATTGGTCTTAAAGGGATATTATTTTTGTGAATTTTAGGTAGACCATATATTGAAGGAGGGTGGGAATTAAAAATGCGAAGTTTGTTTTTAGTGTTGAAATCTATTAGGTTTAGTCTATGCCATTTATTTATTAAGTTATTATTTTCTTTTTGAGTTTTTTCTGTTGAATTATTTCTTTCTTTTTTATAGGTGAATTTATCGTCTAATAGTTTTTCTATTTTTTGTTCATATTCCTCTTTAAGAATGATCACTGTTTTATTTGATTTATCTGCTGTTGCTATTATAATATGAGGGTGTCCTGGATAAATCTTTTTGTTTCTTTAATGAATTTATGCATATATAGATTTGATATATGTTTTTTATTATTTACTTTCTTATGTTTATGGTTAGTGATTATATTACAAATTTTGTTACGTATTTCATTCTGTTTGTCTTGTGGTAAATTTTGTATTCCTGTTTCAATGTTAGCTATATAGTCATTAATGGATATTTTATTAGGTGGCATATTACATTTGATAAATTATTGGAGGTTTTCGGCTTTTATATGAAATATTTACAAATATCAAGTTAGTATATATGTAATTGCAAAGTAAGGGGGGATGTAAACATTGCTGTCTACAAATTACAAAGCAAATCATACGAAATTTTTAATTGAAAAAATGTCTATGTTGGGACTCGAACCCAAGTCTACAGCTTGCCGGGCTGTCGTCATTACCACTAGACCACAATAGACCCAGGTTCAAGTTATTCAGAAATGCATTATAAAGTAACAGTGTTGATGAATCAGATGTCAGTTATTGAATGTAGATGTCAAGTTGAAGGCAGAAGTCAGTTTTGAAAGCTCATGTCAGTCTTGATAGCAGATGTCAGTTAGTGAAAGCAAATGTCAGTTACTGAAAGCAGATGTCTGTTTTGAAAGCAGGTGTCAGTTATGAAAGCAAACGTCTGATTAGAAAGCAGATGCCTATTTTGAAATTAGATGTGAGTTATTGAAAGTAGATGTCAGTGTTTTGAGAGCAGATGTCTGCTATCAAGGCTGACATGAGCTTTCAAAACTGACTTCTGCCTTCAACTTGACATCTACATTCAATAACTGACATCTGATTCATCAACACTGTTACTTTATAATGCATTTCTGAATAACTTGAACCTAGACCTATTGTGGTCTAGTGGTAATGACGACAGCCCGGCAAGCTGTAGACTTGGGTTCGAGTCCCAACATAGACATTTTTTCAATTAAAAATTTCGTATGATTTGCTTTGTAATTTGTAGACAGCAATGTTTACATCCCCCCTTACTTTGCAATTACATACATACTAACTTGATATTTGTAAATATTTCATATAAAAGCCGAAAACCTCCAATAATTTATCAAATGTTATATTTAATGAACGGCTAAGAAATTATCTAATCACTTATATATATATATATATATATATGGTAAACCCAATCAGCAGGCGATTAAAGGTCCGTATATTACTTCAAAATATATGCATTTAAAAAACTCTACATTGACATTTATATCCTGTCATTCATATTTTGTATTCTCTTGATAAAGGCGTATACAGCCGAAACATGTAGAGTTTTTTAAATGCATATATTTTGAAGTAATATACGGACCTTTAATCGCCTGCTGATTGGGTTTACCATATCATACCAAGGTCACGAAGTTATTATATATATATATATATATATATATATATATATATATATATATATGTATAAATATAATAATAATATTATATATATATATATATATATATATATTGAAGCACTACAAGAAAGGCTCCTCCTCTGAAAGAGATACAAAAACAAGCTATTTTATTATAATGTTCATATTTACTATTTGTTTTCATGCCAATATGGGGAAGAATTAATACCAAAATATAAATACTTTATTATGACGACAAATTTGTTTTAAAATAATTAACTTATTTTTCTATATTTTTATTACTGATGTTTATACTCATTTTCTAATTCAAATTAATATTTAACGCGATTTATAAGAACATATTTAACGTATTTATATTCAAATGTATTTGAAATCATTAAGCTCCGCCTCCAAATTATAACGGCAGAATAACCTGTCTAGGAACAAATGTTGACAGAGTTATTGTAAACAAAATAACATATGTTCCATAACCAAACTTATTCAATAATTCTTAAAATAATTTTATAAACACATTTGCATTGAAATATTACCTAAATTATAACTGTATAACAACA
Source organism: Melolontha melolontha (assembly GCA_935421215.2). Lineage (NCBI taxonomy): Eukaryota > Metazoa > Arthropoda > Insecta > Coleoptera > Scarabaeidae > Melolontha > Melolontha melolontha. The sequence goes on from OW285242.1 coordinate 53,163,663, forward strand.
TAATTATGAGTACGAACAAGGCGATTAGCGACCAGTAATTTTACTTGAAACAATTGAATAGAATGGCGTCTTTACCACCATTGTCGTAACGAACGGTCACGAAAATTTCGCTCCGATAAAAAAATAATTTTTTCTATGAAAATAATTAGTGTTCAAGTACTTAATATATCTAAAACGCTAACAATACCTGTCGTCAACCCGCTGAAGAAGTTACGAAAGACCAGACCATCACATTCCGGAGATATCAATTTTTGAAATTTTGGAACATATAAAATGAGTCTACTGGAAAAGTTCACCGAGGATCCCGCCATTCGATAGAGCCCACGGACACCGTCAAACAATCAGCTGGCGTCGGACTTTGAAAATATCCCGAACTAGCCATCAAAAGGGAACTGATCGTGTTAGTATCCGGTTTCCTGAATCAAGAACCATCACAGAACCTATCGACAGAGAGCTCCGAAATGAATTCCCGAGAATACAGATTTTTTTATACTAATTTTTACACGCCATTTTGAACAGTCATATTCACATTAAAAGAACTTGTTGTGTTTAACTTATTCGTACTCACATTTAACGATTTGTTCCTCAAACACTGCAAACTGTATTAAATATATTGAAGTTCAATTTGCACTTGTTAAAACATTTAAACGTAATTTTTTATTCAAATATTCACAATTTATTAGACTGATATTTTTAACCACATGTTTAAGCACAATAGTAAAGGAGATTTGTACTAGTACTTATTTGTATCGCTTGTATCGTATGTGTGCCACGAAATACCTATTTACTTTTGAAATTTTTTAGAATTTTTGTTATTTGTGCAATAAAGTTAATGTTTTTTTTATCATCTTATTTCTTTGGTTTTATTTTAATTGCTTGAAGTTTGTTCGAATTGACTTACTTCAATAGATAAGCTAAGAGTGAGTAGAAATACCTGGACCGACTTTGAACCCTGGAGATATTGAGCTAGCATCTACAATAATAAAAAAAATAATAAGCACATTTTTTTTATACCGGTAAGTATTTACATTTACTTTTTATCTAATAATATACACTAAAGAATATACAATCAACGTTAACAGTAATATAACATTTAGGCACCAACAACGTGAGGCCTATTTAAATATTTACAATACGTCTTCAGAAATATAACAATATATATATACACTGCTCAAAATCGGGGGATTCCCGGTACGAAAGTATAAATACGCTTATTAGGATTTACTTTTTTCATTTATTATTCTACCAGCGACAAGGTTACGCAGGTTACGTCATTTAAATTTAAAAGTCAATTATGTGAAAAAGTTATTTTAAATGGCGGGAGACTTTGTTCAACATAAAAAAAAACCGTGATACGTCGTCAACGTGGAGTTATTTTTTAGTTGCGAAAGACGGGAATAGTGCTAAATGTAAGCGATGCCCGGCCATTCTCAAGACTTTAGGTGGATCGATTAAGGGATTACATACACATTTGTCATCAAAACATAACATTAAGATTTTAGCTGACGTTAATCGTTTAACAGATTCAACAAGTCAAGATTCTGAAAATCTGAACACAGCACCACCGCCAGCTAAACGAACGTTAGAAGATTATTTTACTAAAAGTGCCGACGATAGTCTGGATAATGTTTTGGCAAGAATGATTGCATTAGATGGATTTCCATTCAGTGTATTCATAACTTCAGACGATTTGAGAAAATTGTTCTTAGCGAAATACACGGATTTACCAAAATATGCCGTCACAATTCGAAAGCATGTTATGAATTTCAGTGAAAAAATCAGAAAGCAAGTAACTGCAGAACTAAACATTTGAAAAGTGCAGATGAAAGATTCAGTCTATCTTTCCACGAGTGGACATCAACGTCCAATAAACGATACAAGGTTGTCAACATTCATTCATATAAAAAAAATTGGAGCTTAGGACTCGTTCCTATTCATGGAAGTATGACGGCTGAAAATTGTCTTCGTATATTGAAAAAGCGTCTAAGTAAATTTGATATTTCCCTGGAAACTGATATCGTGGCTATTGTAACCGATGGACCGAACGTTATGATAAAGGTGGGACAGCTTGTTTGCACTGAACAACAACTGTGTCTTGCATGTGGTATCAATTTGGCCGTCTGTGACGTGCTTTATAAAATAATGAAGTATTTTCAAGACTGGCAAGACAGCCCTACGTCAGACTCAGATGATACTATAAATGAACCAGCTGTGACTGCTGATTATATGAACAATAGCGATGATGATGACAATTTAGAAGACTTAGACTGTCCAGAATCAGGTTTGATCTCAATGTCGCAAGATGAACTTGCGCGAGAACTAGCATACCAGAGTTAACGAAAGATGAAAACCTTAATGAGCTGATAAAGAAAATCCGCAAAGTTATAGTGTATTTTAAAAGATCACCATTGAAAAATGAAACAGTACTTAAAAAATATGTGAAGATTGAACATGAAAAAGAGCTGTCAGTTCCTTTGGACTGTAAAACCAGGTGGAATAGTCTTTTAACCATGCTGCAACGATTTTCTCTTTTAAAAACCTGCATTTAAAAAGCTCTTATAGATCTCAATCATCCAATCCGTTTAAAAGATGCTGATTTTGACTTGGTAAATAAAATTGTTGATGTGCTGACCCCAATTAAATTAACAGAAGAAGCAATCTGTCGACGAAATGCTAATTTATGCACAGCTGGTGTCGCTTTGATATTTCTTATAAAACAATTGTCTAGCAAAAACTCAGCACTCGCCAATAGAATGAAAACATCCTCAGTGGAACGTATAAACCAACGACGAAATGATGATTTAACTGGTGTGTTGAATTATTTACAAAATCCACGAAAAGGTGATGAAAATCTGTTATTATCGGATTGGAATAGCTTGACTTATTTCCAGTTGCTAGACAGGCTTTTGCGAGGGCGCAAATAAAGAGTATTGTTAAAAGACTAAATAGTCGAGATGACACGGAAGAGGAAGAAAGGTCAGGATCACAAACAGATGCTGAGCCAAGGCAACAAGCCTCCCAACCCCAATTGATACTAAAGGAAATGTTACATCTGGAAATTAATAAGAGCATCTAATTCCCAGATCCTGAAATACAAAATGCAAAAGGTTGGTACATAGTATTAGACGTGAAATAAGCCTGTTCGAAAACGGAGGAGTTCGTGGATATCACTTAGAATTAGCATTAAATATCTATTGTCTATTCCTCCAACCAGTGTAGAACCTGAACGAGCGTTTTCAGCTGCTGCTTATGTTGGAAATAAACTACGAAGCAGGCTTGGAAGCCAAACATTGGATGCTTAGATATTTCAGCGATTCTATTTACGAAATTCGAAATAGTTTTTTGTATTGTCTTTTTTGTTCCTTATTTTAGTATATTGTGTATTGTGTTGCGCAACAATATTAATAAATAATTTTTAAGAAATTACTTAAGTTTTTTTTTCATTTGCGCCCAATTCGAAACCACATAGTCTAATCCCGGGATCCCGAGATTAAGCTTCAAAAAATCCCGTAATCCCGGGATTGAAGAACATGCTCGGGATTGTATTCTCTAGCTATGAATCACCCGGTATATTAAGCTATTCAATTATTAACAAAATTACATGTAAAAGAAATTGCATGAAGTTAAATGGAATCAAATTACAATTCCAAAATCAGATAATCGTTAATTATACTGCAAAATACACCAAGATTATAATAGTTAGGTAATTAGCCGAAATTTCATATGCCTTAACCTAGATAAAAAGAATGGTAATTTATCCGCAGATTTGTAGATAATTTTACATATGGTTTTACACAGTATATATGTTACTAGATTATTCAAAAGAAATATTCGAGAGAAATTACAGTTGAAAGTCATCGAGAAAAAAATAATAAATATGGTAAAATATAAAATAAAACTATTGCAATATTGATAACTTTGGACACAGTGTATATACTAATACACCATGTCTAAAGTTATCGGTTAGTATTTTTACGCTGATTAAAATGCGGTACATGAAAAAACAATTGAGTTACGTATTTCTGAAAAATTTGGAATTTAGTTTTTTTTTTAATGGTATATTTGTTCATATTTTGAGAGATAACTTTATTTTCGATATAAGAGTTTCGACACACTATTGTTCTTAAACGAATAATAAAGTAGTTGGTTTAAATTTATTCCCCGGCGATGCAGACAGAAGATTAGTTTTCTTTAATCGGTTGAAAAATTTTTATAATGAAAGTCCAGACAATTTAAATTACATTCTATGGTCTGACGAGTAGAGAAAATCCTCTGAGAGTTGACCCGCGTAATCCTCAGCAACGGTTTAGTTTAAATGTGTGGTGCAGATTAATGGGCAACAGAATTGTTGGTCCTGTTTTCTATCATGGTACTTTAACTGGAGACCGCTACGTATCGCTAGTAACAGAAATTCTGGAGAGTATCTTCGATGATATACCAATGCTTGATAGGCTTTGTATTTATTTTCAACAGGATAGGACACCTCCTTATAATTACCTTAATACTTCCAATTTGTTAAACGAATCGTTTAATCAAAAAGGATAGGAACCAATGCACCCATTCGCCTGCCTGCACGCTTTTCTTACTTGATACCTCTAGATTTTCATCTTTGGGGTTTTGTAAAGGATGGAACTCGAAACTAATATTAGGTAAACGCCAAATAATATTTGTAGTCGAACGATTAGAAAAGCTACTCAAAGCATTATCGTGAGAGCCGAAGAATGCATTGAATAGCAAGGCAATGTCTTTGAACATGTATTAAGTTAGGTAAAATGTTGAATAGGTAATACAAAATGACACCTATTTTATTATTGTGTATGTTATTTACTAAGCTTTAAACGCTTCCCATTTGTTTATTTTTTAGTTAAAAATAGTTATGTATATGACATTTTTTGTTCAAAATATTATGCTCTTTCAAAATATGTACAAATATGCCATTAAAAAAAACAAAATTACAAATTTCTCAGAAATACGTAATTTAATTTGTTTTTTCATGAACTGTATACTAATCAGCGGTAAAAATACGTCGGCGTCGTCCGATCGTCCAAAAGGCCCACGCGTTGCAGTTTGGATACTTGTAAAGATGCTATCGTCAATATTCGGCGTATCTTCGATGATGAGAGGCTGGTTTTTATTTAAAAATGTTGGCTAATTTTCTGCGTTTCAAATAAAGATATTTTCGACAAGATCTGTTGAGTTTGATTATGGTAATTTAATTTTTAACTTGGATAAATGCACGAACGCGGCCATATATTGTAAAATTCGTTTTCGGCGTCCTCTTACGTTCATTTATTTTTTCATGGCCTATTTTTATATTGGCAAATAGCCTCGAAACTTTATTATCATAGCATCGCTGGTGTTTTGGTATTATGCTCTTTCAAAATATGTACAAATATGCCATTAAAAAAAAACAAAATTACAAATTTCTCAGAAATACGTAATTTAATTTGTTTTTTTCATGAACTGCATACTAATCAGCGGTAAAAATACTAATAATTTGCTAATTTAACCGAAGCCGTAGCTCCAAAAATAACGGAGATACCAATGGTGCACCGATAACTTTGGACACGGTGTATACCGTGTGCACAACGTCGAGCGATCGATGGATATATAAGTAATGACTGGCCAACTGCAAGTGGGAGGGGCTACATACGTTAAACTCCTACAGGGCGTATTTAATTGTGGCGAACCAAGAAAGCGTTATGGTTGTTTATTAATAAATGATGTATCAAAATAAATATTCCAAATTAATAACTAATTGTTTAACAAACTACAAAATTATTTGTAGTATATTATTTATGGTTAATGTACGAATTTGGATATTTTATCCGACTACACCGTTGCTTTTCTCACTATTAGTCATATGCCGGCTGTCAACGTCCTTAAATAACGGATACTTTTGTTTATGTCTCTTCGGCCATAATACTTTAAATTTAACATTTAAATTTAAATAAAATGATATAATATAGTTGAAAGTATCATAAAATACAATTCGCCGTAAAGTGCAGAGTTTTTGTTTACTGCATAATAATAATTCTTACCGGCGAACCATCAGATATTTTCATCGCTAAATATTCAATGATAAGTTTCATCATAGCTTTGTGGCTTGAACTTAAAAAATTCTTATTCAAATGAAAACACATAAATAATATAAAATTATGAAATAAACCCGTAACTCTTATTGAAAAAAATTAAAATAAAAAGTATTCTGTAATAGCATAAAATTTCAAAACAATAACGATTCTTGCAAGAATATAAATAAAGTGTTTACCAGTATAAATAAATTGTTTCCTTAAATAAACTACCTATAAAATATTAAATTTAACTAAAATACCTTTATTGGTAATAAATATTAATTATTAAATAAAAGAACATTCTAAAAAGAAAAACTAATTATTTAGTAAATGCTCAAATAAAACACCCTCTTGAGCCGAGCAGTAACCCAATCGGTTATAAAAATTACGACGGACATTTGTTAGCATTTCAATACGTACTCTCCCTACGGATGACAAGGAGCAACTGAATGACCAGTCGCAAGCTTGTTTTCCGATTCAATATATTCCGCCTGCTTGAACACTTTGAGCGACTGATAGGGATATTCAATGTGTTAGAGAGAGATTATTTGATTCGTTCTTAGATCGTATGTAGAATGTGTTGGATAAAGAAAGGGAACGCCCGTACAGTTAGACAGTAGAACAGACTGAATATACTCTCTCAACCCTAACCACATAAACTCGCTATTCGTCTTCGTCTTACTACATTGTGGTAGATCAATCACTCCCGGGCGTTCATACGGTATATGAAATATATGAACAAAAGGTTAAAATTTGAAACGATAGCAATTTAGAAAAAAATAGGACTTGACCTTAGGCATATCGTCTAACCCACGCCTAGAAATTTTATGGATTTTTCTGCAGGTCAATGAACTTGAACTACAGCTGTATTTTGGCAAATATAGAATACACAAAGATATGAACAGACTTTAACTACATTTTGGACCTAAAAATTTGGAAATTTTTGATGAATGTTACGAAACGAAATTTATTTGTAAAACTTTCCAGTTAGATATTTGTACGTATTCGTCAGATTCGCAAAGCTTTGTCGTTATTCAGCGGTAACCCTTTGAATATCGATGAATTTCTTCTATAAAATTATATTAGTTGTACACGTCTCTGCAAATATTATTGATCATATTGCAATAGAAAGTGTTACATTAGTTGTTTTGTTATACTCGTTTAACTTACATTGCTTGGTATTACTAATGTTTGCCCACATTATTTTAAAATTATTTGTAATTATTGTTACAATGTATAAAGCTGGAAATAAATACTCCAATATATATATTGATTAGGTAAGTATAGCAAACGCAAATTAAGTTGGCGCGAGGAGGGGGTGCGCAGAAGCCGTTTTTAAAAACGTCCACCCCCACTACTCAAGTAATTGTCAGAATACATGAGTCATTGACGTTTGACAGAACATATTTTGTAATGTCTTTGCTAGGGGATCATACACGCTCAGAGGTTAGAATTATCTGACATTTGATGTAAAACCAAATACAAATCTCCCCACTACTTCTAATCCTGAGCGAACTTACCCCTTCTCGCGCCAACTTAATTGGCGTTTGCTATACACTGAAATCTGCTTCCAAAGTGATCACTGTTTGCTTTGTGTGTGTGTCTATCCTAAACAACTTAAAGATACTAATTTAATTAGTAAAACTATAAAAGAAACACATAAATTTCATACATAATTTTAGCACTGTACCCTGCATAATAGTACCTTCAAATGTAGCTTCATGACAACTTTCACTATTTATGTTTTATAACATGATTTCATTTTAAAAGGCCGTTCATGTAAATTGTTTAAATTATAAAACCCCAATTTCTGCCCCTCATCTGAAATAAACATAACCTATCCACCAAAATAAAAATATATTATTTATGTGCAAACATTTGGCAACAGCACTAGAGATTATTATGTTATACATTGTATCAAACGAAAGTCGATTGCTATAGGAAAAATGCTGTAGGTTCGAACCCGTTTGGAAATGTTCATTCTAAAATACTTTGGACTGCTATGTCTGCCAACGTTCGCAAGAGTTCCTCGCGACAACCTCTGGTTTTATTACTTAAGAACAACATTGTATAAACCGAAGTGAAAGTTTGTGAATAGACATTTTAGTAATAAAAAGTACCCATTCCTTCAAATATTTAAAATAAAACATATGTTTGTTACCGTATGCTTATGTTAAAAAATTTGTAAATAAGTTAGTTATATGTCTGATGAAGCTCAGGTTGGAGCGAAACGATCGTTGCAGTGTCAATTAAAAAGTGAAATTCATTAAAATTTGTTTTATTTTACCCGATAATAAATAAACATTAGGTATAATCGTGAAAAGTGTTCAATTTTATGCACACGTTTTATTTATTCAAACATATGTCATGACTGTCATTTAATTAAAAATTAAATATCTCATCAACTAATTTAAAATATAACGAACTAATTCTACATCTAGTAAACGCATCAACGCTGGTTGTCGAAATTGGTATTTATGTCGTAAATATATGAAATGTTATTTGGCTCTATTCAAAAAAATACTGACCCTAAATGACTTTATAAAGCTTTTCAAAAGGTGCGTGCCTCACATGTAATTATTAACACTAATGATAGTAATAATAATAATTTCCAATTTGACTTCTTTTTTTATTTAAAAATAATTTAAATTTTATTTGTGTACCTGACAGATACTGTTTTTATTAGCTTAACTAATAAATTTTCCTCGCAATCGTCGTAGGTAGATGCTGTTTCCTTATTGGTTGCGGCTTCCTTGACTTTGGTTGGATTCTTTCAAACTTGGGATGCCGTTTAAAACAAATGCTTTGGCGCGCTTTTTTCTTTCTGGACTTTAACGGTCGTTTTGGATTCGAGTTTACCTTACAATCTTGCCTGTATAAGTATGTTTCTTCTCACTTTTCGTCGTGGATAATATCTTCGTATCAATTTTATCTAAATTTTCCTTTATGTTCGCCGTACTTATTTCGGAGGCTTACCGCTGTGTTCTATCACTTTCTTTTAGAATGAGTTGTAGCCGTAATATTTTGATGCAACTCGCTTTAATCTTCACACTGTTGTTTATTTTTAATTTGGTGATGTTTTTACGCTAATCGTCTTAACTTTAACGCTTTTTTTACTTCACTTTTTAATTCGCAACGGTCAAAATACGTCTTGACCCTTCGGTGACTTATTAGCGAATCTGTTTGTGCACGGACTGTCACCCCCTCGTTTCAATTGTTTCTGTCTACGACTTGAAGTTTTGTACAGGGTGGCCCAAAATGACCGAAGGGGTTTTAATTCCTTATAACTTTTTTATTATAATTTTTTTTTTGTTTTCAGTATTTTGTCAAGAAGACTTGGGGAATTTAAAATGGAACAGTACACAATTGAACAACGTGCCAAAATCGTTGACCTTTATTTCTCAAATCAACGATCCATTGCGAGATACAATTTTTTTAAAAATATTCTCCATTAATATACTGTATTTAAAATTTAAAAAAATTAATAATTATGTCTTAAATAAGAAGTTATAATGAACTCAAACCCCTTCGGTCATTTTGGGTCATCCTGTATATATAATGTATATATAATTATTATTGAAGTTGTTCGTTAATAGTATTGAATTTTTGAATGTGTAATGACTTTTTAAATAGTTATTATAAAATATAAATAATATTAGTGGTGATGCTTTTTTTTGCAGTGATTATTTATATTTTCATAAATTGGCTTCTCATTTTGATAATGTATATTCCAAAATTGTTCCTTAATAACTAAATATACATTTTATACATTCTAATGCCTTTCATGCACATACCTTTGTTTGCTTTAATTTTTATAATAATTATTTTAATATAATAAGATATAAATACAATTCATCCCCGTTTGAGTTTGGTGATTACTACTATAGTTTCAATGATCGTCATAACATTGCTTTGTTTTCATATACGTATTAATTTACTTTAATTTTTCCTATTTATTTTATTACTGTTTCCTTACTTGTCCATTTGACATCCTACTATAATATATATATATATATATATATATATATATATATATATATACAGTATGACTGAAGTTTCCTTTTGTTAACTTAAATAACATAAAACAAAATTAAAAACAATAACATTTTTTAATTTAAAAATTTAAAATAGAAATATAAATTAATAATAGTAACAAAAACGACATTTTTAGGATAGTTAATACGTACTTTACATGTCTACAACAGGTGTTCGAAGTTTCCCCCACCGACTCGCACACACAACTCCAAACGTCGAATGAGTGCTTCGTTGACACGCTGAAGGACATTTTGCTCCCGTATTAAAGTACTTGCTTCATTCACACGATTTTGCAATTCATCGATGGTATCTATTTCATTCACATACACCAGTTGTTTTAAATAGCCCCAGAAGAAAAAGTCCAGCGGATTTAAGTCAGGAGAACGCGGTGGCCATGCGACAGAACCCCCGCGTCCAATCCAATGATCTTGATACACAGTATTTAAATGTCTACGAACAGTGTGTGTAAAATGTGCCGGAGCACCATCATGTTGAAACCACATCCGATATCTAATATTAAGGTGGACATCTTCTAACAGCGGTTGTAAATTATGTTGTAAGAATTCTAAATAAGTTTGGCCATTAACACGAGCAGGGAGAATAAACGGGCCGACGATAAAGTTATCTATTATTCCTGCCCATAAATTTAGCGAAAATCGCTGTTGATTATGCACACGAAGGACCGCACGAGTATTGTCTATTGCCCACTGATGCAGATTATGCAGATTATAAGTCCCTTCACGTGTAAAAGTAGCTTCGTCTGTAAAGAGAATATTAAATAAAAAATTTTCGTCCTCGCGATTTCTTTGAAGCAACCATTTACAAAATTGTAACCGAGCCGGATAATCACGAGGGTGTAATGTTTGCACTCGTATATTAGAAATTAATTCTATATTCTAAGTGTATATGTCTGATACATAAAAAGTTAACATTAACAATGGACCCGAAGTTATTTATGGTGTTCAAAACTCTAAAATCACAAATATACTTACCGCCTAGACATAGGACCATTTTTATTTTCAATATGAAACGTTGAAACGACGAAAATATATCTCTATATGTATTACACTTAACAGTTTTTGTTTTTTAGATGTTATGCTATGTTTAGACGAATAGGCGAAGAAAAATAGGTTGCGCCGTAGAAAGGAAACACAATACAAGTTTTATTTCAATATATGTTTTAATATTTTTTATGAATAATTTAACAGAAATAATTACTAAGAAATTAAAACATTAGATTAATAATACATATAAAAAAACTAAAATTAATATATTCATTGTTCTATTAAAAACGCAGACATAATTATTACGCAGCTTGGGTTCAAGTCATTTATATTGCGGCTTTTATTTCAGAGTAGATTTATTTATTAATTTCTGGTAGATGTAATATACAAGATATTAGTAGCACTAATTATAGTTTAATAAAAGTAATAGTAAAGCTTCAGATAAGATACTTTTAAGTAAGTCAGAAAGGATAGAAAGACATTTGTTAAAATTTTTAAGCAGGTTGAAGTTGCTAACAATCTGTTTGGAATAAAAACTTTAAATAAAAATTTTAAATTGTATTATCTGTAGGGATTACTAAGGAATATGATTGTGCCAAAAAGTCTAGAATAACAAACGTAATACTAATAGAAGAGACTACGAGTAATGTAAAGAATAATGGAAAAATGATTAAAACGGGAGCTAGATAAGTGGATTAAAGCATTAAAGTAGGTTATTTTGCAAATGACGTACCAAAGAAACTGCAAAATGAGGAGAATATGAGAAGTAGAAAATAAAATGACATAATTGGAAATAGTAAGAAATCCGCGGATATTGTTGTTTATAGAAATCGACGAGTTTGCTTATTTGTAAACAATGATAATGAATAGTTGTCAAAATGGAAAAGAAATTGAAATAAGACTAACAAAAGAAAACGGATACGCGAAAGCTATCAGATCAAATTTACTATTAAAAAGTACAAGGGCAAAGAATCGATTAGAGCATATTTAGCGATTGCAATCGAAAGGTATAGTTATAGTGGGAGCCTTGGTTTACAAGCACTTCTCATAACCAGTAAATTGCATAACGAGCAAAATAAATTGAAAAAATTGACTTGCATAGCGAGCGGTGTCTCGTTGTGTGGATGCTACATCAGTTTATGTTTAGCAGTGGTTGTGCTAACGTGTTACTGTCGCTTGTAATAACATATATTTAGAGGAACTCGTGTTCAAACATATTTACTGCTTGCGATTCTTTTTGTGTAAACTTTAATAACAGCAAAGCATAGTGTTAATTCATTCTATATTTAATAACCCTGGAAAAAATGATTCCGAAGGCAAAGCCGCAAAAAGATAGCTGTCAGAGAATATAAATAAGCATAGAAACTAATCGTAAAATCATTGAAATGCGTGAACAAGGTATGAGCGTGGTTAATCTTGCACGTACATACTATCGATCTACATCAAGGATTTGCATTATCCTTAAGAATAAGGAAAAGATTAACGAGATAAATGCTTCAAAGGGAGTGACAAGAATATCTAGATAACGGTTACGTATTCTCGATGATGTTGCAAGGTTGCTGCTTATATAGATTAACGAAAAGCAATTGCAAGGCGACATTGTTTGTTAATGAAAACATCATTTGTGAGAAGGCGAAAGTAATTTTTGCCGACCTCGTTACGAAAGCGCCAGGATCATCAACGATTGAAGAAGAAGCATTTAAGGCAAGTCGTGAGCGATTCGAGAAGTTTAAGAGAAGAACCGGCATCCACAGTGTTGTGAGGCATGATAAAGCAGCCAGTTCTGATACAAAGGCAGCAGAGGATTTCATCGGTGACTTCAAGAAGCTCGTAGATTTTGAGGGGTACCTGCCTCATCAAATATCTCTCTTTTTCTAGAAGAGATCGGATGAAACAGGTATCTTCTGGAAAAAGATGCCGAAGCGAACCTATATAACAGCAGAGGAGAAAGCAACAAACCAATGAAGGATCATCTCACGCTGCTATTTTGTGCCAATGCAAGCGGTGATTCGAAAATTAAACCACTACTTGTGTACCATTCAGAAATTCTGCCAGCGTTAAATAAGTGTAAAGTGTAGAAAAGTAGGCTAAATGTGATGTGAAAATCAAATAATAAGGCTTGAGTGACACGTAATCTCTTTACTGTTTGGATCAATGAAGTGTTTCGCCCTACTGTAAAAAAATATTTGCTTGAAATACATCTGCCACTCCATGTTTTCCTTGTTATGGACATCAGTCCAAACCATCCCCCAGGCCTACAAGATGACCTCCTTGACGAGTCATAGGTTCATTAAAATCCAGCCTATAGACCAGTAGGTGATTTCTAACTTTAAGAAACTCTACACTAAAGCATTTTTCGAGCATTGTTTTGAGGTCACTGAAGGGACCAATCTCACTTTAAGTGTTTTGGAAATATCACTTCCACATCGTTGCCTTTCTCAAGTTGATCGAAAAGGCGTGGAAAGGGGTTACCAAGAAGGCTCGCATTTCTGCTTGGAAGAAGCTTTGGCCAGAGAGCGTTGTCGTATCTGACTTGGAGGCATTTGACGCAATACCTGTGGAGCCTATAGTTAACGAGACTGTGTCTTTAGCCGCAATCATGAAACTGGAGGTGGATAACAATGAATCGATCAGCTTGTGGAAGAGCATAGCCAAGAACCAACCACCGAAAAGCTTATGGAGTTGCATTGTGTCACACCACAGGAGGGTTTATCAGAGGAGGGCAAGCAAGAAATAACAAAGCAACAACCTTCTGACGCAATAACAGAAATGCTGATAGCATGGGAAGCTGTTGCATCGTATGTTGAGAAATAAAGCAGTGGCTATGAACGCTACAAATATATTTTATGACAATGCTGTGTCGCATTTTCAACAAATTTGAAAGTGTCGGCAGAAACAAATGTCTTTAGACAACTTTATTTTCTACAAATCGAATTTGTATTCCAGGTTAGTTCCGCGAAATAAGAAGAAATGAAGATGATCCACGCTCTTCAATAATATACATATCGATATAGATATATGTATGAATAAACGTTATATATAAAATCTTTTGAGTATTTATTTTGGCATCGAACGCATTATCATATGTTACATTAATTTATGTATACAGGAAAACTTGTTTCGCTTAGCGAGTGTTTCGCAATACGAGTAAGGTTCTGGAACGAATTACTTATAATCGTAAAGCGAGGTTCCACTGTATTAATAATATTGGAGAGGACAATTATCGGGGTAGTAGTGGGAGCCATGAAAGTAAATTAAATACACGAGAACAAATGATAAACTATACGATATCTACAAAATAACGAAGATCAATTTCCTTACAAAATCTAGAAGATTTCACGGTCTGGGTAACATGGAAGGAATAACGTAAGACAGAGCAGTACAGCAGAGATGCTCCGTACTAGATCATAATAAAGTATAAGAAAGCTAAGGACAAGATGACGGAATGCGGTGTTAAAATAACGGAAAGAAATGGAAGACCAAAGCCAAAGACAGGAAGTTATGGAAAGAAAAGAGTAACAAAGCTATGGACTTAAAAACTTGATGTTTGTCTGGTAAATGTTTTTCTACTCCAGTTTCCAAAGTATAACTTCACACATTTATAGATATGCGTGAGGGTTTGGTTTCTAATACCGGTGCATGAAGTAGAATGTTATTCTTATGGGATTTATTTTACTTGCTGCTAATACACTTTTCGGCACAGACGAAAAATTCATAGATAACTGTACTTTAGTAAAAAAAATTTAATGACATGAAACGTCAAACTCAATCAATCTCGTTTTTTTGTCGTTTTTACCACAAAAATCGATAGAATTATTAAAAGACTAAATTAAAAATTTCTGAAATGGCGCCCCGAGCAGAATATACATTCATTTTCAGAAAATGTTAACGTACTTGGCAGAATTGACGAAGGACTTCAGATCATCAACACTTTGGAGTAACTATTCCATATTGAGTACCATCATCATCAAATATAATATAAACATCGGTGAGGATTCAAAAGTTCGTGCGTTTATAAAAAGTCAGATCGAAGGATATGTCCCAAAAAAATCACATGCTCTAAAAAGGCAACATATTCTTAATTTCCTAAGGGATACATTTTTATTAAGCAAAGTAAGTCAGCATTGGCAAATAGTACAAAATTTCCTTTTCTTTAACTGTAGGTCAATTAATCTTTGGACTTGCTGGTGCTCTAAGAAGAGATGAAATTTATAAACTAATAACAGATAACTTTCAAGGTTTGGAAACAACCCTTCTCGTAGTTGTCTCTGACACAAAAGCAAAAATTTATAAGAAAATTTGCAATCACTGAACATTTGGAATTTGACCGAAAATATATGACTCTTCATTCTCAAAATTACCCAGAAATTTTTTCTTATAAATGATCAAAAAGGGAAATGTACCTGTAAAGTTATCGGCATAAACAAAATCTGAAGAATTTCTAGCGATGTTGCGAAATACTTAAAACTGCCTCATGCAGAACAATACGCGGGTCATTGCTTTAGACGTTCACCTGCCTCTTTATTCGTTGAAACTGGAGCTGATTTACTAGCGCTAAAACAGCAAGGGGGCTGGGAGAGTTCACCTGTAACTGAGGGACACATAGAAAACTACAAAATAAATAAAAAGAAGGACATTTAGACATAATTTTATCAATTCAAAATTCAAATAGTAACGCTGTGAAAAAATCTTCAGACAGTTGGTGTAAAGTTAGAAAACCTAACAAATTTTACGATTACTGTTAATAATAATTATTATAATAAAGAAAATTTACAAATTTTATTTAATCGATTGTTTTTCTTAAATTCATATTTATTTTTAATCGTATGATGGTAGAAAAAGTAGTGTGCAACACTTGCGTGAAGATTTTCTTTGCACTCGCATGGTTGCTCCACTCGCTTCGCTCGTTTCGTAAACTCTAAAACTACTTCATGCTCTTGATACACAATATACTATTATGATATATGTAACTAAAAAAGTATATAAATATATTCCCATATAAAAGCATATTGTCGATATTTTAGCTCTTCTGAATTTTGATGGTGAACCAGCTACAGATTATTTGCGCGTCATTTTAAATCAGTGATTACTGCGCAGTTTTTTCAAATGTTCTGTTCAAATAATTTTAAAATATCGCGTTTTAAATTTCATCATATCTTATACACGAAACATACTCTTAACAAAAATTTATGTAAATTTGACATTAAAAGGAAAGTTTGAAAACATTTTTGATAAAAAGCCTCTATAATCTACTATTTTCTAATAGAGGTATTTGATGTTGTTTTAGTTCACTCAATAATTTGATTTTTCTTAGTAGAAAAGTAATAAATATAAGGGGAAATAAAATTAGTAGCTGTATAAGCAATATTCCCAGCAAAATAGTATTTGGTGAAAACTCGTAATTTGGTTTATCATCTTTGCCAAATATTGATTCAAATTTTTGAGGTCTTTCGGATACTCCCAACATTTCCTTTACGACACCTATATCGGAATTTATCTTCTCGAGAACAGATTGTATAAGTTTCAGGTTAATTTCGGTTTCATCCTGGTGTCTTGAAGTCCAATTGGAATTCGTACATGTCGTCTTGGATATATTGAGCAAACTTTCGGAAACTTCCTTGTAAAAAGCTTTCAAGTCCATTTTTACTTCTTTGGTGAAATTATGGTACAGCTCAGTAGTTGTATTCAAATCTATTTCATTGTATGTTTCAATTGCAGTGCTGAGTTTATCGTTCACGATAGCATCTGTATTTTTGCAATGGGAAATTTTATTTCGATCTATCTCCGAACAACGTATTCCAAATATATTAGAGTCGTTTATTGAAAAACCATGAATTATTGTAGTATTTCTTAATTTCTGAATTATAATTGATAAATTGTCACAATGCCAAATATTATTGTTTAAATCTAAAGTAGTTAATTTTGCAAATCCTTCGTATTCAAAATAGGTCAAGAAATTATCGTTTATATACAATTCGTTTATCGAGGAATGCAAGTCGTGAAATATGCTTATGGGTAAGTAACTTAGATTATTGTGACTTAAATCTAATACCTCTATGTTTGTTAATCCGGTAAAAGTTCCTATAGAAATTGATACTAACCCTATATTAGACAAGTTTAAATGCTTTAAAAAAATGTTGTCTCTAAACAACTGCACCGGTAGCCTGCCATTTTCTAAATAAGACATTTCATTTAACGCCAAATTAAGGTGAATTAGATTGTTCATATTTCGGAAGGATTCTTCACTGATAAACCTAATAGAATTCGAAGAGAAATCTAATTTTGATATGGATGTGTTTGCCAACGTTTCATTTGTTAATTCGATTATTTCATTATTATTTAAAATCAATTCCTTGAGCGATTTAAAGTCTCGAAATGAAAGCAAATCCTTTATTTGGTTGTGAGATAAATCCAAAGTTTCTACTTCATTACAAACAGTGAGAAGTTCGAAAATATAGCTGATGTTGTTATGACTTAGATCCACATATTTTAGATTTTTCATCCCCAAAAATGCGTTATTTTCTATATATTGTATGAAATTGCTTGATAAATTCATAATTTTCAATTCGGTTAAGGAATTGAATACGCCTTTAGATATTATGGAAATTTTATTATCGGTGAACGTCAGCTCTTCTAAAGCTGTTATGCTATTAAATGCACCTGGTTCAATATCTACTATATTACTTTCATTTATAGATAGATGTTCCAAGTTTGGAAAACTTCGAAATATACCTGAAGAAACTTTGGAATTGTTACAATAACTGATAACTATTTTTTTAATTTTCAAATGGTCTTCTGTATCACTTAAGTCCTCAATATCTCCGTACATACAAACTAAGGAAAATGTTTCAAAGCTTTCAACATTATTGCAAATCCATTCGTCATAGTCATCATAATGACATTGTCGATCTACTTTTTTTTCTAATCCAATGGTTGTACAGGTTTGGTTTGAAGACTTCGTTAGAATTCCAATTACCAACAGAAGCTGTACACATTTCGAAGCCATTTTTAGGATCTGAAAAATAATTTATGTATATATTAGCTAAAAGACTGGTATAGTAGAGTAACAATTCCTAATATTATATGCCTTTAAAATGTATTGGATTAGAATAATATTTAATTCATTGTTGTAATTTATTAGTCGTAAAAGGAATTGTTAAAAGTCGTGTGTATTATACAAGATATTATGTTACCCTATAATTCCAAGTTTATATCGTTGGATGTAACAAATCTAAAAGAAACTATAACACTTGTTGATAACTTACTTACGTTCAAGAGGGTTAACCCTGTAATTCATGCTGATATTATCGCATTATTAAATGTCTGTTTAAATCAAAATGATTTTCATTTCAATGGGGAAATTTACAGTAGTAATGATGCTTTGATTATGGGTAACCCCCTCAGTCCGCTACTAGCTGAAGTTTTTATGGACAATATAGAAAAATTAATTCATAAGCACCCTATGCGTAACAAATTTATTTAATGGCACCGATATGTGGATGATATTTTAGCCAGCTTTACTGGTACCACTAGATAATTAGATAGTTTCGTAACATATATAAATGCAATCCATAGTAATATCAAATTCACCGTAGACATTGAACAAAACAACTCTATCAACTTTTTAGACCTTACTATTTCAAAAATAAATAATAAACATGATTTTTCCATATTTCATAAACCATCACACACTGATATAACAATTCATAGTAGTTCAGTCCACCCAAATAACCATAAATTAGCAGCTTACAATAGTATGATACACAGACTTTTAACAATTCCTTTAACGACTAATAATTACAGCAAAGAATTTAATATCATTAACCAAATAGCTGTCAATAATAACTATGACCCAAATTTAATTGATAATATTAAAGCTAAGAAAATGTACAAGCAAACGTAAGAACAAGAATTTCCTTCTGATAAGAGTAAAAATAAAAATAATGAATTTAAAAGTTTAACTTACTTAGAAAAACCTTCAATTAAAATTAAAAAATGTTTAGAAACTTCATACCTAAATACATGCTTTAAAACAGACAACAAAATTTAGCCAGGTTCATTAAAATCAATAAATCCAAATCTTCAAAAGTTAATAAATCAGGGGTATATAAATTAAAATGTGGTAGTAATTGTGACAAAATTTATATTGGTAGAACTTTCAGAAATTTCAAAACTATAATTTCAGAACCTAAACGTAGTTATGACATGATAACAAAAAACTAGATTCTAATTACTCAAATCACTTATTATCTGAAAACCATTTATTCGATTCGGAGTTTGAAATCTTACATGTACAAAATAAATCGTATAAATTAGACCTCTTAGAAACCCTGGAAATAAATAAAAATAAAAAGTCTGGGAATTTACTGAATGACCAACTAGATATAAATAGTTCTCCTTTACCAAAACTTATTTAATTAGGGTTTTTCCATGTGATTATTGTGTTTGAATGCCCAATCTCTTCCTTTCTTTGTTAACAGCTTATCGTTTCTTTCTTTATATACCTGTAATTACCAAATTTATGTGCATACACTTATTTCATTTCTAGAATAATCATTATACCATCGTCGTTTGATAAAGCTACAGTGTTAGCAAAACACGTCATTTTTTGTTTTACATCGTACTAAAGGTTTATACATACCAGAAACCGAAAATAGTTTGAACTATAAATAAGCAAAATCTTAAAAACTGATTGGGCTAAAGATAAGATCCTTCCAACAGACCGTAAAATTAATAAAACTTTAGGAATCATTAAAGGACCTCAAAGGAACTAATTTACCATATAAACTAAAGGGTGCAAACGTACCCTTAGGTAAAATTAAAAAAAAAAAACTAAAAACTAACCTTAGATTTTGTATATTTTTAATACGTCCAGAACACGTCAAATACAGGATAATCGTGTAAATTGTGTGTGCTAATGTTCAAATAAAATATCGCTTTAAACTATTTATGCTATACAAATCTTCGTTTCCTTTAGGGTCCATTTTCGCATAAAAATTGACATTATGATAACGTTTGCAATTTCAGACCGCCAACTTAAACACTTACAAGTAAATATTACTGTTATGATATCTGTCTATATCAATTAATTTTTTCTCAACGTCAATTTATTAAAAATGGCAGAAGCTAATGAAAGAATAACTTTGCGATTGTTGACTAAGCTTTGCGAAGGCGATCAAATAGCCCTCGCAAGGCAATTAATGACATGGGGATTAATTCCCAATGAGGGTACATACATGTGCCCTCGTTGTGGAATAAATCCCATGCGATTGAGTGTGGATCTTAAGCGGTAGGTATTATATTTGTTGTATTTTTTTTGTGTAAATGGTTTTAGCCTGAATTTTTCCTTTTAGAGATGTGACAAATGCGTTTCTTGCTCGCTCGAGACTTTCCATGTTTCAGATTTTGGGTTTTGTTAATTTGTGGGTTTCCAATGCCCCTTTAACTATAATTTGTGAGCAAGTGGAGATCTCTAAACCATCTACGGTAGATTGGGCCTCCTTCTGCCGTGAGGTGGTTTTAGATGCATTTATTGCACATTGGGGGGCAAAGGTAAAGTCGAAGAAATTGACGAATCCAAATTCGGAAAACGCAAGTATCATCGTGGTCATCCTATGGAAGGTCATAGGGTATTTGGGGGTTACGAGCGAGGCACAGGCAGAGTTTTCATGATTACAGTTGTAGATCGGTAAGTGTCATATAATACTGTATTGGAGTTAAGTGTTTGTTAAGTTTGCTGATCGCTTGTTAAAATGAGTATTTATATCTCTTCTTTTGTTTCAGGTCTGCTGATACGTTGCTCCCAATGATCCAAGATTGGATTCATGAGGGAACAACTATCATCAGCGATTACTGCAAATCATATAACTGCCTGTCAATGGAAGGGTATGAGCACCTGCGGGTTAACCATTCCTTAAATTTTAAGGACCCTGACACAGGTACACATACCAACGCCATTGAATCCTCCTGGGGAGCCGCTAATAGAACAATGAATTCTTGCGGGCAAAAGAAAGCACACATTCCGGGTAACTTAGCTCGGTATATCTTTCAGAAAAGGTGTGATGAGTTTAAATTAAATCGGACCGTGGAATTTCTACGTTTAGTGGGATCGTTGTACAATCCATTATCTCCCAGAGAATTTCCACGAGACGAGGACTTTACTGATGCGGAAGACTATGGGAATTAATAAATTAGACTTCAGGACAAAGACTTTACTTGACTTGACTTACTTATTAATCACTTACTTAATTACTTAACTAAAGACTTGGACTTCACTGGAGCCCCAAATGACTTACTTACGATATGACTTTTTATACAGAATATTAGTATATGTCAGTAATTAAAACAAATATTTGTTAAACACAGACCAATGATGGAATATTGATATTAAGAAGAATATCTAGCGAAAAGTCTACAAAGCCATTCTAAATGGAAGTTGCATTTTACTTTGAAATTCGAAAAGTATGTATACGTTCAATTATCTTCAGTGGGGAGATCATATAATAAATTATTTGGAAATACAATTTAGCTGGAATCAGTGGCGGCTCTTGATGACGTACGATGTGCGCTGCAGCACGGATGAGACTGCTTCGTTTAAGCTTTCATATACACAGAGAAGCAAGTAACCGTACCGAAATCTTCCGAAATAGTTCGAAGTAGTCTCATCCGTGCAGCAGCGCACATCGTACGTCATCAAGAGCCGCCACTGGCTGGAATACAGAAAATTGGAAGGCTACAGAAGAATGTCTGTATATTTGGTAGAAAATTTTCTTGTTAGAGGTGTATGAACAATCCACTTATTTTTCGAGTTTAATATTTTGTAATTTAATTATAAGTATTTAATGGAATTATATATTATAGAAAATATAACTATATTTAAAAATTGTGATGTGTGTAATTTTAAATTGATAAAATATAATCAATATAAATGTATTTTTGGAAAAATAAAACTATTATATAAATACTGCGTTTTAATGCTAACTTATTTTTAATATTGAATATTTAATAACAAAACTAGATGCTTCAATATTTTATTAATTTTTTTGTTCAAAACTTTTAAATTTATGTAAGTATATATGCATATACTGCAACTTTCATTGCAAATAAGAATTTGAGAGTTTGGATTTATACAACCCAATATATTGTTGGTAATGTCTTTTTCGTGTATTTCCGATGTAAAACAAAAGCTAACGATTAAATTCTTAATAAATTCGCTAATTCAGTTAAATTAATAAAAATAAGTTTTCATATTTGTTTGACATATTGTGATGGATTTTTCTATCCAGAGAGAGAGAGAAAAGAGGGAAGATTTAAATTATGTACAATAATTGAAGTTTATTAATATTTATTATATTTGTAATTATATTTTTGACTGACTCTGTATGTTTATTAGTTTAAACGTATGGACGTGGACAGTTGTGGTACTATTGAAGTAGATGTAGGAATTTTTCGCGGTAAATTGGGCAGAGACTTCTAAAGTGACAGGGTTGCTAGAGGATAAGAAGTTCATTTTTATTCTCTGTTTTAGTAATATCGGGTTTTATTTTTGTTTATGCATTTTATTCAGGTGCATGTAATGTTATTTCGATTGTTGCGAGAGTTTGTGATCTTGGTGTGATCTAATAAGTATGATATCTCTCACGTAGTTTTTTTGTGTTATCAGTGCATAGATCTATGTAAGTTCGATAAAAATATTTAATTTATATAATTGATACTACGTTTATTTTTTATTATTATATTTTATGTATTATGTGTGATAATTTTCATATTTAAAATCGTATATGAGTATTAGAGAAAATTGTCATGTTTTTTTTTTAGTGGAGTTTTTTCTTAAAGATAATAGTCTAGAACGTTTTAAATTCAGGTTGGATTTTTTTTTGTTGTGGGTTGACTTTGTCGTGTTTTATTTTGCGCATGACTGTAAGCCAAGTTACGCGGGTTTTGAAAACTTTGTTGTTTTTGACATTTGATATTGTAGGGGTTAAAGTAGAGGTCAAACTTGACAAATTTCTCCATTATTTATTAATTTTAGATTTGTTCGAGAGTCACAGGGGTTTTTTCTCTGTGTGCGAGTCATATTCACAAAGAGTATTTCCTCCTAATGCTACTGTTAATGTTGCTTTAGCACCCTATACATTCGGTAAAGGGATTTTTTTTGATTTTTTTTTTGATTAAAAATTGTAAATTAGCTAACCGTGACTTTTATTGACATTTATTGTTTTACTTCTAACATAACCTGGCCCTATTCTGAGAAGAACGATCCGTGAGATGGGAGTTAGTGGAATCTACTAGACTGTACAGCCGGCAGCATAAGTTGTAGTGAGAATACAAAAAATTAATTAATAAGCAATCAAAAGCACATTCCACTGCACAATTTTGGCAGCCCAACGTGTCGGCGAATGAGAAAGGAATTATTAATGAAATTATAAGCAAATAATTTGGAAATACAAGCTAATTTATAAATTTGGCGAGCCCAACGTATAATTGGTAGAAATAGAAAGCAACTACAATAAATATGGAAAATATAATGAATTTGAAACAAAGAATGGGTAATGCTAGTTACATGCATGAAGAAGGACACAATGGAGAAAGCAGTCAAGAGATGCTGGACATGATGATGCAGATGACGAAGATGATGCAACAAAAACATAATGAGATGGTAGCAGAATTACAAGCGACAATGGACTGGATGAAGCAACATATAGGTAGATTGAATGATCAACTGTTAGAAGAAAAAGAGAAGAGAGAATGGCAGGAACAAAAGATGACGTACATGCAAAAACAAATCGAACAAATGAGAAAAGAAAAAAACGAAGCGACTGTGCCTACGTTCATCCCTGTACCAGTACAAAATGAAGCATTGCCGAAATTTTATGGTATGGCAAATACTAATCCTATGGGTTTTCTTAAAAAAATAAAAGAAAGTCTACAAGATGTGCCTGGGGACCAAAAGAAACTACACAAGATAGGGAACTGTCTCAAGGACGATGCGATGACCTGGTGGGACATGATCTCGGATGAGGTGAAGACCATGGAGGAGTTCGAAGTCAGATTTACCAGTCAATTCTGGGGAACAATAACGCAAAATAGAGTAAGAAATGATTTATTATTTGGTAGATATAGTAGTAGCAGTAACGAGTCACGAGCGTCTTACGTTATGAGGAGACACTCCATTTTAAAGTATCTGCAACCAAAAATTAATGATAGATATCTAATATGTCAATTAAGTACACATTTTGATGCACAAATTAGTCAGGCAGTAGCCATTCAAAACATTAGTGACATGCAACAGTTTATTGAACTTTTGAAAAGATTAGATGATATGGAATATGGCAAAAGATATCAGAGTAATTATGTAGATAGAAATGTTAATAAAACTCCATATTCTAGGATGGATAATAACAATAATAGTAAATATTCAAGTCCTCAACGAGTAAATAATTATGGCAATAGAAATAATAGAATGGCTTCACCAGGTAGGATAGACTATCATAATAAGGATATAAGAAGGGAAACTTCACCAGAGACAATAAACAATAATAGTAAGAATATTAGATGCAATTATAATTTAGAAAGAATAAATAGTAATAATTATCATAAAGAAGTTAGTAAAGAAACTATAGTAGATAATAAAAATTATAAAGGTAATAGATACAAAAGTATTAGACTTATAGGTAATCACAAGTGGACTAGATTTAAAGGTCCTCGACCTGAGTTTAATAAAGAAATAGACGTAACGAGAGAAATAAATAAAAACTTGTTTACAGTCGGAAATTTTATATAGGCCCAACATGTATAATTGTTGTAAACATTAAAATTGAATATGCGAGAAATTATGATTATTGCCTTTATTAAATTTATTGGAAGTTGATGAACTAGGATATATATAAAATTTGGAAATGTTATAGGAGTTGATATAGGATATTGAAATAAACTTAACGTAAAGGATAATTAGAATTAAATTATTAGTATAAGAAGAGGAATTAGAGGAAAAATAAAAAGGTGTTTACAGAATTTCGTCGTGATAAAAAGTTATAGGATATGTTGAATATGGAAAAAATTTACAAAATTTCGTCGATGATATATGAAATAAATATATGAAATATTTGGAGTGAAAATGAAAGTATATTTATATATAAAAAAAAAAAAAATTTTTCGTCGGTATATTTAAATAAAATTTCGTCGTTATATGAAAAAAATTATTATGATAATAGAGGTATATATATATATGATTGAAAATAAAATTATGGTATTTATGAACTTATAAAAAAGAATTATTGGCATGTTGAAAGGTTAATGAATAAATATATTTGAATATGATGGTATACGAGTTGCTGATTTAATTGACATGGTAATGAATAAGATTAAGTAAATGGATATATACAGGATGAGTTATGATAAAAATTATGGTTGATATAATTAAAATTAATTAAAAGTATCTGCGTATTAAAAATTATTAACTATGGGAATTGCGTTATAAGAAAAAAAATTAAAATTATATAAATATAGGAAGAAGAAATTAAGCTTATGATATTGTTGGTATTATTATTATTGTTATTGCTTGGGAATTAATGGTATTATGAAATTGATTGTTATGATGAGTTGGTATGTGAGATTTTGATACTATGTTTTCTTTTATTTATGAAAATTCGTTGGAGATGTTCATGTCCATGAGATCGAGAGAGTGCTCGAATATTCGACGAGAATGACTGTTACTTCGGCGTGTTCCTTCGTCTACGATGTGTGTAACGAAGCCCATTCGAGAATGTCAAGCAATATGACATTAATAAATTATGTCTAGTCAAAGATGACATAAATAAAATTATGTCAAGCAAAACGACATAACAAATAACATGTCTTAAATCAAATAAGACATGTATATTCATAAAAATTATATACAGAATGTATATTGAGATGTTGAATCCGTTTCTCACACTACAGCATCAGAACGAGGATGATCCTGTTCAACAACAATGCAACATGTTAGTGCGGGGAACAAAGACAGGGTGCGACACTGTCTCATGTGGTAGTGCTGAAATTTATCCTTGAAAAAAGATTAGGAATGTTCTGACTTTGTTCTCGGATAAATTTGGGGATTATGTGATGGATTTTTCTATCCAGAGAGAGAGAGAAAAGAGGGAAGATTTAAATTATGTACAATAATTGAAGTTTATTAATATTTATTATATTTGTAATTATATTTTTGACTGACTCTGTATGTTTATTAGTTTAAACGTATGGACGTGGACAGTTGTGGTACTATTGAAGTAGATGTAGGAATTTTTCGCGGTAAATTGGGCAGAGATATCTAAACTTCTAAAGTGACCGGGTTGCTAGAGGATAAGAAGTTCATTTTTATTCTCTGTTTTAGTAATATCGGGTTTTATTTTTGTTTATGTATTTTATTCAGGTGCATGTAATGTTATTTCGATTGTTGCGAGAGTTTGTGATCTTGGTGTGATCTAATAAGTATGATATCTCTCACGTAGTTTTTTTGTGTTATCAGTGCATAGATCTATGTAAGTTCGATAAAAATATTTAATTTATATAATTGATACTACGTTTATTTTTTATTATTATATTTTATGTATTATGTGTGATAATTTTCATATTTAAAATCGTATATGAGTATTAGAGAAAATTGTCATGTTTTTTTTTAGTGGAGTTTTTTCTTAAAGATAATAGTCTAGAACGTTTTAAATTCAGGTTGGATTTTTTTTGTTGTGGGTTGACTTTGTCGTGTTTTATTTTGCGCATGACTAAGCCAAGTTACGCGGGTTTTGAAAACTTTGTTGTTTTTGACATTTGATATTGTAGGGGTTAAAGTAGAGGTCAAACTTGACAAATTTCTCCATTATTTATTGATTTTATATTTGTTCGAGAGTCACAGGGGGTTTTTCTCTGTGTGCGAGTCATATTCACAAAGAGTATTTCCTCCTAATGCTACTGTTAATGTTGCTTTAGCACCCTATACATTCGGTAAAGGGATTTTTTTTGATTTTTTTTTTGATTAAAAATTGTAAATTAGCTAACCGTGACTTTTATTGACATTTATTATTTTACTTCTAACATAACCTGGCCCTATTCTGAGAAGAACGATCCGTGAGATGGGAGTTCGTGGAATCTACTAGACTGTACAGCCGGCAGCATAAGTTGTAGTGAGAATACAAAAAATTAATTAATAAGCAATCAAAAGCACATTCCACTGCAATATGCAACTTGAATATCGCTCGCTCTAAAGTTCTATAGCATTTATCGGTTCGCAATCTGTTCCAGTTGCAATGTTTTATAAAATGAAATTTCTTAACTGCTCCAATCTATTTTCCATAAAACTAAGAAAGGAGCAAATGGCGCTATAATCTGAGTGCAATTTTCACAATATAACTTTTCTAATTACAAATAAATAAAACATATCTAATAGGTTTTGCTGTCATAGGTTAGGTTGATTTATATTGTTATATACAATCTAATAAAATTCTTGTTTCTCTATCTTTATATTTGCTTATTAAAATATTTATTATTAAAAAGCTTGCATTTAAAACGTCTTATAGTTATATACTAATGCCAACTTATTAAGTATGTGGTTGAAATATCAACTAATATCTCAGGCATTATGGATCTTCGGAATAACCAACATAGCAGATATGTTGACATTCAGGTGATAATTGTTTAGACCGAAAAATTAATAAATTTAAAAGATTAATAGTGATAGTAATGTATATATAATATAATGTTAAGCGAGGACTATAATATAAATATTTGATTAACAAAACACATTTTACAAAGCACAGTTAATCTGATAGTACCTATAGGTCCCATAGTGAGAGAACGAATGATAACGAGATTCATTTAACAGGGCATTATTTCACATTCTTCGGATAAATTTCTCCAAACTTATAAAATATCTTTTTATTATAAAACATATAGTAAGTACATATTGAAAAGTATTAACAGAATTTAAAGATACTTGGAATTATTATTAGCAAATTGTTAATTAAAATGCACTGAAACTGAAGTTTTTGAGCATAATCTGGAGTAAATGCAATCAACAACTCTTGGTCGATGACCGCGATTTCCATTCATTTACTTTTATTTATATAAACACCTAATTAATGTTGACCGCATAGAAATTACTCATTTTCAAGGTCAAAATCTTATTCCAATGAAAATTCGGACAATCAATAGATTTGTTCGAACCTATCAGTTCTGATGTGTAGTGGTCACGTATGGTATTCATGTTTGTACCTTTGCATTTAATACCAAACATGTCCATTTTAACAAATTGCAATAAATTCATTTGTTTTATTGACTAGATAAATAATAATTTAAAATGAAACGTACCTTTGAGAACGAAAAATCAATTCACAGTTAAATTTGTAGTGAATTAAGTTTTAAAGTAAAAGAAATTAATAACACACAAAATGATTAAATTGATTATATGGTAAACGTAAACAAACAACATTTGTCATAATTTACTGTAAAAGTCATACCCCATAATTTACTGTAAAAGTCAAAATTTCTACAATTTGATGAATGACAGTATGAATGTCATTTTTCGATGCATCAGCCTGGAAGGATCTATTTTTAATCGATATTAATAGAAAATAGCATAATCAGCAACTAATAAAATACACAAATCGGCAGTTCTGACACAAAATAAATTTTTGATAGACCAAGCTAACACTCTTGCTTTTGCCTGGTTAAATTTGCCTTCTATCTTGACCAATCACAAACGATTGTTTTAAGGCCTTTCTTTCCCAACGCTCCTTTCTTTGATTGAATGATGTATAGAAAAGTCCATTATTGTACATTGCAGATATTTTTAAAAATAAACATTTCATTTTGATTGAAACTATCCTTTTTTATATATCACTTTATTTTAATAACTTTTTCTCAAACTTTAGTAAATTCGTAGTTATATCTTCTTTACAAATATTTTAAATTAACAGATTTGTAAAATTACTGAAGTAAATTGGTATAGTTATGCAATTGTTGGGGTAATTAACGTTCAACATGGATCAAATCTCAAGGGATCATGTTAAGTTATAAATTAAATTAGTAATCTCGTAAGAACTTTATCTGCTCTATTACTTCCATAATACGATAACAATATTTTCTGTTTTACAACAAAATAGCATTTCCGAAATATATAATTTCAATCTTCTCATATAAGACAACAACATCCATTTTAAAAACCACAAACTCTTTACTATTGAGATTAAAATAAAATGAAATTATTCAATCTACAATGATTTAATAAATTTTTAACTAGATATAATTCTATTGCCATATTAACCTTTAAAAAATATGAACAGTACTACATATTATTATAAGTAATTACTATATTATTGTAAATTTGTTAATTATTTTCAATTTTTTTTTTATTTAAAATAATTCACATACCGTGTGTCCCAATTTCGATGCTCACCATTGGTATCTCGGTTATTAGAAGATATAGAACAACGGTTAAATGGGGAATGTTTTGCATAATTCAATACTCGGGGCAAATCCCATTTCAAATTAGACCTAACTTTTTAATTTTTTAAAATATTTTGAAAAATCAAAAATTTGCCGATTTCGTTATTCCTCAATAACTCGATAACGCTTAGTCTGACCTCTTTTAAAATTTTACATTGTTCAGACACTTTTTTAAAACAAATTATTTGATACAAACAGAAACCCCCGATTGTCATTTGTTTTTAAGTTATTACCACTATCTTTTGTTTTTCATATGGCGGCCATATTTGATTTTGGGTTTGTTAGGTAGTCCTCAAAATGTGCTTTTCAACGATGTATAACATGCCTGAAAAATTTTTATTTATAAGGAAAATATTAATAAAAACGTAAATTAATCTTTAATATGAAATTAGTAGGCTGAAAAATTAAACACCAATGTCAAATGAAAGTGAAAAGATATTCTAAGTAATAGGTACTGTAAACAAACGAAACGATAAAAAAATTATAGAAATAAAAAGTAAAAATACAGAACTTAAAGTTCACATTCACTTAAAGAAATTGTTCAATATGACGACCATTCTGTTCCACACAATTTTGACACCTTGTTCGAGTAGAGTTACAAACTCTACGTAGCGTGTTTCCGTTTACTGATCGTAGCACATCTAGTACTCTTTGTTCTAAAATTTCCCGAGTTTCTGGTGGTTCAAAATCAAATACTTCGTTTTTAGTGGTACCCCATAAATAAAAGTCAAGCGGGGTAAGGTCGGGTGATCTCGCAGCCCATTGCACGGGTCCATTATTTGAAATCACTCTCTCATTAAAGTTTTCTCTCAAAAAATGTTGCACGTTACGAGTGTTATGGGCCGGGCAACCATCTTGCTGGAACCAGACGTTTTGCATGTTCTCGGGATTAATAATTTGCCTCAAAGCAGGCATTATCTCGTTTGTTAGTAGCTCCAAATATCTGTTACCAGTTAAATTGCAATCAAAGATGAAAGGACCTATTAACTGATTATCTAAAACGAAAAAGAGTTTAAAAAACAACAAAAAAGTAAACAAAATGTCATACCAATTAAACCGCACCAGACATTAAAACCAAATCGAACTTGAAATCTTCTTTGATTTACCAAATGTGGATTTTCAGTAGACCAATGATGATAGTTATTCCTATTGAACACTCCACAATTGGTAAATCGTGTTTCATCTGTCCATAGTATTTTCCTAGGAAAATTAGCGTCATATTCACATTTTTGAAGGTACCACCTGCTAAACTGTTATCGTCGGAGATTGTCATTATCACTTAAACCTTGTACAATTGTTGGTTTGTAAGGGTGATACTTGTTTTTCGTCAAAGGTTCTGTGAACAGTAGATTTTGAAATCCCTATTTCTCGTGTCACACGACGAACTGATGTGCTGGGATTGTTCCTAACGTTCTGCAAAATATTATTTCGACGTGTATCAGCATCATTAACTTCATAGTTAGCTCGTTTTTGTTCGAAGCTTCCAAAGTTTTTTAATTTGCTAACTAGTCTTCTAAAAATTGTCTTGTGTGGCTGTTGTCTTTCTGGAAAACGCTCTGCATAACTCGTGCACGCATTTTCAGTGTTTCTATTTGCTTTGAAATACACTTCCAACATATCAACTTTTTCTTCGTTTGAATATGTATGTGCCATTATCAATACTTATAAATAGAGCTGAGGATGTTTGCGGTATAACCATGGTTATATCATGTAACCATAGTAATTTACTATGGTTACATGATATAACCATGGTTATACCGCAAACATCCTCAGCTCTACTTATAAATCTTAATACTTGACAATAATTACTTATCACTAACTACAAGTAGTTTTAATTAACTTATCTCTGCAGCACTAATTGTACTTTGACAGGTTATCGTTTTGTTTCATTGTCAGAATACATTTGTCATTGACGTTTGACGGAACATAATGTCTTTGCTAGTGATACACGCTCAGAGGTTAGAATTATCTGACATTTGATGTAAAACCAAATACAAATCTCCCCACTACTTTTTATCCTGCGCGAACTTACCCCTCCTCGCGCCAACTTAATTGGCGTTTGCTATACTTAGAATATCTTTTCACTTTCATTTGACATTGGTGTTTAATTTTTCAGCCTACTAATTTCATATTAAAGATTAATTTACGTTTTTATTAATATTTTCCTTATAAATAAAAATTTTTCAGGCATGTTATACATCGTTGAAAAGCACATTTTGAGGACTACCTAACAAACCCAAAATCAAATATGGACGCCATATGAAAAACAAAAGATAGTGGTAATAACTTAAAAACAAATGACAATCGGGGGTTTCTGTTTGTATCAAATAATTTGTGTTAAAAAAGTGTCTCAACAATGTAAAATTTTAAAAGAGGTCAGACTAAGCGTTATCGAGTTATTGAGGAATAACGAAATCGGCAAATTTTTGATTTTTCAAAATATTTTAAAAAATTAAAAAGTTAGGTCTAATTTGAAATGGGATTTGCCCCGAGTATTGAATTATGCAAAACATTCCCCATTTAACCGTTGTTCTATATCTTCTAATAACCGAGATACCAATGGTGAGCATCGAAATTGGGACACACGGTATATCCAATCATTGACGTTTGGAAAAATTTACTTGAAATGGATACATAAAAATATTAATAGTAAAACTTTATGTGTTTAAGTTGGCAGTCTGGAATTGCAAACGTTATGATAAGGTCAATTTTTATGCGAAAATGGACCCTAAAAATAACAATATTTAACATCGTTTTACGAGAATATTTAAACAACACGAAGATTGGTATAGCATAAATAGTTTAAAGCGATATTTTATTTGAACATTAACACACACAATTTACACGATTATCCTGTATTTGACGTGTTCTGGACGTATTAAAATATACAAAATCTAAGCTTAGTTTTTTTTTTAAATTTGACCTAAGGGTACGTTTGCACCCTTTAGTTTATATGGTAAATTAGTTCCTTTGAGGTCCTTTAATGATTCCTAAAGTTTTATTAATTTTACGGTATGTTGGAAGATCTTATCATTAGCCACTGATTGAAAACGGAATGGAACAACGATTTTTCATAAGCTTTGTAACAACATTTTTAACAAGAACCCTTTGGTTCTGAATTTCTATGATATAATACATTGTGTTACTTACTAAGTATATATTCCAATATAATATTGTATTTATTGTGTCTGCACCATAAACAAAAACTAATCTAACTCGCTTTACGGATATAACGCGACTGCTGCATTTTGATATACGGTGTTTGTGTATCTATTGTATATAAGCAGGGCAGTGATTAAGAATATTATCTCCACGAAAACAATACAAAATTCTTTTCAATTCCGAAACTCAAGCAAAAATTACTCATTGTATTACTTTGTTAAACGTTAAGTAAATGAATCTTTCCATTAATTGAGCACTTTATTACACCCAGGTAAAATGTTTACCGTTGCTAAACACACCAATTGAGTACCAACGACCAAACGGAGACCGACCAATTGAGCACTTTAGATTAGCCAATAGCGCACTTTATTACTTGTTTGAACAAACTAACAAATTATGAGGTGTTTAATTAATGCAAACAGTTATCTTTCTCGGTCAAATAAAAGTAAAAAAAAATATAGTAGACATTTTTTATTAAAAGAAATTATCGGCAATTTCCAATAATAAACGGGTTACAAATTGTTTTTTAAAGATATCCTTATGCCCGTTTACACCGTTACATTCTAAAGCGTAGCTTAACTTAGGGTACTTAAATACATGCTAATAATAATTTTAAATTGAAATAAAGAGATTAACATTAGGGGTCATTCAACATTAGAAAGTGCTGAATTCACCTGTCTCAAAGGGTCGTTTTGGAAAGGTACCTGATCTGCCTGGTGTCCAGTTCGCCGATCTACATTTTACATCGAGAGCTTGTTGCCTAATTGACGCGCGCCGGAAGCTATATGGTTTATGTACAATGCTGCCGCCACCAGCTCTAAAACGTAATGCGCCTCATCACTGAAGAAAATACGATTCGAAAAGTCGTCATTCAAATGCTGTTGTTCGAGCACCCAATCAGCGTATGTTCTACTCATTTCGTGGTCAGCCGGCTTCAATTCTTGAGTTAGCTGAATTTTATATGGGTGCAGATGCAAATCCAAATGAAAAATACGCTATAATGTCCCATAAGATAGACCCAAATGCTGCGCGTGCCGTGTAATGGTTAAATTTGGATCTTCTTCGAAACTTTCTCTAGCAGCACCAATATTTTTGTTAGAGCGTAGATTTCGACAATATCTCACGTCTGTTAAGACAATAATATCCTGCAATAATTGCAATAATGCAATTGGGAACAATGCAACTGATTGCATTATTCCCAAAGATTCAC
Source organism: Melolontha melolontha (assembly GCA_935421215.2). Lineage (NCBI taxonomy): Eukaryota > Metazoa > Arthropoda > Insecta > Coleoptera > Scarabaeidae > Melolontha > Melolontha melolontha. Next base: position 53,197,625 of record OW285242.1, read on the forward strand.
TACACCCTAAGACACACAAACATTAATTTTTTAATTCTATGATACATAGAACATTAAATATTCCTTTGTCTAATGAATCTTTTGTTCGTGAAATCAATACTACAAAACAAATAGCGGTAAACAGTAGTTATAAAAGTAGCGTAATTGACAGTATACTAAAGAAAAAACAGTTACAAGTGGCCCTTAGTTTAGTATATCCTAAAGATAGTGCTAATTTGAAACAATTTGTCTCGTTAACTTACTTCGGTAAAATAAGCGAGCAAATTGGAAATATAATTTCAAAAAATAATAGTAATATTAGTATAGCTTACAAACCATATGTAAAAACTAGTAATTTCATTTTTCAGAATAATTGAAACATACATGAGTAGGTAAACCCCACCAGTTTTGTATAATACAAAGGTATTTTTAATAATATAAAATATTACTAAAAATCTGGTGTGAAGAACACAAATGCAGGTTCACTATTAATATTTTCTGTGAACGTGTCCGAATATATCCTATCCCCAGAGACGTAGATACGTATTTCGCTTTTCTACAAGCTCATCGGTACGCCCCTGCTGGAGAAAGGATATTTCCAGACACATTCACAGAAAAGAACCACCTCGCCCTATCACCGTAATTATCCAGACCGAGCGCAGAAGTAAATTCGGCGCTACCTGTTGTCAGACAGCCGAAGTACCTCGCATACCGTCCACATAATTAATGTGAAGTAACGACGCCCTTCCAGAGCTTAGCACAGCCAATCTATCTAGAAAACTGCATTTTGTTTGTGCCTTCACTCATACTACGGCTTAACCGCATGTGAAAATATTAATAGTGAACCTGCATTTGTGTTCTTCACACCAGATTTTTAGTAATATTTTATATTACTAAAAATACCTTTGAATTTCATTTTTAACGCAAAACCTAAAACAGATGTCAATAATAAATCAGGAGTGTACAAATTATATTGTAAATGATTCTAAAAGTGTATATATAGGTCAGACTGGTCGAAGTTTTATTATACGGGTGAAAGAACACATGAGGTCATATAAACTAAAGAAGACAGATTCAACATTCGCAAACCATCTTATTACAGAAAGGCATACATTTGGTCATAATAAAATATTGCGTTTGGCCGAGAAAGGTCGTAAATTAAATCTTTTAGAGTCACTTGAAATTTTTAAAAGCGCAAACAACACAATAGATATTGTTCTTAACGACCAGTTGGATCTTATATATACACCTCTTTTCCAATGTTGTATATAATAGTTAAGTATATAGTAGTAATTTTAAATAACATCATAAACCACCCCCATATATTTTTGTGTCATTTATAAGTTCTATGTAGGCCTGTAACTTTTGCAGTTTGATAATGACATTGTATGTCGAAACCGCGGTCACTATTACATGTGAATAAAGTGGTATAACAAAGTTATTGTTTTATTTTATTTTATTAGTTTTAGAGAATAGTGATAACAACAAAAACGAAATATTTATGAAGCTCTAAAAGTATTTGAAAAGTTGTTAGAATTGAAAAACTTATTTATTTTTCACTTAAGTATCATTTGTTCATTTCACCTTGAATACGGTTACCATAAACACGGTCATATCGCCCGTGGACGTTATAACCGGGCGATAAGGCTTATAACTAGAGCTGAGGATGTTTGCGGTATAACCATGGTTATACCGCAAACATCCTCAGCTCTACTTATAACTTATAACGCTCGGTAATTTATTCACAGTTTTTAATGTTGTGTGAGTATAAATAAGGCCCGAAAAGAGAGGATATATATTATACAGAACTAATAATTTGAATTTTTAAGAAAGTTTAAAGAAAGAAGCAAAACTTTAGCATTCTTTATTAAAATTAAGAGTATCTAAACATTGACAACTTCAAAACTTCAAAGGGTCAACAACTGTCATGCGTAATGATGCGTAACGACTGTCAACGATATGACATCTCGGAACTTTTTCAATTTAAATTTTCCGCTTAAGAAGCTAATTCTTAGAGAAAAATAAAATCTTGTATGAACCATTGGCGTTATTGCCATCGGTCGACATTCATCCCTCGGACTGAATTAACGTCGACCTCGGAGCAATATAATACCCATAACGCCCTTTGTGCATAAATAACTATATTAGAGCAATTCGTTAAGAGTCTATCTAACTCGGTTAATACTGGCCATATGGAACAGAAAGTTAAAAGGAAAGTTAGAAGTGACACATAACACATACTGCCTATAAGACATGTAGCAGGTAAGTAGGCAAGGAGTGATAATGAACATAATCTTTTTAAAATAGAAATAAAATTAATGGTTAAAATCTTAACTTTTTAATATGTAATCGTAAAACGACGAGAATTGTTTCGCCGGCACAGTGGCTTCATCAGATACTTACAGCTAAAGAGCACTTTACAAACTAAATTAAAAATATAAAATCAATAAGGTTAGTATTTTTTACAAATTTTTTAAAAATCTAAGAATTTACAGAAATATTGCATGTAGTGAGGAAATGTGTCCCATCTGGTAAGCCTTAACTGTTACACTATAGGGTACTAAACATGTTTATGCATAAAATTTGTTTTAATATACTAAATACACATTTCTATTATCCTCTAAACAGTTTTTAAATGAATAAATTTAACAAAGTCGAGTTATTGATCATTAAGTAAAATGAAGTAAATTGTCACAAGGTTTACTTTAAATTTGCAAATATAAAATCACTCGATGTGGAACGGTCATTGAAAATTTTCATTCCGCACGCCGTACTCATTTGACTGAAACAAGTGTAGAAACATATTTAATGATTCAAATATTTAATAGATGCCACCCAGTTTGTGATTTCATGGAAGCTTTTTAAAACAGTAAGTGTTTCAACACGTTATATAATATATTTTTTATCATTATTTTATGTGTAAACATTCATGCGTCTGCATCGCCTATGCTCACTCATGAAAGTCACAAACATAAATTATGCGAGTACGTAAACGTTATTGAACGCTCGCCTTGATACAGCCGCCAGGCCCCTTCATGTTGTTCTCCGCACTGCACTGAAATTTGCCCCTCTTTGCAGACTCTATCTAAAAGTTCTGCAATTATTAACTGATGACTAAACCCTATCAAACCACAGCAGATTTTCAGTTGGCATCACACGAGTCTTTCTAGAAAATGGAAGATTCTTTGTGAAATTCTTAATGGTAGGAGTAACAAATGGCGAGATCAGAAAAAGAAAACGGTCTCCCACAGGACAGTGTGATTGTCTTAATTCTATACAACATGTATACAAATAACCAGTCAAATCGTGTATTAACTCTTAACTTCATATAGGCTGATTATATAGCAGAGAGGGTCCCTCGAAAATTGAGTCCATTGAAAATAAGCTCTCCGAAGCTTTGGAAGATATGGCAGTGTACTATGAAAATAATCAATTATAACCGAATCCCAGTAAAACTCAAGCTTGTGCATTCTACATAAGAAAGAGAGAAGATACTCACAAACTAAAAATAACGCGGAAAAGTGAAAGAGCTGAAATTATGTGAGTTCCCAAAGTACCTAGAAGCAACCCTGGATCGTACGCTTTCACTTAAGAAACATTGTCAGAACACAAAGGCCATAGTCCAGGCTGGAAATGGTATCATAAGTAGGCTCACCAGCACAAGTGGGGAGCCGATCCCTTGGTTCTGCGAGCTTTTGCTCTTACTCTCTGTTTTTCTGCTGGAGAATATGCAGCGCTAGTGTGGAGGAGATGTACTCACACAAAACACGTAGACACTCTTTTTTTTTAAACGATATGGTCCGCATATTTACAGGATTCTTACATCTCATCCTATTGGAGAAGATATACTCTTTCGCTGGCTTCGCTTTATCTGATATAAGGCGACAGGCTGCTTCAGAGCAGGAGAGGAAGACACAAGACATCCTCTACACAACAACATTTCGGCCAGATTGAGATTGAAATTCAGAAAATGTTTTTCAAAAAGGGAGGTAATAATGAAAAACTTTACACCTGTATCACGACGCGTAATACTGTGGAAGAAAAAAAACACCGAATAATCCATTTGAACTGAAATCAGTCTTATACAACTTGGAGGACATTGAATAGACTGCGGGCCGATGTCACTCACTGTCGCGTAAACCTCAGGAAATGGAATTTTTAAGCGGAGAGCGATCTGTAAGTGCAGAGAGGCTCAAACCGACCAGCAGCCGTTGTGTTGCCTTGGCCTTAGGGAGGGCTGTACAACCTGACGACCTGTGCCTCACAAATGATATAAAGTTATAGTCGGCGCTAAACATTGGTCGTCTATGAGTATGGATAATGCTCGGGCGTGGACAGTAAGTAAGTAAGTGACGACTTTTGAGCACGAGGACTTTTATTGCCTTCCGTACTTTTTCATCATTACAGCGCCTGTGTCAACTGAAAACGTCAGAATTTTATTGTATTTATTATATCGTACATAAATGAAATTACGTTCGCTTAGATTTAAAATACAATGTGCGTTTTCCATTTTTAGGTGTCGGCATTAATAAAAAAAATGTATAGTAACTTCTTCATTACCGTTCATGACAGGTAACAAACTTGCAACAATTCTTAAATCGCATTTTCGGTCGTAATGTAAGATTATATGCTTATGTTATACCAATTATATCTATACCTGACATTTAAAAACAGTATTAACATTTTGTTGACGTAAGTAGAAAATTGTTAATAATATTAAACATATGAATCAACCTATTATTATTCTCTAGAATAAAAAACATTTTAACTATATTGTAATAAAATTAGAAATATATGAATATATTTGATAGATTGATTATTTATTATTTTTTTGCGACTTTGATATCACAACAGTGGTTCTTCCTTAAATGAAGCAAAATAAATTTTAATTTATTGATTTCAAAACTTTCCAGTACAAAGTACAAAGAAATAGCAATATAGCTACACGTATACTATAATTGAAAATATGCTGACGAAAAAACTTTTCAAAACAGCAATCTTTATGGTGTATCCTGTAATAAATGACAAGCAAGTTTCCAAATTTAGATTAGAAACGTGCACTGAGAGATTTCAAGAACTATTATCTGAAATCATTTCTTTTCTTCACGAACGAGGTGACTAACTAAGATACTTAAAAAATGAAAAATGTCTCCGGGATTTAGCTTTCCTATGAGATGTGACAAATCATTTGAATATCATTAGTTTGGAATTACAGGGAAAAAATAAAACCATTATCGATGTGATTAGCGCAACAAACGCTTTTATAAATTAATTGAAACTGTGGATTAATCAACTAAACAAAAGTTTCTAGCTTTGAAAAGAAGGGCAAGTTCTCACTCGAATTATGACAACTACGAGACACAAATAAAAAGCATTCAGAGTGAATTTGAAAGATGGTTCTCCGACTTTAAGCAACTGACGGATATTGGAACTTTCATGGCTTATCTATTTTCTGGTGAAGACATTGCAAAAATTGCTACTGAAATATCAAACACATTTAATATGGCGATCTCTTCAGTACAAAATAAGGTATTGCTGATAATTTTAGAAATATATCTCAAAGCCAGAGAAATTGATGCAGTTTTGGTCTTTCATATCCGAGAACAAATATCCTTGTTTAACACAAATAGCTCTTCAGTTGTTACACCTTCGTGTATGTATAAGAATATTTAATTTTAATTTTAAATGATATTTCTTTAAATATATATCTCGCATTTAAATATTAAACTTCAAATTAGCTATTTTCTGTGTACACGTGCAAAGAGAAAGCGTTTAGTTTGTTACAGCGCTAGCCGTTAGACCTTTCGGCTTCTACTTGACTTGAACGGTCAACCAAGCATTTAACTAACGTTCGCTTTGAATTTCTTTATACACTTCATTTTAAATTAAGTTGTTTTAATTTAATTACATACGTCTTCTATTAATATATCGTGTCGCATATCGTTATAAAGCTTGTCTCACAAGGAATATTTTAATGATATCTGTGTCATGGATATCGCAACCTCTTAGCTCACACTTTTGATTAATTCATTATTCAAAACATCGACAACATCGATCCTCTTCTCAACTTAGGGTAATAAACAAACCGTTTTTCTAGACCAGTGTTCTTTTTCGACACGAATTCTTTCTTCGTTTTCAACCCTTGTAAGTTACACATCGTGCAACCTCTACACGTGCTGTTCCAGCAGCCAAGCGTCGTCCGACTTTAGTGTCCACATGCCCGATCGAGGCATCTGCGCAACTCAAAGGTACATGATACCGACCTCGTGGCTGACGAAAACATACGCTTCAACAAGTAACTCTTTATTGTTCTATACAGAAGCTATTTTATATTAATCACAATTAATTTACATTTAATTTACTGCCTAATTTAACGTTCTTTTCAGTATCTTTTTGTGTCTTAATTTTTAATTATTTATTTATCGCTCCTTATGTATATTATTTTTATTTAATTACTTTAAAATATATCAACGCTCAATTTCCTATGTAAATAATAAATACAAACTTTAAGGACGACGTTGTTGTGTTTTATTAGTTAGTAAGTTGTAATATATTTAATCTCAGCATTATAATACACGTTCTGGACTTTTGGTGATATTTCACCATCACACCAATTATTTATTTAAAATAATTCATTTTATTGTTAGCCTTCTAAACAACGTGCTAGTAATACAGTTAACAGGATTCTTCGGATCAACTTACTTGTGCATCTACATTTTCAGAAATGAAAATTGTTAAACGAAATATCGCAATCGACTAACTGACGAACATCTCTCAGCATGCTTGTGGTTGGCACTCAGTAATTACGAACCGTCCTTCGATAAGTTTGTGAATGATATTTAGTGCCATGCATCAACATCTAAATTTTAATTGAAAGCAGTGACTAAAGAAAATTTCTGACGTTGCTATTTTATTAGCTGTTTAACTTATACAAGTATAATGTACTTTGTATTTATATATTATAAATTATAAGTAATGGTAACAAATCATTTTCATAGATCTGTTTTTTTATGGTAACGAGGCTACTCCTAGTAGTCGGTAGGGTACGCGTCAATCTCTTGTCACCTAAATGTTTTGTGGTAGATCGCAATCCCTAAAAGTCTGAGCATCCCTGGTTTAGAGAATGAAAAAATAGCACATTTAAGCATTAGATTATTTGCACGCCATTTATGAATCAGTGTATAATTTTTCTGCAGAATTATACAATCTGATTGAGAGACAATGCTATGGAAAATCCTTAAATTATCTGCATACGCGAAATCCCTAGTATACAGAACCATCAAGATATCATTAATATACATATTGTAAAGTAGCAGGCTCGAATTAGATTAGAATGAGAGCGACAGCAGTAATATAGTTGGAAATATGTCCATTATAGTGTACCATTGATTTAATAAATAGTTTTGAAAAAGGATACAGTTTCCGGTGAAGCGCCTATGATTGTAATTATTAAAATCGGATGATACCTACTTGTAGTTGAGCAACTACTGAAAAATATAAAATACCGAAATTACGGAAAAGGTAATCTTAAATATACCAACTTGAGCGAATGCAAATTCGAATTAAGTTTTTATACGAGGGAGAAGCTTCAATTATTGAGAATAGAAAAATCTAGTTACCTATGAAAAATGTTTGTTATTTATTAAATAGTGCATTATTTTATCTGTCAAATGCAGTTTAGTTTGTGTAATTAGGTTGAATAGTGTCTGAGAAATAACCTATAGAATACGCTTCTGTTATCGAAAAAATGGAATTATCACGAGAGAACTTTCAGATAATGATTTACTATGATTTCGAGAAAGGCTTGAGCGCGTATGAGTGTGAGGAAAGTTTACAATCGGCATTTATGGGATCTCGCACTGTTTATAGATGGTATAAATAATTTGAACGATGTTGTAACTCGGTTGTACACAGTAAAGGAGCTGGCCCTCCTACAACTGTTATTAATCCCAAAGATATTGCTGCAGTGAAGAAGATGGTGAAAGAGGACAACCGCATTAGCTATGCAATGATAGAGTCCAAACTGAAGATTGGATCCTCGCAAGTGAGATCAATATTGCAGGAACATTTCCATTTGAAAAAGGTTGTAGCTCGGTTGGGGTACAAACTGAGCTACAACCATCATCTGACAACCATCATCTGACAGATTTAAAAAAAAAAGCAGAACGTATTAGAATTTGTCAACAAACTTTAGATATGTTGAATGCTGGGGGTCATCAAATTACTTCTAAAATTGAAACTGGTGATGAACGTACATGCCGTTTTTTGATGTTCCCACTCACTAAGACAGCCGAATTTGTATACATGAAAATGAGGAATCCCCTTCGAGGGTGAAAAAACAGTCCGCAATGAAAAAAGAGAAATGTACGGAAGAGAAGTACGGGTTTGGTGGCCGCAATTAAATTAGAAGATCAGAAGATAGTTACCGCTAAATGGTATGCTGAAAATTGTTTGCCTACTGTGTTCAGTAAAGTGCCAAGAAAGGGAAATATGTTACATCATGACAACGCGTCGTCCCATACAGCAGGGATAACTGTTCAGTATTTAGCTGAAAACATAATCAAAGTTATAGAACATCCTCCTAACTCACCGGATTTGGCGATGTGTGACTTCTGGATATTTTTTGAGTTCAAAGAACATTTAAGAGGGAAAAGGTTCCAGTCAGAAGAAGAGATTGATATCGCGGTTAAGTGTTTTTTTGATGGTGCCCCTAAAGGCAGCTGGCTGAATGCTTTTGAACTATGGAAGGAAATATTGGTTAAGTGTATTATTGTCGATGGCAATTACTTTGAACATATTTAAAATAAAAATTCTGAAAACTTGTATCAATCTTTCTATTCTCAATAATTGTAGCTTGCCCCTCGTATTTGCATACTTCTTATATAACTTATTTATGAAAATCATGTTTATAAGTAACAGAAATTAGGTTAAATGTCTGAATATTATGTATTTAATTTGCAAAGCAATATGGGATATGGAAATATATTACTATATTTAATTAGTATCTTTATTTATTAGCGTAGTTTTTAATCTCAGAAATTATGTGAACACAACATTTAGATAAATAAGACATTTCTTGCTACTCATATGTATGTTCTATGTACTTGCTTATCTTTTGTCAACCATGCATTTTTATCTTAAATTACATTTTTATAATACGTTCTTTTTTTAACATAGAGAGTCAGTCAGTAAATAGCATTAGTAAGAAACACTTGTAAATTTTATATAATAACAAAAAATCTTTTAAAAAGTCAGTGCCTTAATTGAAACAAATAATTCAGAAGCACTTTTTTCTTTATATATCTACACTGTTTAAAAATTATTTTTACAAGAAACATTGTTTCAAAATTTCAATGTTAATAATTTGCTACTTACTAATTTCGTGTTCTGATAAAATTGGGTATCGCTGAATTTATTGAATGTATTTCCATCATATATTGTACATACACACAAAACTAATGTAACTCTCTTCATATAAATAATTTGAGTGCTGTATTTGAACAAGAAAATGATTAAAGACATTATCTCTACGAACACAAGTTCCTGTTAATTTTTATATTCTAGATAAAATTATATGTGCCAGATCACATTATTTTTCGTGAGTTTATTGTAGTATTTTTATATACAGGGTTAGTTAAAAGTATGGAGACGGCGATTTATTGTCGTTAATATTCATTTTAGGGAATTATGTTCAATATAAAAGTTTGTTAAGATATTTTGATCTACTTTTGTGATTATTTGTTTTTTTTTCTTCAATTGTTTTTTTTAGATACGCCTGTTCGCGCATTTTTTTTAAATGGGAACTGGTAAATTTTGCTCTTCCATTCGATAGAGGTTTTTTTTCTCTTTACAATAATATTTTTGTTTTTTTTTAAATTCATTTTAATAACTTTTTTACAAGAAAAATTAAACAAATTAATAACAAAGTAAATTAAAGTAAGTGTTCAAATTGTCGTCCATTAGTAATTTGACAATGACCCAATCGATTTACAAAACCCCGAACAGAGTTCTGTAAAAAATCTCGGGGAATTTCTTGTATCGTTCTGGTAATTCGGATTTGTAAATCTTCGACGTTATCGGGCTTTTCTTTGTAAATTTTTTTTTTTACGTATCCCCAAAGAAAAAAATCTAAAGGACTTAAATCTGGCGAACGGGCTGGCCATTCAATGGTTCCTCGTCTTCCAATCCATCTGTGGGGAAAAACGTTGTCTAGATATTGACGAACATTTACACCATAATGTGGTGGGGCGCCATCTTGCTGGAACCAGATACTGTCATTGGGCAGGTGTTCATTGTTTTCATGAGGATAGAGCGTGGCACTAGCAGGTATTATTTCATTTTGCAATAACTGCAAATACAGAGCCGAAGTTAAATTGCCATTGATGAAAAAGGGACCGATAATATGACCGCCTAGAATGCCAACCCAAACATTAACCTTTTGGGGGTACTGCGTATGGTGCTCCAAAAACCAAGAGGGATTTTACGATGACCAGTATCTGCAGTTATGTCTGTTTACTTCACCGGTAAGGCAAAAAGTAGCTTCCTCAGAGAAAAGAATATTGTTCACAAAATTTTCATTATTATTGCAAATATTTAACATTTCTTCAGAAAATTGTAATCTCCTATCAAAATCATCTTCCGTTAACTCGTGTACCTTATAAGGTTTATACTTTTCACTTTTTAAAAACGACACGATCGATGACTGTGAAATATTGAAATTGGCCACTAATTGTTGGTTGATTGTTGATGGTTGATTGTTGGTTAATTGATTGATTGATAAATGGGGATATTCAGATACAGCCAATAAAATATCCAGTTTGTTATCATCGCTTTTTGCTGTTCTAGGTCTACCACTCCTTGGCAAATTTTTATATTGTTCAAAGTGTCTTAAAGTTTTACCAACAACAGATTTAGAAATTGGATTTCTATTTGGATGCGTATCATTAAATAAATTACTAACGTCTTGTAAACTTCTGCGTCTATCTCCATAAAGCAAGATCTAAAGATGAAACCATGTAAAATTCAAATTAACCAGCCGTTGATGCCGCTTGATATGGAGCGACGATACGAGCTTGGAAATGCTATGATTAGGAAAACCCAAATATGCAAGTGAAAACCCAAAAATATGCGCATAAATATGCAAATAATTTAGTCAAAATATGCACAAGAATGTTGAAGATATGAAAATAAAGAAATACTTATAATATATGATTGTTTCGGCCTTTACTTGATGAAATTCCATTATAACTATTAAGATAAAATAAAACAAATTTTATGAATTTCACTTTTTAATTATCACTGTAACGAGTCGTTTCGCACCAACCTGGGCTTCGTCAGACATATAACTGAGTTATATGTCTGACGAAGCCCAGGTTGGTGCGAAACGACTCGTTACAGTGATAATTAAAAAGTGAAATTCATAAAATTTGTTTTATTTTATCTTAATAGTAATACTTATAATAGATAAATTTATTGATTCACTAAAAATAAACAGACATTTTAATTTCTACATGCTGAACTAAACCTAAATATGCATGTATTACAAAAAGTAGGTTGTCGTTAGTTGTAAAAACAGTAAACCGCTAAATGTTTCTCGAAATTCTCAATTAAAAAATTTTGATCACATTTTGATCTATCCGGTTTCGTAATTAGAGACATTGGGGAACAAAAAATCTACATCTAGCAATTGTTTGTCCACTTCACCCCCAACAGCGGACTGTATGGTGTGCTATCTCATCGGCAGAAATTATAGGTCCTGTGGTTTTCAATGAAATCGTTACTTCGTAAAAATATTATGCAATGCTTAAGAGTTTTTGTTTACTGTGGCTCATGAATTAGAGATGGTGGAGAATGCATGATTTATGCAATATGGTGTCCGTCCGCATCGTGTGGCACCAGTTTTCTAACTTTTATAAGAACATTTCGCCAACAGAACCATCGTTCTGGACGCTCCAGTGTTTACAGGTGGACGGAGGCCATGGCCACCATCTAGTCCTGACCTAAATCCTTGCGATGGCTATATGGCGATGAATAAAAGCAATTCCGCATACCACACCTAAGGGAGTTAGCGGAGAATTTGAAAAAAGGCTGCGACATGTCATTTTTTGTAGAGGCTCTCGCTTCGAAAACCTGATTTATAAACCGCAGATGACGTGTAATTGCACAAATAAATCATTTTTGTAATTTAATGTTTTGTATTTCTAACATGAATTCGCAAACCGCCGCTTTAAATGGCCAACCCTGTAGAAAGTATGTTGTAAGAATATGTGAAATAGACTCTTTGCTCTTATTAACCAATTAAACCGAATTGTCTATATTATATGCATATGTAGCCAATTAGGCAATAAATGAAATAATTGTAACAAGTTAGTTTGTCTTCTAATTTTTTTAAATTCATATAACAAGAGTATATTATTCAACGAATAAGAATGTTTGTCATTTCCATGAGGACGAAATTTGTGATATGAGCCGACTAATTCTTCTGAGTGGAAACGGCCATTTCTCACGAGCTTAAAACTGTACTTCTTCTAATCATATTTAATAAATTGATTAAAAATTGTGATATTTCTATTTATATCTCCTTTTTATTATAACCGTACCATAATTAATAATACTAAAAGGAGGTAATTTTGTATTATTGTTGGTTTTGTTTTCATCCTTGGTGATTTTGTTGCGTGAGTCTATCTTGCTTTTGATGAAAGTGTCCATACACCTTTGGCTACTGATGTGGTCTTCCATCCTCCATGTCTTTTCATAAATGTGCGAAAATATTCTATACGAGGGATAAGCCGAATTTATTGAGAATAACAAAATCTGGTAGACTGTGAAAAACAAACATATGATGTTTATTTAAAGCAACTTTACGTTCGTTATAAGTAGACTGCGGAAGTGGCGCTATCCCGTATCGGGTGTAATTCATCGGTGCCGACAATGTACAATCAATCAACTTAACAGTATATGAATGTTATAGCGCGATTGTATTGATAAAAGTTGTCTATTTGTACGTCTTTCAAACAGACAGAGTGTGAAATATATTTCGCCAGAGTCGTAATAAAGCCAATGATATGTATATACGGAAATTTAGTTTTAGTAAAATAAATAAAACACTGAAGTTAAATGAATTTAAATTAACTTGAATTTAAATTGAAAAAATACAGTGAAAAAATTCAAAATCACATCAATTATTACAATATATTTTAAACTTTGTTCTGTAAAGTGCGTTCTTTTATTGGACAATATGTCTTTGAATACAGAAAATCGTTCAACTTCAGAGCTAGTGAGTGGCGCATAGAAATTATAATCTTTCAATTTAATATATCTACAGATTTCCGTAAGTTGAACATTACTACAAAAGCCTTTCAGGACATTAAAATCAGGGCTATGAGCGAATATTGCATCAATCATATTATTAAGGCAAACCTACTCTGTGTCTGCGCTTGCATGACTCATTAGAGGATAGCGTCTATTCCGCAGTCTAGTTATAAGCCAGCTACTTATATTTAAAGAGTAAAATAAAATGGAATTAATCAGAGAGCAATTTCGTATCGTAATTTAATATGATTTTAAAAGAGGTTTAAGCGCCTTCCCATGGCTACTTTTGACCGCCTGTGTGCATGCATAAATTTGCCGCCCCTAATTTTTTACTATTTTAACATTGAATTATATTTATGTATTAGAAGTGCATGTAAAGACAAATTTAAGATATTACGCGCAGGGTCGGGAATCCATTTATTCAAAATTTTACATCATTCATGTGTTAAACGTCACGAGAAATATGTGTTGTTCAAACTGTTCAAACGAATATCTTTATTATCGTATATTCGAGTGCGTACATTATTTTGTGCTAACATTGGAATAAAACAGATATTATTTATTGATAAATCTATGAAATACCGAACCCTGACTAAACGTATGTACTTATTGCGTATATATTACTTACTAGTTCGAAGTAAATTGGAATATGCTTCAATAGTCTGGCATCCCATCTATATTTTATCATAACTGAATGTGGAGAGTGTTCAGCGTCGTGTTTTGAAGTATCTTGCTTTTAAAACGAGTGGTGAGTATCCTCCTAGAAATACTGACCATAACCTACTTCTCGGGGAACATGATTTGGTGTTGCTAGATGTCCGGCGCGAAGTAACTTGTGCTAATTTTCTACGCAGTGTTGTACGTAATAGCATCGATTGTCCTTCGATACTTGGAAGACTGTGTTTTGCTGTGCCTCAGTTTGCGTCTCGCAATTCTGCAACTTTTGCCTATCCCGTGTGCCGGAGTAATGCATTGGCGAGGAGTCCGATTTATCAAATGTGTAGATGTGGGAATAAATACTTTAGTGACATATTTTTTGAACCGAAGTTTAGAGTTTAAAGTTTGATTTTCTTTTTTTTTTATTTAAGTTAACTGTGTATTGGATATATTTTTGTTTGTTTGTTTTTGTACATTTATTCATGTACGATACCTTTTCTTTGTGCCTATATTTGGCTTTGCTGTTGGGCGCTTAATAATCTATTATTATTATTATTATTAATATTATTATTATTATTATTATTACTCTGCGAAATTTGTATTTACGTTTGTCTATATATTATATTTTTATTCACATCTTACATACATCTTATAGAGCTACAAATTGGAAATAAAACATTAACAGTCATGGCAACCATTCTATGATCTACCACATTTAACTCGATAGGGGCAAAATGTTGTTACTTACGTGGATTGTTATTGCTATGGGTTACCGGAAAATAATTAGTAATTGATGCCCTAGTAAAACAGACCGTAATATAATAACATTTTCAACTTTAACAAGTTTAGCCTGACACACATGCTTACTGATGCATCTTAAAATTCTAAACACTTACGAAAATAGATTAAGTTAAACCAAATAGTGTTATATTTTCTTATCGTAACTATAAATTTTCAAGTCACCGATAAGTAATAAAAAGCAACGTAATATAAATAACGCTTTAAACGCTAACAAGTTAAATGCTTGATTAAATTAAATACACACGCAAAAAAATATATCGATTAGAAGAAGTTTGTTATCGAGGGTATGGTTGTTTAAAGTAAAGAGAACCGGTCATCCACTTGAATTATTTCTCTCGATAGGCCAGCGTGTTTTTTAAATTACACGTTAGTATTATCTTGGCCTATTAATTAATAATCAGTGTCTCTGGTAATGTTGAATAATTTTCAACGCCCTTTGACTTGGTCGCCTCTGTGCCTTGCACATGTGTACATAATTACGGCACGGGACTCCCTGGCTACAATTTACAATAGTATAAGGAATTTGGACGCCAAAGGAATTATGTTCAGCATAAAAAAAGGAGCAGGGCGTCCTTCTATGGCTGTAATCGACAAAAACATTGCTGCTCTTAAAAAAATAATTGATGAGGACAATAAAACCACTTATGCGGTAATAGAGCATCAATTCAAGATTGGATCATCAGCTGTTAAAACAATCATACATGATCACCTGCATTTAAAAAAGAAGTGGTAAGTTATTTTACGCCGTATCACCTTTCTGACGTCCAAAAAGCAGAGCGTGTAAGAATTTGCCATGAAACTTTAAATTTCTTAAATAATGGCGGGAATCAATTTTTTTCCAAAATAGTGACAGATGACGGAACTTATATTCCCTTTTTAGATCTTCCTATCCGCCCAGAGAGTCGTGTATGGATTCACGAAGATGAGTAGAGTCCTACAATGACTAAGAAGCAACGAGTTATGAACGAGGTTGTGTATGAGGTATTCTTCAGAAGGGGCTTACTAAATGCAATTAAATTAGGTGGACAAAAGACAGTTACAGTGGTGCACTGAAAAATGCTTGTCTGATTTATTCTGTAGAGTTCCAGACAAGGGAATTATTCTCGGCTATAATAATGTATCGTCCCATACGTCAGCTTTACCACTATAGTTTTCGTTAGGAAAAAATATCAAAGTCCCGTACTCACCTGATTAAAGCAATGTGTGACTTTTGGCTATTTTTTTGGACTTAAATGCAATTTGCGGGGTAGAAGGTTTTCGTCTGAAGAAGAGATTGATACCGCAGTTGACGAGTATTCCGAAAGAAGATTGGTTGCGAGCTTTTAAACTGTGGAAAGAAAGAATGTCACGTGGATCATTACTGAAGGGAATTACTTTCAGTCTATTTAAAATAAAATCCTAGAAAATATTAACCGTGTTTTTTATTCTCAATAAATTCAGCTTGTCTCGTATATTCTATAAATATTTAATCAATTGGATACTAAATGAGACAATTTTAACGATAAGATTGTTTGTCTATTAAATTTAGAAAAAGTATATTTTTCATTGTCGATAATATATAGAATTTGTCAAAAGAGTTGAATGGCCTCAAAAAGTAAAAATTATCTTTATATTCTAACTATATGATTCTGATAGATTCAAAATTAATATTATAAATCGATGTAAAGTTAATTTTGATCTGCAGGACTTGAAAATCGCTTTGTTTGTTCATATATAGTTCTCAGTTCTGATTTTCAATAGAAAATATTGGTACGATATTATTTCATGAAAAAGATTATGAATATATATATATATATATATATATATATATATATATATATATATATGTATATATATATATATATATATATATGAACTATGATAGACAGGGTACTATTTATACAAATTTGTATAATAAACCCACAGCTTCTTTTCGATATATGAATTACCACTCAAATGCTTCTACAATATTCAATAAAATGATTATAAATAAACTGACTGATAGGGCAGTAAAACTATCACACACTCAATACAGAAAAGATAACATCAAGAAAATTAAAGCAATCTTAACAGATAATAATTATCCACCACAACTTATAGACCAAACAATTAAAAAAAGAGTACATCAAATATACAACACTGCAGACACCAATAAAAATTTGAACAATGACACAACATATATCACGATTCCATATGTTCCACAACTATCAGAAACAAATTAAATACACTTTAAAAAAATATGATATAGCTACAACATATAAACTTAGTAATACTAATAAGCATTTATTTTCAAAACTTAAACCTAAAATAGAAAAAAATCGAGAAACACATGTCATATATAAAATACCATGTCGCGATTGCGATAGCTACTACATTGGCCAAACGAAACAATATTTACACAAAAGAATACAAGCCCACAAATACTCTAAACCAGACAAAACTGCTTTATCTACACACAAACTACAACGCGATCACCATTTCGACTTTGAAAACACACAGATAATTGATAAAGAACAACACACAATGAAAAGAGAAATTAAAGAAAAACATTCAATTAACAACAGAAATGATATAAAAAATTTAAGCAGTATATACTATAACTTAATTGTGTAACGATCTGCAATTTACCATCATAATATTTTTTTTTTGTTATATAATTATATATCTTAAGTTAATTGAATATCAATTACATTTAAATATCATATAAATTTGCTTATCATGCTGACTGTTCCGTGTTTTGATTCCTGTCTGGTTGTCCGAGTAGGTTTTCCAAGTTTGCATCTTAAGACGCTCCACGGGCGCATACATAATAATAACTCATGTCTTGCTTTTCCCTGTTTTTGTTGTCTATCTGTTTTTGGAATACTAAGGCATGATTTATTATTATTCAATTGGAATATATCTTTGAATAATCTTATCCATAGCAACTCAATTATATGACATTTGTATACTATAATTTATATTTTATATCCTTGATAAAGGCATCATTGCCGAAACATGTAGGGTTGCTTTAAATATATATACTTTAAAGTATAGCCAGACCTTAAATCGCCAACTGATTGAGTTTACCATATCATACCAAGGTCACGAAATAATTATATTTATATATATATATATATATATATATATATATATATATATATTGTAATATGCTATATATATATGCTGTTGTTTAGATGTGTAGATAATAGCAAAATAATAGGTTACGTCCTACGGAAAGAAAACCAACATAATTTTTATTCAATATATATTTCCATGTTTTATTTACATTTTAATAATTAATAATAATGAATTAAATATGAGAAGTACAAAATTAAGTGACACAGTTTGAAATATCTGAAATAGTACAAAATCCACGGATATTGTTGTCTATAAAGGTCGACAAATTTGCTTATTTGGAAATAAGAATAATAAATAGTTGTCAAGGAGGAAAAGAAATTGAAGCAAGACTAACAAACGGATACACCGAAGCTATCATATTAAAATTACTAAAAAGTACTAGGTTAAGAATCTATAAGAGCGTTTGGAATTGAAAGGTGAATATGAATAGTATGTTAGAAGAAAATTATTTTGGTGGTAGTAGTAGAAGAAATGAAAATAAATGATGTAAGAAAATAAATGAAAAACTATATATCTAAAAAAAGCCAAAGATCAATTTGCTTATACAGTATAGGAAGACTAAAGAAAAGTTGATGGGATGCAGTATTAAAAGGATTAAAATAGTGGAACACCAAAGACAGGAAGTTATGGAAGCAAGGGTAACAAAGTTATGTAATAAAAATATATATAAACACTCTCATGTAACAATAGTATATTGTTTACTTAAGGTGAAAACCTTAGAGCATTTCCGGACGACATGAAAATTTCTCGCCTAGACGCAAGTCGAGGCCAAGCAACACGGAGTCCGGAAATGTGGCTTTTCCTCCGAACTAAACATACTATTTTTCCGCAAACCCTTAACACATCGACAAAAATTAATCTCGTTTAATTTTGGAAAAGCAAATCACAAATAATAAATGCGACCATGAAGTTCTAACGTAAATGTGGAAATGTGCTAAGTTGAATTGTCAAATTCAGTCAATAAGCCTATTTTTCTACGACCGCTGGTGTAAATAGCGAAAATCGCATCAACAACCCTTCTAGTAATGCTTCATTACGCACGTGTGCTGTAAATTAACTCCGCCCACAACCACATTTAACTATCAATTGTCAATTTTAAAAAAATAATAAAAGTAGTGAAAAAGCTCTTTTTTCGTGTGGTTAACGCTCGATTACGAAATTTAAATGCAATTTATTTTAGCATTTGTTTGAACTGATTTTCTTAGTTCTTAGGAGACCTGTTGATGCATTTTTTTGGTACTTGAAGATCCTGTATTGGCGATATTGTCTTTAGATATTTTATATTTAACATTTGAAATTTGTATCTTCACAACCTTGTCTTCAATAATAGTATATTGTTTACTGAGTAAGAAAAGCCTAACATTCCTGGACGACTGTGAAGCAACACAGCAACACAGAGTCCAGGAATGTGGCTTTTCCTACGAGGTAAACATACTATTTTTCCGCAAATCGTCTAAAATTCGACAGATATTAATTAATTTTTAAAAAAAAGCGAATAATTTTATTCACAAATAAATGGTGTTTTGAAATTCGTAATATAATTGGTTGCGTTACTATGGAAACGTATTAATGTTGAATTGTCAAACTTGACGCATATAAATTTAACTGCTGGTGTTTTCGATAGCAAACAGTGTAAAATGATAAGTGATGATGAATTTTCCATATCTGGAACTCCTCCAGAGCTGGTTGAGGTAGTGAATACTGCTTCATTAGAATTATTGCCAAAGAAATCAAGAGAAAAGTACGAATATGTACATGAACATTCCTTATAAACAACGTGTTTTCAATCATTTATGTAGAACACTAACAACTGTAACGAAATATCATTTCCTTACAGTAAGGAAATGAATATTTCCTAACCGTTAGGAAATGTTGACTTTTTCTTTAAGAAATTTTGTCAGGAATGTCAAAATTTCCTAACGATTTGCGGAAAAAGGTATTTATTTAGAAATTTTGTTGGGATTATGGCGGCCGTAGAAAAAGTATGGTACAAAACTCGAGTTGTAAAGCAATTACGCGCTCCTGGTGAGTAACTTTTTCCTCTCGTGCGTAATATGCTATTTCCAACTATAGTTGCGTAATACACTATTTCCGACGACCACAATGTAAAAAGAACAAATTCGCATGATTTACTAGCACTGAAAATTGCAAATTGCATTGTATCCCCAAAACTGTGTTGAAAAGTTATCTTGTAACTAAAACTGTGCTGAAAAGTTCAAGAGGGCCAATTAGAATCGTCGCAGAACCGTGTGCAAAGTAACAGACGTGCCAACCTACTAATCATAAAATAACAAATAGGAAGCTGTCAAATGAATGACTCTCAAATGTCAAATTGTTGTTGATACGTGGTGTTGGTAAATTGGCTAGTGTTTTCGTTTTGTCTAAATTAGATTATTCAATTATTTATTGTTAATTGGTAAGTTTACATAAAAATAAGAGTATCAAATGACGCGATTTTAGGTGTTGTAGAGTTTTGGGATGGAATCCAGCTCGGACAGAGAGGAAATAACCTCAACTCCTCCCGATGTAAAACAGTTAGCAACTGCAACCAAGGAAAACTTATTACCTGCAATATCTAAAGCAAGGTACGATGTCGCTTACAAAAACTCGTCGTCGGAAAAGTATAGTGTACAACACGTGCTGAAAATATTTCACACTCGCATAATTAGACCACTCGCCTACGGCTCGGGGCTCAAACTTCACGCTCGTGTGAAATATCCTATTTTCAGCACTAATTGTACAATATACTATTTCATTCATATTTGAAGTGCACAAGTAATTGTAAGGAAATGGTCATTTCCTTACTAGTACAGAAATATACATTTCCTTACTAGTACAGAAATATACATTTCCTTACAGGTACTTTTCCGTTGCCTGGCAACTATTGATGAATGGAAATGTCGGCCTTTTCTTTCAAAAAGTTTGTCAGAAACATCAATGAAAAGTCTTTCTTTGGAGACTGGTTAAGTAAAAACGCAAAAAAGGTTTAAAATCCCTTACCACAATTAATAATCGTATCGTAAATACGTATTTAGACAACTAAGTTGTCATCATCAGTATGTAAAACCATTAATAAAAGTGTCGAAAATGGAACAGAGTAAAGCTAACATATAGAAACACGCACAACTTTACAATGACATCCACGTATACACTGACTTTAAAAAAAAATAAATACACAAACTAAAATTACGTCTACTTACCCTTCTTAAGGAAACGGCAATATCATGTGTGTATTCTCACGCCCTCGACTTTTTTTTACCTACTTTTCTAAAAACGAAAAAAGACAACTTTATGGAATAGGACCATTGTCCGAGTTAAACGTATTTATTTTATTTTTAAAGATGTGAATGCTTTCGTGTGCGTCGAGATCTCTGAAGTTGTTTATATTTTTTATAAGTTTTAATCCTTCCACCGAGAAGTCCGCGTTTAATGCATGCTATGCCACACTCGATTTTTCTGGTCTACTAAATTTAATATGTGATATGTGTTCTTTAAAGCGGGTTATTATTGACCGTTTCGTTTGGACTATTTACTTGAAATTACAATCGTCACAATTATTTTCGTATATATCTGATTCCAAATTCAAATTAACTTTATCTTTGGTATTACCTAGGAGACTTTTTATGGTGTTTTCGAACCGAAACGCAACTTGGAGACCTCGTTGTTTAACAAAAAAAACATCAATAGAGTTGTTAAAGAACGTTCAATAATAACCTGTTGTAAAGAACACATATCACATTAAATTTAAGAGACCAGAAAAATCGAGCGTGGCATACCATGCATTAAACGCGGATTATAACTTGTCGGTAAAAAGGGTTAAAACTTATAAAAGTTATCGACAATTCCAGAGATCTCGACGCATACGAAAGCATTCATATCGTGAAAAACAAAATTAATACATTTAATTTGGACAATAGTCCTATCCCATACAGTATCTTCTTTCGTTCTTAGAAAAGTAGGTAGAAAAGTCGAGGATGTTGAGAATAAACACATGGTGTTGCCGTTTTCTTAAGAAGGCTAAGTAGACGTAATTTTAGTTTGTGTATTTATTTTATTTTAAAGTCTGTGTATACGTTGACGCCATTGTAAAGTTGTGCGGGTTTCTATGTGTTAGCTCTACTGTGCCCCATGTTCGAGGCTTTGATTAGTGGTTTTACATACTGATGATGACAACTTAGTTGTCGATATACGTATTTAGGATAAGATTATTAATTGTGGTAAGGGATTTTATATCTTTTTGAGAAATATCAATATTTCCGAACGATTTGCCGAAAAAGATATTGTCGTTTTTTCTATGTTTAAAAACTTAGCTCTTAAATAGACTGAACTTCGATGGTGAATTTTACAGACTATTTGTAGGTCTTTTAAAATCAGTGATTTCAACTTTCATAACGTAGCACACACAGTCATGCTCTAAACAAAAACTTATTCAATTTCAAATTAAATGGAAATGGAAGGTTTTTTAAGCAATAATTGATAAAAACCTTTTCAAGCTTGAAAAAAATATGTTCATTCAGTGTTTATAACCTACCATTTTCTAATAGAATTTGCTTCAATTCAGTCAATATTTTGATTTTTGTTAATAGATAAGTAATGAGTACTTGTGAAAATAAAATTAATAATAATACAAGCAATGTACACAGTGAAATAATATTTGGCAAAGAATCACAATCTGCTTTACCGTCTGCGTCAAGTCTTGATACTAATTCTTGAGGTTCTTCGAATTTTGTCGACATTTTCTTCAAGACGTCTTCATCCGAATTTAAATTCTCGGGAACTGATTGTGTAAGTTTCAAGTTAATTTCGTTTTGATCCTGATGTCCCGAAGTGCAATTAGAAATGGAATCCATACATGATGTCTTGAATATATTGAGCAAACTTTCGGAAAATCTTTTGAAAGAAGTTTCCAAGTCCATTTTGATTTCTTCGAGAAAATTACGGAACCCTTCAATAGTTGTATTTAAATAGATGTCATGGTTTGTTTCAATTCCATTTTGAGATTGATCAAGGAGGATACTGTCTTTATTTCTGCAATTTAGCGTTTCAGAAAATCCAGATAGATCTGCCTCCGAACAACTTATTCCAAATATATTCGTGCCGTTTAATGAAAAGCCACGAATTATTGAAATATTCCCTAATTTTCGAATAATAATTGATAGATTGTCACACTGCCAAAGATTATTGTTTAAGTTTATAGTAGATAAGGTTATAAATCCATCGTAATCAAAATAAGTCAAGGAATTATCGTTTATATACAATTCTCTAATCGAAGAATACAAGTCGTGAAATATACCTTTGGATAGGTAACTTAGATTATTACGACTTAAATCTAATACTTCTATGTTTGTTAATCCGGTAAAAGTTCCTACAGAAATTGATACTAATCCGTTATTAGACAAGTTTAAATGTTTTAAAAAGATATTGTCCCTAAACAACTGAACTGGAAGACTTGCAGGTTCTAGGTTAGATATATCATTTGAAGCCAAGTTTAGGTCCATTAGATTATTCATATTTCGAAAGAATTCTTCACTGATATACCTAATTGAATTCGAAGATAAATCTAATTTTGATATCGATGTGTTTGCCAATACCTCATTCGTTAATTCGATTATTTTATTATTATTTAAAAACAAGTCGTTCAACGATTTGAAATCCTTAAAAGAAATCAAATCACTTATTTGGTTGTGAGATAAATCCAAACTTTCTAATTCGTTACAAACATTCAGAAGATCGGAAATGTCACTGATGCTGTTGTGACTTAGATACAAATATTTTAAATTTTTCATCCCCAAAAATGTATAATTTTCTATATCCTGTATAAAATTGCTTGATAAGTTTAAAATTTTCAATTCGGTTAAGCAATTGAATACGCCTTTAGATAATTTTGAAATCTTGTTATCAGTTAACATTAGATTTTCTAAAGCTGTTATGCCATTAAATGCACCTGGTTCAATATATACTATATTACTCTTATTTATATATAGATTTTCCATATTTAGAAAGCTATGAAATGTTCCTGATGAAAGTTTGGAATTGTTACAATAACTAAAAACTATGCTCTTAACTTTCGAATGATCTTTAGAATAATTTATGTTATTAATATCTCTGTACATACAAACAACGGAAAATGTTTCAACAGTATCGAAAATCAAATCGTCGTGGTACTCGTAATCTATTTTCTTTTCCGAAGTAACGGTCGTACATATTTGGTTCGAAGAGCTCGGTAGGGTTCCAATTACTAACAGAAGTTGTACATATTTCGACAAAGTCATTTTCAGGATCTGAAACATAATTAATTCATATTTTATTTGAAGCACTGTGATACTACAGAAACAATTATTATAATATGTCTAGAGTAAATTTATAATGGCTTAAAAATTAATTAATTAAAAATTGATGTGAAGGGTGAAGATGTTTCTTGTACATCAAATGAAAATGCATAGGTCATATTTTTATTTTTTTTAATTGAGTTAAGATAATGGGACAACGAACTAGAAAAGAAAAATAGATAAATTTTGTTAGTAATAAATAAAGACTGCCTCTTGTCGGCTTACAGAGGCGTGAACGAGCGAGAGGTTCAGGAGACTCACTTTACCAGTGCTTCGCGTGCTATATGAACAACTATCATAATGTGAAGTTGTTTATAGACGTATTTATATAATAGCATTTTTCTAGATAACGCGCACTTTTATTTCAGTAAAGTTAACGCAGTGACACCTCTGCTTGCTCATCTAAGTGGCGGTCTTTGATGATGAATACTTGTACAGCACATTTACATATAGAAAATTTTTAAAATTTGTTAAATACACCAGTGTTAACGGCAACCGATCTAAGGCAGCCACTAGAGGTAATGGACAGCTTCAAAGTTCCCTGAACCGACTATAAGGAGTTCTCATATACGAAATCCCGTTACCTACGACCATCCTTATAAAACGACCTCGGCCCAATAAACCCATTTTTTACGGTCTATCTTCATAGAAATTTAACTGTCGATATTGGCCGGACTATTATGTATCTTTACTGTGGAAAATATCAAATATTTTATCGTATTTGTGGGAAATTTCCCATAATTATATACTCCTAGTATGTACAGATAATTAAATTAATCTTGTAGAAATTAATGCGATCTCAGTCCCGAACACGCCCCGAACGCAAATTGCCGGCGCAAT
The DNA here is from genome assembly GCA_935421215.2 of Melolontha melolontha. NCBI lineage: Eukaryota > Metazoa > Arthropoda > Insecta > Coleoptera > Scarabaeidae > Melolontha > Melolontha melolontha. The sequence continues at coordinate 53,222,641 of OW285242.1, forward strand.
ACATGCATGTTTGCGTTTGATCAAACAGAGATCGCCTTCATTTATACAAGTTTACATATCAGTGTCTTTCAGTTACTTGATTAGTTTAAAATTCTCTCCGTATGCGAAAGATTCTTTCGGTTACTTGATTAGGTTAAAGTTGTCTCCGTATTGAAAAGGTTCTTAATTAAGTATCTCGCTAAAAGGAAAACGTTTGTTGCCAAAAGACATAATAAATATAATCGCGGAAAGTGAAAAGTATGCGTTAAGTTCACGAAAGTTGGCCGAAAAATATGGGATTGGAAAAACACAAATTAACGATATTATGAAAAAAAGATGAATTAAAGAAGATGATTGACGAAGGCGTTAACTTGAAGCAAAACGAAAATTGCCGAAGTCGGAAGGATTAGCAGTGGATGAAGTCGTCTACAATTGGTTTTGCAAAGCCAGAAATAAAGCAATTCAAATATCTGGGCCGCTAGTTAAAGAAAAAGTACTAGAGGCAGCAAGCAGTTGGAAGATGAAAAATTTCTCAGCATCGAATGGATGGTTCGCAAGTTTCTGCCGGCGACACAGTATAACTTTTAAATCAATTTGTGGTGACTCCGCAGAGGTTAATGTGGACGGTATAGGGGACTGGAAAACCAAGTTACCATTGATTTTAAGGAATTATTCATCTCGAGATGTCTATGATGCTGACGAAACAGGTGTTTATTACCGTGCCATGCCAAGTAAGACATTTGCATTAAAATAAGAGAATTGTGCAGGGAAAAAGGAACAAAACAACGTTTGACTATTTTACTGTGTGCAAATATGGAAGGTGAGAAAAAGATTCATTAATAATTGGAAAAAGTAAAAATTCTCGCTATTTTAAGGGTAGTCGTGTTGACAAATTATCCTTAGAATGACTTTCTAACAAAAAGGCTTGGGTACAACAGAAGGTATTACAAGATGGCTACATAAATTGGACAATAAAATGAAAAAACAAAATAGAAAAGTGCTTCTTTCCTTGGATAATGCCACGTCACATCATAAAGTTCCATTAGAAAATGTTAAACAAGTCTTTCTGCCGCCAAACACTACTTCGATGATCAGCCCTTAGATCAAAGTATAATTCAGAAAATGTAACAAGTAGATCAACACTTAGCAACCGAAAGCCGTCTGTTCGAAAAGCGTTGACCAAATCACATGATACAAAAATAATTAACCGGTCAACGTCGAGACACAGTGAGCAAGAAATTTATTCAGCAGGTCTGTGTTATCTTTTTATTGGGTGTAATATTCCGCTTCATAATTTGGACAAGAAATTCTTCCAAGATTTTTTAAAAAGACACTACTCTAAAGAAAATGTCAATATGCTTTCATCATATACTTTGAGAAAGAAGTATGGCTACTGTAACCGTGACGTGATCCGAGAATCCGTCCAAAATGAAACTAAAAATCCATATATATATGGTTTTCTGTCGAGGAAACTACAGATGTTCAGGGAAGCTATATTGATAACAAACTTTATCATTGGAGCTTTGAACGAGGATAGCTAAGGAAAAGGATATTTGATTGGTGTAAAGTTGTTAGAAAAAACAAATAATTTTAAGATCATTCGTGGAGATACGTTAACTAGTTTATTTTTACGTCAAAAATTAGTAGTAGAAAACGTATTACTAATGGTAACTGATGCTGCTTTGTATATGGTGAAAGCAGCAGAAAATTAAACTATTTTTTCTCTAATTTAATACATTGTATGTGTTTGCCCATGGCCCATGGATTAAATAGAGTAACCGAATCTGTTAAATCAGAATTTCCTTTAGTTAATAGTTTAGTAAGTAACGTGAAGAAAGTTTTTGTTAAAGCTCCGCTACGAGTTCAGGCATATAAAGAAAAATATCCAGAATTGTCACTACCCCCAGAACCAGTTCTTACTCGGTGGAGGACGTGGATAAACGCGGTAAATTTACTTACCGAAAATTATGAAGAAATTGAGAATGTTGCTTGCTATTTTGATCCAGATTGCTCGGCAGCAATTAGAAAATGCATTAGTATATTCAAAAGAAAACTCTTTAATTATTAGTCAATTGTGTTTTATAAGAAGTAAAAAAGTAGAAGGCATAGGCTTTTCATTGGACGAAAGCATTTCTCTAGTAAATTCTGTAAAAAAATCGTCTCGAAACTTCGGTAGCCAATAATATTTGTAAAAAACTTAATTCGGTGTTAGACAAAAACCTAAGATTTAAAAAGCTCTTGCAAATTAATGATATCTTGCAAGAAAATTTTGAAGAAAGTATCAATTTCAGTCAAATGTATTGTGCAAATTGAAGTATGCTCCAATAACTTCCTGTGAAGTTGAGCGGTCATTTTTCAGTTACGAGTTAATTTTAAGAGAACGACGACACAGTTTTACAATGGATAATCTAGAAAAACATTGATTACTTACTGTTATTATTCAACTAATAGTTTCAGAATAATTGAAACATACATGAGTAGGTAAACCCCACCAGTTTTGTATAATACAAAGGTATTTTTAATAATATAAAATATTATTAAAAATCTGGTGTGAAGAACACAAATGCAGGTTCATAGGATATATTCGGACACGTTCACAGAAAATATTAATAGTGAACCAGCATTTGTGTTCTTCACACCAGATTTTTAATAATATTTTATATTATTAAAAATACCTTTGTATTATACAAAACTGGTGGGGTTTACCTACTCATGTATGTTTCAATTATTCTGATACATTACACATGCGGTTAAGCCGTAGTATGAGTGAAGGCACAAACAAAATGCAGTTTTCTAGAGAGTTGGCTGTGCTAACCTCTTTGGAAGGGCGTCGTTACTTCACATTAATTATGTGGACGGTATGCGAGGTACTTCGGCTGTCTGACAACAGGTAGCGCCGAATTTACTTCTGCGCTCGGTCTGGATAATTACGGTGATAGGGCGAGGTGGTTCTTTTCTGTGAATGTGTCTGGAAATATCCTTTCTCCAGCAGGGGCGTACCGATGAGCTTGTAGAAAAGCGAAATACGTATCTACGTCTCTGGGGATAGGATATATTCGGACACGTTCACAGAAAATATTAATAGTGAACCTGCATTTGTGTTCTTCACACCAGATTTTTAACAACTAATAGTTAATTAATTATGATTAGAAAAATTGTAATGATGTTTAAAATTTAAATATAGGTATTGTTAATAGAAAGTACCATATTTTCTGTATGTCATTTCTATTATTCTTACACTACCTAAAATAAATAATGTCATAAACAAGACCGTTGTTTTATAACTTTTATAACCTTAAACACTCTATGTAACTGGATCATAAATACATACTTCTTGTTATTATATTAGAGGCTGTTATTATTAGTATAATAACTATTTTATTATCTTTAAAGATTGGTACAATATTTGCATTTTTCAAAGCATAAACGTATGTTTAAGGACATAAGTTAATAGTTTATCTTGCATGTTTGCAGGCATTTTCTGTAACTTTTTTAGGGCACACTTTCCAAGCTCTGGTTATAATTACTTGTAACAGCAATTTAGCCAACTTACTGTGTACTGTATGCACAGATTTTGCCTCAAAATATGTAACAGTAGATGCTAACAAAGCTTGTCCAAGGAATATGCCCATCAAAATATTTGATATTGGTTTAGTCTGTCTCTGTATCAGTCGGAACACTTTCATTGGTTCTTTAGTAATATACGGCACATCATAAGTACGCTATTGCATGATCATTCTTACTAGTTACTGTGTACTATTATTTTTATTACACTTGTTAAGCAGCACTTTTCTGACAACCATACTACAAAGCTACTTAGCAATACGAATTAAATTATAGTGCATATTATTTAAAAAATGGTTTATGATAGAAAAGGTAATAATCATTTATAGCGAACACTTATTTTGTGGGATTTTTTTTTACTTTTACATGTGCTTTATCTACATTTATAAACTTCTTACATAATTTAGTTAAGAAGCGCGAGTTTATAACTATAAGTAGGAAAAAATAGTTAAATATAATTATATTATTTGCAAGTATGAAATTACAGTAAAACTCACTTATAATGTACACGATTATAAAGAACCCACGGTTTTAATATTCCAAATTAAAAGTCCCAGCCGCTTCTATTAAGCATTCAATAAGAAATAATTTTTATAAAGTACTTTGTTATTACTAGGGACCGGGCACGAGAAGCCGAAATTACCATGGACTACATAAATAGTCTATAACATCGCCAAGTACAACACGCAGTTATTGAATAGCACTATTCAATCGGTTAACCGCACATCTGTTTTTTATCGTTGAATCGTGAGGCAATTACTTCTATATTACACTTAAATTCCTTTCTTCAGAAGCGGTGCGAGTTTTTATAATTTCATTTATTAGTTTATATTTTGTAAGATAAATAAAGTACGCTGAATTAGTTTCTCTTTTTATTGCTTTAGCTGCTAATTACATATAAATACATTTATATATATATAATAATCTTACATGTTTCGGCATATGATGCCTTTTTCAAAGAAATTTGAAATATATATGACAGTATATTAATGTCATACAATATATCTGTAGTTGTCATGGATAAAATTATTCAATGACAACTACAGATATATTGTATGACATTAATATACTGTTATTTATATTTCAAGTTTCGTTGAGAAAGGCATCATATGCCGAAACATGTACGATTGTTTTAGTTATATACATATTGAAGTAAAACCAGACCTTAAATCGCTAGTAAATTCAATTTTTTGGCGATTTAAGGTCTGGTTTTACTTCAAAATATATATATTTAAAACAACCCTACATATTTCGGCAAATGATGCCTTTTTCAAGGAATATAAAATATAAATGACAGTATATTAATGTCATATATTTGAGTTGCTATGGGTAAAATTATTCAAAGATTCATTCAAATTGAATAATAATAAATCATGCCTTAGTATTCTAAAATAGATAAACAAAAACAGGGAAACGCAAGACATGAGTTATTATTATGTATGCGCCCGTGGAGCGTCGTAAGATGTAAAGCTGTCGGCATTCGCTTTAAATGAGAAGGAAAACCACGAAAACCTACTCAGACAACCAGACAGGAATCAAAACACGGAACTTCATGCATGATAAGCAAATATATAGATATTTAAATAACTTAAGATATATAATTATATAACAGCAACATAACAAGTGTTCATTTGAAAAGTCTATCTAGGTTACTTTGAAATTTTGATAGAATAAGACGCAAATATATTAGTATGTGTTTGTTGTTCCGTAAACGTCAATCCAAATGACATTTGATAATGTCAATCACAAATATCAGTTAGTGCATAAAATAATCGTGCGTCGATTCTGGTTTAAATAAATTGCTTCTCAGTTTTAAAATGGCTTTCACTTTAGAACATACAATTTTTTTAGTCCAGGCTTATTTTCGAAGTGGTAATAAAATTTATGGTTTATGGGTTTATTCAGTTCAAGATTGCATGGTAGAATTTCAAGTTGAGTTTCCACATTTTGTAACAGATTATGTACAATTTAAGAATACTTTCGATAGAACTTTAAAACTTTTTTCTGAAACTGGTAGTCTCATAAGAAAATCAGGCAGCGGAGCAGTTAAGAAACGTACACCTCAAACTGTCAATCGTGTTGAAGAAATAATTGAAAATGAACCACAAACATCTGTTCGACATTTGAGTCAACAAATAAACCTTTCTGTTGGTACAACCCACAAGTTATTAAAAAAGGATATGCAACTTTATCCATACCGTGTCACAGCAGTACAAGAATTGTTAGAAATTGATTACCCACGTCGACTACAGTTTTGTAATTAGTTTGTAAATATGAACAATAATGGGGAACTTTCGCAAAGAGTCATCTTTACTGATGAAGCATGGTTTTATAAAATGGGATACCTAAATTCACAAAATACAAGAATTTGGAGTAGTGAAAATCCACATGTAGTTAATGAAGAATCGCTACATCCAGAGAAAATTGGTGTTTGGGCAGCGATAAGCCAAAGGCGAATATTTGGACCAACATATTTTCGGGGAACGTTAATTGCTCAAAGGTACCGTACGGAAATTTTACAACCATTTGTCAATCAGTTACATGATAATGAACATCAAAATGCATATTTCCAACAAAACGGAGCACCTTGTCACTGTACTGCAGAACTTTGGATTATTTAAGAGAATTTTTTGATGAGCGTATAATTAGTTGAAATACTGAAATTGCTTGGCCTGCACGTTCATGCTATTTAACAGCTTGAAACTTCTTTTTGTGGCCTTATTTAAAAAATAACATATTTCGAACACCTATATTGAATTTGAATGATATGCTACAGAGAATCGAACAGAAATGCACGGAAATTACTAACAATCCAGTAATGTTGCAGAATATCATCAGAAATTTTGAACGGAGGATTTTAAAGTGCATTGATCTTGAAGGACAACATTTTCAACATTTGTTATAGTTTTCAATAAATACCTATTATTTGTTATTTATCCGTTTTATTTAGCCGTTATGTTATACTATACAGACTCTTTCGTAAAATTGCCAACAACCATAATTCCGTTATTTGTTCCCCGATCTTATTGAAGCAGAAAGTAAATTTAATTCCATCAAAAATACTACAAAATAGCAGTATTTTATTCGTCTTCAGTTGTTTTCATTAATGTCAAACGATATTCAACTTTTTTATTTTAAATGGCGTCATATATATTTTTGGCAATATTCGGATTGGATTTTTTTTTAATTTAACGATGTATAACGTGTTTATTTTTGATAAACATTTATTGGAAAAAAAAAATTTATTAAAATCAACTTTGTTTTTAATAAACTTTCGAATGTACCATGAAACATTGGAAATGTAAGTATCATAAGTATTACAAGAAACAGAGCAAAACACTTTACAATAATTGTTCCAAGTTAAAAGACAAACGGCAGGTACTTCTTGACAAGTATTAATAATTCTTTGTCTTAAAATGTCGACATTTTTTGTATTTGTTAAATAAACTCGATCTTGTAGATAAGCACAGAACCAAAAATCTAAGGGCGTAAGATCCGGTGAAGGCGCAGGCCACTCGATAGGACCGGATGTTCCTATCCACCTATTTCCAAATTAAGTGTTCAACCAATCAGTATTTACTCTGGCGTTGTGGGATCTCCATCTTGTTGATAAAATATTCTATTTAAATCTACCAAACGTAATTCATCTAAAGGGTTTTGGAGATTTTCGTTTAATAAAGTGTGATATTTTTCTTGATTTAGGCAACCATCTATGAAAAATGGCCCAATTAATTGATCGCGCAAAATGCCACACGAAACTTTTACGCTGAAACGTCTTTTAAAATTATTATCAATGACAAATCTCGGATTGTCTTGGCTCCATTGTCGATGTATGTTTTTATTACAAATACCATTGTTGCTAGAAGTGCATTCATCAGACCAAATTATCATTCTGTAAAAATTCGGGTCTTGTTCTAATGCATTTAAATAAAAACGACAAAACTGTATTCTTCGGCCAGGATTATTTTGTTATAATGCATGAAACTTTTCGAACTATGTACAGTTTAAATTTGCGTTTTCTTAAAATACCACGGACTGTAGTTTTTGATACCCCAATATTATGTGCAATTTCTCGAATCGAAGTTCGTGAATTTTCTTATACTGCAAGAAGAACATCTAATTCCATATCTTCGAAGAATTTATGTTGTTGTGTTTTAGGTTTGTTAAATGATCCACAATTTATTAAATTCGTTGCAATTCTCTGAAATATTTTCGAATCTGGAACTTCTCGGACAACGAACACTGTCTCACTGCCATACTCGAATATTTATAAATAATGAAAGACAAAGATAAAATTTATTGTGTTTTATAATTTTTTTTTGTAAACGTCCATCAAAAATAGCCATTGTTGAATTCAGAAAAAAAATCCAATCCGAATATAGCCAAAAATGTATATTGAATTGATCCGACTTTTACTTGATGAAGATCTATAATTTAAAATAGAAATAAAACTACGGTTCAAATCTTCACTATTCAATATTTAATCGTGACACGACAATTGTTTCGCCAGCACAGTCGCTTCCTCAGGTACTTACAGCTAAAGAGTACGTTTCAAACTAAATTAAAAAGAAATGTATATAATATATATGAAATCAAGAAGGTTGGTATTATGTCGGTCAAATAGGACGATCGTTTGAAAAACGCATTGCCGAACATTGTTCTTCGTTTAGAAATAAAAAACAAGATTCCACTTTTGCGAATCATCTATTAGAAGAAAACCACACTTTCAATAAAGATTTTCAAATTCTGCATTTAGAAAATAAAGGCAATAAATTAAATCTACTGGAAAGTTTAGAAATCAATAAATTAAAACACTCACAAATTTTACTTAATGACCAGTTAATTTAAATAACTCGCTTTTGTTAAATTTATTCACTTCAAATCTGTTTAGACGATAATATAAATGTACATTTAGTTTATTAAAACAAAGTTATGCGCAAACATGTTTGGTACCCTATAATATAACAGTTAGGGCCGATCAGATGACACATTTTTTCTCACTACCAAAAATACTTGTGTAAATTCATAGATTTCTTTAAAAACGTTGTAAAATAATACCAATCTTCTTGATTTTCTATATATTATATATTTTTTTAAATTTAGTTTGTAACGTACTCTTTAGCTGTAAGTACCTGAGGAAGCCACTGTGCTGGCGAAACAATTGTCGTGTTACGATTAAATATTAAAAAGTGAAGATTTGAACCGTAGTTTTATTTCTATTTTGAAAATGTATATGTTGCCATTTAAAATAAAAAAGTTAACTATCGTTTGAAATTAATGAACACAACTGAAAACAAATATTCAGACTGCTATTTTTTAGTATTTTTGATATTATTAAATTTACTTTTTGTTTCAATAAAATCGAACAATAAATAACGGAATTATGAGTCTGTATATTATACGTGTACTATGTTAATAATACATTGTGTTACTTACTAAAGTATGTATTTCCAGACAAACAGAAAGCACTGACTTAATATATTGTATTTACTGAATCTGCAGTACTCTGCTTAATACTACTCGCTTCATGCAAATAACTTGAGTGCTACATAAATGCTGGTATATGCAATTAATGTCTGTAAACACAAAATTATCATTCTTGCCAATTCAGAAACTGAAGATTAAAATACATGTGTCAGCCCATTTTATTTCCTGTGAGTTTAATGTATTATTTTATTATATGTTAATTAAACGAATCTCCGAATGAAGTGTTTTAAGAGGTGAAAGGCAATCTTGAAATTCGCCCCATTTTTGAGTTTCTTGTAAATTGTAGGGTAAACGTTTTAAGAAAAATATTGATTAACCCTGAAGCACCGTAGTCAGGTAATACTTACAATGTCACCCAACTGAGGCCATGGTGACCACTAATATTTCAGGGCCCACTTCCACAACTAAACAAAAAGTTGCTACTTTTAGCAGCCAGTTGTATTGATTCAAGTTCTTATAAATAACAAACTGAGGAAAAATTCGAATTGTTATTTTATTGTACTGTAGTTAGTGAAAATTTCACAAAAACTAAGATTTAGCGATTTCCAACACCGCAATAAAATATTTTTTTAATAAATTGACATATTTCTGAAAATATATACGTAAAACTACCGCGATATCATAAAGTTTCTGGGTCCAAGATGGCATTAAAATAGAAAATATATGTCTGAACTTAATCCATATTATCATACTGGTAACTTAACCTTAATTTTTGAAAATTATTTTGATAGTGTCAGCGTGACATCAATAAATATGTCATTTGATTTAATAAAGATACAATAAAACAACAAGCTCAGCTTATATTCAAAATTTTATTAATAAAAAAAGGCAAAATTAAAGCAAATGTTGAAATTGTTGTCCGTTATTTTCAATTCCCAATGTGACACGCCTTTTCTTGCTGTTAAAGGCATTTTGCAGCATTGCGGGCGTTATTAATGCACATTCGTCAATAATTCTTTGTTGCATATCTTGCAAATTAGCAACAGGAGTTTTAAATATTCTATTCTTTAGGTGAGGAAACACGAAAAAGTCTATAATTGTCAAACAAGGTGATCGTGGTGGAAACTCAACTTCCGTATGTAAACTTATGATCCGATCGTCAAAAAACTCACGAAGAAAAGCAATATTTTCTCGTGTTGTGTATGCCGTTGCACCATCTTGTTGAAAGTATCCACATTGCAATTCATCATCATGCAACTGTTCAATAAATTCATTCAGAATGTTTCTGTACCTCTCAGCATTAATTGTGAAATTAAAAAAAATAGGGCCAACAACTCTGCGGCGAGAAACTGCTAGCCAAACACCAAGTTTCGTATTATGGAGAAACGATTCAATAAAAATATGAGGATTTTCACTACTCCACATTCGAGTATTTTGGGAATTGACATACTCCGAAAGATGAAACCATGCTTCATCAGAGAAAAATGACAAATTTAGCAGGTCATCATCTTCTATTAAGTTATTTGCAAACCACTGGCAGTACGCACGACGTCTAGGGTAGTCTACCGGCAAAATAGCCTGATGTGATTGCATCTTATACGGATGCATGTGTAAGTTTTTCTTTACAATTTTCTGACATGTTCCATAAGAAAGTCCAATCTCTTGAGAAAGGCGTTTCAAAGGTTTTGTGGGTTCATTTACCATACGTTGACGAACATCATTTATAACTTGTTCCGAACGAACAGTTGGTCTACCAGTACGTGATTTATGACCCACAGAACCAGTCTCACGAAACACACCAACACAATTGGAAAGGCAATTATAAAAATCTTTGGGAATTACAGCTAACTCTGGAAAGTGCTCTCTAAAATCATCCAAACATGCACGTTGACTGTACACCCAAATTCCATCAATTCGCACTCCACTCCGAAAACAGGCTTCAATCATGTACGCTTTTTGCACTATATTGTAAACCATATTTGAATTTACTCGAATGTGCTATGTTTCAAACTCGACGTTCAAACTTGCTTTCAGCAATTAATAGTTAATAAACACATTAATGGATGACAGATAATGTCACTGTCAAAATAATTTACAAAACAGAGTTATAGTTCCTAACTTAAGTTCAGACATACAATTTATATTACAAAGCCATCTTCGTCCTAGAAACTTTATGATATCACGGTAGTAATGCATATAAGAAAAAGTATCAAAAGATATGTTATCATAAAAACCACAATGCGTGAAATATCTATAAACTCCGTTTAGGGTTTTGACATATTTTTGAAGAGCATTCAACTAGGATTGGTTTTTGACATGTGCAGCAGAGGTGAAAAGTTTTTCTTTTGAGCCTATTCGGACAAGAATAACAGGTTTCGGGTTTTTCAAGCTTTTCAAATGAAAGTGCAGGCAAGTGTTCATCAGGAATGTTCAAGACGTTGTAAATGGTAGATCGTAATTGTCGTTTCAGGTGTGAATTAGTCGCTCTTTTTTGTAGTTGAGGTTTGACTAATTGATGGCTAATCCTTTGAGAAAATCTGCTTTATCAGTTATTTTTGGATTATTTTGGTACGCATCATGAAGTATATGGGCATTTGCGCTATTAATATCTAATAATCGAAAAAAAATTCTCATTGGTCATCTTTGAATACGGTGACTTATACTGTGTTTGGCGAATTTCTCGTTTAATGCATCGATGCCTCCTTTATTTGCATTGTAGTATGTAATAATCTCAGATTTGTTTGAGTTATTATCATATTATTTTATGTAATGCACAAAAGAAAGTAGTATCACAGCTTTTTGCTTTTTTGTGTATGTGAAACAAGTGTTATGTTTTCAGTGAAGCCAAACTGTTCGATCTATGTTGTCTAGGAACTCTTGTGGAATTTATATTATGTTTTTCTTGATAGTTCCTACATATTGCTGTGAAATTGACTTTGGGTATAAAATAGAAATAGATTTAATAAAGAAGTTTAAATTAATTCAGCGTGATCTGAAGAGATAACACAAATAAAAAAGAGATCAACAGAGGTTGAGTCTAAAATACATGTCGTATATAATATTTCAATTTTGCATTAAAAATTATATACACTGCTCAACTTTTGAACTGGTACACTTACAAGAACATATATAAATAACAATTTACTTCTTTTTGAGCAACACTTTCTTGCTTAATTAATAGTATATGGTTCTGCGAAACATTTTTAAGGCGAAGAATTAAAAGAATAAAACTTAAATAACGAATTTCAAATGTTTTAATAAAAAAATAACAAAATCTTCATTCTAATATTACAGAAAATTTTGATTTGGAAAGAAAAGATAAACAAACACTTAAATATTAATAATGTGTGGGACCTCCTGTACCTCTTATGACCTCCTGGTCTTGGTATGTTGGAAATCATATTCCGAATGTAATGCTGGGGAATATTTTGCCCTTCTTCCAAAACGGCAGTTCGGAGCTGTTGGTGATTGTTTTGATCCACTCCTCGTGATCTTATCAACCTCTTCAGGTAATCCCATACGTTCTCTATGGGATTAAGATCTGGAGAGTTCGCTGGCCAATCCATGTGGATAATATTGTTCTCTTCAAAAAATGCATTGATTTGTCTTGTTCTATGAGGATGCGCGTTATCATCAACAAACACAAAACCATCGCCTATTTCATTAGCAAATGGCAACACTACAGGTTGTAATACCTCATTAAGATACCTGACACTATTCATTGTAACATTTTCAAGCATAACCAATTCAGTACGAGTCGCAGAGATACCTCCCCAAACAGTAATTGAACCACCTCCATAAGCTTGATAGTAAGTCACGTTATCCTCAATATAGCGTTCTCCTCTGCTTCTCCAAACTTTAACTCTTCCATCTGTGCTATGGAGACGCACTCAGGTCTCGTCACTGAATAAACAACGACCACAATCTTCAACATTCCAATTTGCATGTTGATGTGCCCTCTCTAGCCATCTCCTTTTGTGGGCTCTGGTCAACAATGGGCATTTTTTAGAAGATCTGGACCTTAAATTTACCCCATGGAGCCTTCTTCTTACTGTATGAGTGGATACTTGCATTCAATAACTGAATTTGGAGTGTTTTTGCAGTAGAAAATCTATTCTTTCGACACTAAACCATAATAAAACGGTCCTCCCTGACTGTTGTACTGCGATTTCGCCCTCCGCCGTGTCTATGTTGGACAGATCCAGTATCATTAAAACGCATTCGAGCTCTTCTGATCACATTATGGCTCACATTGAAATGGGCAGCAACAGTTCTTAGTGATGCACCAGTCATAAGCATTCCCATAGCTTGGCTCATCTCTTCAATACTTAAACGCCTTAATGGCATCTCTAAAATGCAATCAGCCAGTCTTCATTAAAACTTATTCGAAAAATTAGCAAAAATTCTCTTAAAACTTGATAAATGTATAAGCATCCGCGAGCTCAGGAACTGCACTTATGACAGATAATAACAACAAACAACAATGGAGTCGCAAATGTCATTCGATAGACATTTGTTTGCATTCCAAAACACAGCCCTGATCATATAGGAAGTGATGCCTAACGCCTACGAAGGGTTGTTTACTTTTACTGCATGCTATATAAGTGTACCAGTTCAAAAGTTGAGCATATAAATAATCTTACTATATGTGGATAAAGTTAAGATTATTTTAATTATTAAGCACATTTAGAATTTAATTAAACGACCGAAATGTAGAAAAAGGATACAAAATAATATTTTCTTTATGCATTAGTAACATTAGCAATATAGGATTGTTTCAGCCTTTACTTGATGAAATTCCATTATAACTATTATCGGGATAAAATAAAACCAATTTTAATGAATTTCACTACTTTTTACTTTACACAGTAACGATCGTTTCGCTCCAGCCTGTGCTTCATCAGACATATAACTAACTTATGGATATATTTTTAGACAAATGTACTGTAACAAACACACATTTTGTTTTGATTGGTTAAAGGAATGGGTACTTTTCATTACTTAAATGTTTATGCACAAAACTTTCACTACGGTTTATACAATACTATTCTTAAAGTGATAAAACTGAGGGTCTGCATTATGTTAAAAGGAGGTAAAGAAGTTCTACGAAAAAATAAAATATACATAAAATGTAACTTTGCAATTTATCACAAACCGTCAAATACAGATATCACAATTCATAACACTTCTTGCCATCCGATACAACACAAATTAGCGGCTTATCATAGTCTTATACATAGGTTAATCAATACTCCGTTGAACCAAACGGATTTCGAGAAAGACTTAAACTTAATTAAACAAATAGCAATCAACAATGATATAAAAGTGATATAATAGATAACAGTTTAAATAAAAAACTCCTTACAAAAGCCATATCACGAGTTTACGCAATATTAAATAATAATAATGCATGGACTATTCGAGGGTTCAATTACTCCTTGGCCTTCCATATCTTGTATAATCTGCTTGGCTTCCTCACGCTTTGTCAGTGTCAGTGGCTTTGTTCTTTCTTGCTCAATCCTTGACAGGCGGTGTCGATTATCTCGGACAATTTCTCAGGAACCTGCACAAATCCATTCTTCTTCGCCTCTATACGATGAACGACGGCCGACACTGGCGAACACCACCCCAGAATAGTACCCTTCTTCAATGAAACAGGGTAATAGTTCACATTCATTACCCTTGTCGGTACAGTCTTCTGAGTCTTAACCAGCATTTTGGCAACTACTATTCCTCTGTCTACCTCGTCATCAACAGCCTTTGCTTCCAACATTGTAACATTTCCGTCCAGATAATCACCTTGCATACACGCCGTTAAAAATGTCTCACTTCTTGCATCCAGAACAACATTCTCTGGTATAATTACTTGTATATTCCCACAATCTTTCCCATGAAGAAACAATTCTTCATTATTTATTTTTAGAGTGCCTTCTTTCATGTTTAACTGGAAACCGTAGGTGTTCATGATGTCTAATCTCAAGATTATTTCTTCTTCTATGTCGGCTAGAAGAACACGATTTCGGATTGATGTTGATCCTATGATAAAATTAACATCTACTTCACCTGCCATAGAAGCTGCTTCTCCTGTTGATGTTTTAAGTCTCCATTTGCTAGAAAATAACATTTCTGGAAATTAAATCTGGTCGCACGATGGTTTTTGCCGATCCAGTATCTAGCAAGCAAGCGTAGGTTCTTCTTTCCATAATAGCGTCCACATACGTTGGTTTGATGTTGCAAGGAAGCGACTTAGCCAAGCGTCTTTGGAGCTTCCTGATGCTGGATCGATGATTGCCCCCGCTCATCGACCCACTTTAGTTTTCCTGCTGCTCAGAGGATGCTTTCTTGGCCACCTTACCACATTTACTTCGAATGTGACCTATCTCTCCACAATTCCAGCATCGCAGTACTCTTTTATTTGGTTTGATCTGGTTTAGAACTCTACTAACCACCTGCTTGATGAACTCCGCATTTTCTTGTTTGTCTACAGTGCAGACACGAGCATGGTTCTGAGAGGCTTGTTTTGCAGTCTCAAACTCAAGCGCGTGCGTCAAAGCATCGATCAAGGTTTTCGGTCGTGCCAACCTTAATGCTTGCTGCGTATAAATATCCCGGAGACCATCTATGAACGTCTGGACAGCTAGGTGTTCCCTGAAATTATCTGGCGCCATCGGATATGCAAGTCGAAGTAGACGAGCAATACCTGCCTCAAATTCTTGAAGATTCTCGCCTTTCTTCTGTGATCGATTCTTCAGTTGGGTATGGTATATTTGCTCCAAATGCGCATTGCCATATCTCATCTCCAAGCGTTTAATGAGTTCAGAATAATCTTTACGTTCTTCAGGAGGCAACGTCTGCAAAATATCACTAGCATCGCTCCTCAATGCTATGATTAAAGCAGTAGCCTTCTCGACAGAAGACCATGCGTTTGCTTTTGCGGCTGCTTCGAATTGCGTCAGGTAAGTCGCCCATGACGTCTTTCCATCAAAGTTTGGCGGCTTGATTCTAGTTTTCGAGATAGCCACAGGTTCCTCTTTTATTTCGATGGGTCGCGGTATAACTTCCTCGCGTACCTGTTTGGGATCAGAATTATTCATGGTGACAGGTAATTTCATCTGAGTCCATTATTGCCTCTAAAAGTCTATAATGTTCCCCAATTTTTTCCTCTACATCTACGAAAACCTCTTTCTTTAACGCTTCTTTTCTGAAAACTAGCGTTTTCTGCTAGTTGCTGTTCTAGAACTTTCTCCAAAGCTCTCGAATTGTCAGAATTCTTTTGTTCCAGACTTTTTCAAAGCTTCAGTTCCATTTTAGAATTTTTTAGTAATTTCTTTTCCAGATTCTTCTCGAGAATTCTAGCGGTTTCTAGGTTTCTTTGTTCTATCTGGGCTTGCGAATTTATTAGACGTTGTTCCAGAGTTTGCGAATTGTGTATCAGTCGTTGTTCCAAACTTTTCACATTGCCCAGATTCTTCTGTTCCATTTGAGTTTGTGAACCTAGTAGACGCTGTCCCAAGGTTTTTACACAGTCCAGATTCCTTTGCTCCAGTTGTTGCATTTGAGTTTACGCATTCTCTATTAGTCGTTGTTCCATATTTTTCGCACTATCCAGATTCTTCTGTTCCATTTGAGTTTGTGAATCGATTAGACGCTGTTCCATGGTTTTCACACAGTCCAGATTATTCTGCCCCATTTTAGTTTGTGAGTCTATTATTCGCTGTCCCATTTTCATCAACAGCGAATTCACGTTAGCATCTCCGCCTGGAACTTGAAAGACATAATTATCTGGATCCTCGCCTCCTTTGGCTAACGCACCTCGAAGTCGTTGCTGGAGGACTGCCTTTTTGCCGGTTGTATCCTCGTCCCTCTACTCTAATCTCGTTTTAAATCAGTCACTTTTAATTTAGTGAGTTTCACTTTGTTCGTCATCACAATATTTAAAATAAACGTCTTTTCGAAACTGCATATTTATTTGTACAAATATTTAATTAACACTTGATTGTCTACTTAGTCCGTTATTTATCAAACCACACACCTGAATACCACTGTAAAATACTTGTCTTTCTGACTGTAAAATGTTTGTCTGTCTGCGGGGTTCTTAAATAAAATTAACGGTAACTTTAGATACACACTATATTAATAATAAAAACGAATAACAATTTAAAAACTAATTACTAACAATGAGCACATTTATGTATTTATATTTATGTAAGTTCACTCGGCGATGATTTGGTATCGAATGAATCATAAATCCCTTCCTCGACAGCTTATATATCGACTGTCGAACCGCTCTCGAGTTTTCTATATCTATCGAGAAGGTGCCAACGGTATGATACGTGACGTATCGTTGGATGAGTCATCACAAATGTAAATCCAATAATTATTAATGAAATTCTTGATTTATTAAACATATGCATAGAAAAAAATTACTGTAAATTTAATGAAAACATGTACACTTGCAAAGAAGGTTTAATTATGGGTAATCCCCTAAGTCCGTTATTAGCTGAGATTTTTATGGATCATCTTGAAAATTCTATTTAAAAAAATCCTCTTTTCCAAAATGTATTATTTTGGTACAAATACGTGGACGATCTATCACTTTGACGGATAACGAATATAGCGTCAGTAGTACAACGTCCTTTAACAGGTATGATCTACTTTCAAACATTCATTACAAGATAAAAAAGTTGCGAAATTAAACAAATTTGTGATAAATAAAAGATAAACGTCATTCAAGTGCCCCTATTGGCTGGAATGCAATGCTTTTGAAATCTTGCATTACTTTTTGTAGCATTGGACGATTAATCGCACGTATTTCTTCTCGAATGGCTTCTTTAAAATATTGAATTGTCCGAGGGTGTTTGTCGAAGACTTTTAGCTTGAAATACCCCTAAAGGAAGAACTCTCGCCTTCTGTTGAAATCATCATCAGAGAGTTCTTGAATGAGCCGAATTTGATAAAGATGGTATTTTTCTTTTTTAAGAATCTTGTTACTGAACGACACCTAATATCATGCTTTTGCGCCACCTCGATTGTAGATAAATGGCCATTTTCCTATGCAAATATGGCAATATCTTGCGCTTTAACAATATTTTTAGCAGAATTTTCACGACTAATTCTTCGGAAATTGCGAATATCGCCATTTCTGTAGTTCCTTCAACCTTTAATGTTTTGGTTGCAGCAGAACGCCAAATTTGCTTCCGATAGGGCTATGTAGTATTAAAAAGATTAGATACTTCCTGATGAGTTCTGCTCTTATCACCAAAACCAGTCAACATTAATATTTGCATTTCTTCTCTTTCATTTAATTTAAACATTATTCACAAACAACCATTATTTAATGACACTTTTAAATGCCATAAGCTATTAGACATTATGATAAAATTTAAATGTTGTAATATTCACGTTAAAAAAAATTCGAAAACATTTTTTTTAATCGCCACAACAAAAAAGAAATAAAAGAAATGGAATTACATTTGGAATTATAAAGGTTTTTATTTAAACGACCATACCTAAATATCAAGCCAATACTTATGATTTTGAAAAAACCGTGGAATAAATATTCTAAAAATTCTGATTTTCGTTTGTATGTAAATCTCAAACTGAATACTTTAGAACCCAAGATTTATAGTTTGTTGAGATGCTATTGTTGATACATTATGTATGATGATTATGTATGTATGATACATTATTTATATTCAGAATTTAATTTATTTATCCACTTACCTGTACTATCTTTGCAATCACTTCATTAAAATCTTGTTTATTAGTCTATATCTCATTCGTTTTATTTTGTAGTTTTGAATATAGAAACACTATTATTAATTGCATTAGCATCAGCTGATTTTGTAAGTGTTCATTGCAGTCACAGAACCTACTATTTAAAAGGCATGTTTTAATGTCTAACAACAAGAGTCTAAGTTCTTCTGTCTAGCCGGACATACACATAACACAAACTTAAGCCCAACCGAACATACTTAGAAGAAGTTATTTTTATGAACAGCTGTTTAGGTTATGAATATTTCGATATTAACGAATATGTATCTTTGCATTATGCGCAAATAACAGCTTTTGATGTAATACAACCCCATAACTTGTACTAGCCCACTAAATATAGAGATTGATAATTTACAATTTAAAATTTAACTTAACAGCTTATTTAAACATATAAATTTTGTATTTATTATCAATATATATTTTTTTAATATACGCTTTCAGCATATATTATATCAATATATATATATATATATATATATATATATATATATATATATATAT
Organism: Melolontha melolontha; assembly: GCA_935421215.2. Taxonomy (NCBI): domain Eukaryota; kingdom Metazoa; phylum Arthropoda; class Insecta; order Coleoptera; family Scarabaeidae; genus Melolontha; species Melolontha melolontha. Next base: position 53,241,886 of record OW285242.1, read on the forward strand.
ATATATATATATATTTATTAATATTTTTGCCTGTAGTCGGCACTTGTTGCAAATTAATCGAATTTTCGCGAAGTAACATGAATGTAAATATTACTTTCTACAATTTACGACGCTAATTATTCGAATTTTTTAATAGAAAAAATTCACTCTTGAGTGCAGGATTCGAACACACGTCCATGGTTTGCTGGACCATTGCTCTAACTACTAAGCTATTAAGTACTGTGGAATTCCAAATACATTGGGAGGGCTTAAGTCACATTAAGGAAACAGATGTTAATATTCTTACCTGTAGTCGGCACTCGTTGCAAATTAATTGCATTTTAGCGAAGTAATATGAATGTAAATATTGCTTTCTACAAACCATGGAAGTGGGTTCGAATCCTGCTCAAGGGCGAATTTTCTCTATTAAAAAATTCGAATAATTATCGTCGTAAAATGTAGAAAAACAATATTTATATTCACATTACTTCGCTAAAATGCAATTAATTTGCAACATGTGTCGACTACAGGCAAACATATTAACATCTGTTTCCTTAATGTGAGTTCAGGCTTCCAATGTATTCGCAACAACACAGTTCTTAATAGGTTAGTGGTCCGGCAAACCATGGACGTGGTTTCAAATCCCACTTAATTTTTTCTATTAAAAGAAATTTGAATAATTAGTTTCGTGTGTAGAAAGCCATATTTACATTCACATTACTTTGCGAAAATTCAATTAATTTGCATCTTCTATGTAGTCACAAAGTGGATAACATAGGGTAAATATTTGCAACATTAGGTGCATTTTCACAGTTATTTTAGCAAATCTAGTACGGCGTGGAGGAAAAAATATGTTTATATGCAGTATATGCGGAAAACGAACATTCTACATCTAATGATGTTATATTTGTATTACTAAATTTATTTTATATTTAATGTTAAAATTTTGTAACTTTGTCCGACTAGGTAACGGATATTTGACGTATTTATTCCATAATGTACAAAATGATTCAATGGATAACAAAGTAAACGGTAGATTACAAAGAATCATTGTTACACATAAATGAAATAAAAGTTCCTTGTCCGATTTTACGCCAGCTTTTTTTTATAGGTGCTTTGTACTCTTCACGTCTTCACGTATCGTTTGCAGTGGGTTTCCACTAAACATATTAGAAACATATCGCAAACTGTACGTTTAATTTTTGCGTCATTGTAAATCAAACCAGGATATTCATTTATTAACTTATTTGTATGGTCGGACAACAGTCGTTGCTCGATATACCTAATTGTGATCTTATTATTATATCTAACAGTCTATTGCAAAAGAAATACGCGCCACTCTCAATATACATAGTATGTAATATCTAATATTGTAGACGAAATTGCATTGACCTGGTACGTCAGAGGAGCGCACCTCGAAATTAGCATCTCTAAATTAAAATTATTAAGTAACTAAATGTGCGTTTTTATTATCGTGTAAACGGTCGCCTTAAATTAATAAACTTAGCAAAGGTGAATTATTTAAATACAACTTGTCCTTAAATAACATTTTTAATTGTTTGAATTTATCAATTTCTTAACTTTCCAGAAAATGTAATTTTATGTTTTCATTTTCAAAGTCTAGAATGTGAAAATCATTGTTGAATAAGTACGTGGTTTTCTTCTATTAAATAATTGGCAAAAGTAGAATCTCGTTTTTTATTATTAAACCTTAAACATTTAGATCTTGTTTTTGAACAATACTCAGCAATACGTTTTCCGAATGATTTTCTGTTTGACAAATATACATATATCTTACCGCATCTACACGTTAATTTATAATCTTCTATTTTTATTGTTTTTGATATATTTGCCTAGATTATATTTGTTTCGAAAATCGGGTTAATATTAAGTTGTTTCAAATATTTTGAAATATCTTCATTCGATTTGCCAGTACATGTTTGCATTCTAAATTTGGAATTTTGCTTGTTCCTTATTACAGGATATATCATAGAGATTTTTTTTTAATATTTCTTTGTCAGCACATTTTCAATTGGCGCATCTGTATAGCCGGTATTGATTGCTACTTGCTTGATTAGATTTTAGTTCTTTTTCATAATTTTCTTTAGATAGTGGATAACTAATTAATTCATGTAAGAAACAAAGTTTCTAGTTTTCTTATATAACTTGCCTTTGTAATTTTCCTCATTAGAGACGGCCAGCTCATTCAAAATTATACGTTTGTGACAGATTACGTGCACTATCACCAACCATTATCAAAAAGCATGTCCCCCTCTAATGAGGAAAGGCACGTTATATTAACAAATTATCCACTATCTAAGGAAAATGATGAAAAGAACTAAATCTAATCATACCAATAGCAATTAATAACTGTTACACTTATACTCTCATAATAATAATATAAAATATGCTGACAAAAATTGTATTTAAGAAAAGCATGCCTATGTTACATTCTGTAATAAAGGACAAACAAAATTCAAAATTTAGAATACAAACATACACTTACAAATGAAACAGACATGCAATATACATATCTGTAACTGTACACATGGACAATACACCTCGTATTTTCAGAATTTACTTCTGCTTAAGACACGTGTTTCTGCCATCTATAGGCGTCATCAGTCAAGCTAGTGAAGCAATGTAATACAAATGATACAAATCTTTTTAAGAACAGACCTTTTTGTATATTTACCGCCATCTGGCTCGTGTTAATGGACTTCACCTATACGTATTTTTTCGCTTATGTACCAGCATAGCTGGTCAAGCGAAAGGTCGCCTTTTTCGGCATAGTCTCTTTCGTCCGTCACATGTCACTTATTAAATAGTGCCACCCTATAGGACGAAATTTGCTATATCTTGTAGGCGATTTCAGCGTAAATGTATATACAGATACAAATCTTTTCTTAAAAAGATTTGTATCATTTGTATTACATTGCTTCACTAGCTTGACTGATGACGCCTATAGATGACAGAAACACGTGTCTTAAGCAGAAGTAAATGCTGAAAATACGAGGTGTATTGTCCATGTGTACAGTTACAGATATGTATATTGCGTGTCTGTTTCATTTATAACAAATGCGTAATACGTGCATAACGTATTGATATACTTAAACTTTTTGTAAACATACACTGGCAAACTTAATGAAGATATCTCAAAATATTTGAAAAAAACTTAATATCAACACGATTTTATCTATCCATATACATCAAAAACAATAGAGACAGAACATATAAAAATAAGTGATCTGTATTCTATAAGTTAAGGTGTGAATCCGGTAAGATATATGCTGGTCAAGCAGGAAGATCATTTGAAAACGTATTGCTAGACATTTTTGACAAACACTTTTACTAATTATTTAATAAAAGAAAGCCACATATTCAATAGTGATTCTCAAATTCTAGATTTATAAAATAGAGACATAAAATTAAATTTATTGTATAGTAAATTATAACAATCACAAGTTCTATTTAAACATCAGTTGGATTTAAAAACTCACTTTTGTATTTAAAGTGACCGTTTAGACGATAATGAAAATGCACATTTATTAGTTCATTAGTTTGATTAGTAGATATGTTTCCCATTGCTATAACAGTGTAAAGGCTGAGCAGTTGGCTCACGCATTTTTAATCGAATATTTATTTTTAAGAAACTGTAAAATAATATTAACCTTTTTCTATTTATATAGGCTGTGTATAAATTGGTGGTTAATCTGCACCTGGAGTGTTTACTTATACTATTCCACGCCATTTTTATATAATTTTGATTTATTTATTTATTAATTTTTTTTTAAATCATATAAAAAATTAACATATTACTTCAGTTATTTACAGTAGAATAATAACGAAAAATTGCATTTTTGGTAGTAAAAATTCAAAACTTTGGCGATCTCATGTAAAGTTATTATGAACCGTTGAGAGGAATATATCGAAGAATAACAAAAGGAAAGACGCCACATGTAGATTGTCCGCTAATTTCTACACACCTATATATACCTATATCGATATTAGTTTGTAACTTTCTCTAAAATATATCCAGTGTTGCCAACTTTACCGATTTAGAAGATAAGTACCAATATACCAATTTGACCCGTCTACCGATTTTTAGGCTTTTTTTATTTCACTCAGATATTTAAAAATAAAAGAGATTGATGGAAGTATTTTTTGTAAAATAGTAAATTGAGGGTTTTTTTACAGCGTCATTTCTATTTAAAAAATTATTGATGATAAGATTTCAATACTGTATATAATATAAACGGCTTACATATTGTTATCTTAATCTGGAAATAATTCAAATAATGCAACGTTAGTGCGATTTACTAACATATATTTGAAAGTATACGTATATTTAATATTTATAGTATATTTGTTGACATTAAAATTTAAAACCGATGCCCATTTCGCAATGGGACACCCATACCCTATTCGTATCGCTTGCCTAATATTTGAACACTTTGCAATTTTGCAGTAGAGAACAGAGAAGTAATATACCGTATGAACGCCCGGGAGTGATTGATCTACCACAATGTAGTAAGACGAAGACGAATAGCGAGTTTATGTGGTTAGGGTTGAGAGAGTATATTCAGTCTGTTCTACTGTCTAACTGTACGGGCATTCCCTTTCTTTATCCAACACATTCTACATACGATCTAAGTACGAATCAAATAATCTCTCTCTAACACATTGAATATCCCTATCAGTCGCTCAAAGTGTTCAAGCAAGGCGTCCGATATATTTAATCGGAAAACAAGCTTGCGCACTATGTAGGTTATTTTGTATAATCATCGAACGCTGTCGACTGGTGATCCAGTTGCTCCTTGTCATCCGTACGTAGAGTACGTATAGAAATGTTAACAAATGTCCGTCGTAATTTTTATAACCGATTGGGTTATTGCTCGGCTCAAGAGGGTGGTTTATTTGAGCATTTACTAAATAATTAGTTTTTCTTTTTAGAATGTTCTTTTATTTAATAATTAATATTTATTACCAATAAAGGTATTTTAGTTAAATTTAATATTTTATAGGTAGTTTATTTAAGGAAACCATTTATACTGGTAAACACTTTATTTATATTCTTGCAAGAATCGTTATTGTTTTGAAATTTTATGCTATTACAGAATACTTTTTATTTTAATTTTTTTCAATAAGAGTTACGGTTTTGTTTCATAATTTTATATTATTTATGTGTTTTCATTTGAATAAGAATTTTTTAAGTTCAAGCCACGAAGCTATGATGAAACTTATCATTGAATATTTAGCGATGAAAATTTCTGATGCTTCGCCGGTAAGAATTATTATTATGCAGTAAACAAAAACTCTGCACTTTACGGCGAATTGTATTTTATGATACTTTCAACTATATTATATCATTTTATTTAAATTTAAATGTTAAATTTAAAGTATTATGGCCGAAGAGACATAAACAAAAGTATCCGTTATTGTAGGGACGTTGACAGCCGGCATATGACTAATAGTGCGAAAAGCAACGGTGTAGTCGGATAAAATATCCAAATTCGTACATTAACCATAAATAATATACTACAAATAATTTTGTAGTTTGTTAAACAATTAGTTATTAATTTGGAATATTTATTTTGATACATCATTTATTAATAAACAGCCATAACGCTTTCTTAGTTCACCACAATTAAATACGCCCTGTAGGAGTTTAACGTATGTAGCCCCTCCCACTTGCAGTTGGCCAGTCATTACTTATATATCCATCGATCGCTCGACGTTGTGCACACGGTATAAATATATTATATGTATCGGAGACGTGCAACTACATGCTAAATTTTACTTCTGAATATTGAATTGGTCGATTGGAATGATAGGCGCGGTAGCGCGAGAAATTTCAATCACCTCTTCTAATAAAAATGAGCTGTTAAAAAATATGCATTTTTAAAAGGTTGTGTATATATATTCTAAGATAATCATGAGCACAATATCTTGCTAAAAAGTAAAGTATATTTGTTGCTGAAATAAAATAATTAGAAATATATTCTGATTTTCTATTTGAGAGTATGTAATTTGATTTAGTATTCACATATTTAGCTTTAGCACGCAATGGAAGATTATATTTATCAAAAGAATAGATTTTACTCAAACTCAAACTACATAGAGGCTTAACAAATTAATAAATGAACAAATTACATTGACAACTTAATGTTCGAACGATCATTTTTAACATGGCTTAAAACGATGTCACATCACCTTTGGCCTTTATAACAGCTTTTATTCTGGCTGGCATAGATTCCACAAGCAAAGTGCAATAATCTGGTGTAAAAGATTCCCAAATTTCTGAGAGTTTTGCCTTTAATTCACTTATTGTTCGCTAAGGATTATTCCTTAAGTAACTTTTCATGCGGTCCCACAAGGTCTCAATAACATTGAGATCTGGACTGCTTGAAGGCCATGCTAAAACTCTTATGTCATGTTCCTGAAACGATTTTTTTGTTGATTTTGTCGTATGGGATGATGCCCCATCCTGTTGAAAAATGTAGTCTCCGTCGGGATAGAGTTCTTCTACGGTAGGAATGAGGTTAGTGTTCAGAATTTGTTGATATTTATTGGCATTAACGATTCCATTATCTCCATGTTTCCCACACCCTTTCCAGACATACACCCCTAAATCATCACACCCTTTGAAAATTTGATAGTCCTTTTTAAACAATCCTTATTAAAAGCTTCAGTTTTATCCCGAATAATACGTTTCCTATTGTCACCTACAGAAACATCGTCACTAAATATGACTTTGGACCAGTCATCTACTGTCCAGTCCAATTTAGACTTGGCCCAGATTAGACGGTTTTTGATATGGGCTTTTGTTAAGAGCGGTTCTTCTTTTGCCTATAGTAAAATCGTTTAAAATTAAATAGAACCCAAATACATAACATATTAGTATATTTGAATTATACCTTATAAAAGCCGAGTCCTGATTTATGGATCCACTGCCTGCAACATTCTCGCGAAATTCTCACACCGGTTTCTGCTTTGAAGCGAGCTGTTAGATCCCTTAGAGTGTATCTTCTGTGGGTTTTACATATCTTTACAAGTTGTCTCGTCATTTTATAAGTTACTCTTTTTTGGTTGTCCAGTACTTTTACCTCGATTTTCGTAACTATTTGTTTCTCCATAACATTAAATGATGTCTCCTGCAGTGGATTTCGCCAAGTTAAAATTGTTTCCAATTGCACTCATGCTGTTCCCTTCATTGTACTGCTTCACAACAATTTCACGAATTTTCTTTGAATTAGCTTCACCACGACCCATTTTTAATAGCACAAATTGAGTACAATCATAAATCAACGCTTACGAGAGTGATAAATGTCAAATCTGTCATAATAATCGCTGCCATTTTGTTAAAATTAAAGTCGTCTGAGTATTAAGTTGTCAGTGCCAATTAAATATGACTTTCATTTTTTTAATTTTAAAAATTATACTTTTTAAAGGAGAAGAGTTATTTTTTGTCAGAAATGATTTGAAATTGTGTATTTACCAGATCAGAAATAAAAATGAATAATTAACAATTTTCAGTATTTACAAAAAATATTAACTATAAAAATTAGTATCGTCCGAACATTAAGTTGTTAGGGCTCTTAATTAATGGTGCTGGTGAAGTTTCATCAAAGGTCCAGGTTGTGTATGATAATGGTTAAATTAAATAAATATATTACAACTTACACAGGAACGTTGTCCTTCAAGTTTGTATTTATTATTTACATAATAAAGAAATTGAAGGTTGATATATTTAAAAGTAATTAGTAAAAGTAATATATACACGAAGAGCGGAAAATAAGTAATTAAAAATTAACACAAAATATATTGAAACGAACGTTAAATTGGGCAGTAAATTAAATGTGAATTAATGTAAAATAACATCTGTATAGAACAATACAGAGTTACCTTTGAGTTGTGAAGTTGGTCGGCCACGTGGTGCGTTATATACTTGGATAAGTATGGAAAGCGATGCTTGGCAGATGGACGAAGAAATCAGTTAATTAAATCAATTAAATTAATATGGATTAGCTTAAAAGAATAATATATATTAAACAATATAGATTACCTTCTAGTTGGCACATTCATCTTGGCCGGTACTTGACCAGTACGGCGGGTAAGATGTCTAACTTAGGAAGGTTCTAAAGAGAAGCCCGATAGTTTGTGTCGAAGTAACACTGGTCTGTCGGAAAAGGTTTTTTATTACCCAAGTTGGAAGGGGATCGATGTTGTCGATGTCTTGACTAATAATTAATAAAATACGCGACCTGAAGAAATGTACTATCGATGACATAAATATTCTTAAAATATCCCTTGTGAAACAAGCTTTCAAATGATATGAAACACAACATATAAAAGAAGATGTACATAATTACATTAATAACAACTTAAGTTTACATCGAAATGTATATGGAATTTCAGGAACCGTTAAAGGCTTGTTGACGGTTCAAAGCAGGTGTATTTCGAGGGTCTTCCGGTTAGAGATATAACAAAAGAAATGCTTTCTCTTTATAAACGAATATACAGAAAAATGTCTAAGTTAATTTATAATTTAAAATGCGAGATATTTAAAGAAATATATATAATTTAAAAATAGAATTAAAATATTCTTATATGTATATGCGAAGCGTGACAACTAGAATAATACTCTGTTTTTCAAAAACTCAACAAATAATAATTTTCATTATACATATTTGCTTCGTGAGGATTTCTATTTTTTTTTCTGTCTTCTACCCTTCGATATATTAAAGAGGATGTCAATAAGTACGAAGCACATGGAATGGGTTCTGTTGTATCGACATCAACTGAAACAGTTAAAACAATATTTGACAATATTTTATAAATATGTAATCTAAATTATCATTAACCCATTTATGCCCAACGGGTCGAAAACGACCCACTGCCTTTCATATATGCACCTGTATACACCGCTGTGTTCGGAGTGTGACCTATCGTGGCATTCACATGTTATAAACTCATATTTTGTTGTGGTGTCAGTAAGAAAGCACGTTCGACAGCGAGTTGTAGTAAATTTGTACCAAAGTAAAGTGTAATATATCTGCGTGTGACATGGCTAAAAGTAATTACTGGTAAGTATTTCAATTTTATAGTGAAATTGATCAATTTATGAAATCTTGTTGTTTAAACTTCAAAGTTTATGGTACGTTCATATTTATAAGGGCAGGCCTGGATACTTTGAGTACAGTTGAAGTATAATTTTGTTGGGTCGGTAACGACCCGTTGGGCAGATATGTGATATATTTTTCTCACATTTAGGAAAAAACCGCTAACAACAGCTGAGCTGTTAGACGAGATAGAAAGACTCGACGAGGACGATCCTAATATTCCCGATGCTATATATATTACTCCGCCGGATGACAATGATTTTGAAAGTGGTGAGGATTCTGGGGATGAAGATTGCGCTGATCCCAACAGACTGAATTCTAAGCAGCTTTAAGCAGAAGCAGTAAGCAACCAGCGAGTAGAAGACAGCAGTGACAATGAGGATGAAACTCAAGTACAAGAGAAGAGTGGCCCGTCTAAAAAAAAAAGGAACTGGTCAAATGGTGATTTAGATAAGACAGCAACGTCTCAATCAACTACTGAAAATTTTCCTATGGTTGACGTATTACCTGTGCTTACGCTAAGCGATAAAAGCGAACCTTTAGAATTTTTAGAACTCTTCCTAAATGTAGATGTACTTGAACATCTTGTAAAAAATACTGTTTTGTATGCAAGTAGCAAAAATTGTCGATTAGAAATAGGCAACGATGAAGTACTCGTTTTCATAGCAATATTATACGTAAGCGGCTATGTACCAATTCCACGGCGAAGAATGTTTTGGGAAGGGCGAGACGATACTCGAAATAGTCTGGCTTACAACTCCATGCGAAGAAATAGATTTGAGGAAATATTTAGATTCCTACATGCAGCAGATAACAATAACTTGGCAGAAAATGACAAAATGGCTAAGTTGCGTCCGCTAATAGAAAAAACGAATAAAAATGTTATAAAATATGTACCTTTGAACTCACAATTATCAATCGATGAGTCTATGATCCCGTACTTTGGCCGAAACGGATGTAAGCAATTTATAAAAGGAAAACCTATCCGTTTCGGTTACAAAGCGTGGGTTCTTGCTCTGCCGTCCGGGTACTGTGTCAGTTTTAATGTATACCAAGGGAAGAGTATGAACATAGCGGAGAAGAAGATGGGGCTCGGAGAGTCTGTTGTTATGAACTTTGCCAACTTGCTGCAACACAAATTTCCTGATAAAAAGTTTTCATTATATTTTGACAATTTTTTTACGAGTGCTTCACTTGTGAGTAAACTAGGTAAAATGGGTTTTGGTGCAACTGGTACCGTTCGAAAAAACAGAACAGATAAATGTCCTCTTGAAAATCCTGCTGTAATGAAAAAGAAAGAACGAGGTGTCTACGACAGTGCAGTTGACAAAGATGAAAATATAGTTTATGTGAGGTGGAAAGACAACAGTGTTGTTACTTGCTACTTGCTACTTGCTACTTGCTACTTGCTACTTGCTACTTGCTTCTGGCTACTTGCTACTTGCTACTTGCTACTTGCTACTCACTACTCGCTACTCGCTACTTGCTACTCGCTACTTGCTACTCGCTACTTGCTACTCGCTACTTGCTACTTGCTACTTGCTACTTGCTACTTGCTACTTGCTATTTGCTACTTGCTACTTGCTACTTGCTACATGCTACTTGCTACTTGCTACTTGCTACTTGCTACTTGCTACTTGCTACTTGCTACTTGCTACTTGCTACTTGCTACTTGCTACTTGCTACTTGCTACTTGCTACTTGCTACTTGCTACGTGCTACTTGCTACTTGCTACTTGCTACTTGCTACTTGCTACTTGCTACTTGCTACTTGCTACTTGCTACTTGCTACTTGCTACTTGCTACTTGCTACTTGCTACTTGCTACTTGCTACTTGCTACTTGCTACTTGCTACTTGCTACTTGCTACTTGCTACTTGCTACTTGCTTCTTGCTACTTGCTTCTTGCTACTTGCTACTTGCTACTTGCTACTTGCTACTTGCTACTTGCTACTTGCTACTTGCTACTTGCTACTTGCTACTTGCTACTTGCTACTTGCTACTTGCTACTTGCTACTTGCTAGCTGCTACTTGCTACTTGCTACTTGCTACTTGCTACTTGCTACTTGCTACTTGCTACTTGCTACTTGCTACTTGTTACTTGCTACTTGCTTCTGGCTACTTGCTACTTGCTACTTGCTACTTGCTACTTGCTTCTGGCTACTTGCTACTTGCTACTTGCTACTTGCTACTTGCTACTTGCTACTTGCTACTTGCTACTTGCTACTTGCTACTTGCTACTGCTGTCAAATGAATGTGGTTTAAGACCAATCCAAAAGCAGCAAGATATTCGGCAAAAGATAAAAAGAAGATAGACATACAGCAACCATACGTCGTGCAATATTATAATAAGTATATGGGAGGGGTAGATCAGATGGACAACAATACTGCAAATTATCGTATAGGTCTGCCAGGTAAAAAATGGTATACTCCTATTTTATTTTGGATGTTCGACATATGTATGAGTAATTCTTGGGTTTTGGCACGCAAATTTGGATTGAAGTTGGACAATTAGGAATTTCGATGAAAAGCTGTAATTGATATTTTACAAAAATATGGAAAACCTCCTTTGGCCACAGGTCCTACATTCCATTCTATACATCCAGCGGCACGTCGACAGGGTCAGCATCTGGTTGTAACTAGCTAAACACGGCGAAGATGTGCCTTGTGTAAAAATAAAACGACTAAGGCCTGTGATAAATGTAATGTTGCTCTTCATGATAAATGTTTTGCAGATTATCACAGACAATAAAAGTTTTTAGTTTATTGTGCGAAAATATAACTGTAAATACGGCTAGTTTTATTTTTCTACATATACCAAAACTTAACACCCAAAAAATGCTCTCTAAATTTAAAGCACTATACGACAAAAAAGTACATTAATTTGCCCAACTGGGTCGAAAACGACCCACATCATATTTCAAAAACTGGCCTTTATCTACTTTTTTTTGGGTATTTGCCCATTATAAAAATGACATTTTTACCAACATATATAAATTTCATAAGCAAAATGCAAAAAAAAATAGTTCTGGGCATAAATGGGTTAAATAAGATTGTCATGTTATAATGATCATATTACGTAGAATACTCAGAAATAAAGTCTATATGAATAAAGCAAATAATATACCTATCATTGGCATTTATTTCCAAAGTAAAGGTCAGGTTCAAGGCGAGCTTGCAATGAATGGCAAGGAAAAAATGAAGGGACATCTAAGTCTAGCCTATAATTCAGATGATCCAAAATCCATATAATCCTCAGCTATAAAATGTCTGCTGCATATTCTGTAATTTCTGAGAGAATCTCCAGAATATTTAATTCGCATCACCTCTTGCCATTTTTTGGATCAGGAAATATTACATTTAATAATAATTCATTATTGTTTTATATTTACTTACTTCTACAATTGCTTTGGTAAATAATGCATTTTCAAAACTTCATCGTCTTTACATGAACAGACGAGACAAAACGATGGCGACATTTTAATGTTCGACAATCAAATTATAATCAACACAGAACAAAGGAAAACTATCCTACATACTAATACATATACACTAAAATACACACCACATAATATAATAACATGTATAACCGATCAATTATTTATTTATATTACTCCATATAATCTATAACCAAATATAATACATCAAAAACAAATAAAATGGCTACATCTGAGTTCGCTTTCCATTATGCGAGAAAGAAATATATCCACATGTCTTATTATAAAACAAGGATGTTAGATTCAAATAAATTCGGACAAATTTTCCTATGAACTTGCACGTCTCGATTGTCTCTGCCTGTAGCATAAAAACGTAGTGCCAGTTTGAGAAGTAGTTGTTCGGAATTGCTGAGTTTTATTTTTTTTTGTTAGACATGTCGAGTTCTTCGAGCAGTGAATCAAAAAGTGTGAAAAGAATTAAATAGACCCAACGTTCTAGGGAGGAACGGTAAAAAATTCCAGAATTTATAGGGTGGTTACAAAAAAGTAAAAAACGTTACCAATTTGCTATTTGTAAATGTTGTAATAAAGGACATAAATATAAAAATGTTTTAAGTACTTTTAGTTTTAACATACTAACTGTCCCACACTCCTCAGCTAATGTAGAAAGAATATTCTTTCGTATGAACGTAATGAAAACCAGGCAACGGAAGAAATTAAACACATAATCTATACTAGGATTATAACAGACTAAGCAATATTAGGAAATAATAGTTGCTACAATTTTCCTGTTGATCAAAAATTATTAACACTTATAAACAAGCAAAATTTGTTTACTTCATCAAGTGAAAATGAAATTAGTTTATTTCCAGTTGTTTTATTTTGTTAATTCTTATTTTATTTTTGCATTTGTTTTTTAATGTAACTAGGTATGTTTGCAACCTACTGATTTTTACTGTTGGTTCTACCGAATTTTGGGTTTAAAGGTTGGCAACACTGTATGTATCTGATGAAGACGTAGTGCTAGCGAAAAAATTGTCGTTTTACGATCACAGATTAATAAAGTGAAGATATTAACTACTAGTTTTATTTCTATTTTATATAGTGTTCCTGGCAAATGATTAGTATTTTTATTTATTATATTATATTATATATTATATTATTTATTATAAAATCAAAAATTTGCCGATTTCGTTATTCCTCAATAACTCGATAACGCTTAGTCTGACCTCTTTTAAAGTATTACATTGTTCAGACACTTTTTTAAAACAAATTATTTGATACAAACAGAAACCCCCGATTGTCATTTGTTTTTAAGTTATTACCACTATCTTTTGCTTTTCATATGGGGGCCATATTGGATTTTGGGTTTGTTAGGTAGTCCTCAAAATGTGCGTTTCAACGATGTATAACATGCCTCAAAAATTTTTATTTATAAGGAAAATATTAATAAAAACGTAAATTAATCTTTAATATGAAATTAGTAGGCTGAAAAATTAAACACCAATGTCAAATGAAAGTGAAAAGATATTCTAAGTAATACTGTAAACAAACGAAACGATAAAAAAATTATAGAAATAAAAAGTAAAGATACAGAACTTAAAGATCACATTCACTTAAAGAAATTGTTCAATATGACGACCATTCTGTTCCACACAATTTTGACACCTTGTTCGAGTAGAGTTACAAACTCTACGTAGCGTGTTTCCGTTTACTGATCGTAGCACATCTAGTACTCTTTGTTCTAAAATTTCCCGAGTTTCTGGTGGTTCAAAATCAAATACTTCGTTTTTAGTGGTACCCCATAAATAAAAGTCAAGCGGGGTAAGATCGGGTGATCTCGCAGGCCATTGCACGAGTCCATTATTTGAAATCACTCTCTCATTAAAGTTTTCTCTCAAAAAATGTTGCACGTTACGAGTGTTATGGGCCGGGCAACCATCTTGCTGGAACCAGATGTTTTGCATGTTCTCGGGATTAATAATTTGCCTCAAAGCAGGCATTATCTCGTTTGTTAGAAGCTCCAAATATCTCTTACCAGTTAAATCGTAATCAAAGATGAAAGGACCTATTGACTGATTATCTAAAACGAAAAAAAGAGTTTAAAAAACAAAAAAAATGTAAACAAAATGTCATGCCAATTAAACCGCACCAGACATTAAAACCAAATCGAACTTGAAATCTTCTTTGATTTACCAAATGTGGATTTTCAGTAGACCAATGATGATAGTTACTCCTATTGAACACTCCACAATTGGTAAATCGTGTTTCATCTGTCCATAGTATTTTCCTAGGAAAATTAGCGTCATATTCACATTTTTGAAGGTACCACCTGCTAAACTGTAATCGTCGGAGATTGTCATTATCACTTAAACCTTGTACAATTGTTGGTTTGTAAGAGTGATACTTGTTTTTCGTCAAGGTTCTGTGAACAGTAGATTTTGAAATCCCTGTTTCTCGTATTACACGACGAACTGATGTGCTGGGATTGTTCCTAACGTTCTGCAAAATATTATTTAGACGTGTATCAGCATCATTAACTTCATAGTTAGCTCGTTTTTGTTCGAAGCTTCCAAAGTTTTTTAATTTGCTAACTAGTCTTCTAAAAATTGTCCTGTGTGGCTGTTGTCTTTCTGGAAAACGCTCTGCATAACTCGTGCACGCATTTTTAGTGTTTCTATTTGCTTTGAAATACACTTCCAACATATCAACTTTTTCTTCGTTTGAATATGTATGTGCCATTATCAATACTTATAAATCTTAATACTTGACAATAATTACTTATCACTAACTACAAGTAGTTATAATTAACTTATCTCTGCAGCACTAATTGTACATTGACATGTTATCGTTTTGTTTCATTGTCAGAATACATTTGTCATTGACGCTTGACGCAACATAATGTCTTTGCTAGTGATATACGCTCAGAGGTTAGAATTATCTGACATTTGATGTAAAACCAAATACAAATCCCCCACTACTTTTAATCCTGCGCGAACTTACCCCTCCTCGCGCCAACTTAATTGGCGTTTGCTATACTTAGAATATCTTTTCACTTTTATTTGACATTGGTGTTTAATTTTTCAGCCTACTAATTTCATATTAAAGATTAATTTACGTTTTTATTAATATTTTCCTTATAAATAAAAATTTTTCAGGCATGTTATACATCGTTGAAAAGCACATTTTGAGGACTACCTAACAAACCCAAAATCCAATATGGCCGCCATATGAAAAACAAAAGATAGTGGTAATAACTTAAAAACAAATAACAATCGGGGGTTTCTGTTTGTATCAAATAATTTGTTTTAAAAAAGTGTCTGAACAATGTAAAACTTTAAAAGAGGTCAGACTAAGCGTTATCGAGTTATTGAGGAATAACGAAATCGGCAAATTTTTGATTTTTCAAAATATTTAAAAAATTTAAAAAGTTAGATCAAATTTGAAATGAGATTTGCCGCGAGTATTGAATTCTGCAAAACATTCCCCATTTAACCGTTGTTCTATATCTTCTAATAACCGAGATACCAATGGTGAGCATCGAAATTGGGACACACGGTATATGTACCAAATGTAAGTGGATAGCACTGAATTAATATATTGTATTTATTGTGTCTACACTTACATTAACAAAAGAAATTGATATAACTCGAATATTGCAGAGCCACAAAAAATGTAGTTACGTGAACAGGAAGGCGATTACCAACATTATCTAGGCGAAAACGATACGTTCTTGTCAGTTCTGCGAGTCTAGCAGGAATTACAAATGTGTCAGCTGATTTTACTTTTGCGAACTTATATATTTGGTGAATGTCTTAACAAAGAGTAAATAAAAGAAGGTTCTTTTTACGCAGTGCCGTGCCTAGGGGTTCTGCCGCCTGCCTGCGATAGGTATGCGTTAGCTCCCGAAAAACAATAACATCTATAACGGTATACATTTTATTATATTAAAATAATAAAATAAGTGCAATTCTTCTGATTTAGATACTAAAAACACTGTTTGCTCTTATATTTGGATACCTATAATTAGAGACCGGCATTCTCGGTCGGCTCACAGAGGCGTGAACCACAGATAGGTTCGAGAGATTCACTTTACCAGCGCTACGTGTGCCAGTACATGAATACGTCATAGTGTGAAGTTGTTTATAGTGCCGGTATTTACTTAAAATTAGGGACCGGACATGAGAGGTCGAAATTACGAGGGATCATATAAATAGTCTATAACATCGCTAAGTAAAACACGCAGTTATTGAATAGCACTATTTATTCGGCTAACTGCACATCGGTTTTTGTCTTTGAATTGTGACACAATTACTTCAATATTATAGTGAAACTACTTTCTTCATGGGCGTAGATAGAAGCGGGGTTTTTATAATTTATTTTATTTATTAGTTTATATTTCGTAAGATAAATAAAGTACGGTGAGTTTCTTTTTTTAATTGTTTTAACTGTTAATTACACAATTTAATGGGTTTCTGTTTGCATCGATTTTCCAATTTTCAGGTTCGGTATACGTTTTAAACGTCGTAAACCTTTCCAGTTGTTTCGGCCGTTCTTATTAAAATGACCCACTGTTTGGGCACATACACAATTCGTTGTCGCTTTTTTGAATTCTCAATGAATGCGTGCATATTGTCATCTTCAAATTGAGTATGCCCCTTTTTAAGAAATCTGTGTATAATGTCAATTTTAAAATGTACGACAGCAAAGGCAAACATTGAGAGTATAAACTGTTTTCTATTTTGTCCAGCGTAGTTGTCTGAATAAAATATTCCTTTTTTCACTCCTTTTCTAGTTTTGAAGTCTAAAAATTTCCAGAGGCAACTCGCAACTTCATTGGGGCACCTTTTTGCTATTTGTTCATTCCACACATAGCAGTAACCCACGTTGTTTCCTATGTCGTAAACTGTAAAATTGTATGTTGAAAGCTTGCTCTTGTAATAAAAATCGCTGACATTCAATTATGTAGTAGCAAAAATTTTTGAAGATCAAGCAAGCTAGGCATACGCTCTTATCGTTTATTGCAAGATCTTTGTCAGAATTCTTCAAATCCCTTTCTGCGGTCTTATTTTCTAAATGAAGCTCATATATCGCACGAAGTTTTTCTTTTTTAGAGAAAGTGTTACATTGATCTTTCTTCGGCTTAAAGAAAGAAATATTAAATTCCTTATTGAAAATATCTCTATACTGACGAGAAATAGCAAGTATACTAATATTATTTAGTTTGCAATGTTCAGTGTATAATATACATCATTTGGATGCTCAATCCTTCCTCGAAGTACATTGTCACAGTCTTTTTGAATATAATGAGAAGGCACCACAGGAAATAGTTTAATGTGATTTCTGACAGTCTCAGCCATTTCTTGTTTTAGTTTATGTAGTCGTATACTGTTTCTCCCACGCATATTTTTTTCTAATGTTCCACCTCCTTTTAATTTGTTTAAGGCTGCAGTTACCCAAGCTTCTGAAATATCAAGGGTTACCCAAAAGAATCATTGCAAATGCGTTTTTCTTCACCGCGAATATGGAAATATTATTCCCGAGAGAAATTTCAACGAAACTGGGAGTTGGCAGCAACAGTCACTTGTTTTTTGGCTACCTACCTTACATTACGAGCAAAACAATCCCGTTGTCTTCTATGATTTTGCTATTTTCGAAATTAATTATAAATTAACTTTCTATCTTTCTCATTGATTTTGGTAGTGCATTTTAACCTGCACGTATCTTTGCACGATTAACCTACCCGTCTTGCTTTAGATTTTAATCTTTCTCGGCTTTCGTGTTCAAGTCCCAGATTAAGGAGGGTTTTAGATTTTTCATCTATCCACTTGCTAACGTTTCTGATTCGTTTCTTACCTACTCTTTGTATGTTACTTTACTTCCTTTTATTCTTTTTGATCACTCGTTGTGCCACATTCTCAGAATCTTCGCCGGACGTTTCATTGCTGTTTTCCTCTCCTGTCGGTACATAATCTATATCAGAGCTCGCGTAAAAAAGATCCTCCTGGTCGTTTTCATCTTCATTGTCTTTCGGCGTTCGGGTTTTCTAAAATAATAATACTTATTAATAATCTTATAATTTTACAGTAAAAAAAAGAGCAAGTAGGTTAACACTATTATAAACTGGCACATTTAATAATTCATATTGTATGGGCCATTTTTATAATGGCTTGTAATGTTAAACAACCATGAAGTTTGAGATTCTCATCAAAGCCAGGAGCACCGTGTTTTTTACTAACCTGTACAGCACCTAGACAGAAGAACATCATGTTCAATATCAGCCTCACATAGTCTTGGTCTTCAATTATTTGTTCTACTACATTTTCTTTGGCAGCGCTTTTTTTAATAACTTTGCTTTCTACAAAACATTAAAATTTCGAAAGTGTTACAGTATATAATATAATTATACAAACCTGTAGAGAATCCAGCCCAAACATTACTTTCAACATTACTATAATATGACTCCCTGGCAAGTTTCAAAATTATATTTATCTTAGAGCACATTTTTGTAGTTACAACAAAACTTACAAACTTTAATCGACGTCGAAGAATATAGTAACTCAAGAGACGATTCTCTTCGGTGGATTATGTATACAAATCGGAGATACTATTAAATGCAGTCGTGTAATTTTGGTTACGGTATATTGAAAATGTAAGATACGACCTTCTTCCAGAGAAAAGTTTAGCTGAAGCATTTGCTGTATGTAACTCAAATAGTGGAAAATTTGAGTTACTATAGTCTTCGTTGGATACGTCGAATGCATTATTATACATTTCATAGATTGCGCATGTTTTTCTATATGCTATACTTTTATATTCTCTTAACTACTAATAATTTAATCTTGTAATAATTTTTAAAGCTTTTGGCCGCCCCTAAAATCAGCCGCCTGCATGTTTGTCATGCACACTCCGATAGGTAGGTACGGGGCCTGTCTTAAAGATGAATCTTGTATATAATGCAAATAGGCCGAACCCGGGGATTTGTATCTTAAATTGAAGTCAATTGCGACAAAGTGTCTTTTAGTTTCCCTGTACTGTTTTTTTTTAATTTTTAGTGTTTTTATACTAGGTGTTCCGTATCGTTATGTTCAAATTTTAGGAGTGTAAAGTAGACTTCATTTCAAGTAAGAAAAACGAAAAACTTGTATATCCATTTTTATTTATTTCAAAGTTACAGGTCTATGAATGTGATTGTCAGATCATGAAAAAAAAATGGAATCCTAAAGTCAATAAAAACTGATTTTATTTAAAAAATTTCAATTAATAATATTTTCGAAATGTCCACCTCCTTGTTGAATGCAAGTCTGTAAGCCAACAGAAGAAGTACTTATCCGAATTTCATACTTGTTTTGTCGGATTTGCTCGGCAGCCAGGTGAATACGATCCAACAACTCTTCTCGTGTGTTCAAAACTTGCGCGTCGAATAAATTTTTCATGTACCCCCATAAATAAAAGTCAAGGGGATTAAGATCGGGTGACCTGGGTGGCCAACACCACCTCGACCAATCCATCTTGGATAAGTGACGTTAACCCAATTTCGGACAGCAAATCCGAAATGTGGTGGTGCCCCATCCATGTGAAACCACATATCTCGTCGAACATTCAGTGGGACATCCTCTAAAAGACTTGGCAGTTCGTCAATAAGAAATTGAAGGTAATTGTCCGCATTTAACCTCCCAGGAAGAACGACAGGACCAATCAATAAGTCATCGATTAGCTCAAACGTTAATAGAAAATTCATGTTGAAATTAAGATGGGCGTATAGCTTTGGGATTTTCTGATGACCATTTGTGCAGGTTTCCCAGATTTGTAACTCCACTTCTCGTGAACGTAGATTCATCTGTCCAGAGGACTGTTCTGCAGAAATTAAAATGAAGCCGTGACTGTCTTAATATCCAGGTAGAATAAACTAGACGAATCACAGGCCTGTTATTGAATCGTATAACTTTTTTAAATAAAATCAGTTTGTATTGACTTTAGGATTACATTTTTTTTCATGATCTGACAATCACATTCATAGATCTGTAACTTTGAGACAAATAAAAATGGATATACAAGTTTTGCGTTTTTGTTCCTTGAAATGAAGTCTACTGTACACTCCTAAAATTTGAACATAACGATACGGGATACTTGTATATCTAATGTTTAATGTTACATTATTTTATTGACATTATTTTATTAGTATTATTTGTATTTTAAGATTTGAAGTATTGCTGACGCTTCTAATTTAATTATTTTTTTAAATTTTTGGGTGTTCATGTCTCTAATGCGTATTCAGTGCAGCTGTAACGATTTCTTAAACATTTCTATTTTGTCTGAATTTCTTTCATAATAAGAAAGGTGTTTTTGATGTTATTAAATAACCTTTCCCGGCCATAACCTTTCCTACGACTTCCTTTTTTATCGTTTCGTCTAGTATGTCACTAGAGTGCCCAAGCATTTATATTCTTTACTTCTTCTAGCAGTCCCTCATCTAATTGCGTATTATATATTTTTTGTTTATTTTACGCTTATTATGCAATCTATTTTTAAACAATGAGCATATCTAATTTAAAACATAAATGGCGTGAGAGCCCCATTCCTCTGAAAATATAATTTGTTATAATACAAAAACAAAGTCGCAGAATAGGCAATCAAATCGATGATAACTCTATTACCGCATGTTGACTGACCGACCAGGGAACAGGCAAAAAGTCGCTCGAGCGATTGTGGTGCCGGTATCTGGTACACGAATGGATCACAATCTAATCAGGGAACAGATACAGGCAAATACGGAATTTGCCCTAGAAGCAAAATATCGATATGTCTGAGAAAATATGCGATGGTTTTCCAGGCCAAACTGTCTGCAATCGCAACCTGCGCTGAGGAAATTCGGGAAGCCGACTGCGCAAACAAAAAATCAACATAATGACTGATAGTTAAGCACCTATTATTCTGAATCCCTCTACCAAGTCTAAACTGGTGAAATATTGCAAACAGATCCTCAATAAACTGGCACGAGACAATACTGTGTCGCTGATATGAGTACCAGGACATGAGGGAATTAAAAGCAATGAGATAGTCGACGAACTGGTCAAAGAAGGTACTAATAGGAACTTCATAGGACCAGAACCTGTATGTGGAATCGCTTAGGATTCCGCTAAAAGCGAGACATGATTATGGCTAGAAATAGAATATAAAAAGAAATTGAAATTAACGGAAGACCAACTCCATATTAAAACACTACTAAGGGAGCTGGATGGAAGGTTTTCAGTCAACCTAATTCGTAGTAAGAAGAAAGAAATTAAAATAATTACCGCTCTTATAACCAGACATTCTCCTTTAAGGAAGCATCTGTACAGCATGGGCTTGGTTAGCGAGCTCTGATGTAGGAGATGTGAAAAACAGGAGAAAACTAGCCTTCATGCACATGTGACATTTCAGAAGAGATCCATTAGATCCTACGAGGGTACTAAAATTTTTCCTGAGGAGGATAGTGGATTTTATCGATGACACAAGACTAACAGAATGGAACTGAGAGATCTATCGCGGATAGTACAAAGAGCAGTGTGCTTTAGTGCCCGGACGTGCTAGCGTCCAACCCAAAACAGAAGAAGAAAAAATAAGGCTCACTACTATCTTAACAGACTTTCTGTCTGTATTCAGTAGACCTGTTGTAAAGTTGAGCGAATGTTCCTGTTTTATCCGTCTTTGACTTGCGGATTTCGTCCACTTTTTCTGTATCTATTTTGTGCCCACTTTTTTTACTGCTGTTTCGATAATTCTGCTTGCAATGCCTCAGAAAGGCCTCGGTCCTATGAATGCTGTAGATGAAGCTTATCGAGCCAGTTTATCCACGTTCTCACTACACAAACGTTACGTCCCGGGGTGGTCAAATGAAAACACGAGTTTCATTCACTCTAGTAGAAAAAGCTGTTCGCTGCTTAGAAAACTAGATCTGGCTTTGTGCACCCAAACCATGAATTTAGAGGCTGGAGAATTACAACTTGCTAAACATCTGCAAGCTTTAGACGACTATTATAAGAAAAGCCGCTTTCATGTGCCTTTCATGTGTGTAACAAAGAAATCAACAGCGATTTGAATGTTGAATTTAGTGGTGATCGGATCAATCATAATTCCTACCCTAAATATCTGGGCCTAACGTTAGACCGGTCTCTGACATGCAGGCAGCACCTCTATAAAACTAGACAAAAGGCCCAGAATAATATATTACATAAACCTCCCGGCAATTCATGGGGAGCGAATGGGGAGACCTTGCGAACGGCAGCCATTGCCCTTCTGTTGAATATTGTGCTGCTGTCTGGTATCGAAGCTCGCTCACCAAGCTAATAGATATACAACTTCCACAGCTAGTCTCTGGCTACCAATTTTTCCTAACGGGCCTCCGGATCAGGCGTCTCGCTGTAGCATAGAATGAATGGGCTAAGATATCAACAAAATTCATCTTCTGATACACGATTATTTGAAAAAGATTCCTTGGGCCCTACAGAAGTCTCTTGTGCTTACTGAGCTCGTTTAGGACACACACGCAGTCCTATATAATTTTCGACTTGCACTGAGTGCCTCTAAGATTGCTTGGGTGTCGGAAAAATGGTCGCGACCATTTTTAGATCGACACACATTAATGAACTTTGTGTCATGTTTATAAGTAAGAACATTTTAGCACTCCATTTTGCATTTATTGTTGTCGTCTTCAGCAGCGACGCTAAACTTAATTGGAATTAATTATCTTATGAAGGAAACAGATTGGACTTTCAATTATAATAACAATAATACTAATAATAACTAATGTCTTAGCAATATATTATTATATGGTATTGTGGAAATTCTAACGCCTTTTTTGCACCAGACACACCGGACATGAATATTTCATGGGAATGTAACACAATACAAGCGTTACGTTCATTTATATTGAATGTATTCATACGAATTAGAAAAGACTTAAGTCTCTCACTTCCCCATTAGATATTCAAATCTCGGTAATTTGCAATCTGGGCTCGGTAACATCTTCAGTTGTGAATCCGTACTTGCCCATAACGGTGAGGGTTTTAATATGGTAATTGAAACATGGTCTTTCTTCAAATTTCTTTATACACAATTTTATATTTTGTTGCACTCCCTTCATTTTGCATTACTATAGTGAACAAAGCCCGCTAGGAATAGAATTCCGGTCTAACACGAAGCTGTTTTACAGGTATACGAGGGACGTGTAATTATTTACTTATTGAAAAGTGTTTAAAAGTTGTCAATGGGTGAGGCAGTTTAAGCTTCAGAGTAAGTCATTGAATATATCGCATCCATAATAAGTTGTTAAACAAGATTTGTATATTTTAATTCATTAATTTAATTTACATGGTAGACTTTAGAATACACGGTAACAACTTGCCCTGTGAATATACACCGTTTGTGTGATTGGTCGCCGAGAGTAGGAGAAGTAGGTGGGGTTGCTGGTTGCTTATTTCGTTACTTTGAATATAATCCTGTAGAATGTATTAAAGAGAGTTTATATTATAGGAAAACTGAAATTGTATTGCATACTAATTGCAACTAAAGAATCGTAAAATAGAAAAAGAGTCCAACAAAAAAAATTATTATCACGATACAACTTTAATAAACAATACTCTCAATTAATTAAGTTTTCGAATCGTGCACCTTAAACTTCTAAATAATACGCCATCCGATCATAAGAACCACGCCTAAGATTTTTCAACATTTCGGGCGTAATCGATACTACGCAATTTATTATTTTTTGAATTAGTTCATCTAAATTATTTGACCGCTGATGCTCGAAACCGTAACTATTTGATACCTCCACAAGAAAAAAAAATATTGGGGGACAAATCGGGTGATCTAGGTGGCAATTCGATTATGCCGCCTAGAGAAATAATTCAATTTTAATAGGTTTAAATACCTATGAAAATTGAATTATAAAAATTGATGCACAATTGCCCTGTTATGAGCAGATCCGTCTTGCTCATACCAAATATTTCCTATTTCAATATTGGGTATGTTCTGGATAAAAGGAATAATGTCATTCTACAGCAATTGTAAATATGTTTGTGAATTTAACACACCGTTTATAAAAAAAGGACCAATTATATTATCCGCTAATATTCCAACCCATACATTCAATGTCTGTCGGTATTGTGTATGGGCTGTATACGAAGTATGTTTATTCTCTTTTGACCAATACTTTACCAACATAGAATTATGTCGACCATGTAAAATAAATGATGATTCGTCAGTAAAGAGAATATTAGAAATAAAATTTTCATCTATACCACATTTCTCAATTATATCTAAACAAAACTGAATTCGGTTATAATAATCTCCAGGAAAAATTTTATTTACTTTTTGTACATGATACGAACGGTATTTATTTTCCTTTAATACTTTTCAGTTTCACGGGAGACATCAACACTTTCACTAATTTGGCCTAACGTTTGATATTCATTCTCTTCAACAGTAGCCCATATTATGATATCTCGCCCGATCTACATTAACATGTGCGGGCTTTTTAGGTAAAGTGGGAAATGACACATTATTATATTTTTTTAGTATTTTTCAAAATTTTTCTTTATGCGATGGATTGTATTTAAATAGAGAATAAGACGATCAATGAAAGTAGTTCTCCAAATATCTATAATTGATGAAAGTGTGTGACCTTGATAAAACCACTGTATTCCATTCTTAAAATTTTACGCTTCTCTAAGCTTTAAACACTTAGGACAAAGTTTGATGGTTCGGTAAAGTAATTGACATTCCTATCTATAAACAACAGTTGACAATACTAAAATGAATACATTCAATTTTTAACTCCCAATACCCTCACTTCGGTTGCACGACTACTAACATCATATGCATTTAAAATTATAGCAAATTCACTAAAAATCAAATATCAAATAATTTTCAAATAAATGTATTGTATGCTATTGTAAAAGACATAAACTTTAAATAGTTAATTGACGAAGGAGATACTTGTTGAAACTTCATTATAACGCTAAGAAATAAGTAATTAAACTTCTAGTTTCAAAAATTCTTTTATTGTAATTACCACTACAATATTGTTTCGCCATAACGATGAAACGTGAACGGTAACGGCTTCATCAGGTGGATGAAATACTGAATATGTGCAATATAAGTTTGAATATTTATGTGAAAATTATTGGGGAAATGGTGGTGGAAAATTTTTTACAATCTTAAATTTAATAGAGGGGAGTTGTTTAAATCTAGTTGGTCATTTAAAGCTAATCCTAAACTATTGTATCTATTAATTTCTAAGTTTTCTAACAGGTTAAGTTTTTTACTTTTTTCTTGAATGTGTAAAATTTTGAAATCTATATTAAATCTATGATTGATATCTGTACAATGACTTGCGAAAGTTGAATCTGTTTTCTTTTCCTTATGGCTTCTCTCGTGTTCTTTCATCCTAATTTTGAATGTCCTCCCCGTTTGTCCTATGTATACCTTATTACAATCTTCGCATGTTAACTTATATACACCAGAGTTTGATTCTTTGTCTATTTTATCTTTGTTGTTTTTAATAATGTTCTGTATAGTATTGTCTGTTTTAAATGATATATAATACAAAAGTATTTTTAATAATATAAAATATTATTAAAAATGGGGTGTGAAGAACACAATACAAGTTATATATTTGTGAATGTATCTCCTCTCCAGAGACGCAGATACGTATTTCACCTTTCTATTTCTACAGGATCGTCGGTACGCCCCTGCTGGAGAAGAGATACATTCAACCAAACATAACTACCTTGCTATAAACCAGAAATTATTAAGACAGAGCGTGAGAGAATATTCATCGCTGTCTACATAATAACTGCCGAACTAAGCAACGTGTTTCTATAGACGGTAACAACCATATCTATAAAAAACTGTATTATCGTGTCTTCACTACTTGTTCGGGCGAACCGAATGCGTATATAACAAAATAATTCGAAACATACATGAGTGGGTAAAAACCACACCAATTTGTATAATACAAAAGTATTTTTAATAATATAAAATATTATTAAAAATGGGGTGTGAAGAACATAATACAAGTTATATATTTGTGAATGTATCTCCTCTCCTAAAAATACTTTTGTATTATACAAATTGGTGTGGTTTTTACCCACTCATGTATGTTTCAAATTATTTTGTTAAATGATATATGTTCGTTATTAGGTTTTTTAATGAAAGTACCAATTTTTTCCGAAATTTTTCCTGAGTAAGTGATTGAATTATAGGAATTAATTATCTTGTATTTTAATTTTGGATAAACTAAGGAAAGGGTTTTAGATTTTTGTTGGCTATTTAGGATCTTATTGACAATATTTATAGAGTAACCATTGTTTAATGCTATTGTGTATATTCTATTTAGTTCAAGGTCGAAATTACTTTAACTCATAGATATAGCAAGCGCCAATTAAGTTGGCGCGAGGAGGGGGTGCGCAGAAGCCGTTTTTAAAAACGTCCACCCCCACTACTCAAGTAATTGTCAGAATACATTTGTCATTGACGTTTGACGTAACATAATGTCTTTGCTAGGGGATCATAAAGTGATACACGTTCAGAGGTTAGAAAAATCTGACATTTGATGTAAAACCAAATACAACCACTACTTTTAATCATGCGCGAACTTACCCCTCCTCGCGCCAACTTAATTGGCGTTTGCTATACATGAATTAATCTATATACCATTGATTGGTATGCTGATAATTTGTGTGTTATAGGATGAAAAGAATTAGCGTGTATTGTGGTATCTATATGTGTTGGTTTATGGTATATAGCTAACTCGTGTTTATTAGTTTTGTGTGATATGGTTAAATCTAGAAAATTAATGGTTTTATTTATTTCTGTTTCTATAGTAAAATTTATTTTGGGGTGAATAGTGTTGATATAATTATGTAAAGTTTTTAATTGTCTATCTGAACCGTTAAAGCAAATTAATATGTCATCAACATACCTAAACCAATATACACAATTACCAAACAAGGGATGTGTACTAATTATAGTTTCTAAATTATTCATGAAAATTTCCGCTAATAAGGGGCTTAGTGGGTTTCCCATTGCTAGACCCTCTGTTTGTTTATAAAATTTCTTTTTAAATTGAAAATAATTTTGTTCCAGGCACGTTTCTAAGAGTTGTAAAATTTCGGTCTTTGTGACAATGTTCGTGTTTCTACGTTCTAGTTGTAAAGTAATTAAATCTATTACCTCCTGGGGTGGGATACTAGTGAACAAATTCGAGACATCAAAAGAAATGAGTTTACATTTGTTTGGTAATTGTAAGTTTGAAATGTTGTTAATTAATTCTTGGGAATTTTTAACGGAGAACTTAGATTTGAATTTAGTGTGTGTAAGAATGAAATCTATTAAGTGTTTTGACACATTTCTACAAGGTGCTTTTACGTACGATACTACTGGTCGTATAGGTGTATTGTCTTTATGTAGTTTAATTAAACCGTATAATTTGGGAGGTAGGGGATTCATAGTGGTTAATATACGTTTTTGAGTGTTATTAAAAAGAGAACCTGATTTTTCTAAAGATTGTTTAATCTGTTTTTGAAATTTGTTAGTAGGATCAGATTTAAGTTTTATGAATGAATTATTATCGAGGAATTCATGAACTTTATGTATGTAGTTTGATTCCGGAATTGCTATAACTATATTTCCTTTATCAGCTTTTGTAAATATAATATTGTTACTCGTCGCTTTCTGTTTAATTGAATTAATTATTTTATTGTCAATGATGAAGCCATTGTATGGCGAAACAATATTGTAGTAGTATTTACAATAAAAGAATTTTTGAAACTAGAAGTTTAATTACTTATTTCTTAGCGACAAAAACTTTACCTTTTAAATTACATATAGTAAGTATTTAGATTAAAAACGTAAAACAATTTGTTGCATATTCAGTGTAATAATATTTTAGTGTCTTTTTGGTTTAACAAATGGCAGAACGTGAAAATATCCATGGTTGCGACATTTTGTGATGTGTTGTTACAGACATTTTGTTTATTATTTATTATACATGACAGCTGATGACAGTATTGCTTTGGTTGTTTATTGTGTCGTTTTCCAGTTTTCCTTGTTTCAGAAATAACCCAACGTACAATTTACCGGAAAATGCCGATAACATTGTGCAATCAAGCATTATCTCACGAAAAAAAAATGAGAACTAAGACAAAACCAGTCACAAATATTGATGATGCCAGCCAAAATGCTATACGGAATATTATTTATGAAATGTATCATAATTAAAGACGGCAGACTATGTGCCCGAACAGTAGCGTGATGTGGAGGGATCGAGTAGAGGCGTACGACGATCAATTCAGTTGCCGTTGAGACGTTGTAAGCGATACATTGTTAACACAATCGTATTGAAAATGTCGGGAGAGCGTAGAAACAATGCACCGACTCGGTTACATGCTAACGTAGTAAAGAAATTTTTACATCGGTTTCCCGATTTAATATATGACGGTACCGTAGTGAAATGTTCAGCTTGTGAAACAACTTTATTAACTTGGAAAGCAAGTCAGTGCCAAGGACATATAAATAGTGACAAACAAAAATCGAATAATAGTGGACGCAGATCATATAATAAATTTGTGTGTGATTTAACAATGATGTTAATTGCGACCAATACACCAATGCAGAAAGTGGAATACCCAATGTTTCGTCAGTTTTGGAAGAAATACAATCCTACGTGAAAATTACCAACAAGAAGTACGCTACGGAATTACGTACCGTCAGTGCGTGAGAGAATTGTAAATTGTACGAAAAATACGGTAAAAAAAAATTCCTGTGGTTAACAATAGACGAAACTACAGATATTAAAAAACAGTCCATCCTAGCCATTCTAGTACGGACGCTGACTCCGCAAGGACCTTCTCCTCCTTATTTACTAACCTGTAAACGAATGCAAGGGTGTACTGCCAGAGCGATATATGATGTATTAATAGAAACACTATACAAATTTGAGATTTTACCGAAGCAAGTGTTAATGTTAGTTACCGATGCTGCCAAGGTTATGTGTTCCACGGCAAACTTACTCAAAGCGATTCAACCAAACCTGCTGCATGTCACATGTTTGCTTCACGCTTTACACCTTGTAACAAACACTATACGTACAACTTATCCTGATGTGGATCAACTGATAGGACAAACGAAAGCGGTTTTTCTTAAATCTCCGAAACGGATTGGGCTATTTCATTCGCTGTGTCCTGATATACCCGAGCCGCCGCAACCAATTCTTATACGATGGGGTACTTGGTTAGAAGCAGCATTTATTATTATAAACATTTTGAAAAAATTAAATCAGTGATTTTACAACTAGATGCCAAAGAAGCAGCTGCAATACGGCTCAGCCAGGTTCAATTTAACAATCCTCAAGTTGCAGCAAATTTAAAAATTGTTTACGACAGTTACGTTCCAATACTGGACGCAATAATAAAAAATTTACAGAACACTGCGCTGTCCTTATCGGACTCATTAGCAATTATTGACCACGTAAAACTAGTGCTGCATATCCTTGAAGATGAAAAAAGCGATTGTGTCCGTGAAAAATTTAACAGTGTATTAGATAAAAATGTAAATTTTACAAAATTAGGGCAACTTTTTACCAATACTGAAGATCCGTTGTACAGATACAAAGAGCGCTTTAACTATGCAAATATAACATCTCTCAACGTCGAACAATCCTTCTCTGTATATAAACATATATATATATATATATATATACGTCGCTACGTACGAACCTTTCCGAGACTAATACAGAAACATATATTATGGTGCAGTTTTTTCATCGCGCACATCCGCATTTTTTTGCAACAATGTAATCATGTTGGGTAAGTTATTTATGTTTTTTCTTAACGTTTTGTGTAGGGATTCAATATATTTATTTTTAAGTAAGCGCACTGTTATTCTGCTAAACTCTCCACGCAACGCCACTGCTGGGGCACATAGTCTGCCGTCTTTAATCATAATTGTGATTATAAATTTGTTAAAGTATTATGATGAATTTAATTTAATTGTATATTTTAGGTCAATATGTTACTAAACAATCTCTTCTGACATTACTAAGAGATAGAGATCTATTTAAGGGAAGTATTTCATCCCTTGGAAAAATTGTTAAAAATATTGGTTTTTGTTGGCAAAAAGATGATCCTCGAAGAGAACTGATAAACACAATTGATCATAGGAAAAAAGAAATAGTAAGATGATGGGAAAGAGAAGTAGGATTTGATCGTAATGAAATTGCTCCAATAATAATTACTGATGGTTCAACTAGTTGTAGTGATTCAGATAATGAATAAATTGTATTAATTCATTATCATAAAATTCTTGAAATAGTTATGTCTTAACTAATATTCGATATTTATGAACGCACATGTTTGTAAATTTAGAGTGTAACGAAGAATCTAACTATAAAAACTAGAAATATAAGTTATTCCTAAGTTAATATTACATATATCGTGATTAATACTCTTTGAGAATATATACAGCCGAATTTCAAGTTACACAAAGCGTCATAAGTCGCGGTCGGATTGCTACAGCAGCACAAGACCTTGTCGTCCAAATTATTGCCCGACGTAATAAAACCTGCACTGCTCGGCAGATACAAAATCAGTTTAACCAAGTATATGGCGTACTGATTAGCGACCAAACTATTCGCAATAGGTTACATGAGGTACATTTAAGATCTAAACGACCGTTTAAAGTTCTACCTTTAACAAGAGGTAATCGCGGAGAACGTCTTTTATGGGCACACGATCACCGAAATTGGACAAACAATGGTAATATGTGATGTTCTTCTGATGAGTCTAAATTTGATATGTACAATGACTCAAGAAGAATTCGAGTTTAGAAGTAGCCAGGACGCGTAAATCGTTTGAATGCAGTCCAAGAAATCCATTCTTTCAGAGGTGGTACAATCATGGTGTGAACTGGCATAACTATTGATGGAAGAACAGATCTCGTTTTGATTGAATGTAATATGACAGCTCAGTTTTATGCGGAACAGGTTATTTTATCTGTCGTTGTGCCATATGCAGGAGCAGTAGGAGAAAATTTCAATTTCATACAAGATAATGCACGTCTACATGTAGCTCGAATTGTAATGAATGTGCTAGAACAGCAACGCATTTCGTTGTTAGAGTGGCTAGCTCAGTCTCCGGATATGCATCTCTGGGATAAGTTACAAAGGAGGGTTACAAATTCAAATGATTACATTAATGGTCCCCGAGACCTTCTTAAAGTTCTTTAAAGAGAATGGAGAGCAATACCACAGGAACGAATTGACAATTCAATTTTAACAATACGTAACCGTATTAGGGTAGTAAGCAATCGTGGAGGTCATACTGATTACTAGTTGCTTTTGATGATATGTTTAGGATTTGTTTACAAATTTAAACATCTTTAAGATTTAAGATTATATCGTCGTTAACAAAATTCGTATTTGCAAACTTAGTCTATTAAAACTTTTTGAGTTTATATTTAGTTTTGTACTTTTTTAGTTGAATTACGTTGTGAATATACAAATCTGGCCAATAAAGTTGCTTAACTATATATAATAATCTTTTTTCTTTTAATTATGTAAATATCCCTATAGCATTCTTCAAGCTACTGCGAAACGACGACATCTGTACAGCCCTGAAGATGTCCCTTGAAACACTGGACGAAACGTTGGCAATTACGCCTAACTCGAAGCGGTTCCAACCCGGAAACCGAGATCTACATCTAGAGAACGACCGCGGAAACCTACACCTACTTTATCCCTGTACGATTTTGAGCAGTGTAGTTGAAAAATATATACAGGAATAAAAGGTACAATAGATGCAATTTATTTCAGTTTATTATTTTTATGATCATATAAAAATATGTATTCTTGAAGCTGCAGACGAGGCTGTTAGAATAATGCAGATTACTAACAAACCTGATTGGTGGGATGAGGGTATAGAACAACAAATTAAAAACAAGAAACAACTTTACCAAAAACTTCTTCAAAAGAATGACAACGTGATAAGAGAAGAATACAGAAGAGCAAACCCCTGTTTGCTTTTCTGTGTCATTAAGTCATTAAGAAAAGGAATCAATCTTGGGAAAAAAGTGCGAGTACATTGAACAACAAATAGGAGGAACCCAAAGCTCAGAAGCCTGGAAGACCATAAAATCGGTAAAAGCATCAAACAAACAAGGATTTAACTTGAGCAGCATAACAAAAAAAGACTGGGTATATGACTTCAAAGACCTTTTGGAAGAACAACGCGTCGAGTTTCTGGGAGAACAATATCAATTCTATTAAAACAAGTACAGCAATCCGTGAAAGACACAAAATTGAGAAAATCTCCTGAACCTGGAAGGATACACCCGGAATTTATAAAATATGGACCTAAAAAGCTTCTAAGAATACTAAAGCCTTTATTTGAAAGATGCTTAAATGGCGAAGAAACACCGACTGAGTGGAGAACTTTCTATATATCAACCATCCATAAAAAAGGTTCAAAAGACGATCCCAAGAATTACCGGGGTATAGCAGTCATTCCAACAATAGGAAGAATATATTCCTGGATTCTTAGAAACCTAATTGAATAGGACATTGAAGATCAGCACCCGGAGGAACAAGCGGGATTCCGGGTGGGAAGATCTACGACGGACAACCTTTTTACTTTGAAAATAATATTAGAAAAGCGAACTCAGCGAAATAGAGAAATCACAAAATAATTTGAAACATACATGAGTGGGTAAAAACCACACCAATTTGTATAATACAAAAGTATTTTTAATAATATAAAATATTATTAAAAATGGGGTGTGAAGAACACAATACAAGTTATATATTTGTGAATATATCTCCTCTCCAGAGACGCAGATACGTATTTAACCTTTCTACAGGATCGTCGGTACGCCCCTGCTGGAAAGAAACACATATAGCTTTCATTGATTTTGAAAAAGCTTACGACAGTGTCCCGGTATCACAGTTATAGAAAACAATGGGAAAGCTCGACATTAGACCAACATTAATTAATTAATCTATCCAACACTATTACAAAGAAAATTATAGTGCAATCAAAGTTGGAACAGCATTGACTGAATCCCTTAACACCACAAAGGGACCCAGACAGGGATGTTGTCTGTCTCCTACTTTATTTAAAATATATCTAGACCAATCCCTAAAAAGCTGGACACGCAAATGTAAGAACATGGATCTGCAAGTGATGATATCCTATGCACTCTCTTTTTCGCAGATGATCAGGTAGTAATCGCAGAAGACGGAGCAGGATTTGAGTTATATGGTTAGAAAAATCAATGAAGAGTATACATTAGCGGGTCTTAAAATAAAGTAAATGTGAATACCTTATTGTAGGCAGCGATAAAAACTTACCTTTGGAAAACGACACAATAAATAACTTGCCACATCTTGATGCAACTTTCCATACCCCTACCATCTGGTCCAATGTTTCTGTTGCAGTATGTTTTAGCAATGCCTCAGATGTGTTTAATTGGATTAAACATACAATGATACGGTGGAAGCTGTATTACTGTGTGACCATATTTCAATGCAAGCTCATCAGTAGCATATATTTTTTGTGGTTTATTTTAGGATAACATTACGCATTGAAGTTTCAGTAGCACGATCAGTGTCACGAACAGGCTTTCCTCTTACTCTTTTTTGAAGGGTTTGTGAGTAGTTGGTCGGTTTTGATGCATTTGATAATGCTACTGACGGTGGACAAACCAATATTTAAGGCAGTAGCAACCCTCTGTAATATTAAAAACTTCTATTATTCCGTACATGATAAATACAAATTTATTCGTTTACTTCATGAAATATAGTTTTTGGAACTAATAGTTTTCCGCCTTCGCGTACTTTCTCAAAAAAGGTCAATAATGAAGCAATTAATTTCTTTGGCTATTTACAGAAACTTTTCAGCATTATCTATTTTAAAACAATTTTTATCAAAACAAAATGAACGGAGAAAATGTCCACAAAACTAGACTTATTTGATAGATATTTTATCTTTCAACACCGCAAGTAACTATTACCCTGTTAAAAATATATCACGAAACATTTAGTATTGAAACGGAAATTATGTGTTTATTTGCAATGAGTGCCTATATTATATGATAGGAACGAGTTAAAAAAACGGTCAACGTAAGAACCATTACCAACACATACACTTATTCCAACATTTTTTTAATAAAAACAAAAATTCTTTTGGTAATAACGTAAAATACGACTCCTCAACATTTTCCACGTCGTTATTAGATAAAAATCTACGTGCCTAAGTGTTTTTTGAGTTTTGGAAGGATAATAGTCACTGAAGGTAAGGTCGGGACTGTAGGGTGGATTTTGTAATTCCCCAAAGCCGCATTCATTGGTTACTGCTTGAACAACTTATGCCTTATGTACTCTGCAGTTATCGTGCAGAAGCAGAGTTTTCTGAACAAAATTGTAGGGTCTCTTTTTCTTGTGTAGTCATGCTCTTAATTGTATCTTTATAGACATTTATCGTTATTGTAGTCACTTTTAGCATATATTCAATTAAGAGAATCCCTTCCCCGTCTCAGCAAACTGTTTCCATCGCTTTTCCCGCAAAAAATTGCGTGTTTGCCTTCTTTGGGGGTGGAGATCCCTTGTGAATCCATAGCATGGACTCTTGTTTTGTGAAAGTATCTCAGTGGTGCGCCCAAGTTTTATGCGCAGCTGAAATTCTATTTAAGATGTCTTTATCTTGAGATAAAACAGTCAAATTATCTTCAGAAATTTGTCGTTTACACAATTCTTGTTTGGGTCTGAGCAGTCTGAGAATCCATCGTGTCGACACTTTGCCCATTTATAAATCTTAGTGTAGAATTTTAAGGACACTCGTTTCTGATATTCCTATTTTTCTAGCAATAACTGAATCTTTTACTCGACGGTCAATCAACACCAAATTTTCAATTGTGTTTATGATTTCTTCAGTTCGTGCTTCTAGAGGTCTGCCGCACTTTTGGTCAACGTGAATTAATTCTCTGTCCCATTTAAACTACTTATACCAAAATTTGACTTGGAAATAGGACAGGTTAGGATAGGTTTTCTCTATACACTGCCACCATTCTCGCATGAATATTCTTCCGGCTACTGCCTTCTTTTGATAAAAACTTCATGACGCTTTTGTGTTCAAGTTTCAAATCACTCACCTTCTCTTCTTTAAACGAATGTAAAAGTAACAAATGTTAACCGATTTGTACCAAACTTGGAGATCACACTGATTGCTCTTCGGATTCTGAAATGAAACAGCACCCTTGACACTCCCTCCTTCTTGATCCGACGTTTTGTTCACTGTTGCTCAGGGTTGATACTCTTGACGTAGTTATGCCGAAACTAAAAGTCTATTGGTTCAGGACAGGGTTATGTAGGAACGTCACAGTAATGGTTGAGTTGATGAAATAAAGTATTTGCCTGGTATTTGTAGCGGATATAACTACAAAGATTTAAAGTAATCATTTGTATAAGGAATCTTGAAGTTGAACAAAGCATTATCGAGAAGTAAGTTTTTATAAACTCTAACGAATGAATCGCATATTTTATGACAAGTCATATTCCTTAGCTATCGAAAATCGGTGTTATAAATGATTTTCAAGGTGATTGACTTTCCTTTGATGACATATTTTGAGTTCTTAAGCCAAACACGGCTTTTATCGAAAAAATATAATATGTTTACAGAGGACCGGCACGTTACTGTAATAAGTATTAAGGTAACTCTAAAAATTGATCGAGGACAATTAACACCACACAAATATTTGGTGGTATGTAAGCCTTGTTCCTGTTGGATTCCTCACAACCATGTGATGAAACTTTGGTATACTGCATTAATTCCGGAAAATAGCAACAATCGGCAGCTTGAATCTTTGGAAATCGGCTCAAATATTGATAAGGAAACTTTTTCTTTTGAAAGCTCTGTTATTGAAATAAAACACACAAATGTCTTACTGTTTGATATGCGGAGGAACGAGGGGTCGTTTTTATATTCCCGGACAAGACATTTTTCAATCTTAATAAAATTTTTCATTATAGTGTTTTATTATCATACATGCCTTGGTAACTACTTTGACAATTTACAAAACAATTGCAGCAATTCTAATATCTGTCAGTGTGTGTTGTCACGTATCCAAATGCACAGACTTGAATATCGAGCAGTTATAAAATTCTTGACAAAGCAAGGCAAATCTCCAAAAATTATTCGTGAAGAAATGTTGGCTGTATACAGGGATGATTGTCCTTCAAAGTCGACTATTTGCGAATGGTTAAAATTGTTTAAACATGGCCGAGAATCACTGGATGATGATCTCCGTCCAGGTCGGCCTGTTGACGTGATCACCTCCGATGTTATTGAAAAAACAGTATTTGGTAGTGGAGGATGCAAGATTAAAGAAGCGACAATTAGCAGCTTCATTAGGAGTTTCAGAAAGCACGGTTTTCAGAATTCTACAAGAATACCTTGGAATGACAAAAGTTGATGCCAGATGGGTTCCGCGAATGCTTTCGCCATTCCAAATGCGTGTGCGGATGGAGACGTGGGAACAATTTTTGGCGCTCGCTTTGTGGGGACGAAATAAGTTTAATTATCAATCGACTTGTCACTACAGATGAGACCTGGGTCCATCATTTTGACCCTGAGTCAAAACAAGAATCAATTCAGTGACATATTAAGGGTTCTAGCACCCCTCCCCCCGCGCCAGATGTTTAAGGTCACTCCTTCTGCAGGAAAAATAATGGCAATGATTTTTTTGGATTGTCAGGGAATACTAATGATTAATTATCTACCCAAGGATAGTACAGTAACAGGAGAGTATTATGCAAGATTAATACATCGCCTAAGATATTCTATTAAAGCGAAAAGGCGCAAAAAACTGACGCAAGGTGTCCTGTTGCTTCACGATAATGCGCCATTCCACAAATCAAGACTTGCAAAAGCTGCCGTTGCCGAATGTGGCTTCACAGAAATAGACCATCGACCTTATAGTCCAGATCTCGCTCCGAGCGACAATTTTTTGTTTCCTAATCTCAAAAGAACTCTAAGGGGAACAAAATTTATGGACGATGACGAACCTATAGCGGCCGTTGAAACGTATTTTGGAGACAAACCAAAATAATTTTTTTATAATGGATTAGAGATTATTAAAACGATGTAATACATGTATACAAAAGCAAGGGGGCTATATTGAAAAATAAATTTTTATTGTTGTTCGAAACTTTTTTCATGCCTAGTCCGGGAATATAAAAACAACCTCTCGTACATGTATAATACAACAGGCACCCATGCATTCTAAACAATGTGTGAATGTTTGGTACTGTCAACCGTACACGTATTAGTATTAAAATAAATAATGGTGTCTTAACGTTGTTTTATTTTGGAAGACCTTATATATAAAATATATATGTATATTTACGTATGTAAATGTCTTAACGTTGTTTTATTTTGGAAGACCTTATATATAAAATATATATGTATATTTACGTATGTTTTATGTACTCATATATGCAGAGATTACGAGTTTGTGGGATAACTTACTGTTTGTGGATTATATTCTTCTGTTTTCAAAGACGATCCCTGTCCAGGAAGAATGTTTAAAATATTAGCGCGACCGTGTTTGATTCAATTCAGGCGAGTCAGAGTCAGGCTCCGGCCTTCTGTATAAATTTCCAGCGCGATTTATATAAAGAAAACTGGACGTTACAGATAGGACGTGGTGATTTATCAAAACCAACGGGAAAGATGTTCACGAGATTTGCGATCAACGTCCTCTCGATCTGAATATATGCATGTGTGTGTATAGTCGAGGAAAAAAAGAATGTCTAATTTAGTTGTTTGAAATTATATATCTTTAGAAAGTACTATGAGTATTTTAACTGAATTGTTGTTATAAATTTAATAAGCAAATTATTCTAAAAGCAAGACAGATGAATGGAATACGAAGTGTGACAATTTAATTCCCGAACTAACAGTATACTACAGTCTGTTGTTGCCTTCAAAATACTATGCATACATTAAATGCTCTGCTTAAAATCGTACAGGGATATTTACATAATTAAAAGAAAAAATATTATTATATATTGTTAAGTAATTTTATTGGCCAGATTTGTATATTGACAGAGTAATTCAATTTGGAACTTACTGCAAGTGAGAATTAATGAATATTAAATCACATTCTTACATGTAAATGTCGACTTATGTGGTGCGTTCATAACTACAATCCGACAAACTAAGTTTGTACTAGTATGCAGAACACACCCTTTCGCGACAACGAACTTCCTGGTAATTAGGTTAATTAAGAATTAAGAAATATTGAAAAAACGAGTCAATCAACAGGAGGAAACGTACAGACGGCGTTTTGTTCTGATTGGAACTTTTCAATGTACGGCATTCCTCGAAGACGGACATTGCTTTTTCATTTCTATACTTTCTGTATATATAGTTAACATTTGGAACTTACTGCAAGTGAGAATTAATGAATATTAAATCACATTCTTACATGTAAATGTCGACTTATGTGGTGCGTTCATAACTACAATCCGACAAACTAAGTTTGTACTAGTATGCAGAACACACCCTTTCGCGACAACGAACTTCCTGGTAATTAGGTTAATTAAGAATTAAGAAATATTGAAAAAACAAGTCAATCAACGGGAGGAAACGTACAGACGGCGTTTCGTTCTGATTGGAACTTTTCAATGTACGGCATTCCTCGAAGACGGACATTGGTTCCTCCCGTTGATTGACTCGTTTTTTCAATTTTTCTTAATTCTTCAGAGTAATTCAACTAAAAAGTACAAAATACTAAAAGTAAATTCAAAAAATTCTAATAAGTTTAAGTTTGCAAACACGAATTTTGTTAACAACGATATAATTCTTCAATTTTAAAGATAAAATCATACCATTAAAAGCAAATTCTAGTAATCAGTAGGAACTCCACGTTGTTTATTACGCCCTAATACGGTTACGTATTGTTAAAATTCAATTGTCAATCTCTTCCTGCGGTATTGTTCTCCATTCTCTTTGAAAAACTCTAAAAAGGTTTCGGAGACCATTAATGTGATCATTTGAATGTGTAACCTTCTTTTGTAATTTATCCCGCAGATGCTCAAACTGATTCATATCCGGAGACTAAGCTGGCCAGTCTAACAACGAAATGTTATAACATTTTCTAGCACATTCATTAAAATGCGAGCCAATTGTGGACGCGCATTATCTTGCATGAAATTGAAATTTTCTCCTACTGCTTCCGCAAATGGCACAACGACAGGTAAAATGACCTGTGCCACATAAATTTGAACTGTCATATTACGTTCAATCAAAACGAGATTTGTTCTTCCACCAATACTTATGCCAGCCCATACCATGATTTTACCACCTCTACCAAACTTAAATTCTTCTTGAATCATTGTACATACCAAATCTAGACTCATCAATAAAATTAAGTATTTATAAGTGCTACCTACGCGATCCAAATAGTAGCAGGCACGCTTGCAACAAGGCTGACGCCAGGTGTTCAGCGAATACCTCCTCTCTCGGCCTGACCCACCTGAAGGTAGTCGCTCCGCAGAATTACCCCGCCGACTAGCTCAATGGATTGGAGAGCGTGTGTGTCCAGAGATCGCACGATGTTTAAAAGGCCCCACCGCATAAAAGTCCACGGCAAGGCGCACCCCGTATATGCGGATGCGGGTGGAACTTAAGTGGCCTCAGACACAAGAGAGAGTTGTATTTCCCCCACCTTGCTGCTGCCAAATACGTAGATCTGTGCTCTCCCCAACACCAGTAGGGAAAGAAATCAAACACGAAAATAAATTCAACAATAAACTTTAATTATAACAAATTAGTTCACAAAATTCCTTCGAAATAAGCAGTTCTCAATAAAACAGTATAAGAAATGGTCAATCGAAATTTAGGTTTGCCACCCCTTAACAAGTATATCAGATCAGGTTCAAAACAAGAAATACAAATAATTAAAGATCTAACAGAAGTTCAAATTTAAAAGCTAGAGATTCGGATCTTACAAAAGTTGTTTTATGTATTACCAATACAACTTTAAATCCTGAAATTCAGTATATAGAATAATAGAAAAATTGATTATGTAAATCAAATAAAGAAAAAGTAATAAAATTAATTAATTACGTCCAACAGACGAGGTTAAGCCTCTCTGTATTAAGTGTTTAAAATGACAAGAGAAAAACAAAATGGCTTAAAACAATAAGTTAATACCCCACAAATTAATTAGCCACCGGGTATATCTATAAGTTAAATAATTATCTACAGATAAAATAACAGAGAAAACGCCTCAAATAAACCTCAGGTGAAAGCTAAAATATCTAAAGCTCAGGTACACCTGTTAAGTTAGCACCACCCTGTACACACAGGTGATTATTAAATGATCAATTAAATATTAATACGTCAATATAACAAATCAAAATAAATTAGAACACAAGTTATGAATTCTCAACAGTGGTTCTTTACATAAACGTTTACAGATTAATAAACCAAAATTAGGTCTTGACGTAACTCCAAATAATACAGAAGCTCTACAGAAGGTACTGAGCCTTGTGTTTGTAAAAGAATTAAACTACGGTTGCTAGATAAGCTAGACAACCTAATAATTAATATTATTAAAAGTATATAAAGTAAGAAGTCAGGCGTTTAAATGCCTTCCGTACCATATTGGTGGGTGAAGCTGATATCTGTCTACGGAAAGTGATTAAATAAACACCAATGTTACTCAGGGAAGGGTGAAGCCCCTCTCTGGAGTTCACGAAAGTTTTAAATTGAAAACAAGCAAAACTCTAACGTATAGCTCAAAAATTTGTGTAAGATTTTGGGCAACATAACCCTCTTTAGACACGAATCTATAACCACACTTAGCTTGTCAAAAGGGGGTGCCTAGCCTTCCTGAAGACTTATCTTCCAGAAATTCCCTCCTGTAGTACAAGTGGCAGAGACGATTTCTCCAACCAAAATTTTCCGGTCCCAAAATGGCCGTTGATATCGATAAAATTTTATCAAATACGGAACTAGATGCTAATCACTCGGAATTTTAGCACTAATTACAAATCAATCCTAAAGAAGAAGTTACGAAATAAGTAAAGTTCCAAAAGATAAAATTAATTCTTACCGCAGATACAGCTTTTCGCACATAAAAATACAAGCTAGCGCTATGATGACTTAAGAATAAGTGAACGGGAAAAGTCCGAGGTGTTTCAACAAATGGCGGACGAACGTCACCAAAATATTCGGAAGATTTAAAAGAAGGAAAATAAATGCTCAAAATCTCACATACGATTGAAGATCGTTATAAGAGTCTAACAGAACACATTTCGTCAATTAATTAATTAGCAGAAGCCGGTAGTTAAATTCCAAAAGATAACCTCCAACGTACAGATCTCTGTAAATGGAAGAACTCAAAATGACGGAAAGAGGGCGCATCCAACGAAAGAAATAAACTAGGCAAATTAAATCAGTAAAACAAGATTAATCAAAAGGAAAAAGCGTCTAGACGGTCTTTAAATTCAAAATAAAAATTACCACAACATAAGAGTGGGTAACGGAGTACATAATACGAGATAAAGCGAATTGTGGCGTGTAAGTTTAAAAAAAAACGGCGATGCATTAAAGAAAACAACTGTAGAAATAACTTGAACAAAAATAGATGGCGCAAAACTAAACGTGGATAAAAATCATTTGAAAAATTATGGGGTCGGCCAAAATAATCGAACCTGAAATAAGAATTTGGAGGAATTAACGTTTTGAAAGGCTTAAGAGGCATGAAAATTAACAAACTAAAAATA
This sequence comes from Melolontha melolontha, assembly GCA_935421215.2. NCBI lineage: Eukaryota > Metazoa > Arthropoda > Insecta > Coleoptera > Scarabaeidae > Melolontha > Melolontha melolontha. The sequence goes on from OW285242.1 coordinate 53,284,249, forward strand.
TAAAATAGAATAAAACTTACATGTTGAAAAATAAGAGGACCAAGTTGACTTGAAGAGCTTAAAATTGAAGTAAATGGATTAAGAATTCTAGCATGAACGCAGAATGATTTTCTACACGTAACATAAGATAGCAATATCGCTTATAATTATAGCTTGTCTACATATTATCCCTATTTAACGAACACAGAGTACCCCACTAAATGTTGTTTATTTTACAACACTGGTATTGTATATAATAAAAAAATAAACATAATATACAAAAATGTTTAAATTATGAACACTGGGGACCCACCGTCCTTCTATATGTAACTTGAACGCTATTGTTTATAGTAAAATTTCGTTCATAAAAAAAATAAGGTCAGACCTAAAAATATTTTATTAATGTAAAATCTAGACGACCCTTAAGAGTTCCACCTCTAACAAGATGTAATCGTGGAAAACGTCATTTATGGCCACAGGATCACCGAAATTGGACAAACAAACAATGGTCATATGTAATGTTCTCTGATGAGTAGAGAACGGATGCAATTTCGATAAAACGCAATCGGCAATTGGAATTGTGTATAACGTCGCACAGTACATCCCGGCGTAATTCAATGAAGTATTTGTTTGACTTACTCGGCCACCTGGTCTCGCACGATAACAATGGACAACTCAGCTATTGTATTCGGAGAATATAGTGCTTTTAAAGTGTTTTCATGAGCGTAGATAGAAGCGGGGTTTTTATAATGTATTTTATTTATTAGTTTATATTTCGTAAGATAAATAAAGTGCTGTGAGTAAGTTTCTTGTTTTCATAGTTTTAACTGTTAATTACATCGTAATTTTTGTGATAGATCCTGTTTAATATCGTTTGATTGAATCTATTTCCACCAATTATTTCGACGTAAGAGTGTGCATTGAATTTCGTTCAGTTTCAATAACTTACGCACACATTTTTAGTTTTCATTTATTTAGATCTAGAGCATTGTTTAAGTTACTTTTTCAGACATGATATGGAAGAATGTCGACAACGGCATTGTAAAACAATGGCGAGTTGGATTGACGGTCATACTGATTGTATGTCCATTGTCAGTGATTCCGAAATTTATTACAAAATCCGTAAGATATCGTAACTTAGGATCGCAAACACATCTGAACTCTGTAAAACTTTTATGGCGGCTAATATTCCATTAAATAAACTTAGCAATCCCACAAAATATTTCTGAAAAAATATACTGGTCGAAATGTTTCTGATGAATCAACTTTACGCAAATATTATGTTTCTAGGTGCTATACGAGAACAGTAGAATGCATTAGAAGCCATCTTTTAAATCAATACATATGGATAAGCGTCGACGAAACGGTGGATATGTTAGGACGCTGTGTGGTAATGTTGTAGCTAGTGTACTACATCCAACTATTCCCTATAACTCATATGTAATAGCAACAAGTGTTATAAATACAGTTGATGCGGAAACAGTTGCTAAAACCATTAATGGTTCATTCTGACGCCACCTACAAAGAAAAAATACTTTTATGTCTGTGATAGTGCTGCGTATACCGATAGGTCCAACCCGCTACGGGACATACGCAACATATACAAGCTCACCGATTTTGATGTGGCCGGTTAGAAGTACCGCCCTCGAGATGCGCATGAAATTCATAGGTAGGGGAACCTCTGGCATCACTTATTATCCCTTACTACGTCCCAATGCATGTCTCGCACAAAGTGTTTGCATTTCATTTTTTCGAATACTGTATCTATCTAACACTGACCTTACTTGACGCACGTACCAATTCTCCCACCGGCCACATCAAAATCGGTGAGCTGTACGTATGGAACGTAATGCGATGTGGCAACGTATGTACGATGCCACTCCGCGTGCGCATACATAAGTCCGATGATCGAGAGCAATAGATTGCCCGTCATTCGTATCTAGCTGTGCAAATGTAAAGGTTGCAACAGTTGCAAGTTCAACTGTTTAGAATTTTCGAGACAATAACCCCTAGAAATCCCGAGGGAGTGAGGCGGGAGTTTTACAATAGGCTCGGCTATTGTTTGGGGAGAGAGGGCGGTATTTTCGAATCCTATATTTAGTGACTTTCTTAGAATTAAAATTTATTTTGCAGAATTATTGATTTTTTTACTTTTATCTTTTAGAAAACGTTATTGTTTTTTTATTACTTAAAATTACTTTTCCGTAGCAGCTAAGAATACAATAATAATAACTTGGAGATATAACGACCTTATTATATCTGAAACAAATGTGCAAATTACGTATACAGAACGAATATGCAAACGACTATATCCTTGCGCGGTTTAAGTCTTACTAAATTCTTAACTCTGCAATGTATGGTAATGTAAGCTACCGCGCGTAGAGGGGATATTCGCTGTTGCCACTTATTGCCGGGTATGGCCCGTTGAGAGCTGGTCTTATGTGTATGTTAAAAACAGGCAGACTATTGAAGAAAACATATCCTCTTATGCTGCATATTACTTGTGTAGCACATGCTCTCCACAGAATCTGTGAATATATCAGAGACACTTTTCCGGAAGTTGATAGACTTGTATCAGCTTTTAAAAAAGTTTTCAGAAAAGCACCATTGAGAGTAGCTCTTTTCAGGGAAAAATTTCCATCTCTGTCACTGCCTCCCACTCCAGTAATAACTAGATGGGGATCATGGCTGGAAGCTACTAGTTATTATGCTGAGAATTTCGATAGTCTAAAACATTTCGTAACACTGCTAAAGGAGGATGCTAGAAGTATTGTTGAGTGCAAGGAGCTCACACAAATCCCAAATTTAAAAAATCAGTTGTACTTTCTTCACGAACAATTTGGAAAATTGCCAAAACTAACCACTTATTTTGAAAATCGAAATCTCAAATTAAATGACGGATTAACCACATTAGATGTAGCTGTTTATAATTTGAAAAGTATTCCAAGTGACTTCGGATGTGGCCTTCGGCAAAAGTTTGAAGCAATTCTTAATAGAAATCCAGATTTAATTACATTGCAGCAATTATGTATGGAGACAATTCCACAAAATCTAACGGCTAAATATGAAGAAATAAAACAATATTTCCAGTATGCACCTATAACCAGTTGCGATGTAGAAAGGACGTTTTCTATTTATAAGCATGTACTTAATTCAAAGAGAACAAAATTGACAGAAGAAAACCTTGAGAAACTATTGTTAGTCAATATTAATACTCCTTTACTCAACTTGAACGACAAAATGAACAAATAAAAATGTTCCAATTATAGAAATAAAATTAAAAACTATAAAAATACAACTTTTCAACAAATACATATGTATTTCGTAATTTTATAGATCACCACCCGTTTGTTTTCCAATTATATAAATAAAATTAAAAACTTTATAAATACAACTTTTCAACAAATAAATATATATTTCGTAATTTTATAGATCACCACCCGTTCGTTTTCCAATTATATAAATAAAATTAAATATTTTAGAAATACAGCCTTTCGCCAGTACTGCACTGGGTGGTAAGCGTGTCCGTTCTCTATTTATTATATTTGTCGTTTAAAGGCCTGTCTATAGTTTAATAAAACGTTCCTTTCATAAATCGATGTGTCAAAGGAATGTAAAGTATATTTTACCTTTGCGTCTCGTAAATTTAAAACGCAGGTGCAGAGGTTACTACCATTCATTCCGATAGCTACTTATATTTCGGGTAGAAATATCTCTTCAAAAAAAATTGTTTATAAATTGAATGTTAAATGGAAAACACTAAAAAAAATTATTATTTCTATTAATTTTTGGTAAGACAATTATGTAGTAAGTTGCAAAATTAATTAAAAACACAAATGTTGATTTTCAATTACTTATGTAGTAGTTTACTAGAATATTCAGGTAGAATCTTTTGATTAAAAAACGATATTGTTAATTAAGGACAACCAAATTTCAAAGAAGATTAGTCCTTTTTTTTAATAATAAAAATTTTAATATTTTTAATTAAAAGTTAGCTCAAAAATCAGAAAAAATATGGAATTAGAGTATTATTTCAATGCACTTTAAAATATGTAGTTAATAATTTTTTTTTTATAATTCAATTTCATAATAACTTTTCTTTTCTTGTTTTAAACTTTTTTTTAATAATATTAATAAAAAAAGATAAACTTCTACTGTATAGTTCTGAATAGAATTAGACAAATATATAGACACATTCGAAATCATAAAATTCAATTTGTATATACATAAGTTATATTTCATATCTATAAAATCAAAAAAAACACCATAACAAAACTTTATATAATTTTGTTATGTATCTGCAAAGCCAAACAACTATAAAACAATTAGGACAAATTCATAACATTTTTAAAAAATTTGCCCAAAATATCCTCCAGTCTACGAAACTGACACCGTATAAAATGCAAACCGTTCATGAATTGTTGGAAGATGATCGAGATCGTAGATTACATTTTTGCGAAATCCAAATCCAAATAGACTTAATCCACCAAACGAATCTATTTGGTTCCAACAGGATGGGGCTCCATCATACTTTGCGTGTGATGCTCGTGACTATCTGGACGAGGTATTTCCTGCACGCTGAATTGAACCCAGAGGAGCAATCAAATGGCCAGCCCGTTCCCCAGAATTATCGCCACTTGATTTCTTCTTGTAGAGTCACATGAAATGTCAAGTGTGTAAAAATAGATCAACGTATCAAATACATTTCATTGCTATTACCTCTAAAGTGAAATATATAGCAATATTGTAAATATTAATTCTACACTTTTCATAGAGAAAATTCGCCCTCAAGTAGGAATCGAACCCACGACGTCTGGCTTGCGGGACCATTGCTCGACCACTGAGCTGTTGAGGCGTGAATTAGAAACTTTTATGGGGATGCTTTGAGTTACATCAAAGGAAGTTGTACAAATTAATTGCATTTTCGCGAAGTAATGTAATTGTAAATATTCTTTCTACACTTTTTATTCGAATCTTTCATAGTAGAGTAGTGTAGAAAGAATATTTACAATTACATTACTTCGCGAAAACGCAATTAATTTATATAGCAATATATTTCTGTGTTTGTATTTTTGTATTATCCTGTAAGTGGATTTATATATCTGTTGGATAGTAAAGATTCAAATAACAATAATAATAAAAACAATAATAATAATAATAATAAAAATAATAATAATAATAATAGTAATAATAAAAATAATAATAATAATAATAATAATAATAATAATAATAATAATAATAATAATAATAATAATAATAATAATTATTATTATTAAAGAAATTGAAAAGTCGGAAGCTAAATGTACAGAACTGTATGGAAATTACGTTGAAAAATAAAATACATTTTTTTTCATCCATACTTATTATTGTGCATTTCTATCAAGGTTATTATTGCTATTATTAACTCTTCAATTAATTTTCAGTGGTATTTTAAAAGACTAGTATGGTGATACCGGTGATACGATTTAATTTATAGACGCGACATGCTTATTTACATAATACTACTACAAAGTTCATGCTAATAATTTGAAAATTTACTACTTTGTCGCGTGACATCTCGAAGTAACCAATTTTTTTTTCCTCAAGATTAACTGTAGTTCCTATTCTTCTTATTTGACCGTATCTACTTGTGATGAGCATTACAATAAGAGAATTATTTTATTGAGTCAAATGATTCCGTATAGCATTTTTAATGAAATATGGTTTTGTATTTGCTGTGATCGCTTCTGGTGAGTAAGCCAGAATTGACTTGAAGGAAGTTCCGAGTAAATCTTATTTGTTACAGTTCACGGAATGATATGAACTGACTGCATACCATTTTCCTAGAAGCGACGAGCATATGCGTGCACAATGGCTCTTTCTAACTTGTAATAGCAATTTGTTGGGCTTTATAAAATCCAGAGTACATTTGAGATTACATTTTTAAAAAGCGCTAAAATTGTATACGCAATAAGATTCTTGTATTGAATTATTAGTTTAAAAAAAACAAGAACACTCTAAGTGTAGTACTAATTTAAAAAAGAAAGAGGTAAAAGATATGAAAATTTTTTCTCTTTTAGTTTATTTTTTAGTTGCTTTTAAATTCTATATCTTTTCATTATTATTTCGTACTGGAATTCTGCTTTATTTAGACACAATTATGACAAAGACACCTACATTAAATCAAGTTGTATATTTTATATAAAAACTATCTAAACCCGGCAATGCTCTGCTATTGCTAGATTAGAGTATACAGGGTGTAAACGAAATACGGCGCCATATTTTAATATGTAATAGCTGGAATAATATTAAGCATAAAATGCTAATGCGCGAAAACTCTATCTCGAACGAGATCGAAGAAAAAAAAGAATTTAAATAATGAGCGTGGCTCGACCCAACTCTGGTAAATTTAATATTCTTTTATAATTGCAGCGCTACTCCTACTGAAGGGTAATAGTGGGAGTTGTAGATGCATACTGTAAGTCAGAGGTCAGCCTGGTATCAACTTCCGCGAAGTACGACTTATTAAAATCAGGAATTAACAGATATCATCTTACTATACTGTGAAATAGGTGGAAGTGTTAGAGTTACTAGACGTATTTAGGATGTCCTGTTTCCGAACCGAAGGTTTCCATTAAATGATTTAATTCGCCGTATATTTCATCCAAGTTACAACGGCACTAATATTGTCAATGAAGACGATCTTCGGCAACGTACTTTTCAAGCTGCGGCCCATATCCGTGAAGACCGAGTCGTGCTAAATCGTGTACTTCTAAAGTTCATCGATAACTTAGGAGTTTGTATTTACGTAAATGACAGCCACATTGAACATCTCCTTTAAGAATTCCACCTGTTTCACACAAATCTACCCTTTTTAGGGCAAAGGCATTGTCATTAAAAAAGAGGCAAATAAAACACAGAAAGAAAATTGAACATTCAAATAAAAATTACAGATCTAATTTATTATTTTTCGGCTTGAATTTTATATTAAGATAATTAAATTAGAAATTCCATATTTACCAAGAAACTGTTATACCGTTCAAATTTTTTAAAGAAACTCGAAACTATATTTCTTTTCGGATTACCACAAAAGTCAGGCGGATTGACCTAACTGAACGCGAACTTCCATGTGAGAAGTACTGTCTTGTGGCGCCATCTATATTTAAATAATAGTACAGCTACTATCGATGTTATATTCTTAAGCCCCTAACTTTTTTTCTACTGGTCACGTCGATGATTTCAATAGCTTTATAGCTTTTTCGGACAACGCGAATGATTGTGCAAAAAAATCGCGCGTAAATTGGTTCAGTAGTTTTTTCGTCTATATACGAACATCGCCTTTTATTTATATAGATATGCAAATTATACAAAATATGTTGCTTTTGAATTTTAGTAGTAAAACATTTTACGTTGTGATTTTGTTGAGCAAAAAATTTCCCATCAAATTTCGTTTGTGGAATAAAATTCCTGCCACGGATATATTGAAAATATTAGAAAAGATTTCGGTGACGAGCGCATGCCAAGTATAAGAGTATTTTAGTGGCAGAGAATGCTCGAAGAAGGCACAGAAGGTGTTGAAGACGTACAGCAATCTGGACGATTTACTACATTAACTGATGAAAGCCACTTCAGGTAAATAAAAAGATTTCATGTTCAAAAATCTTTAGTTGATATTAGGGAAACTAGTAGATAATACTGGGATTTTATTTGGATCAATCCAAACAATTTTAGCTTTAGACGTATTATATTTCAATTGGTTTAAAAATCGCTTATTTTTTTCGAAAAAGAATGACGTGTTAACATCTATACAGATATAATTTCTGTATAGTCTATCCTGTCATGTCAAGAATCGCATCAATTCGGCTCACGAAAATGAATACATGTTTATGATCCCGATAAAGCCGATCAATCTATCGTGCCAAAGGTGAAGCAAGACGTAAAGACACGCGTCAAAGTCGTTCAAAGATCAAAATTAAGTATCTTTGATTATTATCCATGGTGTTATCCACTATGATTTTCTTTCAATCTACCAAACGGTTAACAAAGAATATTATTTTAGTGTTATGCGTCCTTTACGCGAAGCCATACGTCTAAAATGTCTTAAACTATACTACATGTCACACATTATTTCTTGTTCGAGACTATTTGGCCAGTCATTTAACACACATTCTTCCACAACCTTCGTATTCATTTAATTTAACACCGTGTGACTTTCGTATATTTTCGCGGCTTAAAAGACCGCTTCATGGACACCGTTTTGAGTCGATTGAATAGATTGTTTTCAGAACTGCTACGGAGATTAAGAAAATGTTGGTATAAGTCTATTGGTACGGAAGGAATCTACTTTGAGGGAGATTAATTAGAATAAATTCTAATACTTTTTGGTCACAGTACCATACCTACTCGTATTCGTATCACCAATTTCTTACATAACTTTTCTTTTAAGTAATTATTATAAAAATATTTACTTCTGAATAAGACAGATATACACACCCTATGTCCCAAAAAATAAACGAAACTAGTGCAACTTCCACTGATACAGTTAAAAATATTAACAAAAATCTACTTCCTCTACATTGTTGACCGTCAAGACCTTACATATGCACTTCGGCAGATGATCCTGGTTCATTCTTTGTACAATTTACCTTTCTGGGCTTTTACATTCCCCGGCGTGACTCCTTTAATTAGACCTAACAGCTTCAATAGATTTATGGATGTCCTTCCGTTTCCAGAGTACTGGAACTCCTCTAGCTCTTCGATTATCAACGAGGTTTGTCCTACTCGCTGGGATGAACTTTTACTTAGTTCTCTTTGGTTCCTGAATCGCGTCCACATCGCGATGATCTTTACTAATACCCTTGCTCCGTCGTAACTCAGGATCAGGATTCTCCTGGGTCTCCTGTGTAACAATGGGGTTCCGAGATCGTAGTCAACGGCTTCATTGATGACAGGATTAATATGTCCAACAGCTGTCCCGAAAGTCGTATCAGGGTCTTCTTAATTTTCTCATGGATTGTCCTTGTTCATACTTCATACTTCATTGATTTGTCATTGTATAGAACGCTGCCAGCATCTGCCACGAGTGGCCACCTTCAATGGTCATCATTCTCAGTGATCCTCTCTTCCTGTTCCATCTAACGTTTCTCGAAAAAGTATGATAGTACCTTTCCTTGGATCTTAGATCTCGAGCCTACCACGTCTCCTGATGTTCTAATAACTCTTGGCGGTTGTCCTCAACAATCCTAGCCCTACTGGAACAAGTGAAGCTGCGCATCATACCAGTATATCACTATCTTCACTCTTGACACGGTCTGGATGTCGCAGACGTTTATCGTAAAGAGGAGTTGTGATAGCTTGAGCCCTGTAGTACTCCTGCTGTTACAGATCTGGAATTAGAACGATACGTTGAAACCTACCTTGACATACTTGATGAGATGTAACACAGGCAATACTGTGTCTTGGTTCGAACTGGGCGTTTGGAATGATGCGCAGCTCTTCGACTTCCTCTTCCAGCCGTGACTGTATTAGCTTCACAGTTATCTTCCCCGGCACACAAAGCAAGCTAATCGGCCGGTAGTCTTGTAGGAAGGTCATGGTATTTTCCTGTAACAGTTTCGGAAGAAAAGTTACCTTAATACAGGAGCTCTATTTTTTGGAGATGTCTGGCTCCTTTGCACATGCCCGGTAAAGTTGGCTTTAATTACGACTTTTTGGCCTGTATGTAATCTTACCCTTGTTTAACTCAGAACTTTCGCTGTTTCATATACATATTGCAGTGGTTTTTGTCCGCAACATTTAGTGAAATTTAGTGAAAATTTTGAAAAACTTTATTTAATGATTAAATTATAATTTTGTGATAACTCTGTATAATGTGTGAATTTATTGTATGAATATTAATATTATTTTGATTTATTTTGTATTACTAGGTTTTGATTAGCGCAGTTCCTGGAAGTCGTTTGGACTTGCTGGGCACCTGTATTTTTTATGTTTGGATGCATGCTGCATGTATCCGAGCGTCAGACACGTCTAGTTGTTCAAGTAAGAGGGTTGCATATTGGAAGATAAAACTTTTTTATCTTTTATTTCAATTAAATTCGGTTTTTGTTTTTGAATTCATTGTGTTTGTGCTTGCTTTAATTCATTATCGAATTTATACGAGTTTTTAAAACCTCGTAATTTTGATTTATTTAATCTCTTACTTAAACGTGTTCTCAAGGTTATAGAAAAAATATTTTTTCGTAAGTTGAATTTTTATTATATTAATATTTCTTTATTGTATGCATATTGTATTATTGTTTGTATGAATTTCTATATTTTAATATTAGTTAAAATTAGAAGACAAAGAACGTATTTTAAAAATTTCTAAGTAAAAAAGTTTCTTTAACGATAAAATTTTGCACGTTGGTGTCAGGGGCATATAGTTTTTTATTTGGATCACACATGCGTAGAGGTTAGTTCGGTCTGTCACATTTTGTTGTTTTCATTTTATATTGTGGGAGAAATTTAGAACACTTCTTTGTAATTTATTAGTTGTAATTTTGATCGGAGTCATTAAGGTGTTTTGATTATATGGCCTAGTCAATATTCATATAATATTTTTGCCTTAACAATATTGTTTATTTATGGAATATTGGTCTTTATATTTTATAAAGACATTTTTTTTCTTATTTTTTATCATTGTAATAAATTTCATTTAATTTCACTGTGTATTTGAATTTTACCTTTTTTCTTTTGTGCTTCTTAATAACTCAAAGACTTTATTAAATATTTTCTCAAACAAGTTTTGAGTGGCGTCCAATATAAGTACAGTTAACTAACATTATTGTGTTTTCCACGTTTTCCATTGGAAGCCCGGAGAGGAAAGCAATCCCATTTAAAGCAAGTAACCGACTGAGTATTTAAGCTGGACAGAGTTGTTGTGAATAGTGGTACATCTCAACTCCGAACTAACTATTCATAGCAATATGTTGTATATATGCTATTTGTTCTTTTCTACTATTGAATAATATACTAATGATATCATTACAAGCATAAATTTCACAGAAATCAGTTAGATAAGCAATTTAAGCAAACTTAAACGAAATGATGCCGATGTATTATATCGTAAATTTAATATCTTACATGTAATGTAAAAAGAGAACGAGGAAATACTTTAGAAATATATGTATAGTAATAGAAAATAACTATGATCAATTTTATTATATCGTTACAAACACATTAGCATAGAAAGTTCCTGTGTTCGGGACCATTATAATATTGTTACGAAATTTATAGGTGTTGTTTGTTCTTTATCACACAAATTTATTGTTTATAATTGTAAGGAAACGAACGCCACATCAAATATATTATGAGACTGTTACAGATTAAAGATTATGTCTTATTAAATATATTCTGGTAATTACGCGTGTTTTTTATAATATAATAAATCAGTTTATAACACATATACATAGCTGAATAACATGGATGTGTTTAAGATATGATTGTAAATGCTGAGAAAAATAATGATTGGAGATGTAGGACATGAGTAGAATTAATTCGTTTTAATTTAGAAGAAGCTCTATAACCAGGAGTAAATCGTTGTCCAGATAATATTGTTAATTTCGTATGTTATAATTTATTTTTTTAATTTGAATAATGCGCTTATATTATGCAAATTCTTTGTGATGAAATATAGTATAATTTGTATATAAATAAATTGTTAATATTTATTACGACTATTATTGGACGACATGTCTATTAATTGCAGTTATAAAACAGTTTTTTTTTTTTATGAGAACGAGAGGATAAATTAAGCGATCTAACAAAATCTCATAGTTTGAAATGACTGGGTCATTTGAATGGGCAAGAAAAATAAGATTAAAGCAAATAATTATATTTGGGTAGAAAGGTGAAAGAAAGACTTAGAATGTGTTTGCGAATTTCTTCCTTGGAATAGTAACTTCAGAGCCTGATCATAGCTTTAAAAACTTTTGTGTATTTTGTTGATATTTGAGGTACTGGTAGCACCCTAGAACTTATGTTTTATATAAAAAATTTATATACAACTTTTCAATAATATAAAATATTATTAAAAATCTGGTGTTAAGGACACAAATACAAGTTCATTATTAATATTTTTGTGAACGTATCTTTCTCCAGAGACGCAGATATGTATTTCATCTTTCTACAGATTCGTCAGTTCGCCCCTGTTGGAGAAGGATACCTTCACAAAAAAGAACGTAAAGCGTAGAAGTATATCTCGGTCTTATTAATTTCTATGAGATATCGGTGCAACTTAATGCTACATAAATGGAAATTGCGGAAATATGGAGTAAAGTATGGCCTACATGGTACACAACTGCCCCAGAGGAAGTTTCGCTGGTTGGATCCACGAACTGAGCAAGACAACTCCCACAGCACTGAATGGATTCAAAAATTTGGATTTTAGTTTATCAATTATTTTTATCTACATCTGTGCTATATGAGTATTACAATAGCACTCATTTGAGTTGAGTAATGAATACCATTACACCGCTAGTGGTGTAATTAAAAAATTTGGGCGATTGCCATAACACTCCGAAAGTTTCCTTGATTTTTAATTTGAATGCAAATTATAGATTTAGATTTTTTTAGTGTTTTTTGAATTAGATAGATGTATCATTATGAAACAGGCATGTAAATAAATTTACAAATGTATACAAATGATACAAATCTTTATAAATAAGATCTGTATCTGTATATGACATTAAGCCGAACCGCTCATTAGATATAGCAAGTTTCATTCTATAAGTTTGCACTTATTTACGAGTGACATCTTACGGACGAAAGAGACTATACCAAAGAAAGCGATCTTTCGATTGACAAGCTATGCTCATACGAACTGAAACGAATACGGGTAGTCCTTCAAAAACGAGCCAGGTGGCGGTAGATATACAAAAATGTTTTAAATATGTCTATACGTTATATGCACGTATAGAAGTAAATGCTGAAAATACGAGGTGTCAAAGTAGTGTCCAAGTTGTCCAAGTATACAGTTACATAATGAAACAAAAGCTTTATACGTGCATATAACGTATAGACATATTTAAAACATTTTTGTATAGATAGATGTAGATAAAGTTTTGTATATTATACGTGGGCTAGAGCATATTACAGTAACTCATGTGATTGCAAATGAACGCCCTGTCATTTGCAATCATTCACACTGGTAGTGTAATAATATTTCTATCCCATTAGTAACGTAAATAATTATTATGACCCTCTTTGGTCATGAAAGTCTAATATCTAATTTTTAAATTTCGATTTTTTTTAAGCATCGCTCCTCATACGAAATAAATAAGTAGGATGTTGGATCGTTTTTCACAGTTCGTTGAATTGAATAAGTAGGTACATTTGTAATTTTCTTCTACTTTATGTAAGCACAAAAGTCCAGTATCGTCTCCAAATGTTACCAAAAGTATGAACCAAAAACCTTTCTTCGTGGTACACATAATACGCCTGAGTGTATTCGGTATAACGGTGTGCTAGTTTTTTGATAGTTTGCAGTAAAAAATATGTCCTTTGGATATCGAGTAATATTTTTATGGACGACAGTATTTCAGATTATGTAGCAGTCCAGAAGACGAGACACTATCAAAGTCGAGCAGGACATTTAGGAATGTGACAGAGAAAATACTGTTTAGTTCTCAAATAGTAGTTTATCTTGGCGACTACACGATAAACATGTTGGATTCTGGAATATTGCATACTAAAACACAAATGGTGCTGCAGAATCTATTTTTTTTAAATTGAGTTTTCATATATGCCTTCTCAGAAGTAACGTATTACCCTTTGACCTTTGTTAAGATAGCTAACAAACTAATGAGTAATAGATAAGTTAGCAGATTGGTATCGAGCTCTGGAAATATTGTTTGGGGTTGTAACTGACAAAAATCGAATCAACAACCGATGAATTCTGTTGGTGTGCATGATATTAAATTATAAAATATATTAAAAAGATCATTTGAATTTGTATCACATCCATCAACTTATATACCAAATAATTCCCTTACTAATGGAGTTTTCTCAATATTAAAAAAAAGGTAGTCATTCCATTTGTAGAAGATACATTTAATATCATTTTGTAATATTTTAATTATATAATTATTACATTATATTTATCAACTTATAAATATTTAACGCTCATTTTCGAATCTAAACCGCTTTATTAACAGAATTGTATTATCCCATTAAAATTTTAAAACTTTCTCTAAATGCCAAGAAGCGGCATTGTTTATATTTGCAAATTTATCGATTGCTTTATGATGTAGATCGATTATTTATTACCTAGGGATATAGTGAACAAAATGTTTATTATGATAATTTTTTATTTATGTATGGTAAGATCTATATATGTATAATAAGATCCATTACCAAACAATAGCATTTATCCGGATCTACATACTTAGATTTATAACACCAACTAATACTCAATTGGTAATGATATTTGATTTATATTTATTAGTAAGATTAGATTTTTAAGACTCTGTCATAAATTTTGGTATTCTTGCCAGTAGGTACCGTTTTGACAAATTTATCTAAGAAAATTTCCCCGTTATGACGTCAACCAATACAGTGTACAACCAATCTTCTTCTTTAGGTGCCGTCTCCGCTTCGGAGGTTGGCAATTATCATAGCAATTCTTACTTTTGAAACCGCAGCTCTAAACAGTTCATTATTATTGCATCCAAACCAGTCCCTAAGTTTCTTCAGAAATGAATTCCGCCTTCTTCCTATAGATCTCTTGCCCGGGATTTTTCCCTGCATAATCTTTTGTAGTATTTGATATTTTTCTCCCCTCATGACATGTCCCATGTACAGCAGTTTTCTTCTCTTAATTGTTGGAATCACTTCTCTCTCCTTATGCATACGTCTCATCACTTCTACGTTGGTTTTTCTCTCTACCCATGAGATCTTCAATACTCTCCGGTATACCCACATCTCAAATGCCTCCAGTCTCCTCATGTCGGTTACCTTCAGTGTCCAGGCCTCCATCCCATAGTATATACAGCACATAGCATCTCATCAGTCGTATTCTTACAACCAATATGCGTACTTAATTACGTAATGCTTTGTATGGGTAGTTATATATTTTTATCTACTTGTAACATAGTAACAACTCAACAATAGAACAGAACAGTCGTACTTTAACATCAAGACACACATCAACATCAACATAACAATCATATTTTAACAAGGGACACCAGTCTGAACAGCGGTTTTATACTAGTATAGGTCACTGCAGATCCAAAAATAAATGTATACAGTGTAAATAAATACATTTAGATGAAGGTACATTTATTCATTTAACGGTCACCGAAGATTAAAAAAGTCAAGTGTATACAGCCTCACAACCTGTGCACGGTGAAGCAGTATCGGGGTCGTGATTCTAGTAACCTGGGTTGAGGTATCACCGCCAGAAACCGACATCCCCCAACATTGGTCCGAGAGTCGAATACAACCAGATCATCGGTCCTTCGTTAACTAGACATCGCCACCAAAAACACCATTATTTATAAAAAAAATTCGAAATTATCACCTAATCTCTTTGTTATCGCCCATTTCGAAAGTACTAGAAAAATATGCGTGATTCGATCTCACATTTTAATAAAGACGTTGATCATGTCAAAACTGTTTAATACTTGAATGGCTGAAAAGATTAAATTGAATATTATTCAAGTGAAAAGTTCTTAATTTAAACGTGCAAGTGTTAATTTCGTTACAGCAGATCGTCTAAATCAATCCAACAATTATAATACAGGTAATAATAATATTAACTAGATTCTGAATGTCTATTCTGCTTCACTCACACGGAACTTTATCCTTGCTAAACCGAACACATAATACGCTCTAGCATTAGATTTTAATTATCCAATAACCTATGTCAGTTTCTTAAGCCGTGCGCGTACACGGAGGCATAGTAAAGAAAAAACAAAAGAAGCGAGGAACAAAAACGGCTTCCGCAAAACGTCAACCTTACCGACCGACTTAATCTCTAAAGTATAATTCAAGCGCATAGGTAAATTCGAATATCGTGGATCTGGCTGGTATAAACTTCTAGATTACGTGTATCGATTTGGTCGGTTTCAGGCACGTATTTACCACTAAAATTATGCAGGATATAGTTCCAATTACGTTGTGAACAATTGCTCAAGGTAGGTAAACGGGTTAGAAAACGACTACCCAATAACGACGATATAGTAGTACGATAAAACGTACAAAATACAGAACGTTACCTTTTGTAGATTATCTCTTCGAATGTTTGTTTCATTCTTTTATATATATTTTTTAGTTGCTGTAGTATGGATAAATCGTTAATTTCATTTTAAATATGTTTAGTAGGACTTCGTGTATCGACATGGAATTTATTGGAATTGGCAAACGGTTAACTTTAAATAACTATTATTATAATCGTTATATTATGTGACAGTAAATTACTTGTTTATTAATTAATTATTAATAAATTTGTTCTGAACTTGACTGGATTGTCTCTTCAATCGTGTTAAATTTATTTAAAATTATTATTGCTTCTTCTAAGAATGTAATAGAATGCAATATTCGATATATGACAGAAAATACAATACTGTTTTACAACAATAACTTTTTTTTACCTTTTAATTTAAGCAACTCTTGCATATAATACGAATATACAGTTTTTTCACGTAACCCGTTCGTTAGAAGTTTTCTATGTTACGCCATAGGATATTTTTGAAAATTTGTGACTCATACGTAATCTTAATACTTAGTAGGTATGTTAAAATAGAATATTTACACCCATGAACCAGTTTCCATAATACCGGAAGTTATAGCCAACTTTGATATTTTATATGGAATGTTATATTTTTTATTGCTTTTTTTAGATTCCTTGCAAGTAGATAAACATTTTACATCGTACAGGTACAGGCTTCCCTCATAATTTGAGAGTTAGGTATTAATTATTATTTTCTAAATTGAGCACTATCAAGAAAAATCGTAGTAGTAAGTTTTGAAAAGTAAATCTGATCTGTCAAATTTGTCACAAAGTTCATTTTGTGTTTAACTGGTTTTGAGTTGTGTCCCAAATATGTAAGACGAATTAAATATTTATTCTAAGAGATATTTTGAGTTTATTCTACATTCATGGTTAATCTTCAAATTACTGAAAGAACAAGAATGATTTAACTTAATGAAACATACCTACATTGACAAGCAATGATTAAAACTAAATTCAAGTCAATTCTATTTAAGTCAAAAAGACAGTTCCAAAATCTATTACAGGCGACGAAGGTAATGAAATTGTTGTTTTGTGATATTTTCATGCGCATCCAACCAGTTCTATATGGGGGCGCTGCGGATGTAGGAATTTCGGGTACATTAAGACATAGAATTTTAAAGAAAAATAAAATGCACACTTATTCTTTCCAATATGTTCAGGCCTTTCGTTCAGGAGATCAAGAATGAAATTTTCTTCATTGGGCACAACAAAAATCCACATGCCATTAGTTGCGCTAATTTTCAAGACACTTTTAGCTTCAATGTTTTTGCAACGACTATACATAATCGTGTAGAATACGAAATTTATAACGAGAATTTGGAAAGCGTCAGGTATCTACAATTTATTAATATTTTATATTATTAAAAATACCTTTGTATTATACAAAACTGGTGGGGTTTACCTACTCATGTATGTTTCAATTATTCTGATATCTACAATTGTTAAGGGAAGCAGTACTGACATTTTTTAATAACCCACCATACAATTTGATACGGCAATGTTGGTTTCAAATGGATGGAGCGCCCGTTCACTCTTCACATGAGGCATATCGGATAGGTGGATTGGCCGCAATGGACGTTTTTTCTGGTCTAGATCCCCCGATCTGACTCTCCTTGGTTTTTATTTATAGGGTCAAATAAAAAATGCGGTTTATGCGTCTCCCGTGTAAAACATAAAACAGCTTATTACTAGAGTAAGAAACTGTTTTTGAAAGTTGAATGCTGGGCAAGTAAGAAAAGCAACTACAAGAGAGTTAAGAAGAGGAATTACGCTTTGTTTAGATCGGAACGGAGATCACTTTGAACATTTGTGAATATCATTCTTAACGTATTATTTGTCTTTAATATTTACAGTGACATTGGAAGTGTTACACCCAGAAGGAATAATTTGTTCAACTTGATTTTTTGGCATCAGAATAGTATGCTATGACAAAAATGTCAACTTTTTTACTTAATAATTGTTTGCAAAAAAAAATTATCTCTTAAGTTTTTTGTGAAGAAACCTGTTTATGAGAGCTGACTAGTACAGAAATGTTTAGTTATTGGACATCCTTCTACGAGTGTTAGCGTAACAAAAACCTAGAGTTCGAAAACGTCAAAATTATCACCGAGTTAGTGACTTTGACAGGGTTAGAATTCTTGCCTATCGAGATGTTGGTTGTCCTATCGCGAAATTGGCCGCCGTGTTAATTGTACTGCAATGACGGTAATGCATGTGTATCCTGTGTGGACAGAAGAAGGTAGAGGAACATGAAGAAGGCCAACTGGTCAACCGAGGCGTACCACAGAGCGTCAAGATAGGCGCTTCGGACAACTAGCTCTACGAGACCATTTTTCTACCACCCGTCAAATCGCTGACCAATGGTTTGGAGAAGAAGGTAGACCTGTTACAATGCGTACACTATATCGCCGCATTCGAGCCTTTGGACTTCTTTCATACCGTCCACCATTAGTGCTTCCTTTGACTGCGGAACACTATGGTCAACGTTTGAACTTGTGCAGAGAAGGGCAGCATTGGGAAGCAGAATAGCACAACGTCGTCTTCAACGACGAATCGCGATTCTGTCTAAGTATGGTGGCCGTAAAAGGGTACGACGATGGCGTGGAGAGCGACGTTATATTGGGTTTGTTGTTGAGAGGCATATACACTAGACTGTTGGAGTAATGGTTTGGGGGGTCTAGTGTCGATGGTAGCGGATCACCACTTCTTTTTATTCGAGACAGTATGACAGCTGCGCGTTATGTTGAAGATGTCCTGCAAACCACTTTACTACCTTATCTAGATGGCCGGCCACACGTCCTTTTTTAGCAAGAGACCGCACTTTCCTATATTACTCGTCGAACTATGGACTTTCTGCAAGAAGCCGTCGTTAATGTTTTACCGTGGCAACCCCGATCACCGGATTTTAACCCCATTGAACATGTACGGGATATTATGGGAGAAGACTGTCCACTTTACACCATCCTCTACAGACTCTGGCGCAGTTAATCCACGAAACTCAAGTTGCTTGGAGCGAGGTACTACAAGCAAATATAGACCATGTTATTTTGTCGGATGCCTAGACGTGTACAGGAGTGTACTCAGTCGTTTCATTTTTTATGTAAATCTATCACATTGCCAAAAATCAAGTTGAACAAATTATTCCTTCTAATGACACTGAGTATAAGTTGATTTTATTCACTTTTTTGTATGGTTAGTTTTGTTATCTCATATAATATAAAATATATTTTCAGTTTTGTTTTTCAGTTTTTTTTTTATTTTCTTTTCTTACATTTTCGCAAAAAGTTTGATGAATCTAAACACAATTGGTATAATTCCAAAACTATTTAGAAGAAACATTTTACTTTAAATAAAGACTACATAAAAAATTAATACATTTCAAATACCCTGTAAGAGATTTATTAAATGTTTAGACATTGCTCAGACATTGTTCAGTTCAAATACGCCTTAGATATGTGGTTTTAAAAAGTGCATTGAAAAAAAACAAATATTTTACAAAAATCAAAGTAAATCAAAAACGGTTAATGTTTTACAAAAGAAACCTTAATATAAAGTGCTATAGCACTTAACAAGGAATTCAAAAAGCAATAAAAAATATAGCATTCCATTTAAAATATCAAAGTTGGCTATGACCTCCGGTATAAGCGAAAGTGGTTTATGTGGGTAAATATTTTATTTTAACATATAAAGTATCAAGATTACGTGCCAGAAATTCTCAAAAGTGTCATAAGTCTTTAACATAGGAAACTTCTAACCAACGGGTTACGTAAAAATCCTGTTTATGGCACAAAATGGCTAAGAATTTTTAATATTTTACACTCGATATATTTGTGAATAATATAATTTAAAAATTGAATTAAAAGCATTCCTAATATATACGGAGTGTAACATATTGAATTATTTGAAATTTCAGCTGTTTCTTAATGGTATAGAATTGAAAATTTTGGATAAATTTTGAGTTCCTAAAGTACTATCTATTTCACAAAGTCGCAGTGGATAGATTAAACATCCATTATCTTAGATCGTTGGACTGAGGGTATTGTGAAATGTTAGCGTGAAATCGATGAAAACGCGTAGAAATGTATATCGGGACGATATGAGGAACCTCATACGGTGCTCGTGCACGAAATGTCTAGCTTTCGAATGCGAGCAATTTATCATGGTTGCGATTGTGCAGAGAGCCAAGAGCAGGAAATAAAGTAGTAGAAGTAGTAGTATAGTAGTAGGGTTCAGAGCTCGGGCACGGACTATTTTATTCTATCTCTCTTACTTATACTATTTGATTAATACATGTGATGAACATGATTGGAGATTATCGCGACCGGCATTGGCTAGTTACACTATTAATAACTGCAATTACTGAGAGGTGCGGCCACGAACCCAAACTTATCCTGTTATTGGATACGAGAGGCGAATGTGTACCACAAAGATAAGGTATTTTGTTACGATTCAAAATTAAAAATCTGTGACGAAATCTTTATCTACCCACTGGTTTTAATTTTGTAATATACGAGTACGTGCTACGTGCTTTTATCAGATAATTCATGAATATTCCATATTATGGGAATGTGTAATTCGTTTATACCTCTTATTTGTAAGATCGGTACCTACATTGCGATTTATTATTTGAAATATATTTTAGTGAATTTGGCATATTTACTAACGGTGTGGACGAAATTCCTGACGTTATTGTGTGAGATTGTTCAGCATTTTTCCCGAAATCATTGCGCGACTTCAAATATTGAAAACTTCATACAAGAGGAGTCAATTTAATTCCTAAAAAATATACAGGCTTTTTCACATAATTCGTTCGTCAGATATTTTCTATGCTAACGTCTTAGGACACTTTTGTAAATTTGTGACACGTAATTCTGATACATGGTGTATTAGAATAAAATATTTACACTCATAAAGCACTTTCCGTTATACCGGAAATTATAGCCAACTTCGATATTTTAAAAGGAATAATTGAATATTATTTTTTTTTTGCTTTTTTAGATTCCTTGTAAAGTTTTATAAGTAGAGATGGGATTCCTAGACATTATGCTTATGGTAAATATTGATAGCATCAAGAATATTTTGTAAAATGTGCACGAATTAAGGAAAATCTTGTAATACAAAAGTATTTTTAATAATATAAAATATTATTAAAAATGTGTGAAGAACACAATATAAGTTATATATTTGTGAATGTATCTCCTCTCCAGAGACGCAGATACGTATTTCACCTTTCTACAGGATCGTCGGTACGCCCCTGCTGGAGAAGAGATACATTCAACCAAACATAACTACCTTGCTATCAACCAGAAATTATTAAGACAGCGTGAAAGAATATTCAGCGCTGTCTACATAATAACTGCCGAACTAAGCGAACAGCAGGGGCGTACCGACGATCCTGTAGAAAGGTGAAATACGTATCTGCGTCTCTGGAGAGGAGATACATTCACAAATATATAACTTGTATTGTGTTCTTCACACCCCATTTCTAATAATATTTTATATTATTAAAAATACTTTTGTATTATACAAATTGGTGTGGTTTTTACCCACTCATGTATGTTTCAAATTATTTTGTTATATACGCATTCGGTTCGCCCGACAAGTAGTGAAGACACGATAATACAGTTTTTTATTGATATGGTTGTTACCGTCTATAGAAACACGTTGCTTAGTTCGGCAGTTATTATGTAGACAGCGCTGAATATTCTTTCACGCTCTGTCTTAATAATTTCTGGTTGATAGCAAGGTAGTTATGTTTGGTTGAATGTATCTCTTCTCCAGCAGGGGCGTACCGACGATCCTGTAGAAAGGTGAAATACGTATCTGCGTCTCTGGAGAGAAGATACATTCACAAATATATAACTTGTATTGTGTTCTTCACACCCTATTTTTAATAATATTTTATATTATTGAAAATACTTTTGTATTATACAAATTGGTGTGGATTTTGTTAAAATCTTGTAATTTGGCGGAAAGCTTTTTATGCTTTTTTTGCTGTTTGTGCTTATTTAACATTTTTATGCTTATGTTGTAAGCTTTTGTGCTTATTTTGAAGCTTTTCTCTTTATCTACGGTGTAATCATATTGTATTTAAAATTTAACTCCTCTGTAAGACACCGTCGGCATTGCATTACAATGTAAATATACGTCCGTAATTCTCTAAATACTGTCGGTATCGCCATAAACACTTAGAATTGGTAATAATTCTAATCGAGTGGACAGCTTCTCGCTACAATATTGTATCTAAAATCGCTGTAATCGTACTGACAGTAGTCAAGTTGTATACGCAGCTTGGCGACGTTTAAACAACTAGTAAGTGAGACAATAAGATTGCAATTTCTGTTAATGAATAAATGACTTACGCGAAATGGAAAAAAAAAATTTGAAAGCGCCTTTAGGGGTACAGTTATTCAGGGAGATATTACCTAATATACCACTACCCCCAGAACCAGTGCTGACAAGTTGGGGAACTTGGCTAGATGATACCAATAATTTTGAAAGTTTTAAAAATTTTGTCTTCCAATTTCGCGAATCGGTAGGTAAGAACTTGGAAATAATTTGACTTTCATAAAAGTACATTACAGTTTTGTAAGCCACGCCATAAAATCTTTAGAAACGAAAGAAATATCGCTGATTGTATCTGTAAAAATAATTAATGATTTCAGAGATGCCATTTCGAAAGTATCAGGACGCATTGGCCAACAAGTAAAATTAAAATCAGATATGATTTTCAAAAATGAAGGATTTTCAACATTAAACAAAATAAGCACTATTTTGGGTGGAGACAATGTTTCGGATTTAAATATGGATGCAGTTATTATCACTAAATTTAAAAATGCGCCTATAACAGGTGTGGAAGTGGAGAGAAGCTTTTCCGCCTTCAAGAACATTTTAAGTGATAAAAATCAGAATTTTACTGTAGAACACATAGAGCAACATTTGATAATTAACTGTTTTCATGAATGGTTTTTTGATTTGTAAAGTTAGGATAATAAATATATATTTGATTTTCGTCTTGTATTTAACATTTTTACTAAAGATAAAATAGAAACCAAGTTTAAGGCAGTATTACCCACCTAAAGATGTTTTTTTTAGGTTTAATTAGTCATTGTTTATTTGACAAGTAATTTATTTTAATAAATTAAATTGTTATTAACATTGAGTTCTTACCTATATTCTATTAAAGAATTTGCTTTAGAGCTTTTGTTGTTTTGTTCGGACTTTTACTGCTTTTTTGCTTATTTAATTAATGCTTATTTGGGCAAATGTTCGTGCTTTTTTAAGCACTTTTTTTCGTGTTTTAATGCTCTTTTATTGACTCTCTCGTTATAAGTTATAATACTTTATATTAAGGTTTCTTTTGTAAAAAATAACGGTTTCTAAATTATTTTTTTCAATACACTTGTTAATACAACATATCTAAGGCTTACTTGAACTGAAGTACGTCATATTTCTACTGAAGATAGCGAAAGGTATAAGATTTTGAGTAATAAAATTCTTTCAATGGAGACTGTGGTTAAATAAAAATTTAAAAAAGGTATATAACCCCTTACCACAATTATTAATCGTATCCTAAATACGTATTTCGACAACTAAGTTGTCATCATCAGTAGGTAAAAACTACTAATTAAAAGTCGCACATGGGGCACAGTAAAGCAAGAGAAACGCTTACGCACAACTACTATACACCGCGTCCCCGCATACACTGTGTATACGGGGACGTATATACATTTTTATTGCATGCGTTTGGGCCCCATCTATTTTCATTTCGTCTTTGACTGAAAGCTTTTTTCATTTTTGCATGGGCTCAACTCCATACTCATTTGACAATATGGTTACAACACTGTTGTCTTTCCATTCTATACCTATGATACCGTTGTCCTTATCCGCTGTATTATCAATTTTTCCCCTAATCCCTTAATTCATTATTTTTGAATCAACTAATTTACATTTCATGGTTCTGTTTTCTCTCTGATGCTGTTGCAAAATTTATCTGAGTAAGTTCGTGTATCAATTTCACAGAGATGAAAAAGTTATTAAAATATAATGATAAACGTAAACCAGGATATATTTTGTGTGTAAAATATATATATATTTTGTGTGTAAAATATCAACAAAGTTTAGCAACAGATTCCTCAAGACCTCGACTTTCTTTGGCCATTTCTTGTCTTTTTTCGTCCTTGGTAAATCTAAAACTGTAAGAAATAGCCTGGCTTGGTATTCATAACACAAGCTTTATATCCAAATCGTATGGGCTTACTGCGGATAAATTGCTTACACACATGTTTTCTATAATAAGGAATCATTGATTCGTCTATTGATATGTTTTACTGTACGGATGCGTATTGTAAAAAGGTTTTATTCAATTCATCAATTATTGGGTGTAGCTTAGCCATTTTGTCCCCTTGAGGTAAAGTGCTATTGTCAGACATATGAAAAAGTCTGCATTTTTCTTCAAACTGATTACGTCTCATCGATACTACTTGCGATACTAGTGAATTATGCAAATCTTCAGCTTCTTCCCAAAACATTCTTCTGCGTGGTAAAGGAACGTATACGCTGACCAGAAGAATTTCAATAAATACATCCCTGTTTGAGTGTTAAGGAGGTACTAATACATTTTAAAGCGAAATTTCTTTCGTGTAAAGATTAAATTTAACTTTAAGGACAACGTTGTTGTAGTTTCTCTTATTTAATAAGTTGCGTTTAAAAAACCTTTATTTCCGTTTAGCACAAACGTTTTGTACTTTTGATGTTCATCATCACATGATTATTTATTATTTTAGATCATTTACATTATTGCTAGATCGCTACAGCTAGCTCGAAAGGAATCAACACAATCCAAAAGCGTCCGTCTTTTAATAATTTGGCGCTGACACGTGGTAAAAAAACCTAACTAGCGTTTTTCTGTTGGGCAATATAACTAAATATTATCATTATTAATATACAAGGACCGTGTTGGTCTAGTGGTAGGTCACTAGACTATGAATCAGATAGACCGGGTTCATATCCTGGTCAAGCCAATAATATCGATGGCGTTATTTCGGTCTCAGCTCGACTCAGGCTGACGAAAGTGAAGGTGAAGGAAAGTGAAAGAATCTGAAGGTAAAATTCTGGTGTAATAATAGGCGGTCGATGGGTAGCGCTAGCTGCGTTACCATCCTAGTTGCACCGAACGGCTCAAGTTTAAGAACTGCAAAGGTTACTACGGGGACCACTATTATTATATTATTAATATACACATATTTCTGTGTATCTTTCTAAACAAGATGAATTGAAAATGAGATAGAGCTGAAACAGCAGTGAAAGATTTGTAACGGGTTAATTTTGAATGCACCCTGTATGAGAATCGATACAAAAAATTTAACGTTTACTACGTATAGAGATTTTTATTATTTTCTGTAATAGGTTTAACAGATCGTGTTAGAAAAAACACATCTATGTCTACTTGTTAAATACATAGTCAATGTTCAATGTCATATAGATTATTATTTTTTTACGATTTAGTCTACAAATTAGTCTACAAAATTTAAAAGGATAATTAGAAAGTAATTGTTGATAATTTTATAATCGACAGTAAGGCTTGCAGATTTCTTCGATAAATAAGCACTGTTTATTTTAGCATTCAAGAAATATGTTAAAGCTTAGAAAAAAGATATATAAAAAGGAATCTTAGAAAATTCGATATATATTACTGCATAATATGCCAGGTGTAGAATGGATTTTCGTACATAGGGATTTTACACGCAGAACTAATAATTTGCGAATATTCCCTCCCCTAATTATTTTATAGGAAAATCTTGTGGACAAAAAAAAATGCATCTAAATTCTTTGTTATTTATTTTCTAACACCTTCTGGACCTGCTAGACTTGAAGAAAAAGTATTAGGAACGAACCGATAAATAGTACTAGCCATGAATCCTGACAGCAATAAATGTCACGTTTTGTCAAACAAAATAAGTTTGCTGATTCTTAAAATGAATTCCTATAGCCGAGAAGAGAAAGTCAACTTTACTAAATGGTTCTACTCTGGATTGTCTTTTAGGGACATACAAGCAACTTGCTGGATTCTACCCGGAGCGACCAATTCTAAATTTGAACACCCTGAATAGAATTGTTAGGCACTCTGACACCAACGGCACTGTTAATAAGAAATGTAAGTGCCAGAAAGTAACAGCTGGTGCAAGTAGAGAGAAGGTAGATGCCGTTTTCTTAAGCGTTGCAGAGAACAAAAATGTCTCCTTAAGACAAATAGGTAATAATTTGGGGATTCATTTTACTACTGCTCAGAAAATTTTAAAGAGTCAAGATCCGCGGTTTCGGTCTTATAAATACGAAAAGCACCAAAAAATATTCGAGGAGGATAAAGAAAAAAGAATGCAGTTTTGTGAAATAATGATGGATATGGCCAATGATGACCGAAACTTTTTATCTAGGATTTTATTCAGCGATGAGTGTCGATTTCAGTTAACTGGTGAACCAAATCAACAAAATTATCGCTACTTGAGCACACAAAATGAACATTTAACGTTGCAGACTCATACGCAATACCGGGGTAGTGTCAATGTTTGGGCTGGCATACTAGGTCCTCACATAATTGGACCGTTCTTTATTGCAGACCGCTTAACTAGTGCTGCGTATTTAAATTTTTTGCAAGAAGAAGTCGGGTCAGCTATCGACGAATTGGGAATTAATTACGAATTTTGGTACCAGCATGATGGATGTCCGGCGCATTACCAGCGCGATGTTGTAGACTACTTAAATCATGTATTCCCAAATCGCTGGATAGGTAGAAGTGGAGAAATTCATTGGCCTCCAAGATCTCCGGATCTTTCGCCAAATGATTTTTTTCTGTGGGGCACATTGCATGATCGGCTATACAATAGAAGGACGTATCAAAATGTGGACGCTTTAAGAGCTGCAATACTTGCAGAATGTCGTCAAATATCATACTATCAACTGGCCGCAACTAGAAGAAATTTTTACGACAGATTGGGGTACTGCTCAGCTGTAAACGGAGACTTGTTTGAGCATTTAATTTAGTTATTACTACAACTAGCTTTATTACCACGTTCAATAAAATTTTAAAATCTCTTCAGCACGTTTTTTCTTTTCTGCAAACGACTTAAAACCTATGCTTAAAACAAATTTAAACGCCTCTACTAAAATTGTCACATTCTTTTGTTAAATGAAAGAATTTTGTTACTTTGGTTGTCACACGTCACGGCTTTTGCTATTTTGTATCATTCCTTCAATTCTTTTTGCTTTAATTGTGAAGTCCCGGAGGCTGTTAATAAGCAAAGAAGAAAAAACATGGGAACTATTTTTAATGCTCTACAACTTTTGTGTTTAACATTTTCCTATAAAATAATCAGGGGAGGGAATATTCGCAAATTATTAGTTCTGCAAGTAAAATCCCTATGTACGAAAATCCATTCTACACCCGGTATACACAACAGATAGCCTAAGCAAGACAATAAGAACTTTGTAATGATATATGTGTTTTAAAATTGACATTTTATAATACCTACTTATAGTACGGTATTCGTTTAAAAATAGGTGCAATTGACCAAGAAGAGGATCAATAATATTGTTAATACCTCAAAAGATTCCATGTACAAAAGAAAAAAAATATGGTATCTGTTACCTATTAAAATAGCTATAGGTTTATTTTAACATAATAAACAATCTAGATGTCAAACTGCGTTTGAAATTTGAAGGTTATATTTGTAACATGAATCACGAATCACATCAGATCAAATGAAAGACAGAGTAAGCTAGTTAATTAGAAAGAGAGGGATTATAAAAATTGTATGTAGAAGAAATCTAGCCGTTTAAAATAAGGAAGGCACATAGAACGAGATATGCAAGATACAAATGGAACACGTAAAAAATAAAAATACGTCTTATGGAAATGTTTATTTCATTTGAAAAACATTTAGATATCGATATAAGAACCAGAGTTTTAAAATATAAAATATGATCTAAAAAAAAGTACAAAAGAAGCCTTATTTTACATTTGAAAAAGGATTGACGTCACCAGCCATATGTATAGAAAATTGTTTCAAAAAAGTAAAGACTTTCTTCGAACCCATTGAAAGCAGCGGTCACATATTAAAATTTGTACTCGTTTTTAAACATATTGTCAGATATTTTAAGTACAATCATTTGTAGAATACGTATATTTTGTTTGTCTAAAAAGAGAATAATTGTTTTTATTTTATTTAATTAATTGAGATCACTTTCACAAACGATGGACATGTATCATGCAGAGTTCGACAACAACATTTATACAATGACAATTTATATAATGAACTCAGCAGGCCCCTATGATATAATAATTTTATATGGATTATCGATTTATTGCAAATTCATTCTAATAATTCTCGTAATTCCTGTTTTAAAGACAGAAGAAATAACACACACATTTTTTAAATCTCAAGTAGGGAAAAGTCTCACATGCATTTAAAGATATGACCCATAATTAAAATTTGCATTATGTGTTTGAGATTTCAAATCAAACCTATTGTGTGGAATTAAGTATCTCGTGTGGTAGCGTTTGTTCTCGTCACATGAGTATGAAATAGCACACTTCTCTTTTAAAATACTACTATTTTGGAGGAACTACTAATAAATCCACAAGCTTCGCTATTTTATAAAATTAAAATAGAAGCACTGTGTTATACCTTGGTATTTTGTAGAGTATTATACTCACTGGACCAAGGACCCAGGTGTGTTTGCGAGATTTATTAAAAATCAAACCAAGACCTTCAAAGTTATATATTTAGGTATGTATATATTTTAATTATACATAAAAATTTACATGCTGTATTTCATTTTGAAATGAAAATATAATCGATAATGTATATCACTTTCAAAATTCTTGTATATTTTACAAGTTGTGAACAATAAATGCATTAAACTGGATATATTATCGTCTTATTTCTTTCCTTATTACATTGGATGCTAGGCCTAGTTTGCAAAGTATCTCTTTTCAAAATAAAAACCCTGAGAACAATTCATAAGAGTCTAAAGATTATATATGTGTGTCTGACGATTCACGCTTGATAATTGGAACCCATTTTAGAATCAAACTACACAGCAATATGTATTTTCAGCTGAAATCGTAGATTTAATTTTAAATAAACATTTCACAGTACACAAATTTCTTATATAATCATAGTTGAAAGACACAGTGTTATTATTAATATTGTATATTTGCAAAAAATATCATACCCATTCTGCAGTGATTTGTTCATGCATCATATATATATATATATATATATATATATATATATATATTTATTAATATAAAGCCCCACGTTGGGTGCCAAATAATATGAAACGGTGAATGGCTTTAAAATTATAAATACAAAATTTAATGTTTAAATAAACTGGTAAGATAAACTTTAAAAATGTGAATTATAAATTTCTATATTAAATATGCTATCAAATCTTACACATAGATGGGGTTGTATAACATTAAATCTGTTATTTGCGTATGATGCAAAGATACATAATCGTTAATAACGAAGTATACTTAACCTAAACAGCTGTTCATGTATATAACTTCTTATAAGTATATTCGGGTGGGCTAAAATTTGTGTTATGTGTCCGGCTTTGAAGAACAAATAGACTCTTGTGTGGGCATAGAAAAATACCCTTTAAATTGTAGGTTCGGTGACTGCAATAGAACACTTACAAAATCAGCTGATGCCAATGCAATAAATAATGGTATTTTTTATATTCAAATCTACTAAATAAAACGAGTGAGATAAGGAATAATGTAAAAGACTTTAATGAAGTTATTGAAAAACAGGTAAGTGATCAAATTAATTAGATTATGAATATTCAAACGTATCAGGTCACGTGATAAACTAAACATGAAATAAATTCTAGGTTAAACAAAACAACTAAATGAACGTGACATGAATAAAGCTAAATGCATAAATAATTCTATTATTAAAATTAATTATATTTAACAGGAAACTGTATTCTTCTAGACTTAACTTAAATTATGTTAATATTAAAATGCAACATAAGTTATAATTATAAAAAATAATTTGATTATGGTTTTATTTTTTGAAGTGAATTAATTTATCATTTTCAAAAATTCGTAGGATGTTTAAAGAATACTTATGTGGACATAGACAGGAATTTGTTATTCTGGACTTGGCTGGTAGATCCGTAAATGCAGGATACAAGTTGAACGGGCGATCGGATGGCGTCCCCACTTGGTCTTCGAACTAACGGCAGGTTTTCCCGGTGAAATGGAATTTTCGTTTTCTTGGACACCGGTTATCGTCTGGACTCGCAAAATGCGTTAAACAGGAACTGGATATACAGGTAAGATTTGACTAGGTTCGATGTATAGGTTTTCTACTTTTATTAATGATTTTTCTTTTAATTTGCAGAGAGGCACTTAAATACGTCGAGGTGTTTAATGGAGATTTTTTCTAGTGACGCCAACTCTCATTTGTTTTGAATCCTAACTTCTGATTCGTCCAACTGTATGTATTTCTATAATCTCGACATTTTATTATAATGAAAATGACAATTTAATCATTCTAAATATACATATGCTTAATATAAATTATATATTTTATTTTCGTAACCGAATAATTGACGTGTGAATGTTGCTAATTGTGCATAATGCTCATTTTATGGTTGGGATAATTCCCGCTGTAGTTATTTTAAATTAGTACAGTCTCGCCTAAATAATTGGCGTCATTTATTATCGATCAATTAAGTTGAAATATCTTTGGAAATACAAGATATCGGAATAAAATGACTAATGCAAATGAAAAGATAAAAATAAATAAATGTGAGAATGAATTTTAAACAATAAAAAACACGAAATCAACTTTATTGATATTACATAAGAAGAATTCAGTTTCAATATTTTTTAATTATTCTAAAGATTACATATACATGTTAAATTTCTGTTTCTTGCTAACTACGGCATTCTTATGTGTAGGCTTGACCTACCTCAATATCTATATATATATATATATATATATATATATATACATCTTATCAGTGAAGAATTTTATTAGGATAATTGCATAAAATTATTTAATAATGCCAGGAAAAGGATTTCCTATTTGTTTTATTAAATTAGCGATAACTACAGCGATGCAATTTTTCCATTTTTATCATATTTTAATAAATTTTAAGCCAATTTAATAGCAACACTCGTATATTGAAGTATATTTAATTTGTTGATTCAGATATGCGTACATTTTTACAAACTAAGATTGTTAGAGCTGAAAATAATAATTTAGAATAGCAAATAACTTATCATTATTTTTATAGGTGTTATATTATTTATAGTGGGCTTAAAGCCTACGTGGATATGTTGATTACAAGTTATTGAGTTCATATTTTACATGCTTATTGCCTATACGTAGTAACATCTGTTATATTGAAGAATAAAACGGTATGAAATTATGTCTATTCTTGTTATTTATTCAGAAAATGTTGCAGCTTTCAAGCATATCATCAATGGCAATTTTCTATTTTGCTATTATTTTTAGACTTGTAGAAATGCATTAAATTTTAAAGTAGATGGTTTTAAACATACGAAGCACACTGAAAAATATATACGGTAAGGAAAAATAAAATACGGGGATGCACCTCTAAAACCAACGCTGAGATTTACATTTTAGTATGGGCATAGTCTTCACTGTGGGACGGTGCGTTTACAATGGCATCCTACCCGAATACCGAATATACTGATATGATTTTAATTTATGGCGAAACAGAACAAAATAGTCTTGCGGCAAAAAATTTTTTAAGCAGAACCTTTCCCGAATCGACGTCTTCATACGAGTAAGACAATTGTATATCGGCTTCGGGATACAGGATCAGTAATTACATGCTTCGAAGGTCGTGGCTTTAAAAGATCACGCACAATACAACAAGCAAAAGAGGATATTTTAAAATCGTGGAAGGGAATGCTAAGTACGACAACCCTATAGCACGGGAAGTAAATGTGTCTCAAACTACGGTACGTCAAATTTTTAAAACTAATTTACTTCATCCTTATCATATCCAGTTTAAGGGAATTAGACTTTCCCTGCCTAGTTACCTTCTGGGAGTGGTTTAACACAGAGAAATTGATCAGCTAGATCTTACGTTAGTAATTCTCTTTGTCGACGAAACTACGTTTACAAAAGATGGTATTTTGAATTATCATAATATTCACGACTATTTCTCCAGAGACTTGTGGTAAGGAAACCATTCAGAATTGAACGTTTTACGATCCTCAAGTGTCACTGTACTCATGACCGTTTTTCCAAAAATATGCGACCATTTGCTTTGAAGTATTTCTTGTAATTTTACACCTTCAAAACTTTTATAAATGTTACCACCAACACCAATTTACATCATCACAAGCAACATAATTTTTGTTTATCTTCTTTTGGTCTGTTCATTCAAAGGTATTATGGTTTCAACAACCCATTTGAATTATGTATATGGTAATCTGTGGAAGTGCCTATGCTTAATGTATCGCAGCAGTATACCCATCGTACAACAAATGTCATGAGGAAATATTTCAGACTAGTAGATAAGCTACTAGAATTAAACTATGCGTTAAAACGTGTAATCCATAGCTTAGATGGCTCTAATATACCATATAATATACCATATAAGAAAGTAGGTAGCTTAGGCAGTTAAATACGTTATATCTAGTCAAGTAGCTAGCTACTTAACTAGAGACGGGCAAAAATTGATTTCAAGGGGTATGCCTTTCCCTTGTAGGTACTTGTTATTCGCACCATACTTACACGTGTAAAACCTAATTAACCTTGCCAAACTTACCGAACCACACGATTGATCCGGAGATTGTTACACCTAAAGCAGTACAGGTAACAACAACCACAGTATGAATTAGGACAAAGCCCTAATTCCACCCCTGGTCTACCAAGGCCCCTCGAAAAACTCACCGGCCAGCTCAGCATAAAAAGCGGAAGCGTCGTGGGCCAACACAACCCAAGATGTTATTTGGGCACCACTACGTTCGGTCTGGCAAGTTTCCTGGTCAACGTAGAACACCCTCGGGCCAAAAGGGCTTAAGAAATTTACTAAGGGTGTTCGTATACCTGGTTCACAAAAATAAACTCTTTTGCTCACTAGGACAGAAGGTAATCAAACACAAACAACAGGTTAAACAGTAACAATAATATTTATTATGAAAACAATAAAAATATGATAAAATCTGATTTGTACAAGTCAACTAAATACAAATTAAATTCAACAACATAGATTACATACTTGGAATTAATAGTCAATATAAAATAACGTGTATTAAGTTATAAATATTTGCATAAGTAGTCCAACAAAGCTTTGATGTACCTTACATCGATTACGCTACACTCAGCATATGCAAAGAATCTTAGATGGTACACACAGTTAGATAATTATAAAATAAATGTGAAAATAATTATACGCAATGAAATCACGAAATTGGAGATTCAAATAACTTAAAGGCTCAGCCTGTATATGTAAAATTTATATGTTGAATTAATTGGAAAAAAAAACAATTCCCTAAATGGAGAGATTGACTCCAAAAGTGGCAAATAGTTTAATTATACAAAATTAGAATATGTATATATATAAAAAAAACACAACAATATACGTTACTGATTAAGCAAAATAATGAATTAATTTTACGCTAATTACATACTATTTAACCACTCAGTTAAATGAGTTTGATATCATATATTACAAGAAAAGAAAATATATATAGTATACCAATTTAAGTAAGCAAAGCGATTAAATAAATTTATGAATGATGAACGGAAATTTACAGTGATGCAATAAAAAGAAAATCTAATGACACAAAATGGTGGTTCGCACACCACGTTTTAGGACTCCATGCGGTCCTTAAAAAGAACTATTATAACAAATTTTACGTAAACTTCATCACAAAAAAAAATAAAGACAAATTATTGTTCTACACACACTACCTTGCGTGCTTAATGGCTTTAGAATCCAATTATGTGGTTTTCTGCGTCCCAGTAATCCGATGTATATGGATACGTTTTTCTGCGGGGATGCTGCCATTGATAAATTTCCCGCGCAGAAATTAACTCAGCAATATTTCATGTGTCTGAATTAACAGCCCTAAATAAATAAGAAAAGGAAAATAATAAATGGAAAATTCAAAAGTATAAAAAAAAACGGAGAACGATGCTGCGGTAAAATTAACAGCCGTCCCCATATCTAGAAACTCACCTGAAGCACACGTGGTCGAGAAAACTTTCAGAACCAGGGAATCGTCCCCGAATTAACACACTTCACAAGTGAATTTAATTGATATAAAGTCAAGATTGACAAAACCTGCATAAGCAGAAAATACACTATATAAATTTCAACACTTGACTACTAGTTTTCAAATACCTAAATACTTCAGAGCTTGTTCGGTAAAGCAAAGAGAGGATCTATCTACGAATGTCCGTCTATTTATTAGAGAGGAAAAACTACGTCATAGTGAGAAAACACTATTCTGGACGGAATATTAGAAAGAAAAGAAGATAATTACCCAAAAACCCTGACAAGGTTAAAGAGTGATTGCGGAAGCTATCAAACAACAATTCGGAAATTAATTAGCAGCAATAACGGTTAATTAGACAATTTAAGATTGGCCCAACTGTTAAGCGATCTGTAATCGGAAGTAAACTAAATGGCGCGAAGATGTCGCTGTAGCAAAAGAAATGAGAGAAACCAAAATTAAGCTTAAAAAAAAAGGTTACTCAAGCAAATTAAAGCATCCTAATAAATGTACAAGATTCTAATAAAAAAAACACAATATTAGAATTGTTTAAGAAGAAACATAAATTGAAATAACAATAAAATATACGAAACATGACTTTCATAAAATTTCCCAAAAGTCGGACTGCGCAGACATATAAAAATTAATCCGGGAAATAATAAAATGGATATACAGACATCCAAAATATTTGAACATACAAAATAATATGAAGATATTAAAGTTTGAAATAGCCTATGATGATCAATAATTAGTAATAAAATTAAATAAAATTATATTAAACGAAAATATTGAATTTTGGATAGCCTATGATGACTTAAAGTTAGCAAATAATGTAATTAACTCATTAAAAATTGCCAAAAGGTGTAAGGATCATTTTTCGAGCGTAACAAGATCATCGGCTGAGAGACTAACTCAGTTAAGAGACGATCAAGGGGAAGGTTTCTTTTTTATAATAGGCGCCACCGTGTTTAAACTCTCAAGCCGGTACAGCTAACACAGACGCCGGCGACAGTAAGTTAAATAAATTGCAGATAATACCTGCAAAATTGCTATCATAACAATAAAACACCAAATAATATAACAATTACTAGAAGTAATTTATTAACAACAAGGAGAATCGACAAGCATTTATGTTGAACAACACAGCAGTAAATTAAATCCACAAGACAAAGTTAATAAGGCTCACGAGACACAATAAATAATGAATTATAATTCAACAATATCATTAACCGACAAGTTTAATGAATACAAAAAAATTGAATTAAAGTAATAAATTGACACCGAGTAAATGATTCTCCCAGTATAGGAATTTGTATATTATAGGACAAATCAGTCACATTTAATATACATTAAAAAAGCAATTAAGTACTGAAGTTAAATTGAAATAACAGTATATTAATGAATTTAGAAAAATAAAATAAAAGTGATATAACATAAGCAATAGGATCTCATTATTTAAATCATTAAGCCATAAAGAAGTAAATGATATACTTAGTCTAGATAATAAATCTCACATTAATGTTCCTTGTACATTCAGTATAATAATTAGGTTATTAAATATAAGAAAAAATCAATCTACAATTTAAGGTCGTAATAAAAGAATGAAACGACACTATTATAATACAGGGTGGGGCATAGGAATCAAGTGTTTTTGAAATGATAATAAAATTTTTAGTTCTTACTCTAAAAAAAAATTATTGGTAGTACAACATAGCTAATAATAAAGAATTTTGAAATATTCAAGTACGGAAAATTACATCTGGCATATGATGTCCGTTTTCATTGATACACTGTTGCAGCCGTTGACGAAAATTGGCCTCCACTCTTTCCAGCATGTCTCTGTCGATTAGGGAGATTTCATAACGAATCAATTCCTTTAATGCGTCTAACGTACTGGGTTTGGCTTCGTAAACACGTGACTTGAGGTACCCCCATAGATAAAAATCACAAATCGATAAGTCGGGAGACCGAGGAGGCCACAAAACGTCACCAAATCTCGAAATTAGACGATTTGGAAACAGGTGGCGAAGAACAGCCATAGATGCTCTGGCGGTGTGTGCCGTGGCCCAATCTTGCTGTAACCACAAATCTTGAATATCCACACCTCTTCTTAACAATTCAGTTATGAAAAAGTTATTCACCATATGAATGTAACGCGCAAATGTTACTGTAGCGGTTACCCCATTTTCTTCAAAAAGATATGGGCCAATGATGCCAAATTTTCCCACCGCACACCCAACTGTTACCTTAGGACTATGCACTGGCATCTCATGTAACTGTCGTGGATTCTCGTCAGCCCAGTACCGGCAATTTTGTTTATTGACGGCTCCCGTAAGATGGAAATGAGCTTCATCACTCATGAGTAACAACATGTTTTCATTCTCCTGAACAAGTTCAAGCATTTGTTGTGCGAAACTCAAGCGTTGGGCGTAATCTCTTACATTTAATTGTTGGGCAACCAGTATTTTGTATGGGTGAAAATGTAAGTCACCATGCAAAATCCGCCGTACAGTGCGATTGCTGATTTGAAGTGCAGCTGAATGTCGACGTGCAGAGCGGCGTGGACTTCGCAGTAATGCTTGTCTCGCCCTTTCAATATTCTCAGGAGTACGCACAGTACGTTGACGACCGGGCGGCTTTCTTTTCATTATTGAACCTACTGTTCGAAGGTTATTGACCCAGCGTAAGATGGTGTCTCGGGCAGGAACAGAGTCATTACCATGGATATTAAATCTTCTGCGAAATTCACGCTGTACTGCAGTCACCGACTCGCCACTTCGAACAAAACAATCATACGCGAACACGCGTTGCTCTAGCGTCCACCTCTCCATGATGGCAAGTGGCAACTGAGAAAGTGAAATGCTTTGAGTCGAGGAATGGATTGTAATAAACCGCGCGCCCCTCCCTTTTCTAATGGCCGAGTACTACCCAAACCAAAAACACTTGGTTCCTATGCCCCACCCTGTATAATAATATAATGTTGGTCTAAATAATTTCACACATAATAATATAATGTTGGTCTAAATAATTTCACACAGTTATAATTAATTAAGTGCCTACCTTGGCTGAGGAATTGGTAGCTACCTTACAATTCCAATTAATTAATATCGTCTTGAAACCGGTTCACCAACTGCTTTGATCAACTGCTTCCAGCTGACGATGAACTCCACGTGCTCGAATAATTTTACAACCTCGTGCTTGAAAAAGTAAAGCCTTGTACGTGTACTTTTAAGTAACCTCGTATTAGAACCCTGTTAAAAACCCTGATTAAAAAGAAAATACGAATGTAACGAAAATAGATTATGATAAAAGAATAATCAAATGATAGACTCACCTACTAAAATATGGATAACCTATGAAGACATGCTCCGCATGGAAACCAATTTCGTTCAAAAAATATTACGGAACGGCACCTTCCGTATCTCAAATAACCATCTGACGTTTAAATTAATTAATAATGACACAAAGCCGCATTATCGAAATAAATAAAACTTTTAAAAAGCCATTAAAAATTACAAAGTGTGTCTTCAGGATAATATGTTACTTGATTAAACTTCGACAGCAAAAGAGGACCAGATTTACACAACTCAATACTTTTATATGAAAAGTTACGTAGTTCTTACAGAATTAATCAATAGGTGAAGCTACTCTAGAGAAGAATTATAATATGAATTACATAAACAGGAAATCATTTCGCTTCATCAAAATTAAGGCAATAAAATTCAGAACCTAACTGATGAAGAATATTAATTAATTACGTTCTTAATAAATAATTATTGATCAAAGGTAATAGTCCAGAGAAATGAACACGAGCTGTCTCTGTTGCTTCAATAACCAAGGAGATCTTAAATGAAAATGCCATTGTCAATTCTAACGGAATTCACTACAAACAAAGCCGTAAAATTTCTAATTAATTTCAAATTAAAGATTCGCACGGAAACCTGTTATATTATAAACCAGTTAACAAGCTAACTGTTCACAAATTTACTACCTCGACCATTTTTATAGACAACTCTAACACCATCTACACGCGTATCATATATTAAACCAACCTTTAATAAAAACAAAGTTCCCTACGTCAACGTGCAATATGACGCAATTTTTAATTAAATTAAAATACTACTTAGAAAATTACTACTATGAAATTTATACTTTCGACTAACAATAGCATAAATATCCGAAAAATCAAACCTTCATACAAATTTTTAAAGATCTAAATTACAAAATATATGCGAAACTTTTACAAAATACAGTTCCGTTCATAAGTCATTTAATAAACGACTAAAAAGAACAAGGAGCGATTTCAATCTATTACACACTTTGTGTTCTTTTTTAGTTTTGTGGCAAAATTATATAGAAGAGTTTAAGAAAATGCAATAACTTTAAAATATAATAAACCATTAATTCTTAAACAAAAGTTCGATTTTGTAATTTTAATTGTAAATGTAGGATAAATATAAACTGCTAGCAAATTGAAGCGGCCCACTCTAACTTTTGCATATTACTGTACAGCAAGCGACAGCTTACAATTTATATGTATTTATTAAAAGACAATGAGCAGTTCTTAAGTCACTTTTATTATAAACTTTCAAAACGCAATTGTTTTCAACAATACTTTTACTAAAAATAGAAATTAAAAACAAATAAAAATTAATAAATAACAAATGACTCAAATTTATAAAACCAACACACTTTTACTATCTTGTCGGACTACCTCTTACACGTAGTACAGCCATGCAGCCTCCTTGGCATGCTACCAATTAGAGCATTTAGAAAGTTTTGAGGAATTCTATTCCATTTCTCGCGTAACGCATCGCTTAGTTCTTCTAGTATCGCAGGTTGTGAAGACGTGTTCGCCGCTATTGTCCAAGTTTATCCAATACGTTCTATGAAATTACAATCGGGACATTGTGCTGGCCATACCATTCGCTCAATACTTTGATTTTCTAAAACATCGTTGACTATTTTTGCACGTGGTCTTGCATTATCGTCTACTAATATGAAACAACGTCGAAAGTTCTGACCAAATTGAATAACAACTGATATAATGCACATATCTCTATATCTTCCGGCATTCACGGTTTGACCTCTCAAGATAACCAGGTCGGTGTGCCTGTTTAATGAAATGCTGCCCTATACAGTAACACCGCCAACTCCAAACGATACACGTCGTGCCATATTAGGTTCAAGATAGCGTTCTCCTGGTCTTCTCCATACTAAAACGCCGCCATCTGAATGATGCAAAGTAAACCGAGATTCATCAGTGAACAAGCACCTACTCCAATCTTCTTCATTTCAATACCGATGATATTGAGCTCACTGTCTTTTGACAATGCGATGTTCCCTAGTTAGCAAAGAACATGTAGCTTTTCTCCAGACTCGTTTAAATGCATTTAATCTCCTTCTATCTATTCAATTGGATACCACCACAATGCCACGCTACGTAAGATATTATTAAGCGCTCTAGAAGATTGCAACACAAGTAAACGCAGATATTGGTTTTGCGCTGAAGTTGTACTGCGTTGGCGATCACCTCCGTGTGTAAATTGAACACTACCAGTTCTATTATATCTCTCAATAGCTCGATTGATCATACTATGTGATGTATTTAAAAATCTAGCGATTTCTCTGTTAGACCATGCATCATTCGAAACACTGTATTAAAATTGTCGTTGCTAAGACACGGCATTTTATAAAAGTACGTAAGCGAAAATTAAGCTAGTACTAAACGTCATACTCAATAACGGGTGTTCATTTGAAAAGTCAATCTAGTGGCATGTAATTTACTGAGAACATTCTGAAGTATGTCGTAAATTAAAATTTACTACTTAACCTACGAAGTCGTATATTTTGACAGTTTCATACATACAAATAAATAACAAATGTGATTGACATTATCAAATGTCATTTGGATTTACGTTTACGGAACAACAAACACATACTAATATATATGCGTCTTATTCTATCAAAATTTCAAAGTAACCTAGATTGACTTTTCAAATGAACACACGTTACAACTGACATATGGCGTTCGTGCAACACTAATGTTGATTTGTGCAAAATGGCAAAGGCAAATATTAACATACCAAATTAAAATAAAAACGTTAATTTCTGTCTAAAATTGCTGAAAAATAAATTTTTATAATAACTTATATTAAAGCGTATATAATATAAACATGCATTAATAATTTGCAGATTATTAAAAATACACTAAAAAAGAACAAGTTTGCTTAAATGGACCACTTCAATTGGCCAGCTGTGTATTTATTATCAATTAGCGCAATACATACATGTTATAATGCTGAGATATAAACTGACATAGAGGCATAGTAATAATAAACTTTATTACTAGCGTAAAATTTGAATGGCAAAAATAGTTACGTAAATACATACTGCGGACAATATTTTGTAAAAAAGTAAATAATACTTATATCTCTTGGTCATTAAATCTAACCTTTAACGACATAAAAGAAAATTAAAAGGTATAATGAATACGTACAGCTTATCCGGGTTATAAAAATAAGTATAGTCTGTACAACAGTTAACAAAACGAACGTGTTTTTTAGTAATATGAAAAAATATTGTCGAAAAATAGGATGTGGAGAACTCAGCACGAGTAAATATTTGTGCGAAAATTGCCATGCAGACGCATGTTTCGTCCTATCATTGAACTCGTCAGTGTATGATGGCGGTGACAAAATTCAGGAGTAATCGAGTTGTAAATTTTGCCCCATATACTTTCCACTTTCCTTGTCTCTCTTGTTTTAATGTCTCGAGTTAGTATTTTTGCGCTATGTTAAATTCCATAAAATGATATTTACACAACTCAGAAGATTACGCCACAGGGTGGATTAGAAATTTAAATATTGAAGCTAAATATAAAATAAATTTAAATTTAATTTAATTCAGTAGATGCATAGATTCTACTGAGAACGCTTCAAACCTTTCGTCTATAAATTAATTACGTTTTAGCAAATCAGTTACTGTATTAAACGAGATTCATATTTTGATAAAT
Source organism: Melolontha melolontha (assembly GCA_935421215.2). Classification (NCBI taxonomy): domain Eukaryota; kingdom Metazoa; phylum Arthropoda; class Insecta; order Coleoptera; family Scarabaeidae; genus Melolontha; species Melolontha melolontha. The sequence goes on from OW285242.1 coordinate 53,325,769, forward strand.
TTTAAATTAATTAAATTATCATGTTTATCGTCGAAGTATTGTCGAAGGTTGTGTATTTGTTTTGCGCGAAATGTGTGCTTACAAAATATTCCTCTGCCTTTCAACGCAGGAATTTAGTTGTAGTTAATATTATTATTATTCCTATGGCGTAGAGCTATAGCTGAGTTTTTATTGGAAACGAACAAATAAGGACGAAAATTGTAATCAGCGGCAGGACTCTAGAACAAGTAAGACACTTGCACAAGATACCTTGGATGCGACATACTCTTTGGATACAGTAGAGACATAGAACAAAAGTTCAATAAATTCAGTAATATATGCGGAACTAACGGGTGTTTCAATAAGAGTGCAAGATTTGAATTGCCCGTCATGTTTGATAGTCATAATGACACGTGATTATGATGTGACAGATCGAAAACTAACAGATGCGAGTTAGTAACCACGAAGCATTAGACGATAGAACAACGCGTACTGATTGTTAAATATTATTATCAAATGGTGAAAGTTTGATTGCCACCATTCGTAAAATGCGTCTAATATTCGGTCGACAGAATGTTCCTAATTCAGCTACAGCGAAAATAATAATCGAAGAATTCGAAAGGACTGGTGGGGTTAGTGACGTGAAACACACGACATGAGCTCGTAGAGGTCGTTCAGAACAAAACATCACGGCAGTTCGCGAGAGTGTGGCCGAAAGTTCAGAGACGTCGATTCGTCATCGTACACAAGAATTGGACATTACAACAGCCACTCTTCAGCGTATTGTGACTCAAGATTTTCCATCTCCGCCGACAACTTCTGCTAACGGACCATGTACAGCGAAGAGAGTTCATCAATTGGATACTAGAGCAAACAGAAGTGAATGCCGATTTTGCGGACAAAATTATTTTCAGTGATGAGGCCTATTTCCACCTCGATGGCTTCGTAAATCGGCAAAACTGACACATTTGGGTTTCAGAAAATCCACAAATGATTCATTAGAACGCAATGCATCCGAAACATGTTACGGTTTGGTGTGCGTTGTGGTCTGAAGGAATAATTGGACCGTATTTATTTGAAGATGCGGAAGGAAATGCAGTAACGGTGAATGACGAACGTTATCGTGATATGATAACGCAGTTTTTTGTGCCTCAATTGGAAGATATTGCTCTTGACGACATGTTGCTTCAGCAGGACAGGGCCACATGTCATACCGCCCGTGAAACATTCACTGTGTTGCTTGAGTTTGCTCCTGGTAGTATCATTTCCCGGTTTGGTGGCCAGAATTGGCTGCCACGTTTTTTCGATTTGACACATTTGGATTTCTGGCTGTGGGGCTATCTGAAGGCACGGGTTTATGCCGATAAGCCCGCAACCAGCGAAGCATTGAAGGCCGAAATTAGACGCTCTATGAATGAAGTACCGGCACATGTATACAACAATGTTATTGCGAATTTTGTCAAAACAGTACGCGTATGCCAGCAAAGCCATGGCGCTCATTTACAAGATATTTTGTTTCATACATAACTCCCAAATGTATACATTATAAATCAATAAATATTTCAATACTTTACTACAGAGAACCATGTTTTATTGAACCTTTAAATCTTACGCTCTTATTTAAACACCCTTTATAAATAAATATCTGAAAAATAAAACAAGAAAAGACACCCAAATAAAATTTTACAAGACAATCGCAGTTTCAACACTTCTACAGTCATCAAAATAATCTAGAGAATAAGCCTTTATTTGCTAGTATTTTGCGAGCAATATATAACAAATGCTTCGTAATGTCATTCTAAACGTCAGTAGTGTTTGCTGCGGTGTTTCGACAGTTTAAGTGACAATAAGTTCTTATTAACTGAAAAATCAGTGGAACTTTAAATAAAGTGTAAGATTTGTTCATTTGTTATCCTGAGATTTTTGTGTATATTTTGCGATCAATTTTCTTTTCCTGTTTCCTTAGAAATAATTGAAGATGAAGAGACATCATCCAGACCGTGATAGGCAATTCAAAGCTATTGGAATGCTTGGAAGTGGTTTAACTCAAAGGGCCGTTACAGAAGCTCTCAACACGTCAAAAAGCGTCATCTATCGTTTGTGGTTGAGGTATCAGCAAACCAATTATGTGCGTGAACGTTATGTGGGACACACAAGAGCTATTGAACCAATTCATGACATATACTTTAGACATTGTGCATTAAGAAACCGCAACATTACGGTGACAGAATTAGAACGACACTCATGATGCGTTAATGTGCAATCAAACAGTGAGGAATAGACTCCATGCATATGGTCTTAATGCCTGTCGTCCTCTGAGAGTTCCTGTTTTGTCGAGCAGAAATCGCGGAAAAAGATTAGAATCGGAGCAGCATTTAAATTGAAGACAACAAAACGGGACATCTGTTTTGTTTCTGACGAATCCTGATTTGGTTTGCGGCCAGATACAAGAAGAACGAGAATCTGGAGACGTCCCACAAATGCAGAACGATTACCTACATTGCAAACTGTTCACAGCGTCCAAGAAGGTAGTTTAATAATATGGGGTGGAATATCTCTTGGTGGAAGAATTGGCCTCGTTCTCTTGGATCGATATTTAAACACCATTGACTATCGGGACATTATTTTTGAAAACGTTGTGCCATCATATGCTGCAAGAACTGGTAAAAATTTTCAACTCATGCACGACAATACGTGTTCGCATGTTCGCATACTGCAGGTATCATTCCTGCATTTCTTCAAAACCACCGAATGGATATTTTGCCGTGGCCAGCGTAATCACCTGATCCCATAGAACAAGTATGGAATTTGCTGCAAAGCAGCATACTGCGTTAAAACCTAGTCTTTGATACAAAATAACAATTGTATCAGTGTCTTGTAGAACTGTGGAATGCCACCGATCAACAAGAGCTAGACTACTTGATTATGCGCATGCCAAACAGGTGCAGAAAGGTAGTTAACATTCGTGGAGTTCCCACAGGGTACTGACATTGCACTCATTGTCACATGTTGACTGTTATTGATTTTTTTTAATCAAGTTTTGTAAGAATTTATTCATTTTGAAAATGATTTCTAAATAAACAGGCATTTCTCATTAAGTATTCTTAACTGTTACTCAAAGTAAACAACTAATGATGGTCCACTAATGCCTTCAATTATTCACCTGTATAGAGCAGTTCTTCATCAGGAATAGTATCAGTATCATCACTATCATAATTAGAGGCTTGTTCATCGTTATTGTTTCGATCAATTCAGGATCTTGGTCACTATCGTCAAATCCATCTGACTCCGAATCCATCTCACTTGGTGTCTCTACACTTTCATAGAAATACAATAACCGTTGCTCTTCCTTTAGGTTCATTTTAATTTCACTATCTCACTGAAAACTACAAAATACCTAACTACAGCATAATAACAATATAACAAAAAGCAACGTGGACGAATTAGTGTAATTGATTATAGTTAAATTCCATTAAAAAAATTAATATTTTTCGTTTGTCTGAGAATTGATACCAATTGTACTAGTGTACCACAGATGGCACTCGCCTTCAGATCCGTATTTCATTCTTGGAGTCATGAGTACCATGTTGGGTTGTCAGTAAGAAAAGCACAATGTTATCTCATATTCAGTAACGAAAAGCACTTTAAACATACTGGTGCCATTTCAAAACCATTGTATGTAAATAAATTTCATGGCCTCAAGATCAGTACTTTAACAAAATGTAGTGGCCTTCAAAAACTAACGTACGTGTACCAGAAAGTGCACACATGGCAGTCAACCTGTTAAATAACTTTCTAGTGTATTACTTACTCGTTTTGTCAGCTACTATCCCATTATTTGCTTTCTTAATTAAACTACCAATTTTGTCTGAAGTTTTTTTATGTTATGGTCCATGACAGACGGCAGACTATGTGCCCCAGCAGTGGCGTTGCGTGGAGAGTTTAGCAGAATAACAGTGCGCTCACTTAAAAATAAATATATCGAATCCCTATACAAAACGTTAAGAAAAAACATAAATAACTTACCCAACATGTTTACATTGTTGCAAAAAAATACGGATGTGCGCGATGAAAAAACTGTACCATAATATATGTTTCTGTATTAGTCTCGGAAAGGTTCATACGTAGCGACGTATATATATGTTTATATACAGAGAAGGATTGTTCGAGGTTGAGAGATGTTATATTTGCATAGTTAAAGCGCTCTTTGTATCTGTACAACGGATCTTCAGTATTGGTAAAGAGTTGCCCTAATTTTGTAAAATCTACATTTTTATCTAATACACTGTTAAATTCGGACACAATCACTTTTTTCATCTTCAAGGATATGCAGCACTAGTTTTACCTGGTCAATAATTGCTAATGAGTCCGATAAGGATAGCGCAGTGCTCTGTAAATCTTTTATTGCGTCCAGTATTGGTACGTAACTGTCGTAAATAATTTTTAAATTTGCTGCAACTTGAGGATTGTTAAATTGAACCTGGCTGAGCCGTATTGCAGCTGTTTCTTTGGCATCTAGTTGTAAAATCACTGATTTAATTTTTTCAAAATGTTTATAATAATAAAATGCTGCTTCTAACCAAGTACCCCATCGTATAAGAATTGGTTGCGGCGGCTCGGGTATATCAGGACACAGCGAATGAAATAACCGAATCCGTTTCGGAGATTTAAGAAAAACCGCTTTCGTTTGTCCTATCAGTTGATCCACATCAGGATAAGTTGTACGTATAGTGTTTGTTACAAGGTGTAAAGCGTGAAGCAAACATGTGACATGCATCAGGTTTGGTTGAATCGTTTTGAGTAAGTTTGCCGTGGAACACATAACCTTGGCAGCATCGGTAACTAACATTAACACTTGCTTCGGTAAAATCTCAAATTTGTGTAGTGTTTCTATTAATACATCATATATCGCTCTGGCAGTACACCCTTGCATTCGTTTACAGGTTAGTAAATAAGGAGGAAAAGGTCCTTGCGGAGTCAGCGTCCGTACTAGAATGGCTAGGATGGACTGTTTTTTAATATCTGTAGTTTCGTCTATTGTTAACCACAGGAATTTTTTTTTACCGTATTTTTCGTACAATTTACAATTCTCTCACGCACTGATGGTACGTAATTCCGTAGCGTACTTCTTGCTGGTAATTTCCACGTAGGATTGTATTTCTTCCAAAACTGACGAAACATTGGGTGTTCCACTTTCTGCATTGGTATATTGGGTGCAATTAACATCATTGTTAAATCACACACAAATTTATTATATGATCTGCGTCCACTATTATTCGATTTATGTTTGTCACTATTTATATGTCTTTGGCACTGACTTGCTTTCCAAGTTAATAAAGTTGTTTCACAAACTAAACATTTCACTACGGTACTGTCATATATTAAATCGGGAAACCGATGTAAAAATTTCTTTACTACGTTAGCATGCAACCGAGTCGATGCATTGTTTCTACGCACTCCCGACATTTTCAACATGATTGTGTTAACAATGTATCGCTTACAACGTCTCAACGGCAACTGAATTGATCGTCGTACGCTTCTACTCGATCCCTCCACATCACGCTACTGTTCGGGCACATAGTCTGCCGTCTTTAGTCATGGATGAATAATAAACCAGTTCTTTAGTTAATGTTTTAGGATATATTTATCGCCGGTCTGTGTTTTTTTTTTTTTTTTGGATAAACATATTGTTAATAATATTATAGGAACAACCGTTATTTGCTACTATATTATGTATTCTATGTAATTCTTTCTCAAAATTAGCTTTACTCAAGGGGACACTCATTTATCTGTGTATCATAGATTTATTCGGGGTCAGTTTATATTTTATAGGAAGAAATGAGGAAGCATTGTATCTGTATATGTGGATTTGTGAAAAATTGAAAATTAATGTTTATTATAATTGCATGTTATTATAAGATCCAGAAAGTTAATGGGACCATTAATCTCAGTTTCTAACGTAAATTTTATATTCTTATGAATAGTATTTATGTAGTCATAAAATACTTTTAATTGTCTGTTCCGTCAAAGAAAATAATTATATCATCTACGTTCCTATACCAGTAAATGCAGTTGTTGTGCAATGGGTTTTTACTAATTGATTCCTCGACTTGATCCATAAAAATTTGCGCTAATAGAGGGCTTAATGGATTACCAATGGCTAAACCTGTTGTTTGTGTAATATTCATTGTTAAATTGGAATTCATTTTGTTTGATGCATACATTAAGGAGATCTAATATTTCTCTCGTTATCATAGGATGAGGTAATTGAGACGATATAATATCTTTTACCTAGATAGTTGGAATATTAGTAAATAAATTAGTAACATCAAAGCAGACAAATTATTCAAGAACTGCGTTTACTAATAATAGGTACGTAGACGATATAATTATTTACTTTAACGGAACAGATACACAATTAAAAATATTTTATGGCTACATAAATACTATTCATAAGAATATAAAATTTAATGACATAGAAATGAAAAACAATATTACTTAATTTCCACTTTATTGAGGTAAAATCACATTGCAATTGCTTCGATACACAGTGTCTTCCTCGGATGGAGTTGTATTGCAAAGTAAACCTAAAAGATGTTGATAAAATCGTAAAATAGGGTTAATAAAGGAGAATTGCCGAAATTCATGTGATTATTAAGTAAAAGGTCGGTATATTTGTATGTCAAAACTTCCATAGCTTCTAATAAATTTAATTTTTCCGATTAATTTTCTATGTCTAGAATTTTAATGTTTAATTAAAATTATGGGCTTCTTCTCTCAGATGTACTGCAAAATGTGAATCATTCTTATTATTCATATAACTTCGTTCTTGTTCCTTGATTCTTTTAGAAAATGGCTTACCTATCCGGCCTATATAAAATTGAGGGAATGCTGGAAACTTGAATATAGTCCATCTAATAATGATATTTTTCTACTCCCATACTTTAATTGTATTATTAGATATACGGGACCTGTACTTTAATTATGTCCATTAAGATATAAATTTACATCCAATAGGTATGCGACATCCCAATATTTGGTCAATATGTTTTGGTTGCCCTAAATAAAAATATTAACTACTAGCAATGCCCCGCGGTTTCACCCACGTAGATACCGATCTCGTGGCAGTGGAAAGTCTACTAAGTCGGACTATAGATTTATTTTTGTAAACATAAAAGTTTTATTTCACTTAGTTTTTAATTACATCCTTTCCGATTATTAGATACACACTTACATTCATTATCAAATCAATATACAGATTTTACTTGACAACGAATATACATACAGTGTGTATAAGCCAAATGGAATAAATTCATTATTTCGGTTACTGTACATATTTATAAAAAATCCCGAAACATGTCATATTTAATTTATAAATTAACATTCTTCAACGTGAAAATGTGATCCCTACCTTCAACCCCCTTCCAATGACAGGTACAACCCCCATTTTTTTAAATAGGAAGTATAGGCTTGTGATATATCGTTGTAAAGGTCTCTTTATTTTCTATTCAAAAATGTGATAATTTTCATGTTTGTTGCAACAATTAAGATAGAATAAAATAAAATCATGTTGTTATCGAAATTCGCTACAATATACTAAAAAAATAAAATTTAATGCAAAATGTAAAGAAAAATTTAAAACGCCAAAAAAAAATATGAATGTCAATGAAGTAGATGTTCAAAATGCTCACCATGAACGTCTTGGCAACATCCTAATCTTAAATAAAACTGTCTTCTAACATTATTTAACGTATCAGGCGTGATCGACCTAATCGCAAGCGTTATTCGTTCTCTTAAGTCATTTAAATTCAAAGGTTTAGTTTTGTACACAATGCTCTTCAAATATCCCCATCAAAAAAAATCAAGTAAGGTCAGATCAGGTGATCGCGCTGGCCATCCTCGCCTTCCTATCCACCGATTGGGAAATATTGCATCGAGGTACTGCCGGACATTGCGTTGGTAATGTGGTGGTGCTCCATCCTGCTGAAACCATATCGTATTCATTGGAACTTGAGGGTTTCCTGGATCAGGATATAAATTTGCCAAAGTTGGAATGACATCATTTTGAAGTAGTACCAAATAACAATCGCCATTCCAATTGCCCTCAATGAAAAAGGGACCAATGATATGGTTTTCAACAATACCTGCCCAAACATTAACTTTTACTGGGTATTGTGTGTGTTCTTCCCTCATCCAGTGAGGATTTTCCGTATACCAGTAGCGGCAATTTTGCCGATTAACATGACCGCTAAGAGAAAAAGTGCACTCATCAGAAAACATAACGTCTTCTAAATTGATAATATTGTTATCCAGCATGTCCATCATTCGCTCACAAAAATAAGCTCTTCTATCAAAATCGTCTTCCATAAGCTCCTGAGTAGATATCATTTTATAGGGATGCATTTTATTTTCTTTTAATATGTTTACTATCGATGTATGGCTAACATTTAATGTAGTGGATGCATGTCTACTCAATGTATGTGGGTTTTCCATAAACTCAAGCATCACATCTACTTTGATTTCATCACTCAGTGCATTGGCAGCTGGTTTTTTTATCTGCCTTACATGACCAAACTCTCGAAACTGCTTCTCTATCTTACTCATTGTTCCTTGAGCCATAGGCGGTAAATCAGGAAATTTCTCATGAAATAGGCGGGTTACTTCTTGTTGTGTTCGGGTTCTATCTCCGTAACCAATCATTTGTATGACTGTTATTTTATGCATTTCCGTTAATCTAACCATTTCCCAGAATTGTATTTTACGAAATTCAAACTAAAATTGTCAAACTGTCAATTTAAATGACAACTTTTAAATAAAAAACAATTTACTAAGGCGTTTTAAACAAACTAATGTTGCCACGGAAACTTTTTAAAGTATTTTTAATGGATACCATCTAAAAAGCACATTGGTATGGTTTTTACTCACTTTCTTATTATGAAGGCCTAAACGGGAAGTAAGTAATGCAATGATGCCTTTGATGTATGTATTAAATCTTTATAAACGCAAATGAGCATCTACTTCATTGACATTCATATTTTTTTCTGGCGTTTTAAATTTTTCTTTACATTTTGCATTAAATTTTATTTTTTGAGTATATTGTAGCGAATTTCGATAACAACATGATTTTATTTTATTCCATCTTAATTGTTGCAACAAACATGAAAATTATAACATTTTTGAATAGAGAATAAAGAGACCTTTACAACGATATTTCACAAGCCTATACTTCCCATTTAAAAAAATGGGGGTTGTACCTGTCATTCGAAGGAGGTTGAAGGTAGGGATCGCATTTTCACGTTGAAGAATGTTAATTTATAAATTAAATATGACATGTTTCGGGATTTTTTATAAATATGTACAGTAACCGAAATAATGAATTTATTCCATTTGGCTTATACACACTGTATATCTAACTAATACATTTTTAAATTCGTAACATCATATACGTAGAATGTCCGACATTAGTAAATTTAAAAATACTCTACAGGTATTGAAAAATTCTTGATTTCAAGTAGGAAATGATAGAATTTTTTAAATCGGTCCAGTAATTTTTAGCTTGATTATTATAAATTGTTAAAAATAAAAACAAAAATTCAAAATGCAAAATTTTCTTCTATTATATTAGAGAAGAGATTTATATGTAGAACTTTAGTGTCTAAGAACTTCCCTATACACAACATTTGACGTAATTTTGTTTTGTGGCAGCAAAATAATTTGATGTTCTGGAGTTCCGACTCGGGATAGGCCAACATACAATTGCCCGTCGGTAAAACATTCTTTACGAAGGTCAATCCCTACTAAATTGAAAGTTTGTCCCTGTGAATTATTAATAGTTAAGGCAAAGGATGTTTTTACCGGAAATTGAATTCTTTTAAAAGGTATATCCGGGGGTATCATTGGTATCCTTGGAATATGAGCTAACTCACCAGTTGCAGGCCCAGTTATAATGGTCGCTACAATTAAGTTGTCTTTCAGTTCTTCAATGAGTAGTCTCGTCCCGTTACACATGTTTGGTGGGCTTAAATTTCTCAAAAGCATGATTGGCGCCCAATTTTTAATGCTAAATTGGTGGTAGTCCTGCAGGGTTAAGTGAATTTAAAAATTCCTGTCGGTAATGAACTGCATCTTCTGTATTAGAAACTGTATCTATCGATTTGTAATGTTTAACCTGGCCGGGAACTTTTTGTGTGATGATATTATTTATTTCGTCGACCGTCTCATTCCGAGGCGACACTATTGCTCTAGAACACAGCCAATGATAGTCTTTTTCAAGTAAATTTTCAATGTCAGGGTATACCGCATCTATCAAATTTTCTAAACTATAAACTATTTGGCCCAGAGACTCATCTAAAAGAACTTCATAAGTGGTTATATTTGGAGACGAAAAAATGCCTTCACCAAGTTTTAAGAATTGTTGTGGAAAATTACTTTGGGTGTTTCTACGGAGGTGAGCTCTCATGTTAGTCCGCAAATGCAAATGTTGAATCGATGCCCAAAGGGGAGATGACTTCAAGCAAGATTTGATAATATTTTCCCGCGTGCCCCTGTTAACTACTGGAAGGGTCTGTCTGAAGTCTCCGGCAAACACAAAAGTTATACCACCCATAACAGCTGCAGAGTTTCTAAGATCTTTTAAAGTTCGGTCCACAGCCTCCACATGAGCTCTGTGGTTCATAGTGCATTCGTCCCAAATTATTATTGACGCGTCTTGCAATATTTTCCCAAGAGATCCATTCTTGCGGATAGAACATGTTGACTGTTGCTCCAAAGAGACGGACAGTGGGAGTTTAAATGTGGAATGTGCAGTCTTACCCTCACTCAATAAAGTTGCAGCAATCCCTGACGAGCCACTGCTATTGCTATTTTGCCTGTCTGTCTTATCTTAGCAAGAATCAAATTAGCGAGAAATGTTTTTCCTGTACCTCCTGGAGGGTCTTAAAAAAAAATGTCCCCCTGTTGTTGTCTATGCTGTCTATTATTGTGTTAAAAGCATGTTTTTGATCAGGGACTAATTTTGAGACATTGTCATTGACAAATGCTGTTAATTCATCGGTATTATAACGTGCTATAGTGTCTGTATTATTGTGGGAACGAATTGAAGGAGGTAATCCAACATCACTCAAACTTTTATCAATTAATCGCAACAGTTTATTTTCTATTTCTATTAAACCTTCATTATAAATGTCTTCACTGAAAGGTAAAGTAAAATCTTGGTTGTTCTGTCTGATTCTATGTCTAATATCTTCGCATAAATGTTCTTTAAAATTATCCCACAATTTCATTGGTTCCGATGGGTGACAAAATAAAAGAATGATTACAAACAGCTCTCTTAGATTTTTTGGACACTCTGAAAGCGAAGCTTCACGTAGGGCATAGTCCCAATGGTCATCATTTTCAAGTAAACCCAAATCACGGCAAGCTGCCTGAAACGTCTCCTTGACAATACCATACCCTGATGTAGCAGAATCCGGAGATAAAAACACTCCGATTGTGACGGATGTATCCCGTAAACTCTACCTAAAGCGGCGTCTCTTTTTATCCCCGGATGGGCAACTACATCTTCATCACGCTTTCTTCTTTTGAATTTATTATTAGCCCAAGTATAGTATTGCGGAACTTCGGGGTAAAGCAGAGTTTTGGCGAATTCATCTTCAATACACAGATCAAAAAACGCCAGCAAAGTCGTTTTGCGTGGGTTTTGGGCTACTTGTTGAGCTGTTCCTGATGTAAAATAGACCCTCTGACCATTTTCTAGATGGACAACTAAATGCACTACAGTAGGATACCGGTCGTGAATTGGAAATTCTAATATTCTCCATACAGCTTCAGATGTACTAATATATCGGCCATTTAAATAGTTTTCTACTTCATTGTTTGGATTTCTAACGCTGAATATGGCTTGGTCTGATCCTTTATTAATATATTTGCATATATATTTTATAGCTTGGACCGAGTGGCAATATTCAACATTGATATGAGCGTTGAATGTTTTGCATAACAGTGGGGAATAAGGGACAATCCACCTATTATCTATGGTGACCCTACTTCCCCTAATATTCAATGTAGTGTTCCGACCTCCATTTTCCGTGTCACGGCGACGATATACTGGATAACCATCCACTCCGGTCTGGGTATCGTTAACAAAACGTCGAGGGTATTTTTTAGTGCAGATACCGTTCCTCATACAGGGAGCCGTTAAGTTCTGCTCTCCGCACGGTCCATGCACCATATTTTTTGTTATGATATCGAACAATCCTGGATCAATTTGTGGGTCAGGTAGCTCGGCAACTATAATACTATCAATTTCGTCTGGCTGGATTTTTCTTTCCAGCCAGAACAACAAATGACAGTGAGGTAAGTCGCGCTTTTGCCACTCTACACTTGCCGTATGGCATTTTACTTTGCCGAAAATTTCGTTTTTGGTAAATAATTTTATGAATTTTTTCATTTTTAAATGAAACACCCTCGCTATAATATCATGTCGGTCGAAGGACCGTTGACCTGGTAATAGCAATGCTTTAATTTCATCCCATTCCGGGTTGCATGTCAATGTGACAAATAAGTCAGGTCTCCCATAATTTCTGACGTAAGTCATTGCATCTTGTGTTTTTTCATGAAAATAACGCGGAGAACCTGTAAAAGATGATGGTAATATTATATGTTGACCAATATTTGATGGGTCAACATTTGCGTCTTGGTTTAAGGCATCTCTAAGATGTATGTAATCGTCAGCCCTCAGTTGTTGTTGATTCCGAGAAATATAATTTAATCTTTCAGAAATAATTTTTGCCATCATGTCGACACAATATTGGCTAAATAAGTCTCTGTAATAATGTAAAGTATTAAAAGAATTTGCTCTTATCATCAGTCAATAAGCGTAAAGTTGCATACATGTAACATTTTTGTTCCGAGCTGTACCTTGTTGTGGGATGGTTAAATAATAACCATCTTCTCCTCTAATAAACATTATGGGGTATTGTAGGGGGTCATATGAGCGGTGTAATTCTGAAACTCTTCTTAGCTGTCCGTGTTTACTGTGCAAAACTATATCCCGGGGGCCCTTCTCTTCATCGACCAAGAGAACGGCTACCTCGTTTACATTAGGAGCATTATATCTAACTCTGTGTGCTATCTGTGGTGTGCGATCAGAATGAATAATTAGCTTTAAATTTTCCGAAGTGTTAAGTTCTAAATTTTGTTTAAAACTTTGTATATATACATTGTGACTATTCAACATGATATATGGTATAGAGAAGAGATATAGAGATGGCCATGACTACCTATCTGACACATCTAGAAATTAATAAATTTGACAGTTCTCTGCAGTTTACTTGTAAGTTGTTAAATTTGGGTCTTTTGGAAAATATAAACAGTAAAAATGAGCGATTGAGGGAGTGGAATGGAAAATTTGACTCCACCAGAAATTATGGAACAAGTCTCAATAGTCACGAACAATTTATTACTAGCGAAATCGGCAAAAACCATATTGAACATAGTTGTCATTTGGAATCAATAAATTTTAAATATAAAATGCAATTTTTTTCGTTATTACTGCTGGTTGTAGAAAAAATGGTGTATGCAATTCGCATTTAATGGCTATTAAGGACAGTCGTACTCTTTACGACACTCGCGTTTAGCTGGTGTCGTAACTCTCATGCTCGTGTCTTAATGGCCATTATGAAATGCTCATTACATAACATACTATTACGGCATGACAGACGCACTAATAAGAAGGATAAGTTGGATATAGGAGAAAACTTATGGTCGAAAGCTTTGTTGTTTTATGACTCAATTTTGAGAGTGGGATGAAGCTGATGATGTCTTAGAATTAAGAGCTTCTCAAAGGCGCGAACTGAGAATTGCGATGTCGATGAGATAAATATGTTTAAAATATTCCTTGTGAAAAAACAATTAAAATGATATCAAACTGGATATGATTATTATGAAGAAGACTTGTACATAAATATGTAATTAATAACTAAATTTAAAACGAAATGTAGGAATTGTAAACGAACGTTTAGATGCTTGAGTTGAACGTGCAGTCAGGTAGATTTTTTGGAAAGGTCATTTAACCAGAATGATAACAAACGATAACAAAAGAAAAGTAGGTTTGCCTTTGTAAACGAACAATGAAAAATGACTAAATGTTTGAATTAATATTTTAAATTGGAAATATATTCCGTGAAGAATATAATTTAGAATTTAATTAAAACATTTTTAATATACGAAGTGTAACACTATATATCAAAGATAAAAATAAGAAACTAGATCTTCTTAAATCATTAGAAATTTATGGATAAAAAATTAGGCCTAACTTTAAATAACCAAACTGATCTATCCTATACTCCATTCCTCCAACTGAATTTATAATGACTTGTATTTACTATTAACGTAAACTCTATATACTGATGTCCTAAAGAAGACATCAGTCGTCCACCCGATGAAGTCGTAGTACGATGAAACAATATTGTAGTGAATAAACTTTCCCCATTAGAGACAGCCATGCTTTTTGATAATGGTTGGTAATCTGTCACAAATGTATAAATTTGAATGAGCATCGCCGTGTCTAATGAGAAGAGTTTTCGAAGGCGCGTTACTTTGGAACTAAAATCTGTACAGTGTATTTATTTATTTAATGATATGGAGTTTCAACAACTGTCTCCCTCAACAATTAACATATTAATATTATTATTAAAATATCGCTATTTTCTTAATTTATCTTTCCACAACAAATGATATGCCAGTTAATTTGTTGGTGTTGCCAAATTCAGGTATTATTTTTAGCCGTTTAGTTAATTTTCTTTTATAAGTTAGTAAGGAAATTTTGTTATTTTTGAGGTCCTTGAAGATTGCAATAATCATTTTTCAAAAATATTTTGTACACATATTATTTAGTTACTGAGTCATCCGGTATTTCTTTACAAAAGTTTCTAATTCAAGATTTTCGATGAAACAAGGGAAGATACCCAGCCAAAAAATTGAAATTTCGTTAGTGAATCGTCCGTGCATCTTAGGACATACTTTTTGTGCCAGTGTCCTGCTACTTCAAAGCAAAAAGTTTCAGCTTGCTAGAAAAATTAGGGTGTCATAAAGGTAGGGTCATTTTGAAGATACGATCAACGTCTTTCTAGTGTTGTATATAGCCTCATAGAGGGCGTCAGTAATAAACCATTACTTGTCAAAATTAATCTCGATATTTCGTTAACCGAAATCTAAAGTTTCATCAAGATACGACGAGTGATTTAGTCATAGTGAATTTCTAAAGTTTATAAATTTGCCGAAAAATGAAATTAAGTTTTGAAAATTTTCGCGCAATAATTTTTTACAACTTCCGAATAGGATTAACTCCTCTGCTTTTGAAGATGAAGCATCACATCAATCGACAATTTCGCGTTGGTACTGTGAATTCCAACGTGGGCGAACCAATATTAGCGGCGATCCCAGGACAGGTCCACCAAGAACAGCAGTCACCCAGAAAAACATCGATGCTCTGCGTAGCCTGGTTAAGGAAGATAGACATGTGACATATCGTAAAATTAAGGCATCCATGGGTATTTCAAAGACCTCAATCAACGAACATATATAATGAAATTGGTGTTAGAAGGTTAGTTTACCGTTGGATTTCACATCTTTTAACCGTAGGGCAAAAGTCGTCTCGCGTTAATTGGTGCCGAAAAGCTTTGAATCCTGGATTTATTCCTATGAACCCGAAAGTAAACGTCAGTCTGCTGTTTGGGTGCTTCAAAATGAAGAGAATACGACAAAAGTTATCCATACGCGAAGTGTGTCGAAATAGATGGTCGCAACGTTTGTTTTAAAATCAAGTCATGAAGCTACAATTCCTTTGCAAGATCGATGAACTATTAATGCGGATTGGTACAGAACTGTTTGTTTGCCATAAATAATAGCTGTTCCCCGAGAAACCAACCCTCGACGGCGAATCATCCCTCATCATGACAATGAGAGTTTGCACACACCTCAAAAGACAATTGAGTTTTCCAAGCAGCAAATTAACGAATTAACAAATCATCCTCCGTATAGTTCCGACCTAAGTTCCAAAGATTTTTTACGTTCCAAAAGATCAAGAATGGAATCCGTTGTCGACAATTTCAGTCGCCGGAGGAAGCAGCAGATGACTTCAAAATGGCAATTTTGATTTTCCCAACTGAAGACTGACACCCGAAGTGCGGATGAAATTGAACCCGAAAATACCAATTACGTGATTTTTAAGATCAGTTATTGATGGCAAGCAATATACTGCAAATCAAGTGCGAGAGTTATTTATAGACAATGAACCCATTAGTTGCATCTACTGTCGATAGCGAACACGATTCGGATGAAGAACATGACATAGGGGAATATGAAAATAATGCAGCTCCTGGCAATTTAGGCGCCGAAGTTAGTGTAACAGACAACAATCAATCACACCATTTAACTGAAAATGGTTCTTCAATTTTTTCACCATCAGGTTATGTTTACGGAAAAACCTATACAAGTAGTCAAAACAACCTCCAATTTTAGGCCGTACCCAAAGTTGTGATATTATTGTGTATCTTCCCGGATTAAAATCTGCGACAAAAAAACGTATAGGAAAAGAAACCTATCGATTATTGGTAGCTTCTAATAGCCACCGGAATGATTGATAGAATTGTAGAGTACACAAATGAAAAAATAACGGATTTGTCTCATACATATGAAAAAATAGCTTCCTTTGTCAACTATACAGACGAAGTTGAAATTAAAGCATTTTTTTGACTATTGTATTTCACATTAATTTTTCAATCAAATCATGAAGACATCGAAGGCTTATTTGCTACAGACGGTACTGTCAGGGACATACTTCGAGGTACAATGCGCGATTGCCGGGTAAATTGTATCCTATACGTGATATATTTGAATTATTTATACAGAACTGTAAGAATTGTTATAGTCCTAGAGGATCTCTCACAATAGATAAGATGCTTGCAGGTTTCAGGGGTAGATTGTATATGAAGAGTAAGCCAAACAAATACGGGCTGAAAGTGTTATGTCTTTATGCTGCAGAAACACACTACCTTCTAAATGCCTTTGTATATATTGGTAAAAGAGAAAATCCATAGCCTAATCCACACAAACTGTCAGTGCCAGTTCAAACGGTGCTATCATTAATCGATCTAGTTCGAAACAGAAACATTACCACAGACAACTGGTTCACATCCTTGGAATTAGTTAAAGAATTACGCAAGAACAAACTAACCCTTGTCGGTAGTATAGGTAAAAATAAACGTGAAATACCACAGTATATTGTTCCAACTAAATAACCTAGACCGGGTACTTCTAAATTTGTTTTTCCAAGCAACACAACTTTAGTGTTCAAGTGTCGTATGTACTATCGTGAGCAATTGAAAGTTAACACTTTATTATGTTGGCATGTCAAAATTTCAAAATTTATCTAATGTATACAGTACTTTTGAAGTGTCAGTGTCAGCATTTAATCATAACATAAATGACATTAGCTTGACAATTTAGTAAAATTTACGCAGCTATAATAGTGCGTTTACTTTCAATTGCTCACGATAGTACCTAAACAAAATAAATATGTTCTCCTACTATCGTCTAAGCACCATGACAACAGGTTAGACGAAGTATCGAAGAAACTTGACATGATTTGATACTACAATTCAACAAAGGCTGACGTTGATGCATTAGACCAGAAGTGTGCAAACAGGTCGCAGAACCAGGAGATGACCTTGTGCTCTTTGGTAAGCTTTAATAAACATAACTTCTGTAAATTCTTACATTTTATTTCAAAGTGGAACTCAAACCTCGTTGAAGCGACGAAATCTTATATTTGAGTTAGGGCAATCATTAATTGAACAAGGCCTAAAACGACGATTATTGGCAACAAGACTTCCTAAGGAACTTCACTCCATTATGAAGAGCGACGAATCCACAGTGAATCTAAAGCCCTTCACATCTCAGGTAGAGCTTCCTCAGTTAGAATGTAGATCAAAACAAGTACGAGGAAAACGCCGTGGGTATCACACTTGTCGGTCTCCATTAAAATAATAAACACCGTACAGTTTGTGACAAATGTTGTAATCACATCTGTAAGGCTCACAGTGCAGCTACCTTGTTATGCGAGAAATGTCAGAAGTGACCAGTAGATGTGACAAGTGTGTCTGCACGTTTATTTATGCATTAATAAATTGATATTTTATTGTTTTTTTTTAATTAAGCCTGTTCCTAGTTGTAAGTAAATATCTAGCTAGTTTTTCAATTCAGATATATTAGAGTTTAAATTTCAAGTATAATATTTTTTCTTCAAACGTACTAAAATATGATAATTTTGTTACTGAATACATACCTCAGAAATAATTAATTTTTTTACTAGTAAAAAAATGGGCTCATTTCTTTACTAGTAAAAAAATATAACCGACCAATCACAACTCTTTAAAATGACTGAACGATTATTTGATATACGCCACCAGAATTAATCAAAATCGCCAATCAAGCTGCTGCAACACTAATCCCGACCAAATCGCGTAAAGTGTACGAAAATGCGTTTGAAAAATTTCTGAAGTGGACTAGAGAACAAACAACTACACAAAAAACGCTTTGTTGGCATATTTTGCAAATTTATCGAAAAGTTTGAAAAGCTCCACCTTATGGGTACAATATTCGATGACTAAAACTCAATTAAATTTAACACTATGTAAATATTTGAAATACCAACAAATTGACAGCGTTTTGAAAGCGTCAAGGCGAAGGTTATAAACCAAAAAAATCTAAGATACTACTAACTGAGGACGCCTAGATGGCAGAAACATATGTATTAAGCAGAAGTAAATGCTGAAAATACGAGGGGTTTTGTCCATGTGCATAGTTACAGATATGTAAATTATTTACATGTTTGTTTCATATTGTACAAACGCTTTATACGTGCTTAACCTATTGTCATACTTAAACAAAACCTTTTAGTATATTTACCGCCATCTGGCTGGTTGTTAATGGACTACATCTACATACGTATTTTATCGTTTCCCGTAGCAGCTTAGCTGTTCGAACGATAGGTAGCCCTCCAGATAAAGTCTCTTTCGCCCGTAAGATGTCAATTATTAAATAGTTGTCTTCTTATAGGACGGAACTTGCTTGATCTATGCGGGCTATTTCAGTAAATTTAAATGCAGATACAAACCAGTTGTTTATAACAGGTTTGTATTAATTTGTATACATTGCTTCACTAGCTTAACTGAGGACGCCTAGATGGCAGAAACATATGTATTAAGCAGAAGTAAATGCTGAAAATACGAGAGGTTTTGTCCATGTGCATAGTTACAGATATGTAAATTATTTACATGTTTGTTTCATATTGTACAAACGCTTTATAAGATACTATGTTAAGGGGTAATTGACAATTTCTTACTTAATGCACTGAACAGAGAATATCTGGCTGCCAAGGTACGTATAAGTGTCAATGCACAATATAAAATTTTCACCAAACCTTTTTCTTAGGTTGCATTAATTTTTGGAATTACCGGTGCATTCCGTTGTGATGAGCTTCTGCACATGGAAATAGATGACATTAGTAATTTAGGTAATTTAGTTTTAGTTAATATATCCAACGCTAAGAAATAAGTAATTAAACTTCTAGTTTCAAAAATTCTTTTATTGTAAATACCACTACAATATTGTTTCGCCATACAATGGCTTCATCAGGTGGATGAAATACTGAATATGTACAATACAAGTTTGAATATTTATGTGAAAATTATTGGGGAATGGTGGTGGAAAAATTTTTACAATCTTAAATTTAGTAGAGGGGAGTTGTTTAAATCTAGTTGGTCATTTAAAGCTAATCCTAAACTATTGTATCTATTAATTTCTAAGTTTTCTAACAGGTTAAGTTTTTTACTTTTTTCTTGAATGTGTAAAATATTGAAATCTATATTAAATCTATGATTGATATCTATACAATGACTTTGCGAAAGTTGAATCTGTTTTCTTTTCTTTATGGCTTCTCTCGTGTTCTTTCATCCTAATTTTGAATGTCCTCCCCGTTTGTCCTATGTACACCTTATTACAATCTTCGCATGTTAACTTATATACACTTATACACACATAGGACAAACGGGGAGGACATTCAAAATTAGGATGAAAGAACACGAGAGAAGCCATAAAGAAAAGAAAACAGATTCAACTTTCGCAAGTCATTATATAGATATCAATCATAGATTTAATATAGATTTCTAAATTTTACACATTCAAGAAAAAGTAAAAAACTTAACCTGTTAGAAAACTTAGAAATTAATAGATACAATAGTTTAGGATTAGCTTTAAATGACCAACTAGATTTAAACAACTCCCCTCTACTAAATTTAAGATTGCAAAAATTTTTCCACCACCATTCCCCAATAATTTTCACATAAATATTCAAACTTGTATTGTACATATTCAGTATTTCATCCACCTGATGAAGCCATTGTATGGCGAAATAATATTGTAGTGGTATTTAAAATAAAAGAATTTTTGAAACTAGAAGTTTAATTACTTATTTCTTAGCGTTATAATGAAGTTTCAACAAGTATCTCCTTCGTCAATTAACTAATATATCCAATACCAAAACTAATAATGCCCGTTAATTTACTATAATCGGAGACTTTTACATAAATATGTACAGCCACAAACTACACCAGATTTTTTATTAACTATCAAAATAGAAAATGTCACAATGTTGTAATTGGTATACACAAAATATCTAGCGTAGCTAAAGAAACTGCTTGCTATTTAAAATAGCCAGATCCATCGCAATATACCGGCCATTGTCTTCGACGTACTTCAACCACACTTCTTGTGGATAACGGTCGAGATATTACTTGTTTAAAAAGACACAGAGGATGGAAATCCATTAATGTTGCTAAAGGTTACATACACGAATCTATATCAAATAAAAAACTACAGCAAGGAGAATATTGAATCCAACGAACTGCAGATCCCATACCACTAATCAGTAACCTGATTCTAGCACCACTGAAAATAGAGTTGAAGCAACTACTACTACTACTATCAACACTAACATTGAAATAGGCAGTAGTTTCAATATATAAATTGTTCTGTTAATAATTGTAGCTTTAATATTTTTGTGTACTATAAATGTTTAAACAAAGTGCTTTGACAATTGTTTGACATATATATAAAATCTACTTTTAAGCAATTATAATGCATGATATATTTAAATGTCTAGTTCACAAGAATGGTAAAAATCATTTGAAGAAAGAATAATATACATCATACTGAATGAAAAGCTTTTTGAGTCCCGCCCAGTTTGCACTGTCTCGGCTATCGCCTCGACAGCAAACTTTTGGGCTCGACACAAAAATTGTAGCTTTCTACTCCTAGTAATGTAATATACTATTGTTATGAGTTTGTAATGCAAAAAAACTGTAAAATCTTTTGTTCTATATGGATCTGTTGTGTGTACTGCCAAAAATGGATTAACGAAGCCAAATTGAAATAAACACACAATTAGTGCTTAGATTCTTGTTAAAAAGTTACGGCTCCGAAATGACGCGACCATACCAGTTATGCCAATAAATATGACGATACCAGTCAAGGGTTAACAATTGGTTTGAACGAATGCATAAGTGTATCAATTTTTGTGAAAATATTTTGAAAAGCAATAAAACACTTTGAGTCGATCCACTGTTTGTGATTTCTTATGTCTATCTGTAACGCTAAAAACACTTTCCTCGTATTCCCCAAAGTGTGTTGCAAATGGTTATATAACTGTTGGATATTAAACAATTTTCTAAACAGTGTAGCCATAGATAACAGTATTTATAACTCGAACAGATTTCGCGTTAATGCAATATTCATTTATAGAAGTAGTTCTTTTTTTGTAGAATAATGAATCAAAAAATGTGAAAGCAAGTCACTAATTGGAAGGTATTTTTTTGCCAATAACATATGCACTGCTAATCCTCGTTCAATTGCAAAGCAAAACATTCTACAAATATTTCAAGCGAGATACGATCACTCATAAAAGCCACACATTTAATAAATCAGATCGATAACTTCGATAAAAACAAACCAGCATTAACAGATTTTTTTTGAAATGTACAATCTACATATGGATAGATACACATATAATACTTACACACATAACCTATACGAATACATATACGTTATTCTAATTCTTGTATCTCTACTGCTTACCATGAAGAGTTGCGTCATATATATTAATCATACACGAAGTACATACATTACTAACATAAGTAAAGAGATCTTGTCTTGGTGGACCACGTTGCCTATTATATTACTTTAATGAAACAGTATTTAGAGATGGATCCCATTACATGGTGAGAGATAAAATAATTTATTTCTGAAAGTCCAAATTGCTATATCTAATCGTCGGATCGGATCCGTAGGTAGAAAATACTACGACATGACTTAAACACGAGTCTGAAGGAGATACGTTAATCTATATTGACATAATGCGTCTAAAACGCAATAAAAATACCATTTGTTCTCTTAATGGATTTGTTGTCGATCGACGTGTCGATGAATTGTATATTTGTCGGGAGCTACTTTGCCCTTCGGTCCATCTGGAAAGATTATTTCATAAAATATATAAGAAACAATTACACACATATTATCTGTAGTATAACATAGGTTTCTAAAGTTTTGAAATTCGTGTTATAATTTTTTTATTTCATTCAAGCACGAACATGATTAGTCATTTTCGAGGTACAGGTCGTCAACTGTACACAACAGGGGCTAGACTGTTAGGAGCTCTCCAGATTCACATAACATGTTGGTTTCTTTCGGGATCGGTATGCCGGTCGTCAACTGTACACAACAGGGGCTAGTCAGTTAGGAGCTCTCCAGATTCACACCACATGTTGGTTTCTTTCGATTTCGGTTATCCTTAACTGTTGACGAAGTGAAAGCCAGATCAACATTTTTATCATCCTACGGCGAAAAGGTGTAGTAAGAAAGCCACAGAACTCTTTTCACACACCATATACACTATAAGCCTTCTTGATATAGGGGTATTGATATATTCTTAGCCTACTATTGAGACAATTTAAAGTTGGGACTTTAAATTGGAATATTTTATTATTCCACATAGTCTCTTCCTAAATTAATACACTTAATTCAGCGATATTGCTATGCCTTTAACCCTTCTAAAAAAATATTCCAAACCAGCTCATCACAGTTTCTATTACCTCTTCGTTGCACAAAAATTGACGTCCTTTAAAGCTTTTTTTAATCGAGGGAACAGATAATACTCTGAGGGAGTTCCATGTACGACTCCCTCCGTAGAAATATCTGTCTTCCAAATTAAACTTTACCTAGAAATGGGTTTCCTCCAACTTGAAACCAGTAGACTATATACAACATTGGAAGATTCACCCTCGTTACACACGAAATACTCGCTTGAAGTTTTCCTTCTTTACGGAGACCCAATACTAAATCTCATAGGAGCACTCCTAACACAATAGAATAAACAAAATCTGTTGTAATAGTTCTAACTAAATAAACAATGTTAATTAAGATGATTTCAAAGGAAAAGAACTATTCACCACTATAGGGACAAACTCTCAAACAAAATAATTCAGAACACAAAGTCGACAAGTTCCAAAATCCGCTGAAAAAACGCGTAAACGACAATACAGGTATACTCAACCCAAACTCTGTCGTCTAATACAACTTAAATTATTTAAATCCGGCCATACCGAAGCATACAAAATGCTTTTATACAATTATAAAAAATTAACTATGTCGACTCAAGGTACCCAGCACCCACTTGTGGTCTCGTTGACTGTTGAACCAAGACGAAGGACCATTCCAATTAGAAATGTCTATACCTCTAAAGTCGTAGTTCTCAAAACATCCGATAGATAGAGTGGACGTAGCAAAGCCAAACGGCGTACACGGAAATGTTGTTAGCTATATTACAATAAATCTGATAAAATAAGAAAAATAGTTAATTATATTTTCTATCAAGAGTTACAATTACCAACGACAGTCCGAAATGTAGGCACTAGATATCACTGAACAATTCAATACGACCAAGGAGAAATTTAAAGAAATACTATAGAATTAATCTAACAAGACATTGAATTAAAAGGTTCAACCAAGAAATGGTTTCATATTATACTATTATCGTTACAAATATAAAATTCTCCATCCTAAGCAATTCACACACATACGCAGGCGAAACGCACGTACCTATAGTTATCAAACGAATATCTTAATACGATTACAATTGTAATTAGAAAGTTTAGAAATTGGTGCAAAAGCTTTGTGCAGTGAAATCGATATACGGTTATTTAGCGACAAAATAGTAAAAGCTGCAAGTAATTAATATAACATTTCAGATAACCACAAAGCGATGTAAAAGACAGAAAGATAGAAGAAATCTTTTATAAAAACATGGTTTTTAGCCCATAAATAAAGTTTTCAAATATAAACAAAAGTGTGGATAATTTGACAAAAGAAATCCTTTCATTTGATGATGTAATACCCAAAATATATCTGTACGTGTTGAATTTAAAACAAAATTACAAAAACAATGCGCTCGCTGATATAGTTTCATGTTTACAGAAAGAAACAATAGATACCTAAATGCAACACACGGTTAAATAAATGCTCAAGGGAGATGATTATCTGTAGGAAGACAGTATACCCTATGGAAGTTCGAATTATAACATACCGAGTACTCGAACAGTAAAATACAGAACGGATTAAAAAAATGCAGGTAAGAGAATTTTAGGCAGCAACAATGCATTGTTGCAAATGTTTCTTGAAATTGTCGTACACGCGCCTCCATATATGTCCTCATAAATTGCTGCAACTTTGTCAACAATGGTTTGTTTGAGTTGTTGAATACTTACGATGCGCTCATGCAACGAACGGTCTTTCAGGGACCCCCACGGGAAAAAGTCAGGTACACACTGAGATCGGGCGACCGAGCTGGCGATTTACCCGAAACGAGAGATAACAGTTACGAACATTCGGCGAACTACGGTCATACTGTTTCAATTGGCGTGGGCTGTTTCTCCATGCTGCTACAAATATAGGCTTGTAGGGTCAATACCAAGCTGTCGTAATATAGGTTCAACAAAGCCTTCCAACATAGTCACATAAGTTCTAAATCAACGGTCACTGTCATTTTCAAAGAAATACGGGCCTACAATTCTGAAAACACTGACTCCACAACAAACCGTCACTTTAGGAGGACGCAATGGCATATCATGCAGTTCCTTAGGATTCAGTGCCTAACAAATATCGCAAGTTCTGTTCATTTACGCCGCCACAAACATTAAAATGTGTTGCGTCTATCATTAGTAAATTATTTAGAATGTCTGGGTTTTCATAAAAAACCCATTCATGGTGATGCAGTAAGCAAGCCCTGTTTCCTTGTTACTTTCGTTAACCTTATGGTTTTGCAGTTTGCAAGGGCAAAATTTTATCTCCTTCAGCATTCCAAATAAACTTCTTCTACTGATACCTAAAATGCCAGATCGCTGACGCGCCGAACGACGAGGACTGCGTTCAAAAGCTTCCCTCACTGCCTGCAGTTTCTCCTGCGTCCGCACTGTTCATTGCGCCCCATGCTTCACATTTAATACACTATCAGTTCCTTCGAACCAATAATGTATTGCGAGGCGGTAAGTGAACATGTCGACCAATTTTGAGCTGTCGTTGATAGACACGCTGCACTCCTGTCACAGAATTTGCTTTGTAATAACTGGTATTAAATGGTGTCCTTACCTCTACCATTCCCCTTCACGCCAACACGACAAACCATCACGGCGGTGTACTATTCACATTTGAAATGTGTAAATTGGTTCCGTGATTTTCTTTGATGGTTTTGATTTTTCTTAGATGATACTCCAATACTCCAATTATTATTAGAATAAAGATTATTTTATTATTAATGTAAATTCAATTTTAAGAAGTGGCTTCATTTATGATTGTTTTATATTCAAATGTTCAGCTAGCGAAGAATACTTTGTCATTCTTAAAAAAAGTCGGACTTTTATAAACATTAAGAAATAGGAGATACTACCCAGAAAATACAATAAATTTTTCTTACAATTTTTCCACTACCATCCCATTCAAAGTACTCTGCTACCGCATTAATACACCGAACCTAGCGACTTGTCCAACACCGGACGAAGTGCTGAAAGTCTTCGCGTGTTAGCGTGTTCAACACTGTATGCGATTTGGTTTGGATCTTCTCAATCATCTCAAGACAGCGCCCTTTGAGCTTCAGTTTCAACTTCGGAAACAAGAAGTCTGTTCGGACAAAATAGATTTAATTTTGTATTTTTAGTTACATTTAGATGTAGGTATATTTATGTTAATGTATTTAATCCTAGTTTTAAATTGTACATATTATATATTGTATATAGAAAAGGTCTTGGAGTTCAGATATGTTTAATATTGTTAATTACTTTAGGCCTGGTCAGGTATTACATTCTTTATTCATTGTCTTGGTTTCTACAGTCACAAAAACTATTTATTTTATTACAGGCACAACCCTCTTGTTAACGTATCAATGTAGTAGTTATAGATGTATATATAATAGAATAAGTTTTATTGTACATATTTACTGTTATATATTATTATAATAGGTTAAATGGTTTTGGTTTGATGCGATTCTGCGAACTATTAGGTTATCTCTGTGCATTGTATATTTATTACTTTAAGAGGTATTTTATTTTCTATAATTAAGGGCTTCCGGCGTATATTGTTCATTTTAATACATTTATGACTTTGGAAACTACAGCATATACTTTTTTGGAAGAAGTAAAAATGGTAATATGGAAATTTCCGTATAATTAATTTCTTTGTTTTCTCCCTCTCTTGTGACTTGCGGGGACAAAACTTTCTTGCCGAAAAATAAGTAAATGAAGAAACAGTTCCAAACAAGATCTCTTAGAGCTCACTACAGTTCCAAGTACGATCTCTTCGAGTTAACTACAGTTCTAGCTTAGGCCTCAGTGTTCTAACTAACCGTTCCTACTAAGATCTCAGTGATCTAAATAGGAGCAAATATTATTTATTAGCCTTAGTATTAAGACCAGATACTGCATTTATATTAAGTTAACGGAACTCCAAGATTAAATTTGTAAATATATTAGTGTTATAGAGAAACTATTGTATTATTTCAACTCATACTTCGGTCGATACATACCGAACTTCCTTCAAACCAGGAGGAAGAAATAAAGCCATAACGAACAAGATTTCGTTGAGGCTAGAAGCTGACGCACAACAAGTGACGTGTGGATTGGTGCATTGCCGTGGTGCAGGATCCACAAATTTTGGCGCTACTTGCTAAGCCGCTTGCGTCGAAATTTTTCTCTTTCTTGTGGCGGAATAACATCGCAATAAAATCGTCCATTAACTGTTTCACCTGGTAAGAGATATTCTTTGTCCACTATGCGATCAGCGTTAAATAAGAAAATCAACATCGATTTGACGTTGCTTCGAAAATGCTGTTTTTACGGTCGTGGTGACGGTGGCGTCTTCCACTGCGATGACTGGTGCTTTGTTTCGAAATCATACCCGTTCCTTAATTCGTTGCCAGTAATTATTCTGGTAGTGAAGTTCGTTTTGTTCAAAGCTGAGTAACTTTGACACAAACCTCGAAGCAATACGCCACATGTTACAAAATGTCATGGATTGTTCTCCTTGCGTCTAGCACGATAGAATCACGCACTTTTGCCATATTTCGTGGTGTGTTTACCGTCGATGGACAACTGCCATACGCCAATTTTTAAAACAGTTGTACCATTCATATGTTTGCGTTTGGCCCAAAAAATTCTAACCAAACGTTTGTTGAAGCATTTTTAGAATTTCCGCTGCTGTTTTACCAAATCTAAAGCAGAATGTTCTTTACTGTTTCAAATCAGACATTGTAGTGTCGCAGAATAACTCAATCACAACTAAACAAAATAAGCACAAAAACTGTTTGTCACCACCTGGCAAAGTATCGTTAGACAGACTGACTTAGTATAGATGCAGCTTACACCATCTAGCGGTATACAGCTGTACTACCATTTTTTTCGCGCGCCACATTCAAATTCTGTGAATTTATGGGTAGCACCTAGTAGAATACCAGCAATATTCATCATTAAAATAATTGAGAATATCATCGATTTAAAATAGAAATAAAACTAGTGGTTCAAATCTTCACTTTTTAATACGTAATCGTAAAACAATTTCTTCTGGCACTAAATTAAATTTACCGGAGAGTTTAGAAATTTAGAGTTTAAAACAATTACAACATTTACTTAACGATCAATTAGATTTAAATAACTCAGCTTTGCTAAATTTATTTATTTAAAGACTATTTAGACGATAATGGAAATGTACATTTATTTAAGAAAATTAATACTGGTAGCCGTAACTTTGTGGTAATTCATTTTGAAAATAATAAAATAAAATAAAACAATAACTTTGTTATACCACTTTATTCACATATAATAGTGACCGTGGTTTCGACATACAATGTCATTATCAAACTGCAAAAGTTACAGACCTACATCGATCTTATAAATGACACAAAAATATATGGGGGTGGTTTATGATGTTATTTGAAATTACTACTATATACTTAACTATTATATACAACATTGGAAAAGAGGTGTATATATAAGATCCAACTGGTCATTCAAAACAATATCTATTGTGTTGTTTCGGCTTTTAAAAATTTCTAGTGCCTCTAAAAGATTTAATTTACGACCTTTCTCGGTCAAATGCAATATTTTATGATGACCAAATGTATGCCTTTCTGTAATAAGATGATTTGCGAATGTTGAATCTGTCTTCTTTAGTTTATATGACATAATGTGTTCTTTTACCCGTATAATAAAACTTCGACCAGTCTGACCTATATATACACTTTTACAATCATTACAATATAATTTGTACACTCCTGATTTATTATTGATATCTGTTTTAGGTTTTGCGTTAAAAATTAAATTACTTGTTTTTACATATGGTTTGTAAGCTATACTAACATTACTATTATTTTTTGAAATTATATTTCCAATTTGCTCGCTTAGAGCATTAAATATTCCTTTGTCTGATGAATCTTTTGTTCGTGAAATCAATTCTATAAAACAAATAGCGGTAAACAATAGTTATAAAAGTGGCTTAATTGACAGTATACTAAAGAAAAAACAGTTACAAGTGGCCCTTAATTTAGTATATCCTAAAGATAGTGCTAATTTGAAACAATTTGTCTCGTTAACTTACTTTGGTAAAATAAGCGAGCAAATTGGAAATATAATTTCAAAAAATAATAGTAATGTTAGTATAGCTTACAAACCATATGTAAAAACAAATAATTTCATTTTTAACGTAAAACCTAAAACAGATATAAATAATAAATCAGGAGTGTACAAATTATATTGTAATGATTGTAAAAGTGTATATATACGTCAGACTGGTCGAAGTTTTATTATACGGGTAAAAGAACACATGAGGTCATATAAACTAAAGAAGACAGATTCAACATTCTCAAACCATCTTATTACAGAAAGGCATACATTAGGTCATCATAAAATATTGCATTTGGCCGAGAAAGGTCGTAAATTAAATCTTTTAGAGGCACTAGAAATTTTTAAATGCCGAAACAACACAATAGATATTGTTTTGAATGACCAGTTGGATCTTATATATACACCTCTTTTCCAATGTTGTATATAATAGTTAAGTATATAGTAGTAATTTTAAATAACATCATAAACCACCCCCATATATTTTTGTGTCATTTATAAGATCGATGTAGGCCTGTAACTTTTGTAGTTTGATAATAACATTGTATGTCGAAACCGCGGTCACTATTATATGTGAATAAAGTGGTATAACAAAGTTATTGTTTTATTTTATTTTAGTATATTTATTTTATTAAAACAAATTTTATGCGTAAACATGTTTAGTATCCTATAATATAGCAATATTTTTTCACTACTTACCTACAATATTTGTGTAAATTCTTAGATTAAAAAAAAATTGTAAATACAAATTTTGTCAATTTTATATTTTTAATTTAGTTTGTAACGTGCTCTTTAGACGTAAGTATCTGATGAAGTGTCACTGTACTAGCGAAACAATTGTCGTTTTGCGATTACGTATTAAAAAGTGAAGATTTTTAACCACTGGTTTTATTTCTATTTCAAATTATGGATCTTTATCAAGTAAAAGCCGAATCAATTCAAATATCATCGACGCCTAAAGCTTCGAAAGATTCGAACAGAATTTAATAAATTATACATCATTACCTGTTGATAAAAATAATTTGCATATCACGTCCATTAATACTATAGGCAATTTCCAATAAAGGAATGTATTCTATGTAGTTTATACAGTATAGAAGTATGTACTAGATAATAAGAAAAATTCGTTGCGAGAACGCCTTGTTCTTATTATTCTACACTTTTATTCTATACGATCGCGCATAATTAAGTGCCCGAATAGTTATTGGACTAATTAAACACAGGATTATGCAACAATGTATTCAAATTAAACTAATTATTTCATAGTACTCGATAAAATTTACATACCGAGGCAAGATTGTTGGTTTGCTTAATAGAGAAATAAAAACTAACTCTCATTAAATTAATTAAACTTGCTTAAAATAACGTGTATCGCATTTTAATTCGTTGTAATGCTTGATAAGATTAGTATTATTTTAGTTCATTGGGCGATATAAGTCTTGAATAAAATTAATGCTTGCTTTCTCAAAAACGATGATCGATATCCTTTCGTTAATTTAAATAAATACACTACACTGCGATAGTGTGAACACAGAAATACAGTGGGCTCATAGAAACGAAGGTGTAATTAAATAAATTAACTTTATTACTTAAACCTAAATCAATTATACATGAACATTTCTCAGATTTGAAAAACCTGTAATTTTTTTCTGAATATTTTTTAGAGCAATTTTGGCCATAACTGCTTTTCCTTGAATTGCTTTCTAGGTGATGATTTCACTTATAATACAAAGGTATTTTTAATAATATAAAATATTATTAAAAATCTGGTGTGAAGAACACAAATACAGGTTCACTATTAATATTTTTTGTGAACGTGTCCGAACATATCCCCCCCAGAGACGTAGATACGTATTTCGCCTTTCTACAGGCTCGTCGGTACGCCCCTGCTGGAGAAAGGATATTCTCAGACACATTCACAAAAAAGAACTACATCACCGCATCACCGAAATTATCCAGACCGGGCGTAGAAGTAAATTCCGCGCTGCCTGTTGTCAGACAGCCGAAGTACCTCGCCCCGTCCACATAACCAATGTGAAGTAACGACGCCCTTCGATTTTTTTTTTACTTCTACGCCCGGTCTGGATAATTTCGGTGATGTGGTGATGTGGTTCTTTTTTGCGAATGTGTCTGAGAATATCCTTTCTCCAGCAGGGGCGTACCGACGAGCCTGTGCATATATTTAAAACAATCTTACATGTTTCGGCAAGTGATGCTTTTCTCAAAGAACTTAAAATATAAATGACTGTATATTAATGTCATACTTATACATTTCTAGTTGTCATGGATAAAATTATTCGAAAATACATCCAGCTTAATAAAAATAAATTATGCCTTAGTATTCAAAAAACAGTAGACAACAAAAACGGGGAATGGCAAGGCATGAGTTATTATTATGTATGTGCCCGTGAAGCGGCTTAAGATGTTAAGCTGTCGGCATTCGCCTTAAACGAGAAGGAAAACCAACAAAACATATTTCTTGAATACTAAGGTATAATTTATTATTATTAAACTGGATGTATCTTTGAATAATTTTATCTATGACAACTACAAATGTATAAGTATAACATTAATATACTGTCATTTATATTTTAAATTCTTTTAGAAAGGCATCACTTGCGGAAACATGTAAGATTGCTTTAAATATATGCATTTTTAAGTAAAACCAGACCTTAAATCGTCAACTAATTAAATCTACCATATGTATATATATATATATATATATATATATATATATATATATATATATATATATATATATAATTTCTTAGTCGTTCATTTAATACATAAATAGATAAATTCAGTCATACGAAATTTAATTGAAAAATTTTAGTCTACGTTGGGACTTGAATCCAAGTCCACGGTTTGCCGGACCGTCGCTTTAGCCAATTAAGCCACGATAGACCTTGGTTCAAGCTAATTAGAAACGCATAATAAGGCGATAATGTTAATGATTCAAATGTCAGTTAATGAAAGTAGATGTCAGCTTTTTTTCTATTTAGCTTCAACAAAGATCTATCGTCGCTTAATTGGTTAAAGCCACGGTAAATTCAATTAAGGACAAAATGGACAAAAGACAGTTACAGCTAAGCGGTACACTGAGAAATGTTTGCCGGAAGTGTTCAGTAGAGTTCCAGACAAGAGAATTATGCCATGATAATGCAGTTTTAACTCTCTAGCTTTTGGCTGGAAAAAATACAAAATTAATAGAACATCCGCCGTACTCAGTTGATTTAGCAATGTATGCCATTTGGATATTTTTTGGGCTTAAATGCACTTTGCGGGGTAGAAGGTTTTCGTCTGAAGACGAGATTGATACCACAGTTCACGCGTATTTTGAAGATATGCCGAAAGAAGATAGCTGGGAGCTTTTAAACGGTGGAAATAAAGAATGGTCAAGTGTATCATTACTGAAGGGAATTACTTTGAGCATATTTAAAATAAAATCCTAGAAAATATTAGCCTTGTTTTTTATTCTCTATAATTTCGGCTTGTCTCTCGTATTCGCCGTTTACGGCTTTTCCCTTTTGAAGATAGTCTATCAGCAATATTGCTTGTTCTTGGATTCCAAAATATCAATGACATAACCTTTCCCGCCTATAAAACTGTCTTGACCTTATTTCTCGTTGGTTCTCCACATTTGGTCTAAATCTTCGACTGTTGGTTAGATTCGGAGATATAATAGTGAACCTATGTTTTGTCACAAGTACCAAATCGGCGCAAAAAACTATTATGTTGTTTTTAGAAATTTCTAAATTATTCATCGATATTTGACAGCGAATAAGTCTTTGTGCCGTCGTCAGTAAACGCGTGTTTTTTTTACTTGTCTCAAAATATGAGGAAACATTTAGCCTATTCAGGATTAGTGCACGAATTGAATTAGCTGAAAATCTACCCAACAACATCGTGCCTCTGCTAGACTAGGTCCAGAATAATTATGTCGGGAGACCGAACCATCGGGGAAATGGGAAACGAAGTGTTTCCATCCAATATATCTAATGTCTACGAACACACCTTAATTACAGAAGACAGCACAAATAATCATGCGGAAGTTGCAGATCGTTGTCTTCAAACGGAGTCGGGCGTAGATCATCCATCTATTTGCAAATTCATCAATGAAGTAAGAAAAGTTCAAAATGATGGCGACATTTATTTGAAACTATTTATTGCCTCTACAACTTAAAAAGTTTCGTGACGCCGAAAACAGAATTTTAAAAATTATCTGACGGAAGAGTGACTTTTCAAAGGTTGGCAACACTTTGGTTACTTTGATTATGTTGCTGACTTCTGCCATGTCTCTAAGTCTATTGTCAGAATTTCAAACAGATTGGTTGTGTTTTATGCTCATTAAAAATTTCAGAGATTTCAGACAAATAAAGAGGTGATATACGAGACAAATGCATATTCTGCAGGGTTGCTAAAAGATTACTTTTTGAATGGTTTGAAAAAATTGGAAACTTACTGGCATAACGAAAAATTTTATAATAATCCTGAATCTCAGTAATGAATGAAGTCTTTCTATGCGTTTTTTTTAATAATCCTTATATATGCTATCTGCTTAATGATCTCAGAACAAACGTCATCAATTTTGATCCGTCTGAACCAAATCAATACGTCTTGCTCAAGTAAAATACTGTAAAAGCGATATATATGGAATAAGGGTACTTAATATATTATTTTTGCGGTAAAATTTAAATGCCTGGTAACACTTGTTTAATTATAGAGACAATTTAAATAAATTTCAGAAGAAAGAGCTGCGCGGTAGATATATAGTCATAATTCATAATATATAGCGAAATAGGTTATGTACTTGTCAACTTGTAATATTTTGAAGTTATGGAATAATAATAATACCAGAATAATACTTGTGTATTTTATTAAACTTTCAGATTATATTCTACATAAGAAGAAAATAGGTAGTGAACTAAATTATTTATAAAGGATTCTTCCATCATTGAAATGTGTTTCTTCTCTTTAAACAATCTACTTTTTCCTGTATTTATACATCTAACTACAATATTTCTGAATATTGGAAATCTTGTATCGAAAATATATAATTGGATAGATAAAGAATTGATTGGATAGTTTATTTGATATTTGTAGTAATTTGTAAAGTTTACGACATGACTAAGTCACCGTATGATAATATATAATAATAATAATAAACATAATATTTTATATACTTATTTAAAAAGAACATACTATTTGCCAGTAAGCATTCAAATATTTTGCAAAATTACTAATAAAGGACACAGTATCAGACAAATAAATATTTAGAACTTTTTAATACATTTAATATTTAGAAACATAGTATTTAACAATAAATAAACAGGTACTGGTTAATTTCAATATGAGTATCACTGCTGAAGGATGCTTAATTATCAGATTCTTCCACTAAACTCGATAAATCATTTGGATTTATAATAATTGGTTCGACTTCAACATCTATCATGTGTATCTCTCGTTCGGACCAAATTTGAATTAGGTTTTTAGTATGCCAAGTTTTCCCAAGTACTTGTATCACACTGTTGTAATGATTCACCCCACATAGCTAACACTTTTTCATCCCCATAACCATATCAGACAATATTCTTATTACTACCCCTTTGTTGAGACCCAAATTAGTTCAATTGCATTAAAATCACAATGACATGGAGGTAGTCTCAACACTTCATGGCCGTCTTTCTGTAATATTTCATCAATAGCATATTTTTATTAGGCTTATTTCTTTTTGCTAAATCTAAAAATTCATATTGCATCAAATTATTTTTCTTGATGAAGTATTAGGAACTTTATTAATAATGATATAATAATATCCTTTATAATTTTTTTCGTTTATGATGAAAATGTTAAGCTATCACCATTTATAAAGCCCTTGCCACTACCAGCATGGACAAGGACATAATGTTTGCCATAATAACCCTTAAGGTTTCCGTACACTTTTTGTAGACTCGTCTAGTTAAGATATTCCCCTAACACCTTTGGAATAAATCCATGTTTCATCCAGAAATTGGTGAATATGACATCAAATTGTCCATATACTTCCCCAAAAACAAACTCCGTAATAATGCAATATTATGCCCTTCAATTAGCGCTTGTCTGTTGTTTACTTTTTTGAAATTAAAGCCGATGTCATATAACAAAGTACTCAAAGCCGCTTAACATAAATCAATGATTTTTCTGTTTTTCAGTTCTTCTCTTAATGTATTTAAAGGAACATGTTTCTCTAAAAGAAATACTTTATAATAAGTTAATAAACAACATATTTTAGTAATATGTATTTACGTTATACATGTTGTAACGGGTATTTCGTACTTCCATCTTAACAGACTTTCGAAGATCCCTAGTTTTTGGTTTACATTGAAGTGTTTTTTTACCTGTAGTTGTAAGAATTGGGTTTTGGGCCTTCCACTGTTTAATTGCATAAACTGTAGAGCGTGATATGTGAAGAGCATGGCATACCTTCTGAAATATATATTTTAAATGTAATAATGGATGTATTAGAGAGCATACCTCATAAACACCACTTATAATGTAATAAAGAACCACCGTTTTCTTTCTCTTTCTCAAAATAATTTAAAACGTTTAACACAAACTCCTGTGCTTGTGAATTTAAGCGCTTCCCAGGAATTTTCGGAAATATATTTATGTTAACCTGAATTTGATTTATTATTTTTATTTTTTATAACATACCGAAAACTTGAAGTCACACTTTTGACTTTGTTCTCAAAAGAATAGATTTTTGTAATATTTAGATGGAATATAGTAAAAAGCAAAGAAAAACCAAATAGAAAAACGCAATAATTACAAGTGACAGAGGATTGTAAGACAATTTGATTAGGACAGTAGTACACTTTCTGTCCTTGTCTATCATACGAACGAATTGATTTTTTGTGGTTCTTTGTCTATCAGACTAACGTAATTTTGTTCGTCTGTTCCGATATCAGTATTAAAAAACGATGATTATACTAAAATAGTGGGTATCCCGTGTTGCTCGATTATAACGTTTGTTCTAAGATTTATTAAATAGATAAATATAACTGACATCTGACAGCGGTTTTCACGAAAATGCACTGAAGCTCCCCTAGGGCACTTTCCACGATATAAGTGGTATAAGAATCCAAGTTTGGAACCTCTTAAATCAGTCAATTTTGAAGATAGAGAGTCGGGGGTGGTACCAATCGATTACTTGCGGCGAGATACACTTAGGTATATCTTGACTATGTATAATAAGAAACCCGCAGAAGAGATATTTAAAAAGAAGTGTAGAAATGGATTTTTGCCCCTCTACTTTTTTTTTCAGGGAAATAGATATCGCTGGATGGCGGTATGCTTTTCAGAATCTCCATGGTCGATAGTATTCAATATATTTTTTTCTATTTTGCGTTCGAAATGAACTCATTATGAAACCCAAAACAGTATCGAAATGAGCTTCATTTCGATACGCTTTTTTTCATTTTTCAATGTTGGCGTTGTTCGAATGCAGAAATAAATATCACTGCTGTCAGTTGATTTTAAGAATTTATGTACATTTGACAGATATGATATATGTCCGTATTTTACACAAACAACGTATGTTGTATACAATTGACAACAACATATATATGTTTCTATGTCACTCATGTTTATATTTTTAAATGAAGTATCAAGTAATGTTAACGAAAATTAGTAAATAATATGTAATATAATATACTTCGCGGATAGCAAGATTTAAATTTGAAAATATCAGGTATCAATGTGACCAACTGCATGCTTTATATAAAAATTAAACTCTGAATTTTCAAATTAAATAATTCCAATTTAAGCAATTTATTAATGTAAAAAACGCAAAATGAAAAAATAGTGTAAAAAACTCGTTTCATAACGCCTTTTGCCGCACTCGCTCTTTAGAAAACTCGCCGCTATCGCGCCTCGTTTTCTAAACTGATCTCGTGCGGCAAAATGGTGCCTTATGAAACTTGTTTTTAATATACTATTTTCGTATTGAAAAAGTACGTGTGGAAAGAGATATGCAAATTTGAAAGGTAAAGTTTACCTGAATGAAGAATGCTGGTTATTTTAAATAAATGGCTGAAAATTTGCAAAAGTAATCTACATTATATGCTGCAGATGACACTCTTTCCGTTTTTTTAAATATTTATTAGAAGCTAAAAAAATTTTAAATTGTTTGTTGTTATCACGTTTGGGTGTTGACTACATATCCGAGTTCAAGACCATTGATCCGTAAATTTTTAAAATTTTTTGTTTTCATGTTTTATTGTTGAAAGTGACTCAAAGATTTTGAATTTTAACTTTATTTTACTCTCCAACTAAGTTTCCGTTAGATAAAAATTAATTAGTCAGTTGTTATTATTAATTCATTTGTGCAAAACCCATAAATTTGGGTATGGTTGACCTGCTCTAAATAAATTACGATTAAATGCCACCGAATTTTTGAATAATTAATCCACTATAAACTAATGTAAACTAGATAAAGGTAAACGTTTCTGTGAGCCTAATCAATTCCATTATTAATATTTCACCATTTTAAAATAAATAAATACATAACATAGTGTAATAATTTCTCATATTCTGTTTTTCTAGGAAAATTTTACAGTAACGTTGAAGATTGTAAAGTAGAGTTGTGAGTTTGAATTTATAAATTATTTCATATTTGTGAAAGGGGGAACAAGAGGTACTTAATTCGACTTCAAAATTACAGTAATTTTTTTTCTAGAAAAGTTGGAAAATAATGGTGAAATAAATAACATTTGGATTTACCCTTTCCCCAACCATGCGTCTGCATGAATTAATAGTTTTAAAGTTAATAGCATTTCTTTGTCAAAGTGCATAGAAAAAGTCGCGGACTACTTAATTATGAAATTCCCCAATGAGACAGAAAAAAGGTAAATATGCTTAATGTGTTTGAGTCTGTAAGATAATAAGCAAGAAGGTTAGTTGATAAAAGTTGTGGATCCCATACCCAAAAAAAGTGTCAAAAAAATCTTACAAATGATGCCAAAAAAATCACAAAACAAAAAACACAAAATCAGCACACTCGTTAGTAAATAAATACCTAAATAAAAATAATTCAAATCAGCACAATTTATCGGCTTCTTGTAATCTTCATTTTCAGCTTCTTCGTCATCTCCATGATTCAAAGCGGAATTCTAAAAACTGTTAGTGTTAGCAAAGGTATAAATAGACATACAAGATACAAAGGTATATTAGAATATGTCTCTAAATTATTAAAAAAACGTCGCTGTAACTGATTAACTAGGAAGCTCAGTTGTGAAATATACCTTTTTTGACATCATTTATACCATTTATTTGCCCAGGGGTCCACGGGAGACTCGACGGGAGTCTACGTTGGCGTGACAAAAAAATGGGGGTTCACAATTCGTAAGCGAGGGTCCACGAAAATTTATCTGGTTTCGATAGTGAAGAACTAAAATGTTGGCTTGGGTTCACCTATCAATGTAGGCAGATAATATTTTAAGAAGCTCAGCGACTGTTACTTATAAAAACTTGCATATTCCATATTCAGTACAACGTGTCGAGACTTGCAAAGCGCTGCCACTGCCGCCGTCCGCAATTCTTGTTCAGACGTGCAAAGGGACGAAGTACGACTTGTGGTGTGTGTGCTTGCAATCTTGCATGAACTTGTTTGATTCTTCACCAATATAAATACGAATGCCACGGATAAACGTTACTCATTTGTTTCCCGAATTTCGAAAAGAAAAGTAAAGTAAAGTGAATCGATGTTAGTGTTTGCCACTGTCGGAAAAGTAAGTACTTACCTGCCTATTTGTTATACATACTTTTATTTTATTTATTATTTATCTATTTATTTTACAATTTATTGTACACGTAAGTAAACAAAAAATGGACAAATTACAAAAAAATACGTAGGTACAAAAGGTGAGGCTTATGCCTAAAAGAAATCTCTTCCAACCCACCTGCGATAGGAGATATATTTATGTTGTAATAAGTATATTTGTAATGTTTGCGTGTAGTAGGTACGTATTAAAAATTAAATACTGAACAGAGCCATTATTAGATACTTCCATAAAAGAACAGAAAGCCGAGAAAGGTTGAACTTCTTGTCCCTACTTTATTAGTAATTTTTTTATTACCCGACTGTGTGGTGGTTCACTAATAATTAAATATATTTTCATAAATTGTAGGTGTCTTTATATACTACATACTCGTAACGTCCATCAAAGTAATAAATAAATAATTAAAATCGCTAAGTTTTGATATCAAAATATTATTTACAAGTATTTTCTATCGAATTTACAGAAATATATCAAAATATAATTAATGAAAAAATGTTTTACATTACATTAAAATCGGTTCAGCCGTTTTCATAAAACTCAATTATTGATCTTAGCGATTTATTGCTTTAATAATTAGAATCAGTTTGCCGCCGGTACTTTGTTTATTTCATTACAATAATCAATTAATCCTGTTAAAATAGCTATATCCTGTTAAGTAAGACCGCCTTAAGATTACTACAACAAAGTTTTTTTTTATTTACGGGTAGGTAACTGATACGAAACATGGCTGAATCTAAGAAGAAATGTCGACAGTACAGTGTTGAGTATTTAAAATTTGGTTTTCTTCCATCAAAGGCAGACAAGCGATTGCCCATATGCCTTTTATGCAACAAAGTTTTGAGCAATGACTCTATGAAGCCATCGAAGCTCGAAGATCATCTAAGAAGGTGTCATCCTGATAAAATAGGTAAAGATTTGAAATATTTTCAAAGGTTGAAGGAAAAATGTGAAAAGAGACCCACCGTGCACAGTATGTTCGCTTCAACGTCGGAAAGTAACGATGATGGCTTGCGGGCATCTTACAATATCTCATTACTTATAGCGAAATCTGGAAAATCGCACACCATTGGAGAACAGTTAATTTTACTCGCTGTTGAAGAGGTTTTAAAAACTGTTCTGCACAAATCTTAATTTGACATACTCAAAAGTAACAACACTGTACAAAGACGTATTGATGAAATGAGCTCTGATATTGAAAATTTCTTGTGTAATTATCTGCAAACAACTCATTTTTCTATTCAACTGGACGAGGCAACTTTACCTGGTAATGAAGC
Source organism: Melolontha melolontha (assembly GCA_935421215.2). NCBI lineage: Eukaryota > Metazoa > Arthropoda > Insecta > Coleoptera > Scarabaeidae > Melolontha > Melolontha melolontha. Next base: position 53,366,116 of record OW285242.1, read on the forward strand.
ATTATTATTGGCATATGTTCGGTTTGTTATGGACGAAGAAATTCATGAACAGCTACTATTCGCGAAAACTTTGGAGACGGACACTAAAGGTGAATCAATATTTAATGTCCTGAGTGATTTTTTTAAGGAAAAATCCATTCACAAACGTTATTTCGGTGGCAACAGATGGAGCTCCTGCCATGGCCGGGCGATGTCGTGAGTTTATAAGCCATCTTAAAAGAATTATACCAGAGGTAACTGCAATTCCCTGTGTCATCCACCGACAACACCTAGTAGCGAAAAATTTGAGTACTAAATTGCACCAATCGCTTCAATTTGTGATTAATGCGGTTAACAAAATAAGAAGCAATGCATTGAATACGCGTTTATTTGCACAATTGTGCGATGAAAATGATGAAGACTTCCAACGATTGCTCTTACATACTGAAGTACGCGGCTGTCGAAAGGTGCATGTTTAGCAAGATTTTTCTCACTTTTTGAATCAGTTTTTTGAATCAGAGTTTCTGAAAGTAAAGATCCAGATTTAAAAGAAAACCTGATCAATTTGAAAGCAGACATCGCGTATTTGACAGATTTGTTCAAAAAATGTAATGACATTAACTTACAATTACAAGGGGACAAAGAGTGTAATTTCAGCTTTTCTTGGAAAATTAAAATTTAAGCAAAATAGTAGTCGGCGCGAATTTTCCCAGTTTTCAAACTTGTCACAGGTAGAATGCCTTGAGGAGGATGTTCACACATACGTTCAACATTTAATTGCCCTGCATGATGACTTTAAAATCAGATTTGAAGATATTCTGACGATGGAAATACCACCATGGATCATAAATCCACTTGATGAAACGGAAGTGAAGAATGTGATATTACAAGAGGAGCTACTCGAGCTTAGCACTAATGAGGAACTGAAGGTGAAATTTAAAAGAGGGTATCAAACATTTTGGCTGCAGGCAGAAATACCCGAAAAATATCCTGGACTGTGGGGAATTGCGAGAAAGTTTTTCATAGCGTTTCCCTCGTCATATCTTGTCGAGAAAAGTTTTAGTGTCGTTACAAACCTTTTAACAAAAAAAAGGAGCAGATTGAATATCACAGAACGGAGAGATTTGCGGTGATTCCTAACAAAACTGAAGCCAAATATTGATAATTTGCTGTCAATCCATCAAGTACATCCCTCCCACTAAAATTATGACTATTTTGTGATTGTCATTGTAGAAGTTACGTTACGTTATTAATATTTAATTTTAATTATATTACGACTGTTATCATATTACAATGTAATATGATAACAATAATAATTAATAGTGTAATAATTACATATTTGAATAAATACAACACAAGGAAATATACTATTTTTCTTTTTATTTTTACCACTCCGAATGGGGAGTTTTCTAAATAAAATATGTGAGAATTGATTGGTTTCTTGTGCAGTGAGTAGATGTCACAAAACTGAAGCCAAATATTGATAATTTGCTGTCAATCCATCAAGTACATCCCTCCCACTAAAATTATGACTATTTTGTGATTGTCATTGTAGAAGTTACGTTACGTTATTAATATTTAATTTTAATTATATTACGACTGTTATCATATTACAATGTAATATGATAACAATAATAATTAATAGTGTAATAATTACATATTTGAATAAATACAACACAAGGAAATATACTATTTTTCTTTTTATTTTTACCACTCCGAATGGGGAGTTTTCTATAAAATATGTGAGAATTGATTGGTTTCTTGTGCAGTGAGTAGATGTCAAAGGAGTAGGTAAAGTTGGATGGAATCACTTTTTTGATTGGCTAACTTTACTTTTTTGACATCCACTCACAGCACAATCAATCAATTTATTAATTAACCAATAACTCAGCCGCAACGCAAATTTCCATAGTTAGATCTAATCTTCACATTTTTTGTCGAGTTTTGGGAATATGGTAGAAATGTAGCAGCAGGGGGTCCACCAGAACCAGCAAAACTTTCAAAGTGCTCTATGAGAAAAAAAGTTTGGGAGCCTCTGATTTATACGATCTTTTTTCGACTTTTTTTGGAGTCTGGAATCCACAACTTTTATCAGTTTGCCACCTTCTTCCTTATATGCTTAAAGACTTAAACACATGGAGTATATTTACCTTTCTTCTCTCCAATCAGGGCATTTTGTTATAAACTAGTATGTATAGCAAGCGCCAATTAAGTTGGCGCGAGGAGGGGGTGCGCAGAAGTCGTTTTTAAAAACGTCCACCCCCACTACTCAAGTAATTGTCAATACATTTATCATTGACGTTTGACAGAACATAATGTCTTTGCTAGGGGATCATAAAGTGACACACGCTCAGAGGTTAGAATTATCTGACATTTGATGTAAAACCAAATACAAATCTCCCCATTACTTTTAATCAACTTAATTGGCGTTTGCTATACCTACCTATATGATTGAAAAGTCACTATCCCGTCAAACTGCTTTTGTATAAAATACTTGCGTTCAATAGAACACAATTATCAATTTTACCAATAAAAACTTATCTAAGTTCAATTGTTCTTTTTTTTGGCGGCGAACTTGCCCAGAGGTGAAACGGCTGCCGACAAAACGGTCGCGGCGAAATGGCTGTGACGAAACGCCCCCGCATATGTATTAAGAAATGTTAGAACTTATTCATCATTCGAAACAAAATGCAAGATAAAAATTAGGGATTTTTTTTAAATGGATGTGAAGAAATGACTATATGTAAGTATCAGTATGAAAATAAGTACTAAAAAGAAAGAAATTATAAACATAAAAGAGAGTTAGGGAAATGAAGTTAACTATTTTGAAATCCGTAGAGAAGGTATTAAAAAAGACAATGAAACAAGAAAGAAACGTGTTGAGATTAAATGTTTCAAATGTAGAAAGAAAATAAAATAGCTTACAGAGCATCAAAATAAGGCCAAAAAGGAGAATAGAAAGGAAATCAATATAGTTTTTGTACATATATATAAAAAAAAAGAAAATGTACAATTCGTTCAATAAATGAGTTATTTTATTCAACTGATTCTAATGGAATAATGTGGCAATTAATCGTCACAGATTAATTCTATAACGCGTTTAAAATCGAAAGTAGTTAATTCCACTACACAGCATCGATGTCGAAATAAAAAAGGGGAAATTCGTACCGACCAATGAAAGCAATTTGCACGATCAGTCGGCGTATATCATAAACAATGTTAAATGCGAACAGATCAGAGAAGGCCGATATTAATTGCCTAGTTTATAATTGTGGCCACACCCTTATAATGCGTTCGACAAAGACAGAAGGTAAAACTACGGGTGTCCTCTCCTCAGGCTACCGCCAACAAACAGTTCAATTATTCGATAAATATAGACTTTATACTATTACAAAATGGACACAAGATAATGTCCCGAATAATAATGATCTAAGTGAAAGTGTTCAACATTTACCAGGTTGTAATTACTGTAACATACATAACTGTGCTCATTGGATACGAAAAATTAACTTTTCCTAATAACCAGTAACAACACAGGAATGCCAACCCAACACAGGAATGTGCAATTCTTGTTTTGATATCGTACAATGACATGGAAAAAGTTAATAATGTTAAAAGTTAATGCGTATACATAAATAATAATTTACTGAGTGTTTTTAGGTGGTGTCTTTTATTCAATTACAAGATACTTAACATTTGTAATGTTTAAATGTCACCTGTTATTGCAAAATTAGATTGATATATACAATAAACACAATTTAAATAGGTACTTATTTACGAATATATGTGGGAACGTATTTACAGACTTACGAAGAAAATATTAGAAACCATAAAACATAATTTTTATGCGCAATGATACGAGAACAGTGGAAGAATTAAATCAAGGCTGATTGTACGAAATGGATAGGAAAGGCAATTATTCGCAATTATTATTCTATTATGTATATGTATACAGTGTTGTTCTAATGTTTAGAATCCTTCAAATAATTTGGAAATTATTTTCTTCTATTTGGGACAAGGTTACGTAGGAGCTATTCTGGGTTATTGAGTTGTTTGAAAGCAACGGTTTTCCAGATGTTATATACAGGATATTTGTCATCATGGTTGAGATTATTGGGACGTTTTAGGATTTCTATTGATTCTCCGATTTTGGAATTAAAATAATAGGAGTTGCGGGATAGAATCTGAACAGAATCAAATTGAATTTAATGTGCAGTTTCTATAGTTTCCAGTTATGATCAGCAAGTGCATGCTCTCTAGAAGGATACGGTCTTAACAGAAATAGGCTTCGATAATGTGGAGTGGGGTTTAAATATAGTGTTCATGTTGCGCTTGAGAAGGAGGCATCACCGACCGTAGGTGGTCGGTGATGCCTTGTATTTAAGGACTTTTGAAATTGCAGTGTCTTGAGGAACGGAACTAGATAGTCTTGGATATATATAGATATATATACTCGTATATATACATATATATATACCGCCAACTAATTGAATCTATCATATATATATATATATATATATATATATATATATATATTGTGGTAGGTCAAGCCTACACATAAGAATGCCTTAGTTTGTAAGATACAGATCGTTAACGTTTGTATGTACATATTAGAAAATAGGAAATTATTGGAACTGAATTCTTCATCTGTCATATCAATAAAGTTGATTTCGCGTTTTTAATTGTTCAAAATTAATTCTCATATTTATTTATTTTTATCTTTTCATTTGCCTTAGTCATTTAATTCCATATCTTGTATTTCCGAAGATATTTCAACTTAATTGATCAATCATAAATGACACGAATTATTTTAGAGAAAACTGTACTTATTTGAAATAAATACAGCGGGAAATATCCCAATCATAAATTAGCATAATATAAAATTATTAACATTCACATGACAATTATTTATTTACTAAAATAAAATATGTAATTTTTGTTAAGTATATATATAATTTGTGTGATTAAATTATCATTTTCATTAAAATTAATTTGCGAGATTATATTAATACATACAAATTAGACGAATAAGAAGCTAGCATTCAGAACAAACGAGAGTTAGCGTGACTAGGTAGAAAAACTCCAAAAAACACATCGACGTATTTAAGTGCCTCTCTGGAAATAAAAAGAAAAATCATTAAATAAATTAGAAAACCTATACTACGAACCTAGAAAACCATTACCTGTTTATCCAGCTCTTTTTTGACGCATTTTGCGTGTCCAGACTTCTACCAGTGTCGCATAAACCGAAAATTCCATTTCACCGGGAATAGCATGCAGCTAGATAGAAGCTAATCGGTGACGCCGTCCGAGTACCCGCCTAAACCTGAATCCTGCCTCTTCGGATGCACAGAATATTCCAGACTAACCCATCCCGTCTATTTCAACATAAGTATTATTTCAATCTCCTACAAATTTTGAAAATGTTGAATTAATTCATTTCACAAAATAAAACCTCTATCAAAGATTTTTTAGAATAGATATACCTTATGGGTACATTTAGTATTAGAATTATTTAATTTAAAGCTAGAAGAATACAGTTCCCTGTTTACAATTGTTCAATTTTAATAGAAGCATTTATGTATTTTAGTTAAATTAACTTTCGTTTATTCTATGTGCTATACCTTGAATTTATTTTATGTTGATATTATCACGTGACATGATTCAGTTTGATTTATCCTAATTTTATTATATCTATCACTTACCTGTTAATTAACACTCCCATTAAAGCATTTACATTATTCCTTTATTCACTCGTTTCATTTAGTAGAATTTGCATGAAAAAAATACCATTATTAATTGTGTTGTTCACCATTTCATTTTGTACGTATTCTTATTGAGGCGCCGAACCTGCATTTTGAGTGTATTTTTCCATGCACAACAAAAAGAGTCTCATTGTTCTTAGAAACCGGACATTTAACACACATTTATGCCCACCAGAAAATATACAATAAGAAGTTGTAAAGCCTGTAAAGCTGTAAACCTGTAAACCTGTAAAGCTGTTGAGGTCAAGTATACTTCGTTTTTAAACGAATATTTATCATTTGAATTATACGCATGTAACAGATAAAATATTTTAAACCACTCCATCTATATGTAATATTAGAAACCATATTTAAATAGATATTTATAATTCATTTTGAATATTACCTTACCAGCTTCACTATATTTTACAATTTGGCTTTGTATTTACTTAAAGCCCTTAAGTCTTTTAACAATATATATATATATATATATATATATATATATATATATAGTAGATTCAATCAGTTGGCGATTTAAGGTCTGGTTTAACTTAAAAATGCATATATTAAAACAATCTTACATGTTTCGGCAAGTGATGCCTTTCTCAAAGAATTTAAAATATAAATTTATATTTTAGCATGTAAGATTGTTTTATCATCATCAGCATCAATATATGCATTTTTAAGTAAAACCAGACCTTAAATCGACAACTAATTAAATCTACTATATATATATATATATATATATATGTATATATATATATATATATATGAAAAAATGTGTGAAAGTCGTATCCACCCTGGAATGTGCAGACGCCAGCGTTTCATGGTTTTACCAATCATCGGTGCACCTACATCCAGGAATAGACACGACTTTCATTTCTATACGAAGTGTATATATACTAATTGTGATAAACGTAATGTTAATGAGAATTAATAATCAATAAATTCTCACATTACTGCCAATGCCGCTCTAATTCGTTGCATTAATTTCTACACCTGACAAAATCACATTTGCCGAAGAATGTAGTTGCAACGCGTCGCGGCGCCAACTGACCGAGTTGTACGGGAAAATGAAAAAATGTGTGAAAGTCGTATCCACCCTGGAATGTGCAGACGCCAGCGTTTCATGGTTTTACCAATCATCGGTGCACCTACATCCAGGAATAGACACGACTTTCATTTCTATACGAAGTGTATATATACTAATTGTGATAAACGTAATGTTAATGAGAATTAATAATCAATAAATTCTCACATTACTGCCAATGCCGCTCGTCTTCGTATAGAAATGAAAGTCGTGTCTATTCCTGGATGTAGGTGCACCGATGATTGGTAAAACCATGAAACGCTGGCGTCTGCACATTCCAGGGTGGATACGACTTTCACACATTTTTTCATTTTCCCGTACAACTCGGTCAGTTGGCGCCGCGACGCGTTGCAACTACATTCTTCGGCAAATGTGATTTTGTCAGGTGTAGAAATTAATGCAACGAATTAGAGCGGCATTGGCAGTAATGTGAGAATTTATTGATTATTAATTCTCATTAACATTACGTTTATCACAATTAGTATATATACACTTCGTATAGAAATGAAAGTCGTGTCTATTCCTGGATGTAGGTGCACCGATAATTGGTAAAACCATGAAACGCTGGCGTCTGCACATTCCAGGGTGGATACGACTTTCACACATTTTTTCATTTTCCCGTACAACTCGGTCAGTTGGCGCCGCGACGCGTTGCAACTACATTCTTAGGCAAATGTGATTTTGTCAGGTGTAGAAATTAATGCAACGAATTAGAGCGGCATTGGCAGTAATGTGAGAATTTATTGATTATTAATTCTCATTAACATTACGTTTATCATATATATATATATATATATATATATATATATATATATATATATATATATATATATTGTGGTAAGTCAAGCCTACACGTAAGGATCCCCGAGAATTATGAAATACAGATCGTTTATAGTTAGAATGTAAATTTTAGAACTTAAGATATATTTGGAACTGTATTTTTCACCTGTCACATCAATAAAGTTAATTTCGCATTTTTAATTGTTCAAATTTAAATCTCATATTTATTTATTCACATGTGTTCATTTGCCTAAGTCATTTTCTTTCAATATTTCATGTTACCGAAGATTTTTAACTTAATTGATTGATAATATAGTCACATATATTTTAGGAAAAACTGTACAGATTCAAAATTGTATATAGCGGGAAATATCCCAATTAAAAATAGGCATAATATGAAACTCTTAACATTCCAATGACAATTATTTATATAATAAAACAAAATATATATTTTTTGTAAAATATCAAAACGATTAGTGTTAATAAATTATTACTTTTACTAATATTCTTAACGAGATTAAATAAATACATAGAAGAAATACGAATGAGAAGCCAGCATTAAAAACAAACGATAGTTGGCGTCATGTTGTTGAAAATTCCACGAACACGCCGACGTATTAAAAAGTGCCGCTCTGAAATTTAGGAAAAAAACATAAAATAATGTATATAAACCATACTACGAATATAATTAACGCATCACCTACTTACCGAGCACCATTCGACGTATTTTCTGTATCCACATACCTTCCAGTTCGTTATAAAACGAAATTACCATTTTCCCGGAGACACAATCCGAACTAACCGAAGCCTAACAGGGACGCTCCCAGAAATTCCACGCTGCCCAAGTCCTGTACCCCGAGTATTGGAATTTCTAACAAACACCGAACCACCTGAATCCGAATATATCCAACTTGAGTATTATTTATTTATACTCGTATATCCTAAAAAAATAGAATTTTTTTTATTAATTTTATTTTATAAACACTATCGTAGATATTACCATAAGTATGCCTAATAAGTTAATTTATAATTAAAATACCTTTAAGGAATCTGAAGAATACAGTTCTCTTGAGTTTGTTTTAAAAGTTTAAATTAGATAGATTAAATTTAGCACGTTATCAAATATATCATCACTTAACCTGAACTTATTGAATTTAACTGATCACGTGACTTTTATGTAGATTAAAATTTATACTATTTTCATGTTTACCACTTACCTGATTAATCGAAACACCTATTAAACCATTTACATTTGCTTATCACTCTCTTGTTTTATTTAGTAGACTTTACATCCAGAAAATACAAATATTTAATAACTTGTTTACCACCTTTCTACATATTCTAGTTGAGCACCGATCCCGCATAATTATTATCTTTATAAAGCACTAAATAGAGTCTCATTGTTCTGCTAGTTGGACATATAACATAAAATAACTCTTAAGAGATAAACAACAAGAGTTTGCACGAGGTAGAACCTGTATAGGTTAAGTATAAATGATTTATGTACATTTATTTACAAATTGAATTATACGCAAGTGACAACTATAATATTTTAAACGCAACTTCATCTTTAGGTAATATTTGTAACCACACTTGGGTATACTAAATTTTTTTTTTTTATATTTATTTATATATTTTATAAATTACCCTACCAATTAATTTACAACTTATAGGTATATTTAACGTAATATACACTTGCATTTGTATTTACATCTTGTCAGCCTTTCTACAATATATATACATAATATATATTTATATATATGTAAATTGATAAATTCTTAGAGTTTTTCGGCTTTTTATATGAAATATTTACAAATATTAACAAATTAGTATGTAGTTGCCAAGTAAGTTTGAATGTAAACATTGCTGTCTTCAAATTACAAAGCAAATCATACGAATTCTTTAATTGAAAACTTTGGTCTACTTTGGGACTTGAACCCAAGTCTACGGTTTGCCGGACCGTTGCTTTACCACTTAAGCGATAGACCTTGGTTCAAGCTATTTAGAAATGCATTATAAAGTAACAGTGTTAATGATTCAGATGTCAGTTATTGAAAGCAGAAGTCAGTTTTAGATATATACATATTAAAATAAAACAGACCTTAAATAAATGGCCGACTAATTGAATCTGCTATAACATACAAAGGTCAAGAAATAATTATTAATATAAGTAGATAATTATTATTATATAAGCACCTATCTAAAGCAGCCACCTGAAGAACGGACACTTTGAAAGTTCCCCGAACCGACTATAAGGAAATTCCCATATATGAAAACCCATTATTCAGGACCACCCTTATAAAATGATCTCGCCCAAATAAACCCAAATTTTTTCGGCTTATCTTCATAGAAAGATACCTGTAGATATCGGCCGGACTAGTTATTATGTATATTTATTGATGGGAATACCAAATATTATTTGGTACTTGTTCGAAATTGTTCATAATTATGAATTTCTAGTATGTACACATAATTAAATTAAACTTGTAGAAATGAATGCGATCTCAGTCCCGAACACGCCCCAAATGCAAAGTTGCGCGATACGTATATGTTTGTGTTTGATATAACAAAGATCGCCTTCATTTCTACATGTTTACACATAACGCGTAAGCTTCAGTTACTTGGTTAGTTCAAAATTCTCTCTGTACGCTAAAGGTTCTTCCGGTTGCTTAATTAGTTTAAAGTTATCTCCGTATTCGAAAGGTTTTTAATTAAGTATGTCGCTAACTAAGAAAACGTTTGTCGCTAAAAGACAAAATAAATATAATCGCGGGAAGTGAGAAGTAAGTATGCGTTAAGCTGGCCGAAAAATATGGTGTTGGAAAAAACAAATTAACGAAATTATGAAAAATAATAATTAAAGGTGGATTAAAAAAGATGGTTGACGAAGGTGTTAACAAAAACAAAAATTTCCGATTTCGGAAGGACAAGTTGTCTATATTTGGTTTTACAAAGCCAGAAATAAAGCAGTTCAAATATCTGGACCGCTACTTAAACGAAAATCACTGGAGGCAGCAAGCAGTTTAGAAATGGAAAATTTCGCTGCATCAAGTAGATGGTTGGAAGTTTCTGCCAGCGACGCAGTATAACTTTTAAATCAATTTGTGGTGAGTACGCAGAGGTTAATTTGGACGATATAGAAGACTGGAAAACCAAGTTACCCTTATAATGCTAACGAAACAGGTCTTTATTGTAGCGCCATTCCAAATAAGACATTTAAATTAAAAAATGAAAAATGTGCAACGAAGAAGCCAGTAAAACAACATTCGACTATTTTACTGTTTGCAAATTTGGAAGATGAGATTAATAATAGATTAATAATAGGAATCATCATGTTGACAAGTTACCCTTAGAATTGGTTTTTAACAAAAACGCTGGATGAAATTATATCAAGATGTCTGAATAAATTTGACAATAAAATGAAAAAATGAAATAGAAAAGTGATTCTTTTCGTGGATACTGCCACGTCACATTCTAGAGTTCTTTTAGAAAATGTTAAACTAGTCGGCAAACACACAAATTTAATTTGATTTACGCTTGGATATACGTTTCTAACGTTTATTGACAGTGAATGTGAGTTTGAAAATTCTGAAAAAAAAAACATAAAAGTGCATGGACTAGCATTTATATGGATTACAGCAACGTTTTTCCAAAGTTGGATTCTCTGATACGAAATATCCCTTGCCGAACTCTTTCCTACAGTTCGTAGCAAAATTGTTGATTTATATGAATTTGCTTCTGTTGATAGTCATGTGCATACGGAGAGCCCTAACTTCAGTATTACAGAAATTTTTGAGGAACTGTGCAATAATAATGAAGAACATAACTCTGATAATAGCGATATGGACGAATGTGAAACTCAAAAATCGACTTTATCAAGTATGAGCGAAGTGTGTGCAAAATTAAGAGACATACAGAATCATTTATTGTGCAATAACAATAATGAAATTATCATGGATGTTTCTAGAATTTTACTTACATGTGAAGCTGTAATTTTTAAATCGAAGCCAAAAAATTTAAAGTAACCAAAGGTTGAACCATAATCAAAAAAGCTTACCAAATTATGTTTTTCCTATGAATATGTTGTAATGCGAGGGATAAGATACAATTATTGAGAATAGAAAAATCTAGTTACCTATGAAAAACAAATTGTTATGTATTAAATAGTACATTATTTTATCTGTCAAATGCAGTTAACCTTCCGTTAGGCGCGCTGATGTTTGCAACGTTAGTAGTCGCGATGGGACTGATAAACCCATGGTGTTGGTTTTGTATTTTTTCACTTTTCTGTTTACCTTATGTATAGGAGATCCATTATATATAACATTTTAACATTAAGTGAACATACTACTTAACTTTTATTAGAAAGAAAATAATATTTTATTACAATATACAATATAAGAGAACATTATACAGAATCCATTATTATATTTTCTGCGGTATTACAAATTAAGCAATTTTCACAAACTGTTTTCACATGTTGATTCAAACATAGGTACACGTGACATTTTTCACATGTAAACTTGGTACGACAGTCTTTTTTAGAGGCTTGGTAGCAAGGCTGACATCGTTTCCTTTTTGAGCTGGTAGGAACAGAAGCAGTTTTAACGTTATTAGTAACTACTTGCGGTTTATACTTCTTCAACATACTTTTCAGATCATCCGGTAGACTTGTTATTAGCGACCTCCTTTGTAGCTGCCCGGATAATAAAGTCAGAGCCAATTTTTTCAAATATGCCCGCCTATCTGAGTATTGATTACCATTCGCGAGAAAAATGACTCTTGAGTTTATTCCAGCTGTATTCAAAAGATGGTAAAAGATTACCATAGGCCATCTTCTCGTCGCTCTAGCCACATTATAACTAGCGCATAGCTTATCCAACACATCTATCCCAGACTTGGTATCATTATAATGAAGTATTATTTCCGGCTTTTTATGTATGTTATTAGACACTTCATTGGATGATACATGAAGACTTGATAATAGAACAACTGTCTTTCCTGCTTTTGGAACATATGATACAATTGTTTCATTTTTTGAAAAACCAAAAACGCTATCATATTGCTCACGACCTTTCGCTGTTACAAAGTTCGATGGAATTTCCCGTCTGTTCTTTCTTATTGTTCCTACGTATGATAGTTTCTTCTTTTCTAACACTTGCACTAGACTCAAGCTAGTGAACCAATTGTCGGCCGTAATGTTTCGTCCAGATCCATAAATTGGTTCAGCCAACCTAAGAACAACAGCCTCAGCAGAATTGTTTTGACGGTATGGACCCTCGGGCTGCTGTCCGCAGTATAATTCCATGTTTGAAGTATAAAACAACTTCGCATCAGATAGGCAAAAAATCTTCAAGCCATATTTGGTAGGCTTGGACGGTATATACTGCCAAAAGCCGCAGCGGCCTCGAAAAGCTGGTAACTGTTCATCAACTGTTACATTTTGACCAAGAGATAATTGTAGCTGACAATTACGGATAAACATTGTGAACATCTGCCTAACAGCTGCCAGTTTGTCAGACTTTCTGCGATCTTCTCTTGAAGCCCTCTCGTCAAAACGTATACATGTGATTAAAAATCTAAACCGTTTTTCAGACATCGCCATTCTAAACATGTTGATACCAAGGTCATCAGTTGCCCACATATCATGAAGGTTTTGGCGCCCACCACGAAAAACACCTGCCAGATATAGCAAACCAAAGCATGCTTTCATTTCTGTAATATCTGTGAGTCGGCTATCTCTTTCTCGGTGAAATTTATCTTTCACAATTTGTATATAATTGTTAGTATTTGTAACTATCAAATCTAAAATATCGTCACTAAAGAAGAGTTTCCAGCATTCAATTTCGGTTTTAGCTTCTCTTGCCGCCTGTGTTACACCCGGTAACACTCTCATAATATTCTGAGGACGACTATGTGTCTTTTTCCAAGGCTGCTTTCTCCATTGTGTTCCATTTTTCCCTGAAAACAAAAATAGGTCTAATAATAACGCTTCTTTTCTAGCGTGTAGCTGCTCACCATAAAAGAAATGTGTATTATCTAGTTCTAGATTCTCTTCATTTTCACTGTCCTCTACCTCATGATCGGTATCTGACATGACATCTCGCATTTCAACACAATCCTCTGTTTCTGAATCGTCACTTTCGTTGAAATCCTCTTCACCAAAGTCGTCATCATCGTAAAGTAGCCGATGTATTTCTTCTATATCGTTCGGATTTTCGAGATCAAATATGTTCTTGTTCATTCTAATTATTATAAAATTAACAAATGGTTATGATTATAGAGTTAATAAATAACGTTAGTAAATGCGCAAGCATAAACATAACCCTTCAATTAGCAAATGAGGCACGCTTATTGAATGACAAAAAAAACAACATACCTTGTCGCAGTGGGTCTACTGGCCCCAATTGATGATCTATACACAATTAGCTATCAAAAACACTAGCATCGATTGATGAAATCGAAATATTCGTGCAGATTCAGATAGGTTATAACGTACTGTTAGATGTCACAACACGATATACACGTGGCTCCATCTATTAGGAAGTAGTTCGCTTTTCTATAAATGATGGGATTATCAGACCCATGCGCGACTAACGGAAGGTTAAGTTTGTACAATTTGGTTGAATAGTGTCTGAGAAATATCTTAGAGAATACGCTTCTGTTGTCGAAAAAATGATTTCAAGACAGGCCTGAGCGCGTATGAGTGTGACGAAAGTTTAAAATGGGAATTTGGGTCTCGCACCATCATTGGCTACTGTTTATAGATGGTATAAAGAATTTGAACGAGGTTGTAACTCGGTTGTACACAGAAAAGGAACTGGCTCTTCTACAACTGTTGTTAATCCCAAAAATATTGCTGCAGTGAATAAGATGGTGGAAGAGGACAACCGTATTACCTATGCAATGATAGAGTCCAAACTGAAGATTGGATCCTCGCAAGTGAGATCAATATTGTACAAGCATTTCCATTTGAAAAAGGTTGTTGCTCGATTTGCACCCCATCATTTGACAGATTTACAAAAAGCAGAACGTGTTAGAATTTGTCAACAAACTTTTTTAGATATGTTGAATGCTGGAGGCGATCAAATTATTTCTAAAATTGTAACTGGCGATGAAACGTACATACCGTTTTTTGATATTTCTACTCGCCAAGAAAGCCGAATCTGGATACATGAAGATGAGGAAACCCCTACGATGGTGAAAAAATAACGAGCAATGCCACTGACGATTTAAAAACGAGACAAACACAAATATCCTTGACCATAATAAACAAAACTTCTTCCTTCCAATCGCTATTAAAATGGTACGTTTTACTTTTTTCATTTTGCCTTTCAAATATTACGTGTCGTTCAAATACTCAGTTATGACTGGCATAGTGTTGCGTCGTCGCAGATTTGTATATAAATCTGACTAATTCGAGAAGAACCGGGAAGGGTCTCCGAACGTTGCGCTGTTGCATTGCCTAGGGAGTCTCGCAAATTCCAATGAGAGACAGAGACGGCTTAGAGTTGACGTTCGAAAGAACTTGTATTTGTGGAGTGATTATTTTTTATTTTTTCGCGGTCGACTCCAAGAGGTCTCGCGATCGACCGGTCGATCGTAACCGGTCGACCGGTTACCGCACCCTTTTGTTTTGTTTTGATTTTTATAATATATATTAGTAAATTAAATTTGAAAAGTTTTGTTGAAGGCCAACTCTATTACTTTTTGTATATTGATAAAAATAGAGTACGTCGGTCAATGTAAGAAACTATTTAGTTTCAGTGCTCTGACAAGCATAAAATGAATGAAGTAGGATTTTATTTAAAAATTAAATAAATAAGAAATAGAATGTTATTTATTTTATTTGCTTATTTTTTTTTTGTAGTTAACTTCTCAGGGTGATTTAGATTCTTAAACATGCAATAAATATCAAAACGCCTCCTTTTAATACGACAGTACGTCGTTTCAGTATATTTAAATAATTTTGCAATCAGTATTAATAGTATAGTAAGCGGTAAACCATACAATGACACGTAATTAATTAATTTATTAATTACATATAATCGGTACCTTTAATTGAAAAGTTCCTGGTTCCTCGCCTCTTATCTACCGTTCCTGCTTTAATCGTATAAATCTTACACATCTATATCTACGTCAGTTTATTTTTTAATATAACTTTAAGGCTTGTACTTCGCTTGCAATAAATGATCTGTCAAAGATAATTTTCATATCCCTTTCTTTCACGGTATTTAAAGATAAATCATCTTGTAAGTGCACATCTTTCTGCCGACATTCCTTTTTTGAAATGAATGCATCGACCACTTAAAATGTTCCGACCGCTTCGAGATGATCTACACAAACGGCAACGACGATGCACAAGCCGGAAGTAGGAAGAGATTACATTCTACTGGAAACCGATACTCGGACTCGACAAAGCGATTCGTTAGCATTACAAATTTAATTTTAACTTAATTGCGTTGCTAACATACAGACACCTTGAATCAGATTACTAATAATACAATTTATTAATATATTTTGTAATTGAATTGATTCTGCTTTTTCTTGACACTGCGACATTTATTCAAACACATTAAACACAATCAAAAGATAAAACATAAAAATAAGAAATTTAAAGTTAACGTGTGGATGCGGTAAGATATATGTTGATTTGCAATCATGTTTAGTAACTAATAGCATTGAGTGGGCCACAAAAAAAACTTTCAGAGTATGCCATGGATTAAATCAGTTATGCCTAAGTTTGAATAAGTGATTTAACCTACATGGCGTAATACCAGCAATAGGTTAAATCGTTAAATAAGAGTTGCCAAGTGACATTCATTAAGTTTCTTTTGGAGTGCTGTCTGTTTGAAAATGAAAAAATACCGAAAAATTAAATTTGAAAACTAACATCAAAAACCAAAACCAGATTAAACAACATTATGTGTAAAATCTCATAGTATTCAGAATAAAGGGAAATTTAATAATTAAAGTAAGCACATTCTTTTTTTAATTAATTTTTGTTGATATTACTAGATATTTTATTTAAAAATATAAACATGAGTGACATAGAAACTAATATATCTTGTCAATTGTATAAAATTTACGTAGTTTGTGTAGCCGACGTACATATATCATATCTGTCAAATGTACTTAAATTCTTAAAATCGAATGACGACAATCATATTTCTTTCTGTGTTCGAACAACGCCAACATTGAAAAAAAAGCGTTTCTAAATGAAGCTCATTTCGATACTGTTTTGGGTTTCATAATGAGTTCATTACGAACGCAAAATAGAAAAAAGAAAAGTAGAATAACTACCTAAAAATGAACACACAAAAATTACACACTGAAAAGAAAGTTAATTAAATTAATGTGAATGTAAGTAAAAGAATAATATACATATTGTAGTGAACTTTTCCACGAAGAACATTTTTAAAAAATAATTATTTATTATTTTAAACTTGTTTGCAGATTTATATTTATTTATATCTTGAATTTTGTTTAAACTTTAATTAGGGCTTGATTTATTGACCGCGCCTATATACTGTTAATATTTATGTTGTTTACCGTAGTTAAATTGAACAGGAAGTGGATCGACTGGAGTGATTATTTTGTATTATTCGTACTTTATGTCCGATCTATTTTTCCGGCCAGGGAGAGATACTTTGTACTTCAAGTGGAACAGTCCTAGAAATAAAAACTCCTTTTTAATTTCTATATTTTTATAACTTCGGTTTATCTGGGTTCTTGTGCTTTGATGTGTATTTAAATTTCATTTTCGTTTAATTACGAGTGTTGTATTATCTCGTATTGTTAAGAGTATTAGAAATCCACTTGAAATCTCTCTTATTAAGTTTTTTTGTGTGAAAATTTTACGTTAACGTAAGTAATTTTTCATATTATATTTATATTAAATTTTCTTTGTAATTCAATTGTAATTTTGCCTAGTTATATATTGATTTATTGTTATATTAGCTTAATATAAATGGTGAAGAAAACTTTCATATTTTTTTATGAGGAGTTTTTTGCTTGTCACGTTGTTCTAGAATATTTTGAAATTCAGGTTTTGGAGGGAGATTTGATGCTCGTGTTCAATGCGCATGAGTCAAAGTTATTTACGCGTACTTGACAGCTGGTCTGTTTACGTTTGAAGTTTGGGTAATTTAATTCGTTTTTTGAAATTGAAAGTTTTCGAAACAAATCTATTAGATGTATTTTTTTTGCTCGTGTTTCGTGAGAGTTTTTTCATTGTGTGCCTGTCTTTATCACACAATCTTTTCCTCTCCGCTTCTGTAGTATGTTACAGTAGTAGTCTTTACACTTTGTAAAGACCATTTTTTTTTCTTTTTTTAAAATAAACTATAAAATAAAATTGTGTTCTTTTATTGACTATTTTGAATTTCCACATTCTTGTACGAGAAAGCCCTGGATTAAGAAGTCTCAATTAAGAAGAATACCTGACTGAGTTTAGTTTGGACATATTGTGGTGAACTGTGGACTACCAATCAAGCAAACCCACTATTCACAGCAATATGTATCGAACAATACAGATTTACCTTTAAAACGTGGACATGTGGCCACGTGGTACTTGGACAAGTACGTGTAGAGTTAGTTTTTACGACGAAATGATGTTTACCTCATGGCGGTCGGAGGCCAAACAGGCTGAGCTTGTGTCGCAGAAAAGACTCGTGGTTTAAAAAAGGTCAATTTACTGCGCAGTTTAGAGAAGATAAATCGAAGCTGGCGATGTCTAAGAATTAAGAACTAATTAAAGGCGCGATCTAAAGAGTTGCGATGTCTATGACATAAATAGCATTCAAATATTCCTTGTGAAAAAAAGCATTCAAACGAAATCAAACATGATATAATTTAGATGACGTTGACAATAATAATTATAATCGTGGCTATTAAAATATATCGATATTAATACGGCGTCGGTATAGTTTCGACGTGTAGGAAAAATAGCTCGATAATAAATTATAACACTAATTGAACCGTACATAATTAATTAATATCTAAATCAAAACGAAGTTTATAAAAAATGTATTCTCAGATATTAGAAAAGAACGTGGTAGTATGCTTGAGTTAACATATTGGGTGTACTTTTTATCTTGAAACTTTAAAACATCTCGAAAAATAAGCAGTTCACGAAAGAATGTCCAGATTTGAAATTAAATAATTAGATAGAAGAAATACATTAGTACTAGAATATGTCCTCTCTTTCCCTCCATATAGGTGGGACGGGGGTTACTTCAAAATCTTAAATAGGAACCCGTATATTTTACTACAGATTTGAAATTCTACTGGAAAAAGTATGTAGGATTTGTCTGAAACATTTTTTGCAATTCATGATAGATGGCGCTGAAATATATTAAATTCAATTTTTTTCAATTTCTTGCACTGAGAACCTATGCATATGATTCTACAATTCGTTTACAATAAAAAGAATACCACGAAAAATGACTTATCAAGAAAGTACTATTACCAAGGTGGCTAAACGGGACACCTCCTTCGCATACTTGGTCAACGCGATTTCCTTCGCTCATCGAAGTGCTTTGAAATAAGAAAAAAAATGCAACAAAGTCATCAGCTCCCACATTAGTAAAGGCCAGTTGAATGGTGAAATGTATCGAGATATTTTGGAAAATGAACTGCGAGCACTACTCGAAGACGTTAGCTTGGAGGTGCTTAGGAGAGCGACACAACATGTGGTTTTAACATGATTATTGTTCAGCATACTATTCGGTAGTAGCGCGTGAACTTGATCGTAATTTCAATGGTCGTTGGATCGGTAGATCTTGTTCAGTAAATTGCACCTATTGCTAGATCACCAGATCTTATTTCGCCAGATTTTTTTATGCTGTTATTTCAAACGCAAAGTATACAATCAAATACCAACAACACTTGAAGACATGATTGAGCGAATCAGAAATGCTTGTGTCGAAATTCATGAAGATACACTTCTCAGTTGTCTACATTTATTTGAAATTCGGATCAATAAGTGCATTGAAGTCGAACATCATTTTAAGCACTTACTTTAATCGAAAGACACTTTGATAAGTAAGAGGCGATGGGATTTACATAAATGAAGCACTCTGATATTTGAGAGGTGAGGAGACACCAGTTAATAAAGCACCCCAAGGTGGTAATACGTACACGCCGTTGTTGTTGGGTTACGCTAAAAGTAATTTATTCACCAGCAATTTATGGTAAAGCGAAACTACCTCCAGCACACAAGCAACAACACAAGCACTCCTGGACTATCCCAAAACAGTGTAAATAATCTTTCGGGCTTTTGCTCAAACTTCTCTTTTTTGGGCGACGTTGAATGTTTCCATTTAATGGATTGTTGTTTTTATACCGGTGTAACGTGAGCAAATAATAGTTTGCCAGCAGCGACAATTTGGCTTAAAGACGTATGTCCTTCGACATTGTAACTCTCTAGGAAACTTAAAGAATTAATTGAACAATTAGTTTGGCCAGATTTCTTGATGCCCAGCTCAGGCACCACCCTCCGATAATTTAATCCTTCTGCCGCAGCTTCATGGAGAACAGATCTTGAAACTTATGTAAACCCACTAGATAATATACAAAAAAGGATTAAGTATATCAATACGTTAAGCACGTATTACGCATTTGTTATAAATAAAACAGTCTTGCAATATACATATCTGTAACTGTAAACATGGACAATACATCTCGTATTTTCAGCATTTACTTCTGCTTAAGACACGTGTTTCTGCCATTTACTATTAGGCGTCATCAGTTAAGCTAGTGAAGTAATTAATTAAAGCTTAAATCGCCTATAAGGTATAGCAAATTTTGTCCTATCAGGTAGCACCATATAATATAGTGACACCTGACGGACGAAAGAGACTATGCCGAAAATTGCAACCCTTCGCTTGACCGGCTATGCCGGTACTGAACGGCACAAAATACGTATATAGGTGTAAGTCCATTAACACGATGCCAGACGTTTTAACACGTATTGATATACTTAAACTTTTTTGGATATTTACTGCCATCTGGCATCGTGTTAATGGACTTACACCTATATACGTATTTTCTTCCCTTCTGTACCGGCATAGGCGGTCAAAGGAAGGGTTGCCATTTTCGGCATAGTCTCTTTCGTCCGTCAGATGTCACTATATTATATGATGCTACCTGATAGGACAAAATTTGCTTTACCTTATAGGCGATTTAAGCTTTAATTAATTACTTCGCTAGCTTAACTGATGACGCCTAATAGTGAATGGCAGAAACACGTGTCTTAAGCAGAAGTAAATGCTGAAAATACGAGGTGTATTGTCTATGTTTACAGTTACATATATGTATATTGCATGTCTGTTTTATTTGTAACAAATGCGTAATACGTGCTTAACGTATTGATATACTTAAACCTTTTTTGTATATTTACTGCCATCTGGAATCGTGATAATGGACTTACACCTATATACGTATTTTCTTCCCTTCTGTACCGGCATAGCCGGTCAAGGGAAGGGTGACCATTTTCGGCATAGTCTCTTTCATCCATCAGATGTCACTATATTATATGGTGCTACCTGATAGGACAAAATTTTCTATACCTTATAGGCGATTTAAGCTTTAATTAATTACTTCACTAGCTTAACTGATGACGCCTAATAGTAAATGGCAGAAACACGTGTCTTAAGCAGAAGTAAATGTTGAAAATACGAGGTGTATTGTCCATGTTTACAGTTACAGATATGTATATTGCATGTCTGTTTCATTTGTAACCACTAGATAATGTCAAAATCGTAAAGTGTCTGTTACCTCGAACTTTTTCAAGTTTCTGTATCATGTCATTTTTAATGACGGACGATTTCTCAATTCGGCACATCTTGCACGTTTAAACGGCCATCTTTATATCAGATTTAAGCCCAGACCAGTGCTATTTGATAGAAATTGATAATGCAGTTATCAGCGGTCATTTTCCAGAAGACCTTTCTCTGAAGAATCTTAGCAAATTAGCCCATTCGCGATGGCTGACAGTTACCAATCACTGTCCAGAAATCTAGACAACGTTATTAATTAATAAGTTTTTCAGATTAAAATATTTCATTTTATTTAGGCAAGATTTCTCCATAATTTGAAATTTATACACATTATTTAGAGGGGTCACAGCATTCCCCGTTATTAACGTTTATGGTAGCGCCAAACATAATTTTATGGCGTACCTTTATTTACTTTATCTAAGAAGTATTGTTCAAAGCACGGCTTGCATTAACTGTTTATCTCACAATTGTGTTTTGATTAATCCTTCTTAGAAAATCTAGTAGCCGCTATGGTTACCAAATGTTCAGACCCATCAGTTAAGCATTGTAATGTTTAAATCGAAGGCTTGCCGCATATTGTTATAAACACGTAGTTGTCTGTTAAGCCAGACGAACTTTCTACTATTTTCATTACGATCGCATTTTCGAAGGTCTTTTGTATAATAGTATTTCGGATATACAATTTAGCAAAGGTCGAGTCTGGGTAAATCCGTATGTACCTGATCCATCTACATAACTATTGCATACAATGTAGCGATGTTAAGTTTATGTAAACTTATGTCCCTATTCTATTTCGACCAATCATAAGAAGTAAGGTGGAGTCTTATGACTGCGATTTCTTTGCCAGGCTAATATTTTAGAATTACAAGTTTAACTTTGCTAAGATCTATCAACGAGATCACCCGTACCATTTCGAGCAGCTTCAAGAGTTACTACACTAGGAAATGTAACCAACTTGTATTTAATAATTAAAGGGTTTTGTGCCTTCAACAAGTGATATTTTTATTGCGAACCATTGAGCGAGAGAGGAATTTCTTATTCACAACTTGAATCAACGACGATTCAACAAAACCATCAATAGATAATCTTAGTAATATAATATTGCAAAAAAGAAAAGAAAAAGAAATACAAGAAACTGACCACAAAAGTAGTAGTACGTACCAGTCCATGAAAATATCCCATTAGAACTGTTGCATTGACAATTTTGACAGAATTTTTGATTCTCTAGTCGTCAAATTTTTGGAGTTTTTTCTCATTAAGTGGTCGTAATTTTTTGGGGAGTAAGTCCCCATCAGCTTTTAATGCTCATTCGAGTATTACTTCCAGAATTTCAACTTCCATCACATACGTTGTAACACACTTCACAATTTTTTTTCATGAAATAAAAAAATCACTCAATCATCATAGATACAAATACAAAGTAGACTTGCGGTAGACTTCGTTCGTATTAATACGTTTTTTGTCAATTAATAATTGATTTTAATGTGAAAAGTAAAACGTTATATGAACCATTGGCATAACTGTATGTTTATAAATCTCGGGAAATATACAATAAACTGTTGCCCTCGAATATAAACATCCTCATTATACCCTTGGTACATAAATAACTATTGAATTTACACCGAAATGATTCATTTTGACGTTTATAAATAAATTTAATTGTCAAACTGTCAAATTGTACGTTGCTATGGTTAGGTCGTTAAAAACACCATCTGTCTTTGATATGTGATTGGAGTATTTTTAACAACTTAACCATAGCAACATACAATTTGCCAATTTGACAATTAAATTTTATTTATGAATGTTCAAATGAATCGCTTCGCTGTAAATTCAAATGAAATTATCAACCAGAAATTTAACGAAAATGTATCGAAACTTTATATATGCAACAATTTATTACGTTTTGTGTAGAGCGTAACTACATATTATAGAAAGGAAATAGTCTGAAAGACTGGCATTCATTTTAAAAGACTGAACATTCAATATGCGAGAAATTGATGGAATCGATTACAAGGAAAGTGTTGTTAAAACTATATGGAACACTAGTGCAAGATTAGTGTAAGAAAAATACTTTTGTGAGTATGGAATTCAATTAAAGATATAATTTTCCAGTCGCGGTTCTTGATGCGGTAAAACGTGGGCACCTGCAAGGATAAGACTGCTTTGAACAATTTCGGAAAATTTCAGTTGCACCTAGTCGCTTCTCTGTATACACGAAAGCTTAAACGAAACAGTCTTATCCGTGCAGGTGTCCACGTTTTACGTCATCAAGAGCCGCCACTGTAATTTTCAAAGAGGCAAGGGCAGCTCGTGATAGCAAAAGAAAACTATTACGAGCTATTCCCGAAAAAAAGAAAAATAAGTTCTGTCGCTATGACTTCGAATGAATATAGGAATATGTGCTTACAATGGGACTAGGTTGCATCAAAGGAACGTCAGAAGTACTTTTTTCATATAGTTGCGGTAGAGCTTGGAGAGGTTATGCAGCAACCTTTTGAACGCCACATTTCTTCGAGGAAGAAACTGACAACAAAGGTTGTTTAACGAACAGAATTGCATACAACCCGATATTCTTCAAAACTCGTCAAGGCGGCAATAAAATTCGTGTAGATGCTAAATGGTTAATTCAAAATTTAAACAACCCTGAAATGTCTCCTGTAAGCTTGTGTAAAAAACTTGGAAAAAGGGAAAATATTACAAATAATAAGACTTTTTATGATCGTAAATAGCGTAGAATAAAAATATTAATAATAGTTGGCTCTAAAATAACCTCGTAGGTATTAATACTATACAAAATGGACAAAACTGTCTGCAAAAAAACAGGGTTAAATACCGAAAGAAAGAAAATTACAAATCATTCCAATTGCTCCACTGTGGTGAGTCAATTACTACAATCTGCTGTTGGAGAACAACATGCTATGAAAATTACAGGACATGGGAATTCCAAGTCTATGAAATCGTATTTACATCTTGATTCCGAACATCATCAGAACATAATGAATACCTTCAGAAATACTCCAAGTGCATCTAATAATATCGAGCCCAACAATAAATTATGGCCGATTAACGGTGGTACTATTCAAAATTTCTATAATTGCACCATTTATAATAATTATAGTTATAGATAATGTTAAATTTTGTTGCTTATGTTAATAAATTGTTCATTATTACTTTTAATAAATGTTTAATAGTTATAATATATGCTTATTAGTTATAATAAATGTTTATTATTCGTGGAATAGTTTAATAAAATTCAACTAGTGATTGATTTTTTACGAGATAAGTCTGTCTCTAATTTCTAAACTCAACTGAGTTGCTTATAGAAAACATAACTCGCTCTGCGGACTTGTGTTTTCAAGCAACTTAGTTTCGTTTAAAAACCAATCGACAGACTTATCGCAAAACTCACTTTCGTATATAATTCATAAATCAAATACTATTACGCAGTGCATATGAAAATTTATAAAATAGTTTTTAACAAGCGTTAAATGCAAAGAATATAAAAAGCAACAAATACATACTTGTACATTGACATTTTCCTTGCAACGTTTGGTACGTTATTCCGTTTATTTATAAGGGCGTTAAAAAAGCACATATAATTCCATTATTTATTAATCGCCTTGATTGGAAGCTGTAATTGATAGTAATTATACACTGGAATTCTTTATTTTGTATTTCAATATTCGAGGAGATCAATTTTATACGAGAAAATGGTAATAATTCCTAGATTCGTTAACACACAGAAATTCCTTACAAACATAATCAATAATAACAATAATTATGGGTGTTAAAGACTAGGCATATTATGATTTATAATGATTAATATCGCTTTATAAGCTTCTGTTGCAATATAATCATAGCCTTAACATTTGTTTGTTAGTTATTAATGTAGTTGTCACTTCATAAATGCCTTTCCTAACGGTTATTTCATTGGATTGTAATAATTAATTTCACGCATGTATTTCGCTTTTTTAAGAATATTACCTTCATGTGGCTTCCTTTAACATATTCTTGTGGATTACTATAAATGCTGCGGATACCAAGTGGGCCCTTATGGTCTTTTACCTGATATCTAATGACACTGGATAATCTACTAGGCAAGTGAGCACAACATCATCCCGACGAATATTAAAGGGATTATAAAATTATAAAATAGATATTTATAAATTACGCGAATTAAATAATATACGTAATATAAAATAGTACTGTTAACAACCTCAACTCTAATCGCCTTTAGTTTTTGCTCTTTTGTTATAATTAGAGAACGGATGCAATCCATAAAACGCAATCGGCAAATGGAATTGTGTATAACGTCGCTCAGTACATCCCGGCGTAATTCAATGAAGTATTTGTTTGACTTACTCGGCCACCTGGTCTCGCCGCGATAACAATGGACAACTCAGCTATTGTATTCGGAGAATATAGTGTTTTTTAAAGTGTTTTCATGAGCGTAGATAGAAGCGGGGTTTTTATAATGTATTTTATTTATTAGTTTATATTTCATAAGATAAATAAAGTGCTGTGAGTAAGTTTCTTGTTTTCATAGTTTTAACTGTTAATTACATCGTAATTTTTGTGATAGATCCTGTTTAATATCGTTTGATTGAATCTATTTGTACCAATTATTTCGACGTAAGTGTGCATTGAATTTCGTTCAGTTTCAATAACTTACGCACACATTTTTAGTTTTCATTTATTTAGATCTAGAGCATTGTTTAAGTTACTTTTTCAGACATGATATGGAAGAATGTCAAGAACGGCATTATAAAACAATGGCGAGTTGGATTGACGGTCATACTGATTGTATGCCCATTGTCAGTGATTCCGAAATTTATTACAAAATCCGTAAAATATCGTCAAAAATTCGTCACTTAGGATCGCAAACACATCTGAACTCTGTAAAACTTTTATGGCGGCTAATATTCCATTAAATAAACTTAGCAATCCCACTTTAAAAATATTTCTTCAAAAATATACTGGTCGAAATGTTCCTGATGAATCAACTTTATGCAAATATTATGTTTCTAGGTGCTATACGAGAACAGTAGAACGCATTAGAAGCCATCTATTAAATCAATACATATGGATAAGCGCCGACGAAACGGTGGATATTTTAGGACGCTGTGTGGTAAATGTTGTAGCTGGTGTACTACATCCAACTATTCCCTATAACTCATATGTAATAGCAACAAGTGTTATAAATAGAGTTGATGCGGAAACAGTTGCTGAAACCATTAAGGAGAATATCCAAAAATGCTTCATTCGGACGCCACGTACAAAGAAAAAATACTTTTATTTGTCAGTGATAGTGCTGCGTATATGTTAAAAATAGGCAGACTATTGAAGAAAACATATCCTAATATGCTGCATATTACTTGTGTAGCACATGCTCTCCACAGAATCTGTGAATATATCAGAGACACTTTTCCGGAAGTTGATAGACTTGTATCAGATTTTAAAAAAGTATTCAGAAAAGCACCATTGAGAGTAACTCTTTTCAGGGAAAAATTTCCATCTCTGTCACTGCCTCCCACTCCAGTAATAACTAGATGGGGAACATGGCTGTACGCTACTAGTTATTATGCTGAGAATTTCGATAGTCTAAAACATTTCGTAACACTGCTAAAGGTGGATGCTAGAAGTATTGGTGAGTGAAAGGAACTCACACAAATCCCAAATTTAAAAAATCAGTTGTACTTCCTTCACGAACACTTTGGAAAATTGCCAAAATTAATCACTTATTTTGAAAATCGAAATCTCAAATTAAAATGACGGATTAACCACATTAGATGTGGCTGTTAATAATTTGAGAAGTATTCCAAGTGACTTCGGATGTGGCCTTCGGCAAAAGTTTGAAGCAATTCTTAATAGAAATCCAGATTTAATTACATTGCAGCTATTATGTATGGAGACAATTCCACAAAATCTAACGGCTGAAGAAATAAAAGAATATTTCCAGTATGCACCTATAACCAGTTGCGATGTAGAAAGGACGTTTTCTATTTATAAGGATGTACTTAATTCAAAGAGAACAAAATTGACAGAAGAAAACATTGAGAAACTATTGCTAGTCAATATTAATACTCCTTTACTCAACTTGAACGACAAAATGAACAAATAAAAATGTTCCAATTATAGAAATAAAATTAAAAACTTTAAAAATACAACTTTTCAACAAATACATATGTATTTCGTAATTTTATAGATCACCACCCGTTTGTTTTCCAATTATATAAATAAAATTAATTAATAAATATGTATTTCGAAATTTTAGATAGATAGATCACCACCCGTGTGTTTTCCAATTATATAAATAAAATTAAAAACTTTATAAATACAACTTTTAACAAATAAATATGTATTTCGTAATTTTATAGATCACCACCCGTTCGTTTTCCAATTATATAAATAAAATTAAATATTTTAGAAATACAGCCTTTCGCCAGTACTGCACTGGGCTTTGCGTCATGTGGTAAGCGTGTCCGTTCTCTAGTTATAATTTTTAGAATGGATTTACTCGTTTGCTTATATTTACTGCAATTTTAGCGTAATTTCTAATCTACAAGATTTTTGCTAAGAGAAGAGATGCCAGAGTTTTCTTTATTTCTGTTTTTAATTTTAGTAGCCTATACAAACTATAGGTGGTGAGTCAAGTAATGTCTGCGCCTGTTTATTGGTAAGTATGTAATATAATAAATATTAATATAATAATAATTTTAATATAATCGAATGATAGATAATTATGCCAAACATCTTGTTCAAACGAACCGATGGGTTACCATAATGGCAACCAAGAACGAATTGTTCTTGTGAGTGGAAGAGAAAATAACATATATATACACACGCGCGTGTAAAAATATGTATACATACACTATCACAAGTTTGCATACACCTACACATACATGTATAATATATATGTATGTATACGCAAACTTCAGTTTAGCACGTGGCGTATTATTGCGGCCGTGTCTAACAAGACACTTTTCTGCATTTTCAGATAAAGTTTCTGGTGGAGATCTAAAATATTTATCGACTTATGTAATTTATGTGGAATTTCTCCCATTGCGCCAATCATAATTGAGACTATTAGGACCCTGTCCACTTTCCAGATTCCCTTGATTTCGTTGCTGAGAGGTAAACATTTATTTACTTTTTTACTATAGTTCCTTGCAGTAATGTTTGCCAACCGAACAGCATAGAAGCAATGTCAATGATGTACGTTACCTTGTCCTTCTCCGATGTTCACTACTATATCGAGAATATTGTTAGGAACTGTTTATCTGTGATTATTTGACGGTTCCAATATAATCGGTAGTTTCGTCTTCGCAAACTAAAGGTGCTTCTTATATATAATTCGGGATATTTTCAGAATATGACAAGTGTTTCTATCTGAGCAGCTGGCGTATTATTTTCACAACCCTATTGTGTCTCTCAAGATATTGTTTAGGGGCAAGTACAGAGCATCCTGCCATCATGTGATCAATTGTTTCTTCCTTACTGCGCATACATGACATTTAATGTCAGATAAATTCTGCTTAAGAATTTTTTCCTAAAGGAAGGCGCTGGAATGATTTGATCTTGGACGGCGGATATAAATCCGTCTGTATCAGCAAACAGGTTACCTGTATACAGCCATGCCTGCGATGCTGAGGTGTCAAAATTTTCAGATACGATTGTTATCGGATAATTGCCAGGTAAATATTTATTTTTCCATCTCTCTTTCTCTTGAAATATACTTAAGATTCTTGTGGATGAATTGAATTCTTCGTTAAGCAGTTTGAGTGGAGTAAAATTATCCATTTAAGCAAACGCTTTACGCAATCTACTTTTTTCGACTTTTCCATAAAGTAATGGCGTAAATTATTTACTTGTGTATAATGCCTGTAATAACACTCGGTATCCCTCTACCTCCTTCTCTTCTTACCAGGTGAAACCTTTCGATCGCAGTATGAAGGTGATGAATTCTAAATTTTCTGGCTTCCACTCTTGTCTTGATGTCTAATGCTTCAACTTCACTGTCAGTCCAGTTAGTTATTTCAAACCCATAACCCATGTGAATTCAATGCCCACAGTATTAACAGACCCGAGAAACGTCAGAAGGAACATCAAGTCGCTGCGACTCAAACAACTCGGCTCTAAGCCCTGCTTTAAATTGGCACACTGAACGCTGTTTCAAATCAGCAGGTAAGCTGTTATATTTTTTGTAGATGGTGAATGAACAATAACTATTGAAATAGGGCGAGTCTATGTATCAGTAGCAAGGTAAGCCCCCGGAACCGCGTGCCCAAACTATGAACATCCGTCCTAAATCGGATTTGGTGGTACAGGTATGGGGGATATTTGAGTAGTATTATTTTATGAAATAATGTTAACATCTGCAAGTATCTCCTGTTCATCTTCAACCATTTAGTCTCTTTCATTTTGTGCGAGATGTGCTGGAATTTCCTAATACCGTAAATGTACCTAAGGCGTTCTGGACATTTTGAATGCGGTTTCTGGTAACAACGTCCAAACATCGATAGTACCTCTCTGATTCATATGTAAACCAGGAAAGTACGTATGCATTGCAGAGCGTTCGTTTCACATTCTTATTCAGAACCGACCGCAACGGTTATATTTTTCTTAAATTAGTAAAGGATTCACATAACCTGCTATCTGATTCCGAAACCGAAACATATTATTAAGTGATACGCCCAGATCCGAATCCGGGGCCTACCCCGCAACATCCCCACGGGTCCCAGGCCTCCGAACACAAGAACTTTGAACCTACTAGGATTAATGCCCAACGAGTGCTATCCACGGCGAGCGCAGGCGCAGTGATGGCATCTGAAGATGGTCAAAATCTAAACGAAACCGGTAGTCGCACCGCACAATAGTCTGGGAGCTTCTATTTATCGTGTACACCCTTAAACATAAAAGATGGGAGGTAGCGCCAACCGGTTTTCTACGGAAACTCAAGTCTGAAAACGGAGAAAAGAGACTGCATGCTCTTAGACGCATGCGCATGCAGACTACTAAAATTACAAACGCTATTTACCAAAAACGAAACGATAAAATGCTGCACAAGATACTTGCAACCTGAAAATAAATGTACAAACTCCAACTTGCTAAAGATAGAATAAAACAAAATAAACAAAGGTAAAGAAAAAACTTAGAAACAATTAACATGATAAAAAAATTAAGAACAAAATTCTGTTCAAAACATTAATATACACCCTGTATATGTGTGCCACACTGTATATGTGATAAGAAATCTGAAATTTTGCACAATTCAAAACAAAATAATAGGGTGATTATATCGAAAATAAGCTTCAAAATATATATGAGTTCAAAACAAAAATTAAATTTAATTTGAACAGTATTAAGAATATTACGCTAATAAAGAGAAAAAAAACTAAGAGACATCAATAGCCTTAATTACAGATAATTAAAAGAAATGAATATATTTTCTTGCGGTATACCATACGAAACCCTTTATAAGATAAACAATAATTACAGCTAATAATAAGCAAAAGGTATTACGTATATCTCTCTAAACAAAATTTTACAGAAATGCATCTGCACTGTTTGCAGACGGTTTCTTGCTTATGCTCTGTGACGGCCAAGATTCAGATACAACAAAATATAGACAAGAAATTCTCACGTTACAAACTAAATTTAAAATATCTTATGAAACTAA
The DNA here is from genome assembly GCA_935421215.2 of Melolontha melolontha. Classification (NCBI taxonomy): domain Eukaryota; kingdom Metazoa; phylum Arthropoda; class Insecta; order Coleoptera; family Scarabaeidae; genus Melolontha; species Melolontha melolontha. Next base: position 53,397,169 of record OW285242.1, read on the forward strand.
ATTTATGTAAAGGGCAGTAAATGAATAGAATAATACTATTACGCTGAAATTCGATGTATGAATTACTAAGCAATTAAATTGCAACAAATTAGAATTTAGATTAACTTGATTATAACGAAAGATCTAGAAAAAGCTTTTGATTGTATAGGAAGAAAAAAGTATGGAATAGCTTGGAGAAGAGAAATGTTGACAAAAAGCTAATAACAGCAGTAAAGAGCATGTATACAGAAAGTATAAACTATGTAATCAGTAAAAATAGAAAGTCAGACATTTTTGAAATTAAAGACGGTTTGCGACAGGGAGGAGTACTCAGCCCGGTACTGTTTAATATTTTCATTGATGAAATAATTAAGAAATGCAAACCACACATGAAAAAACTCAACATGGGATTCAGAAACCTAAAAGGATAACGGAGTGTGTATTCGCAGATGATGTTGTCATTATGGCTAACACCAAAAAAGGGCTGCAAGACAATGTAAACATATGGAATAACATATTAAAGGAGAATGGAATGAAGATAAATATAACAAAGACAACTGTGATGATAGTAACAAATGGGGAAAAGGAAGAATTGAATATAAAAATCTACAACCAAAGGATACAACAAGTTGAGCAAATTAAGTACTTGGGAGTAATACTGGAAAGAAATGATAATCAAAACATTGACATAAGTGAACGTATCAAAAACAAATCTATACCATGCAATGAGATCAGCATTTATAAGGAAGAAAGAGATATCAAGAAAAACCAAGATGACGGTATACAGAACAATATTCAGACCAATATTAACATACGGAAGCGAATCATGGGTACTATCAAATAGAAATAAAAGCAGAATACAGACGATTGAGATGAAATTTCTGAGGGGAGTGAAAGGCATAACAAGAAATGACAGAGTGAGAAACATTGACGTACGAGAAGAGCTACAAATAGAACCCATAATGGAACATATAGAAAAGAAACAATTAGGATGGTGGGGACACCTACAGCGTATGAGGGAATGTACACAAACTAAAAGAGTATGGACGTCCAAAATAATAGTCAAACGAAGACCTGGGAGGCCGAAGCAAACATGGGAAAAGGAGGTAGCCAAATTGATAGAGAACAGAGGAGAAACAGTACTGAACGCAAGAGAAATTGCCAAAGATAGAAAAAAGTGGAAAAAATTTGTACAAAATACTGACAATACACATTAGTTAAGAGATAAATATGTAAAATCCCTACACCGAAAGGTAGAAAGGGAACTTAGATTATATATATATATATATATATATATATATATATATATATATATAACGGAAGAACATATAAGTATAATATAAATTTATGTACGCTACAATTATTCTAATTTGAATAGAAAACAAAATAATCTCGAAAGTTAATAAATTATTATGATTAAAAAATCACCAAAATGGAAATTTAAAAAGTTAAAATTGATTCCTAGAAAAGTATATACGAGTCCCCAATTGTCCTAAATGAGTTGACAGAGGATAACCGAAACTAACGGTGATTCGCTAATCAGGTGGAGGTGTAGGTGTTATGACTGCTACTGGGGGCGGCAATTATCCGTTTTCACATACCAGAGAAACTTAGGCACGAAGGAGTTTCCCTTTTTCTTGCCACAAATTCGCCAAAACAAAACGGTACTCGACAATTCTAAACTATAACGTTCTGAGCTTTTATCCGCTAAATGCGATTATACAAACAACGCAAAATTACGACCCCCCCCCCCCCCCCAGGGTGCAATCGTAAACACTTAAATAACCCGACAGACTAACTTAGGCGATAGCGGGATGTTGGATACTGCAAGAAAAAAAAACACAAACGTGCTTGTGAGAATATATAAAAAAGGAATAGAAGTAACTCCTGAAAATATAAAAATGATGAAATTTAAAACGAATCGAGTATAATAATACCGGGCGATAAGACGTTAAGTAAATATGAAAAAGGAAATTTAAAACGTAACACGAAAAAGTTGTAGATATTGTCTAAACTCGTGACAAAACCTCGTTCACACTTTCAACCACCGTGTGCCATTGAGAAGCACTGAAATAGTAGTAAAACAATTGCATACCATCAGAATATAGGTTAGCTTTCATGTATTTCAGTTTCTCCACAAAAGAGAACGTATATAGTGAGATGAGCATGGGGCTCTGCACGGATTCCTATGCGGAGTCCTCGAAGGACTCTGAGGCCGAGAAACCCTGCCATTAATCTTTACTTGGTGTGATCTGCTGGAAAGGAAGCCCTTAATGAAGCAGATAAAATAATCATCGAAACCTACCCCCTCAGCACATCAGCCTAGAGTGATTGTTTTCCAGCTCAAATGTACGATTAGTCAAGTTCCATATTCAACACGTTCACTACATTACCAGTCCCATGTGTCATTTCCGTAACTTGTATTGTGTATAATTTCGGAACTATTACACATACATATATCTATTTCATAGGTACCTATTTTATCGGCATAACGTCCTCTACTTGTATTTCGAACTATTTGATACCAGACACCGGTAACTGGTAATGCATACAGGTGAAATAGTATACATGTGGTCGGTACCAGATACCGATGACTGGTAATACATACAAGTGAAATTCAATATACAATGTGTGCCAGATACTAGTAACTTTTGTGCAACTTTTACTGCAAGATTTAGTACGTCTAAGAATGCCTTCCAGAAGTAAAAGAATTGCTGAACTAGCCCGTTTGGCTGATACTGTAGGTATTGATTCATTATATAATGATCAATAAATAGAAACATAACCTAGTATTTCTAAAGAATGAGATTAATCCAGATGATCAATCACAATCGACCTCTCACGAATTAATTCCTCATAAAACAAATAATGGTAGTTTGTCAGATGAAAATTCATCAGAGGAACAGCCAGAAGATCCGTTTGCTGGCGACCATTCCAGTACTGATCCTGATTACGAACCTAGTTCAGAATCCGAATCAAGTTCGGTAGCTGAGTCGATATATGAAAACGCCCCTACAGGAGTAGAACCAAATGATGAGCTTTTGTCGGATAATACGCATGTCATTCAAGGTAATTATCATTCAGTTTTCCACATTTAGTATACTATTTATTATTCAGAAAATATTGATAACGTTTGGACACATACAGATCCTAAATTATCAGGATGGATCAAAAATTAATATAAATCCTGAATTATGTAAGAGTCCTGTCGAAGTATTTAAATTATTCCTAAATGAAGATGTCATGACCTTGATTGCCTTAGAAACAAATAGATTACATCGCAACAAAATAATGCACAGCCTCAAGAATATTGCAGAATTGTATAAATTCTTCGGTGTTGTTATACGCATGGGACTAGTGAAGGTCCCAACACTTAACTGGTCTACGAATGTTTTATATCATAATAACTATATTAGCTCAGTAACGAAGAGAGATAGGTTTTTGCTGCTTCTCCAGTGTCTTCACTTCAACGATAATGATTTATTATATGAAAACTCAAATGACCGTTTATTTCGATTAAGATCATTGTTGAATCTTTTGAACAAAAATTTTCAATCAATGTTGACTCCAGGAAGAGATATTTTTATCGACGAAAGCATGATTCCGTGGAGAGGTCGTTTGGGTATACGTCAATATATAAAAAATAAGCGACATGAGTACTGAGTAAAACTTTATAAATTGTGTACGGTAGAAGGTTATACCTACAATATAAAAATATACCAACATAATTTGAAACATACTTGAGTGGGTAAAACCTCACTAAATTTGTATAATACAAAAGTATTTTTTATAATGTAAAAAATATTATTAAAAATGTGGTGTGAAGAACACAATACAAGTTCATGTATGTATTTTTGAATGTATCTTCTCTTCGTCGGTACGCCCAGGGGCGTACCGACGAACATGTAGAAATGTGAAATACGTATCTACGTCTTTGGAGAAGATACATTCAAAAATACATAAATGAACTTGTATTGTGTTCTTCACACCCCATTTTTAATAATATTTTTTATATTATTAAAAATACTTTTGTATTATACAAATTTAGTGAGGTTTTACCCACTCAAGTATGTTTCAAATTATGTTGTTATATACACATTCGGCTCACGCCGACAAGTAGTGAAGACATGAGAATACAGTTTTTTATAGATACGGTGGTTACCGACTATAAGAAACACGTCTACTTCGGCTGTTATTATGTAGACAGCGCTTCACGCTCTGTCTGAATAATTTCGGCTAGATAGTAACGTAGTTATGTTTGTTTTGAATGTGTCTCTTCTCCAACAGGGGCGTACCGACGAACATGTAGAAATGTGAAATACGTATCTACGTCTTTGGAGAAGATACATTCAAAAATACATAAATGAACTTGTATTGTGTTCTTCACACCCCGTTTTTAATAATATTTTTTATATTAATAAAAATACTTTTGTATAAAAATATACTGTGACAAGGAGGTAGATCAATCATCAAATGGACATTCGCATGCAATAAATGTTGTTTTACATTTAATGCAAAATCTATTGGATGTAGGCGGCACCTTGTTTACAGACATTTTTTATTCAAGTCTTCCGCTAGTAAAACAATTACATGTTAGAAAAACATTCTATTGTGGCACTCTAAGAACTAACGGAAAAGGTCTGCCTAAAGACTTTATCCAAAAGAAGATAAAGAAGAATGAAGTTACCGAAGTAATTAATGAAACCGGAATAAAATTAATAAAATGGCAATACAAAAGAAGCATTTTAATAATTTCAAATAAAATAGAACATGATGCTGTTCTTCATGATACTGGACGAAAGGGTAGGATAGGCGAAATAATTATGAAACCAAAATCGGTTCTTGATTATAATAATGCAAAAAAGATATAGACGTTAACGTTGAGTTGTCATTATACTATACTACCCTACGTAAAGGCTTGAAACGATATCACAAAGTTGAATTAATATAATCATTTGAAGAAAAATATGCAGATGCATTTTAATTTAGGAAAGAGATAATAATCACCCGGCACCAACTCCAGGCTGTAAGGGGGAAGCTTTATCTCTATAAGGCACAGTCGTTGATTATTTCTTGGACTTGGAGAGCTTTGTGAACTCTGAAATTGTAATGGAGTAGCATAATCTTTGAGCAATCTTTTCGGGTACTTTTTGCTTTATGACGACAAATTTCAGATTGTTTTCTTAGGTACTTCTCCTGTAATTGTAGGGCATTTCATGCCTTCAATTAACGCGATTCCTTCTGTATTCCAAAATACAGTCGTCATCAGTTCTCCGGATGTATTATGCGCCTTTTCCCTTTTTGGTGGTGGAGATCCCTTGTAGATGCACTGCGTAGATTTTCGTTTTGTCGGCGATCCCATTGATACACCCACGTTGCATCACCTGTTATATAACGACTGATAGCCTAGTAAGCGCACCGGCTTATTATGCCGGCAGTTCCGGGTTCGGAACCAAGGCTGAGCTGTCCGACTAGGTTTTCGTGGTTTTCGTTCTCGTTCAAGGCGAATGCCGGCAGCTTAATATCTTAAGTCGCTCCATGGGCGCAGGCATAATAGTAACTCATGGGCTGCCAATGCCTGTAATTGGCGTCAAGCTGTTGGGGGATGCTAAGGCATGAATTATTATTACTATTACTTCCGAAAAAAGGTTCTCATCGTCAGTTAGAACCCTCATTTTTACCTTACAAATTGGTTGCAGATACATTTTTTGTTCGAGAATAAGCAATCTGCAAATTAAATTGTGCTAACTCTTTTTTCATTCCTAAATTAACATGTAAAATTTGTGTGGCTTCTGATATCTCCATTTCTACAGCAATAATAGACATCTTCTTTCTCAGATCTACTAAGACTTGTTCCTCGACTTTCTTGATGTTTTTCTTAGTTGTTGCTTGGTTAGGTCTTCAGGATTTTGGATCGTCTTGAATTGACTCCCTACCCCATTGAAATTGCTTAGACAAAAATTTTACTATAAAATATGACTACCAATCTTCGTTATACATGTTAGTCATCCTTTGATATTTTGAGAGCATTTCCTTATCAATGGTTTAAGGACAATTCTATGCTCTAACCCAGAGGTCCTCAAATTTTTTTTGTCTCGTAGACATGGCATATTTTTCGGTTTTGGATAGGCCCTTGCTTACCTAATATTAAATTTTGAAAAACTTATCAACTTGAAAAGTGATTTTGACAGCTAGGCTATAGTACCACTCGCTTTGAAATATTTAAATTTGTAACTATCGTGTGAAAAATATAAAAAAACACATGTTAAGTTTGATATATTTATTAATAGAATTCAACCAGATGCTTTAATAACAAATTTTCAACATCTGATCAATTTGGTTAGGTTTAATCTCAAATTTCCTTGGTCAGTGATGTCCAGTTTGTTTTTTCTTTGTTAGGCGCTTAGCAACCGCGTTGAAACCCCTTTCTACCAGGTATGAAAATTAAAATTTTTCTCGCGATATTCCATTCTGAAGCCAGAAAATCTGATATCCGTTTCTATTTTTTTTTCGCTGACATAGACTCTTGCAGATCGTAGTGGACCCCTGGGCGTCAATATAGACGACTTTACGAATCTGCGCTCTAACCGAATTTCACTAATATTTAATTAAATAAAGCTCGGTGAAAACAGCAAAATTCTTCGAATTTGGACTGAACTTGGTTGGTATAAATCCAAATGTGATAATTATTTGACAGCAAAATCTTGCTATTCTCACTTAATATTTTTATGGTTACGTAGATAATATAGAAATCTCCACCTGTATATAACACTAGTTCAGAATAAATTTTAATCATTATGAGGAGAGCTGTTTTTTCATATTCTCTTTAATAGGCTTGAATTAGAATTCATATTTCAGGATACATTAAAACACTGGAGTGTCTCCATGTGTGTATTTCAGGTTTTAGTGCTTTGAAGTAATGCATAGATACATAATTGCGTTTATATATTCAACTACACCTTTTATAGAAAATAAAAACACGTCGTACATTGTCTCGTATTAAGCGAATACATTTTCCTATTAATTCTTCACTCAGATCCACTTAGCGATAAATACGACGCAGCAAATTATTATGCGAGATAAGATGAAACTTAATCACTATACGTATGAAGTAAGTTGGCGAAAGGGAAGAGCCGGAGTAATAACAATAATGATAACGACCGACAAGTACGAAGAATCTAACAGGCAGATTGATAACGTAATAGCCGGGTTGTTAGAGCAGATAAACAAAAAGACAAAGCCGCATTTATTTCCAACTGATGCCTAGATATTTCTTAAATCTGTTAAGATTGCTTAAATGCTATACAGGGAAATTATTATATGCACAACGTTATTTAATTTGGGCAACCTAATTCTAGGGTTATAGAATCTAACCATATTAATTAAAAAACCGGCTACTAGCTTGGTCTCATTTACAATCTGCAAATACACATTTCGCTTTAATAATGTTCATTCAAATTAGAAGTAATGTCTTAAAAAATGGTATAAAATCCCTTACCACAATTAATACTTGTATCCTAAATATGTATTTTGACAACTAAGTTGTCATCACATCTTTTTGTAGGTAAAATTACTGATCACTGAGTTGAGTATGGGGCACAGCAAAGCTAACAGGAAGGGTCGCGAAACGTATTACAAAGCATCCACGTATGGGCGCGTTGTAAATACACCAATGCAGAGTTGTGGAATCGCTAAGGATTCCTAAAAAGAAGATCTAGTTATGGCTAGAAAGAGAACATACAAAGAAATGAAGGCTAACTTCATACTAAAACAATACCAAGCGAGCTGGACGCTAGGTTTTCAGCCAACCTAATTCGTAGTAACAAAAAAGGAATTAAAATAATTACCGGCTTAATAACCGGACAGTATCCTTTAAGGAAGCATCTGTAGAACATGGGCTAAGTTAGCAAGCCCTGGTGTAGGAGATGTGAAAAACAAGAGAGAACTAGCCTTCATGTAATATGCACGTGTGAAGAACTGAAGGGACTCAGAAGAAGAAGAAGGGACCTGGAAGAAAGTAGATGATATAGCTCTTATAATAATTGTTGTTAATGGGTATAGTATTAAGTAAAATGATAACATAAAGCAAAAACGAAAAGTAATAAGGATCCCCTGACGTGGATAGCAGATTTTGTCGATGACACAAAACTAACAGAGTGGAACTGAGAGATCTATTGGGGATGGTACAAGCAGCACTGATGCTCAAGTGCCTGGACGTGCTGGTGTCCAACCCAAAATTAGAAGAAGAAGAAGCAACTCTGTACTAAAGTAAGTTTTCTTAAATCGGCTTATTTTGGGGTAAGAAATATGTAGCAGGTTTTTGTAAAGACCTGGTAGAGACGCCCTCTATAATTAATGTTTAGGCGCATTGAACTTGATGGAATTATAACGTTAAATACAGTAATTGAGGGTGTACTAGGGTGAATCCAGAAATAAGGTTCTCAAAGAGTTTCAGCTGCACGGGATGGTGCGAGGCGAAATCTAGTAACACCGCCGTGCGCTGTGCGCTGCGCAGCCGCGCAGCCGCGCTTCGCTGCGCCGCTCAGTCTTGGCTCAGCAGCCGTCCGAGATGGTGATTCGTTCCGTAATTCGCTTTCTGCACGCCAAAGGGACTCCACCCGTGGATATTCATCGTCAGTTGACAGAGGTGTATGGCGACGATTGTATGGCCGTTCAACACGTCCGAAAGTTGTGTAGAGCGTTTATTACCGGTCGGAAGGAAGTCCACGATGAAGAACGGAGTGGAGGACCGTCAGTTTCGGAGGCGGTTATCGAGATGATCCAACGCGAAGTGCTTCAAAACAGGAGGATCACCGTCCGTCAACTTGTTGCTCGGATTCCTGGGAGTTCTTACGGTATAGTGGAAAGAGCTTTTACTGAAAAAAATACGTGTTGTGCTCGATGGGTACGTGGCTATTGTCGTCAGAACTCAAGGAGAAACGCCTTGACTGTGCTCGCCAGTTTCTTCAAAAGTGTCAAGGAGATAAGGAAGGATTGTTGACTCCATTGTTACGGGAAAAGAAACGTGGGTGTATCATTTTACTTCCGGAACGAAACAAAAATCCAAACAGTGGCGTCACTCAGGATCATCAGTCTCAAAGAAGTTCAAACAAACTCCTTCTGCTGGCAAAGCCATGACCAGTGTTTTTTTGGATCGTAAGGGGATACTGCTGATCGATTTTATGGAACCTGGGACAACAATCAACTCAGACAGTTATTTTGCAACACTAAGAAAACTCAGGGGAGCTATCCAGAAGCACCGGCGAGGACGACTGACACTTTATTTACTGAACTTAAGATAATAAAAAGCAGATAGTACATGGCATTACCCTAAGACTACGACTGACAGCCGATGTAACGCTGCTTCACGACAATGCCCGACCTGACGTCTCCCGTTAAACCCAGGAACTTCTGACACACTTTGGATGGACTGTCATGTCCCGCCCACCTTACAGTCCTGACTTCGCGCCTAGTGATTATCACTTGTTCTCAAGTTAAAGGAACACTTGAGCGGCCAACGCTTCCTGAGCGACGATGAAGTTAAAGAAGTGGTGAAACACTTCCTCAGCAGGTTGGCGGCGGTGTTCTACGACATTGGGATACAGCAATTGTAGTACCGTAATAGTAGTATGGGTAGAAAAATAGAGCAAAGTGTCTTCTTTCCAACGATGTAAATTTCTATGAGAATAAAAAATGTTGTCTATTGGTAAAATTTATGGGAACCTTATTTCGGGATCCACCCTCGTATATTAGAATACATTTTATATTAAACAATACAAACATTATAAGAGAAACATATAAATAATAAGGATATTATTTATGTTAAAACACTATTTCTAATAATATAAAATATTAAAAATCGGGTGTGAAGAACACGATACAAGTTCATATAGTTGTAAATGTATCTTCTCTAGAGCCGCAGATACGTATTTCACCTTTCTACAGGATCATCGGTACGCCCCTGCTGGGGAAGAGACACATTCACAAAAACAACAACTTCGCTATCGCAAGTTCATATACTTGTGAATGTATATTCTCCACAGAAGTAGATACGTATTTCACTTTTCAACAGGATCATTGATACGCCCCTACTGGAGAAGAGACACACAAAAGCAACAACTTGGCTACCTCATAGAAATCATATGAATTTGTATTGTGTTCTTCACACCTGATTTATAATAATTTTTATATTATTAAAAATACTTTTGTATTATACAAAATTTGTGACATTTTATCTACTCAAGTATGTTTCAAATTATTTTGTTAATATTTATATGTTTGAAGTAACGTTTAGTAGGTAGTTTTATGAAAATTGTTGATAATAGATTATTTATAATCTTCCCTCTAAATAATCAAATAGTAGTGACACTTTTTATAAATCGATTAATTAGTATAAATACTTTATTATATGTAACATTAAAATAGATATAATCGTCTCTTTTTAAAAATTTATTTAAAATATTTCTATTTTAGGTTTAATATTCTCGATGATAATGTTTCTTATTATAAATATAAAATGCAGCATAATGATTGTCGAAGGAATGCATTTTCAAATTCCTCAATTCTTCCTGGGTAAGTGGGAGATATCCTGGACATGAGCAAATTATTTAGAATCCTAGATTAAATTCAACATATTCTTGCAAATATCAACATGTAACTGTACAAAATTTATTTCTAATTACAAAGGCAAATTTCACTTAATTTCTCGTAATTGCTTATATTAGTTCACATTTACTTCTTATAAAAATATTCTTCTGAGTGTGGCTATTATCTTGGAGTAAATTATAATAGGAGAGTGTTAAGTTTTGGTAATATAAGAATACGCCGATGGGATATAGCGACATCGCTCTATTCTAAAGCAAGGCAGACTATCGATCCACGGGATGTGACCGGAGGCCAAATCAATAATAATAAATTTCAGAAACAAGTAGTACAATCAGCTACACATAAAACACTATCTGAAAATAATTTCTGTAGTAACGCAGAGCCGGGTTGCTTCGTCGATCTCTTATTATCTAACGTGACTGTGCACATAGCTATGTTCACTCGCTTTCTTTTTTGTGTTTCAAACGGTAATATTGTGACCTGGGCAGGACGGATAATTACCAATAATGAGGTTGTTCAATCAATATTTTGATAATAATTGATATGGAGGTAAGAGGCCAGCAACGTCATCGTCATGAACAGACAGACGGGATATCTGCGCTTAACTTTTCTATTACTTTTTAATTTAAAATAAAATAAATAGACGAAGATCATTTTGCTATTGTATCGTTTAAGATTTTTACGAAATAAGACAATGAATGGTTTAGTTATAAATTATAATTCAAAAAATATTTTTAGAATAAAATTGGTTGTTTCCTGATTTGATTTGGGTGTATATGGAATACAGTTTTGAGCATAATATTCTGAATGTTAAAATTCTTTGGAAAAACTTTTCCGAAAATGCGCCGAGTAAATTTAAATATGTTATAAACTTTATATGAGATTTAGATAATGTTGTCTTACAACCTATTATCTATTTGAACGATCAAATGGCACAGTAGTAAAATTGTTAAAGAAAGATAGATTAGTGGAAAATTTGAATCACGAATCACGAATGAGTTAGAGCGTAAGAAATTGGTTTATAGTGGTTAATAACAATTTCGTGCACCTTAAATCGTCATGAAAGAGAGATTAGTTGTGAAAAATTCAAATTTCAAATGAGTTTGGGTGTAATAAATTGGTTTATCGTGACTAATGATTGTTTTAGGCACCTTAAACAATGATGGAAATTTAATCAATAATTAAGCTTTGGATATAAAGTAACAGTATGAATAGAAGAACTAAGTTACCTATGGAAATTGTAATTTAAGAACTTTCAGTCAGTTTTGAAAAATTTTGAGCCTATATCGACCGGTGATAGGGGATTTCCAGATGTAGTAATATATCTAAGCGTGATGCAATAATAAGAGTCTATATTCTTCTAATCTATATTATGAATGGTAAGGGGTTACAGGAAGAAGATCATATAATTTTTTCAAAAACTCATTTCCTGCACTTCTTTGACAGAATTCCAATATGTCCAGTTTTTTTTTGTGTGAATTATTAATAGTCTGTTCTTTAGACTTCGGATGAATTTTATTAATTAGTGCATTATCTTATTGTCTTGCCTACGAGGGATGCTTTCTAAAACCTGCTCTAGTGCGCCATGATTTCTAAGTAACATCAAAAACATGTCGTAACTTCACTTATATGAATTTCTTAAATGAGAGTTACATTTAAATGACACACGTCTTCAGAAAATTGCAAGGTTAGAAAATTGCAAGTTTAATTACTTGGTTATAATCTTCCTGTCATTATTAAAGAAAATTCCGTATTATCGTATTTTATTAGATGACATTCAGAACGGTGCGGTTAAGTTACGACATATCTAAAAATTTCATGGCATGTTTTTTTGTTGAACTCAGGATATATTTAAGGAATAGAAAACAGAAACTAAAATTATTCATCGTACATGGCTTTATTGTTTTCCAAAATATTCTCCATTAAATCAATACACTTTTGCATACGTTTTAATCAATTTTCGAAGCATTTCTTCCATTCCGATTAAGGAACCTTCAAAACATACATTTTGAAATCATCAATTTTTGATTTGCGGGAATAGAAAAATATCATTGGGTGCCAAATCAGGGTTGTGCGGCGGATGACCCATCAACTCCACTTTTTCAGTTGTCAAAAACTCTCTCGCTTGAGCCGATGTGTGAGAACTCGCATTGTCCTGGTGGAACATGATCTGTCTTCGGCGGTTGGTTTCTCTTATTTTTCCGCATACTTCTGGCAAGCAAATGCTTGTATATCATTCAGAATTTACTCTCCGGGGTTGCACTAATGGTGCAGTTGCCACATGTCTGGTTTATCCAAAGAAACAAGCGACCATTTGCTTTGAAGTGCTTCGTGCGCGAACAGCTTTTGTTGGCTTTGGCTCATCTTGAAAGACCCATGCAGTCGACTGCTGTTTGCTTTCGGGCTCATCGGGCGTATATTCATGATTCGTTACCTGTTACGATGCCATAGATGTCTTTTGAAGCGCCCCGATCGTATTTTTTAGCATTTCTTTCCACCAAGCGGCACTAGGTTTTTTTTTGAGCGATTGTCAAATTATGCGAGATCTAACGCCAACAACTTTTATATAAAAACACGCGCGTATTCGAACGCAACGTTGTTTCAAAACAATTGGTGAAGAACTTTCCGAGATTTAAGATTTTGAACAAACGAACAGACATTTTGATTTATATAGATCGATTATAAAAAAAATTGCTTGACAATTCCCGTCTTTGCTCTAATCTCCTGAAATTTTAACAAGGCCGTGTAATTGGTACCACGAATCGGATAAATTCTGGTGATAATAAAAGATAAATATTTTAAAAATCTCCTCTGTATTCGTTCAACTGTCAGGTGATCATGAACGTAATAAGGATAACAAATTAGAGCAGTATACATATTCTAATTTGGTCCAAACAAAATTATCATACAGAGTTTTGATAGTGCAGATATTGGAAAAAGTGCCCGCAGATCATATATAAGAAACCCTGGAGATTTGGAAGTTAAAAGCAGCATGAGGTTATATGTTCCAAAAAAGGAAGTTTTGAATCGAAAAGAATGTACGTATATACGTTTCATCCCTCCTTGTTGTTTTCTCAGACCCAGCTACATAATCATAAATAATAGAATCTCTATATTTAATGTATCCAATCGCGGAACATTTTGTGATTTTTAAATGTATTTTGTTTTGTTTGTACCACTCAAGTATTAGGACCAAATTAATTTGGTTCTAATACTTGAGTATCCTCCAACTTGATATGTTGGACACAATCTTGATGCGTGTTTATTGTATTGTATATATGCAATTAAAAATTATGAATATATACAATTATTATATAAATATCTATAACATGTTATTTAAACACCTGTACACTGGCTTATCATGATGGCAGTCGAGTTCAGATCGGGGATTAGGCTGTCCGAGTAGTTTTTCGTGGTTTTCTTTTTCGTTCTAGGCGAATGACGACAGTTGAACATCTTAAGTCGCTCCACGGGCGCAGATATAATAATAGCTCATGACTTTCCAATGTCCCCTTTAATTCGCGTCATGCTAAGGCATGAATTATTATTAAACTTGAATGTATTTCGGAATAATATAATTTTATCCGTGACAACTTCACATATATAAATATAATCTAATATTTATATATGTGAAGTTGTCATGGATAAAATTATATTATTCAAAAATACTGTCATTTATAATTTAAAACTTTTTGAAAAAAGCGGTAATTGCCGAAACATGTTAGATTACTTTAAAAATATATATATTAATTAAACGGGTGAGCGGTCTGTCAAATAAAAACTCATTTATTTCACTCTATATTTCATAACGATTTGTTACTTCTTCAGAAATTCCTACACGTTTAACAAAACTAAAATACTTACAATTAAGAGTTAAAATCTAGCAATGACGCCACTAAGCATGTTAAAATCAATCGTCTAAATTTAAAATATTAAATTATAAGATGTTGGTTTCTCGTCAACCGTTTAAAAACAAATATACATAAATGTTAAAATATAAAAATAAAAATATAAAACGCATAGCAAAAAACTGATGTCATAAAAAAGTATCGAAACCAAAAACAAAGTATACATTTAATAATACGAGGACTGGTTAACAAAACTTGGCAGGTCAATTAACCGCTAACACCGAGTATATTACAATAGATTATACTTAGTCCATTCGTATCCGGCTTATAATTTACGCTATTACTTTCTCCGTTGATGTGACCATTTCTAAAAAGCATCTTTTTTTGTAATTATTTTCTCAGCGTCCACAATTCTGACATCGCCAAAAGTAAATGTATGGCACAGATCAAGTGCATAATCCACCAGTGCATAAGATCTCTTACCAATACGGACATCACTTTTGTGTTGTGTGATATGCTCTTTTAGCCACTGTGACGTTTGGCCTATGTACACGCCACGACAATCCAAACATGGTATCATGTAGACAACATGATTATTTAAAAACAAAGGTGTTACATCCTTGGTCTTACTATATAATTTAGTAGTCTATATTACGCCGGTTTGGGACCGCATAATTTTAAACGCACAAATTCAGAAATATTTATTCATTTTACAGAACATTTTACTTAAATTCTTGTCATCATTATCGTTATTTTAGCACATTTGTATCAAATACCATGTTTTTTATCAATTTTTGCTTGTACAAATCAAAAATCAACATGAAAATTCAATTTTCTGAGGTAAACATGAACATTGAACGTGATGTAAACGTGACCATAAAACGTAATAATTGTAATAATATATTGTCTAACGTTAAAAAAAGTAAGTATGTATTAATAAACAAATTCCAATAAACATTAATAATTCAGATCAATTGTTTACTACATTTAATTTTTCTTTCGATAAAAAATATTCAACAGAATATAAATTTATTACATAATTATTTTAAATATAAATAAATTGGTATGGATTCTAATCAATCTACAATCTCGCAGCAAAGCGCTGACAAAAGTTATTTGAAGGAAATTAAAACTCTTAATAATGATACAATGAACTCATAACTAGTTACCGAAGCGGCCAATAAATAAAATATAATACATTACAAATTTATCAAAATTCCAGAAGATTTTAACAAATTCATTTGCTTATATAGTATTTGTAAAAAACAAAAAATATAAAATAAATAAAAACCATATAGATAAAATGAATATTTTGTTTGATTATATTATTAAGTATCAAATGATAAAAAAAGAGAAATTCTTTCCAACAAAAGTTATTGTTGATAATAATTATAATTTTGTTCCTATAGCAATTATAAAATAGATCTCAATTGTTATCAATTCTCCAATGCCCCCAAGCCAATGTATCAGTACTATTTTGGTACGATGTTGGATACA
The DNA here is from genome assembly GCA_935421215.2 of Melolontha melolontha. Classification (NCBI taxonomy): domain Eukaryota; kingdom Metazoa; phylum Arthropoda; class Insecta; order Coleoptera; family Scarabaeidae; genus Melolontha; species Melolontha melolontha. Next base: position 53,413,098 of record OW285242.1, read on the forward strand.
TCTTTTATCATCTATCCAACACAATGATTTTTTATTTAATTCCTCAGTGCATATATTATGATCATAGCTTCTAATTACACTTTGTTTATGATAATATTTCTTCTGATCAAATAACCATTTTTTATAATGCTGAAATTTAATTTCTTTGACAGATTTTCTAATTCCTTTCAATTTTGTATGAACATTATTATCTCTAAATTAAATCACTTAATAATGATCCGATGAAGTACACAAATTCATTAAATTCGTTAGCTAAGTGACCAATAAATAAAATTCTATTCATTACAAACTTATCAAAATTCGAAAACATTTTCACATACAACAATACTTAATGGGTTAATTTGTAGACGTATTGGCTTAATAAATAAAAGAACTATTCCAATTATTTAACTGATTTATGACATGGCTATAGTTCCGTATCGTAGTCTTACCATTTACATAGCCAACTTTAGGTTTTTAAAATATTTATTAATTTATGTATATTTTTATATTATAGATTTATGTTTATTGTATTTATATATACAGGCTTAGTTAAAAGTATGGAAACGGCGATTTATTGTCGTTAATATTCATTTTAGGGAATTATGTTCATTATAAACGTTTGTTAGGATATTTTGATCTACATTTTGAGAATACATATTTGAATTTTTTTTTCTTCAATTGTTTTTTAGTTACGCCTGTCCGCGCAGTTTTTTTAAATGGGAACTAGTAAATTTTACTCTACCATTCGATAGAGAAGTTTTTTCTCTTTACAATAATATTTTTGTTTTTTTTAAATTCATTTTAATAACTTTTTTATAAGAAAAGACCGGTTCATGTGTTTAACAAGACGTTTGTAATTTATTTAATGATACGCATCCAAATAGAAATCCAATTTCTAAATCCGTTGTTGGTAAAACTTTAAGACGCTTTGAACAAACGGGTAGCGTTAAAGATTTGCCAAGCAGTGGTAGACCTAGAACAGCAAAAAGCGACGATAACAAACTGGATATTTTATTGGCTGTATCTGAATATCCCCATTTATCAACCAATCAATTAGCGGCCAATTTCAATATTTCACAGTCATCGATCGTGTCGTTTTTAAAAAGTGAAAAGTATAAACCTTATAAGGTACACCTTGTACACGAGTTAACGGAAGGTGATTTTGATAGATTACAATTTTCAGAAGAAATGTTAAATATTTCCAATAATAATGAAAATTTTGTCAACAATATTCTTTTCTCTGACGAAGCTACTTTTTACCTTACCGGTGAAGCAAACAGACATAACTGCAGATACTGGTCATCGGAAAATCCCTCTTGGTTTTTAGAGCACCATACGCAGTACCCCCAAAAGGTTAATGTTTGGGTTGGCATTCTAGGCGGTCATATTATCGGTCCCTTTTTCATCAATGGCAATTTAACTTCGGCTCTGTATTTGCAGTTATTGCAAAATGAAATAATACCTGCTTGTGCTACGCTCTATCCTCATGAAAACAATGAACACCTGCTCAATGACAGTATCTGGTTCCAGCAAGACGGCGCTCCACCACATTATGGTGTAAATGTTCGTCAATATCTGGACAACGTTTTTCCCCACAGATGGATTGGAAGACGAGGAATCATTGAATGGCCAGCCTGTTCGCCAGATTTAAGTCCTTTAGATTTTTTTCTTTGGGGATACGTAAAAAACAAAGTTTACAAAGATAAGCCCGATAACGTCGAAGATTTACAAATCCGAATTACCAGAACGATACAAGAAATTCCCCGAGATTTTTTACAGAACTCTGTTCGGGGTTTTGTAAATCGATTGGGTCATTGTCAAATTACTAATGGACGACAATTTGAACACTTACTTTAATTTACTTTGTTATTAATTTGTTTATTTTTTTTTATAAAAAAGTTACTAAAATGAATTTAAAAAAAAAAGATATGATTGTAAAGAGAAAAAAATTCTCTATCGAATGGTAGAGTAAAATTTACTAGTTCCCATTTAAAAAAAACTGCGCGGACAGGCGTAACTAAAAAACAATTGAAGAAAAAAAAATTCAAATATTCTCAAATGTAGATCAAAATATCCTAACAAACTTTTAGAATGAACATAATTCCCTAAAATGAATATTAACGACAATAAATCGCAGTCTCCATACTTTTAACTAACCCTGTATATCATAGTGCATACTGTTACAGTTTTAATATTTATTTTAACATTAACTTTTCTTTTGTGTGAACGTTTTTTCTTCCCAAGCAGACGCTTGGATGCAGGAAACAGATGTTCGGCTTCGCCTTTCGGCATGCCGTCGCGTTTTTTTGCGAAAAAATATGAACTGAAAAATGGTGTAAGTCGCACATAGTCCGGCAAGCAAAAAGCCTTATAACAGTAATTTTAAGTGAGGGACAAAGTTAGTTTTGTAAGCTGAATCTTAATCATTTATAGGAATTTAATAGTGTTTTTAAAATATTCATTGTATTTAACTAACGAAAGTTACATGGTCCTTCAAAACAAATACAAAGAACTAGCTGTAAAACCAAAAGATACGTCTATTACAAAAAACAAACAATGTTTTACACACACACACAACATTTTGTTCCCATCGAGCCGAATACCAGCGAAGCAAGAAAATCATTATCGCTAATTACCGATACACAGGAATAAGCAAGGATTTGGAAAGAAGAAGACAACAATCTGCAAAAAAGGTGAGTCTCTGATTCGTTATCCTACATTTCTAACGCTCACGTATATTTATTCATAATTGCAATTATAGTGCCTACTGAACAAGAAACTTTAAAAGCGCTAAAGTGCAAAAGAGGTATACTTAAAGGTACTCTTACAAAATTTCACACATATTTACAATCAATCGATTAAAATAATATCGATGTGATTCAAATAAAAACACGACTATCAAAGCTCGAAAGTTTGTGGTCGCAGTTCTTTGATTGCATACCGACATTTGCGTATTGGTGGAGGATGGTCAGTCTAACACAAATAAACAAGATACATTTCAAGAGATCTATTACGATGTTGTGTCAAGAGCCGATCATCTTATCAATAATCACGAAACGAGCAAGAAAAAATTAAATGCGAGCGCTTCAACCTCATCAAATAATTTAAATGACATTCACAATCAGGTGCGATTACCGCAAATCACAGTACCATATTTTTCTGGAGTATTTGAAAAATGGATACCATTTCATGAAACATTCAATTCTTTTATACATGCTAACACAGCTCTTTCAAATGTTCAAAAATTTCACTATTTAAAATCTTGCCTTAAAAGTGCAGCATCAAATTGTATACAATAATTACAAATTTTGGAATCTAATTACGAGATTGCATGGTCTACATTAAAAGACAGATTTGATAATAAGAGAGTAATTATCAAAAAACACATTCAATATATTTCTGATTTACCTCCGTGTATTCACGAAAACTACAATGCATTAAGGCATATACATGATACCGTACAAAAACATACACGAGCGTTAAAGTCTTTAGAGCGCCCAGTCGAACATTGGGACGATTGGCTGATATTCTTCTTCTTCTTCTCTGTTTTGGGTTGGACGCCACCACGTCCAGGCATTTGAGCACACTGTTCTTTGTACTATCCCCAATAGATCTCTCAGTTCCAATCTGTTAGTCTTGTGTCCTCGATAAAAGCCACTATCCTCCCCAGGGGAAGTTTGAGTACACTCGAAGGATCCAATAGATCTCTCCCGAAATATTTCTGTCTGAGTTCCTTCAGTTCCTCACACGTGCATATTACATGAAGGCTAGTTTCCTCTTGTTTTTCACATCTCCTACACCAGGGCTCGCTAACCAAGCTCATGCTGTACAAATGCTTCCTTAAAGGGCAATGTCCGGTTATTAACCCGGTAATTATTTTAATTTCTTTTTTGCTACTACGAATTAGGTTGGCTGAAATCTTTCCGTCCAGCTCTCTTAGTAGTGTTTTGGTATGGAGTTGACCTTCCGTTAACCTCCATTTATTTTTATGTTCTTTTTCTAGCCATAACAAGATCTCCCTTTTAGCGGAATCCTTAGTGATTCCACATACAGGTTCCGGTCCTATGAAGTTCCTATTAGTACCTTTCTCATTGCCTTTAATTCCCTCATGTCCTGGCACCCATATCAGCGACACTGTATTGTCTTGCGCCAGGTTATTGAGGACCTGTTTACAATATTTCACCAGCTTAGACCCGGTAAATCGGTTCATAATGGCTTTAATAGCCACCTGACTATCATTCATTATGTTAATTTTTTTGCTTGCACAGCCGGCTTCCCGAATTTCATCGGCGCAGGCTGCGACTGCTAACAATTCGGCTTTGAAAACCGTAGTATGTTTCCCCAGACATATCGATATCTTCCTTCTAGGGCACATTCCGCATATGCCTGCACCTGCCCCCTGACTAGATTGTGATCCATCAGTATACCAGGTGCCGGCACCACATTCGATTGAGCGACTTTTTGCCTGTTCCCTGGTCGGTATAAGTATGTTCAGCTTAGCTGTAAACATAATTTCAGTTGCCATACTGTCCACCGGCATTTGAAATATTGGCTCTTCCAGTATAATTCCTGTTATATCTGTATGGCTCCCTACAACCTTATTAGGACACCATACGTCATTGGCCTTCAGCCTCAGTATCACAGCCATTGCCTCCGCCCTTATAAATAGTTCCAGCGGAGGGAGACCCACGATGGCCTCGATTGGCTGATATATTTAATCACATAAAATAAGTAGCCAAGAGTGGGAAAGCGGTATAAAGGTTAATCATGTACAATCTTTCCAAGAATTGTTAAATTTCTTATCGCAGAAATGTAGCACGTTGGAGGCAATATTTAAAATTCCCTCGAACGTATTACCACAAACGAAAATAAGCAACCCACAAAGATTCTCATTAGCGCATGTCTCACAATAGCAAATCAACTGCGTTGTTTGTAAAGCGTATCATTTTATTCATCAATGTTCGAAATTTTTAAACCTTTCAGCGATGGATAGGATTAAACAAGTAAGAGCGGACAGGCTCTGTACAAATTATCCAAGGCCAGGGCATCACGTAAATGACTGCAAGTCCGGACACTGCAGAAAATGTAACTCTAAACACAACACATTACTTCATTTTGAAAATCATACAAAAGCAAAGCAGAAAACGGTATTAGTAACAACCAAACACCTAATGAGCAAACCAGTGTAATTTCCGTGCAAATGAGGGTCCACATATTTGATTGTCAACGGCAGTAGTGAAAATACGTAATAACGATAGAGTGTTTCATGAATGTAGAGAGAGCACTTAGATTCAGGATCACAGTCTAATTTCATAACACATACATTAGCTAACAAATTATCGTTACAGGAAAAGCACGTTGACATATCTGTCAGAGGAATTGCGCAAGAAGGTAAGAGAATAACTGAAATAGTTACCGCAAAGGTCAACTCAAAACTCAATGGTTTCAATGCAGACTTAACTTGTTTAGTGCTAGATAGTATAACAAACGAGATACCGTCAACACATATAAATAAGCATTCGTTAAACATACCACAAAATTTACCGTTAGCCGATCCCGAATTTAATCAACCCAAGCAAATAGTACTTTTAATTGGGGCAGAATTATTTTGGCAGCTTTTATGTATAAGACAAATAAAATTACCAAATTCTCAAATTATTATACAAAAAACATTACTAGGTTGGATAATATCAGGACCACTTCATTATAATCCTTTTTCGTGTGATACAATATGTAATGCGTCTATCGAACAAGCACTAGACATGCAATTAACCAAATTCTGGGGAATTGATGAATCGTATAAGATATGTAATCTAAGGGCGGAAGAATTAGCATGTGAAAATCATTTCGTCAATAACTTCAGACGAAACAATGATGGTAGATTCATTGTGAAATTGCCGGTCAAAGAAGATGACGCGTTGGCGTTGGATACTGCAATAAAACGATTTCTCTTGTTAGAAAGAAAGTTAGAAAATCAACCTAAAATAAAAGAAGAGTATACAAAATTTATAAATGAATATATACAGCTAGGTCACATGAAACTTATGCACGGAAAACAAACAAACACACTCCCAACAAACACATTCTATTTACCTCATTATGCTGTCATTAAAACGATAGATTAACCACAAAGCTGCTAGTCGTTTTTGATGCAGCAGCAAAATTGTCATCGGGCTATTCATTTAGTGATACACTAATGGTAAGTCCAACCATTCAGGATGAACTGTTTTCGATCATATGCAAATTTCAAACTCACGAACATGCGCTAACAGCTGACATTACAAAAATGTACAGGCAAAGTATTGGTGGACGAATCGTAAATGTCTCTACAGAAAATTATTCGGCGATCTGACATTACTCATCAGTTGCAAACGTACGAGTGCTAAAACAACTACCAATGAAAGAATCGGAAAAATTTCCAACAGGGGCACAAATTACACAACCCGATTTTTATGTAGATGATCTGATAACGGGTTCAGACAGCATAGAAGACATAAAAATCATTTTCGAGCAAGTAACAGAAGTGTTAAAGGCAGGTGGCTTCAAACTCGAAAAATGGGCATCAAACAATTTTGAAATATTAAAGGAATTTCATGGCATTTCATACCGCCAAAGGCGCCCAATTTTGGCCGTCTCTGGGGGCAGCCGTGAAATCATTTAAGTATTATTTTAAAAGAATTGTTGAAAACGCTTTGGTAACATATGAAGAAATGTGCACGCAGGTAGAGGCAGTTCTAAACTCCAGGTCTCTCATTCCCTTATTTGAAGATCCCAATGACATATCTATTCTCACACCTTCTCATTTTCTAATCGGAGACTCACTCGGAGCAAATTTAGAGCCAAACTTGTTAGAACTAAAAATCAATAGTTTCTCCAGGCTTCAACTTATGCAGCATCTCCAGCAGCATTTCTGGAAAATATGGTCCAAGGAATACTTCCACACCTTTCAACAAAGAGGAAAATTGTGGAGAAATTCTGGTTCATCTCCGCAGGTAGGGCAACTTGTCGTGATCAAGGAGGACAACGTCCCACCAATGCTGTGGCCTGCAGGAAGAATTGTGAGTGTTTATCCCGGTTCTGATGGTGTAGTGCGAGCGGTCACTATAAAGACAGCGCGCGGTGAATTCAAGCAACCAGCTAACAGGTTGTGTTGATTGACATGGAAAAGTAAATTATTTTCTTTAGGCATCCAATCAATTGTATAATCATCTGTAGAGCAGACCAATTTCCGTGCGCGCCATGAGCGCCGGTATGGGAGTTTAATTCGTAATATATTAGAATATGTGATAGGATAGGGACGCAATATGAGCTTGTTACCGATATAGGTATAGAAGTAGAGACATTTATTCTATCAGAAATAATTAAATATACATTTGGTTTTCTGCTATTAAAGTAATATGCATAAACACACGAAAAATAAGAATAGTACATATTATAGCAGCGTTGTATGTACCTATAAATAAAATGGAAAATGTATATATATTTATTATCAGAAAACCCTTATACCCTTAGGGTGTCGGGAAATGTGGAAAATGTATGAAATCAGTAATTGTGTGCACGACAGGGGATTTAAAAAAACACTTACCGTTTTAAGCGTCTTCCAAGGATTGACAAACTGGAGAAACTCGATTGTATATTAGGATTGTATATTAGGATATATATATATGTATATATGGTAAACCTAATCAGTAGGCGATTAAAGGTCTGTATATTACTTCAAAATATATGTATTTAAAAAACTCTACATGTTTCGGCTGTGTACGCCTTTATCAAGAGAATACAAAATATGAATTAGGTTTACCATATCATACCAAGGTCACGAAGTTATTATATATGTATATATATATATATATATATATATATATATATATATAAGGTAAACTTAATAAGTCGGCGATTAAAGGTCTGGTTCATTACTTCAAAGTATATATATTTAAAATAACTCTACATGTTTCGGCAATGATGCCTTTGTCAAGAGAATACAAAATATAAATGACAATATAAATGTCAAATAATTAAGTTGCTATGGTTTAAATTATTCAAAGATACATTCCAATAATAATAATAGATCATGCCTTAGTATTCCAAAAAATAGATAGCAAGGTGTGAACATATGTGTTGTTCGCTGCCAGAAGCTTGTGTCTCTTTCTAGGTATGAACCTGTGTGTTGGTTGCTGCTGGCAGCTTGAGTCTCTCTCTGGGTGTGTGATTTTGTATTTGTGTGACCGCGTAAGTGTAGGGTTTTGTATGTTAGTGCGCTCGTGCGTGTGTTTAGTGACCGGTCGCGTAAATTTAGAGAGATCGGATAACCAGCCGTTGCGTAGGGCCGCCAACCCTTTCCCGGCAACTTCATTACTTTTCCGAGCAGTACTTCGACGGCCCGACCCCCGCCCCAACGAGGCAGGGCGCAGACCAGCGAAGCGCACCCTGCACGGGGTTGCTCATCGCCAGCTGAGGGAACACTCTTAGTGGCTACCTCGGTCGACGACGGTCACACTTTGTGCCATCTTAACGATTTCCGTAGAAGCGGGGGCAATGCACACACGTCGAACGTGTGTGTGCTGTTAACAGCAGCCTAGCCAGGTTGCCGCCCAGGACCGGTCCTAGTGGTGTGTGCATTGCGCGGCGCCGTGATTTGCGCCGCGTAGCTTGGTTCCTCACTCCTGCTGGAAAGGCGGAATGGCACCTGACTGCCCATCGGGCAGACCTCCTAGAGTTTGGTAGCGCATATGCTAGGCTACAACCCAGTAGAGGACCACATCAGCACACAACAGAAAACAGGGAAAAGCAGGGAAAAGCAAGACATGAGTTATTATTACGTATGCGCCCGTGGTGCGACTTAAGATGCAAAGTTGTCGGCCTTCGCTCAAAACGAGAAGGTAAACCACGAAAACCTGCTCGGACAACTAGACAGGAATCAAAATACGGAACAGTCATCATGATAAGCAAAAGTATATGATATTTAAATGTAATCGCAAGCTGCCAGCAGCAACCAACACACAGGTTCATACCCAGAAAGAGACACAAGCTTCTGGCAGCGAACAACACATATGTTCACACCTTGCTATCTATTTTTTGGAATACTAAGGCATGATCTATTAATATTATTGGAATGTATCTTTGAATAATTTAAACCATAGCAACTTAATTATTTGACATTTATATTGTCATTTATATTTTGTATTCTCTTGACAAAGGCATCATTGCCGAAACACGTAGAGTTATTTTAAATATATATATACTTTGAAGTAATGAACCAGACCTTTAATCGCCGACTTATTAAGTTTACCTTATCATACCAAGGTCACGAAGATATTATATATATATATATATATATATATATATATATATATATATATATATATATATATATTGTGTATTAGGAAAAAATATGTTTATATTTGGAAAACGAGCGTTCTACATCTAGTGATGTTATATTCGCATAATCAAAATACTTTGTTAAACAAATTAACGCATCTGTAGACGTGCCCTCACAAATACGTGTTAAGGTGTCAAAATCTGCATTTCTGTCTGAAACACTTTCAAATTTAATTAGAACACTTTCACTTTTTGCGTCTTCTACAGCACGCAGTTGTGCGTGAACATCTTTAACGATTTGCAGTGATTGCTCTAACAACAGCGACGAATTTTCTAATTTTGTTATTGCTTCTTCTAGTCCCAAGTAATTCTCACGAATATTTTGTAAATCCATTTTAATCAGGGCATATTGAATTTTTTTCTGGCTTGTATTGATAGCTGCACTTTCTTTCGTATCGAATGATAAAACCACGTCCTTAATTTTTTCAAAATGTTCATGATAGTAAATCCCCGCCAGTAACCATGTACCCAACGTGTCAGAATCGGCTGTGGTGGCTCAGGGGTATGGGGACACAATTCGTGAAATTTTCGAATACGTTTTGGAGATTTCAGGAATACTGCCTTTGTACTCGATATTAAAGCATCTACCTCTGGATAACATCTATGAACCTGTTCTGCTACAAGGTGTAGAGCATGGAGTTTACAAGTAATATGTAACAAGTTAGGACAATATTTTCTAAGAGACCGGCCTACAGAACACATGGTTGCGGCACCATCGGTCATAAACATTAATACTTGGTCTTTCGAAAGTTAAAATTTTTCCAAAGTATCTAATAGCACCTCTGAAATTTTTTCGGCATTACATTGTTCTAGTCGTCTGGATGCTAATAAAATTGAAGACGTTGGTGGTTCCATATTACGCGCCATCACATTAACTACAGTTTGTTTTTTGCTCTCAGTTGTTTCGTCCACACATAACCACAGTTTTTTATTTTTCAGTTCGGCTTTGATTTGATTTTCAACCTGTTTACGCACCGATGGTAAATTCCTTCGTAACGTTGTCGTGCTCGGTAATGTTTGATTCACGTATTTATTCCAAAATGAAATAAATGAATCATTACTTAACAAGGTAAACGGCAGTGTACATACAATCATAGTTACACATAGTTCATGTATAAACTGTTGTCGATTAATTTTGTTATTATTGTTCTTCGAACTGCTTACGTGTTCTTTACAATGTGTTTTTGACCAACACATTAGATATGTATTACTTGATTGTAAATCCACACTTAATATACGATCAAATCTAAGTTTTGTATTTTTGCTTTAAATGATTCAAATTTTCTAATTAAATTATTTTTTATTTCTTTTACAACTGGCTGAACTAATCTTTCAATAATTATATATTTTGCATCTGGTCCTGATATTCTATACTCTGTAATATTATGTATATTTGACGAAAAATATCTCTTATATAAATCAATGACATTACCAGATAAATCATATTCATCATATTAAACAGCTAGAACTAATTGAAAACGTAAAGATTAATGTCTATTTACTCCATTTTTAATTTTTTCAATAATATAGTCTGCTATCTTTTATAGACAAGTATATAAATCATGTTGTGCACTATCACAATAAAATGTATAATCAACAACTATTTCTCCCAATGAACCACATGCTCTAACAACTCTTACCTCATCTTCGTCGCTTTCGATTATTTTTAGTAATTCATTAAAATCCTTTCTTTTATTATGTATATCTTGTTTTCTTTGTCTTGGTTCCCAAACTACATCATCATTAAAATTAAATTCGTCAAGAAACTTTTGCTTGAACAAGTAATCGTTTATATTTTTCTCTAATTCATGTTTTCGTAAACCTTGATATGGTATCTTGTTTTGAATGCAGTAGTTTCGCAATTCCGCAAATTTCATTTATTATACAAAAAATTCATGGCACAAACTATATTTGTATCTTAAAGAAATTTGCGATTACGCAAAGCTATAAATTTTACAAATAGTTGTTCAAAATTATTAAATTTATTCATTATTGAAATAATATTTTAGGATTCTCTTGCACCTTTATTAATCCTAATTTTGTCATATTTAATATTTTATTTTCAAAATTATTAAAATGTATATTAATTTCGTCAAAAATTATTTTTTAAAAATCTTTTTCTGTCTATTCATTTTAAGTTTCTTCATTTTTCTTCTAAAATCAACCGAATCGTCAGGATTATCTTCTTTTTTGGAATTCATTTATTTACTAATTCTTTTTTCATATTTTATTGAAACATGTTTGTTCATAAAGACTTATAATTATTTGGTTTATACAATACACACATCAAAATAATCTATGGGACAAGCCTTTATTTGCTAGTATTTTGCGAGGCATATACATAACATATTAAATGGTTTCTAATGTCATTTTAAACATCCTAGACTTCACTGCAGGTGTCTCGACAGTTTAGGTGACAATAAGGTCTTATTAATGGAAAAATGAGTGGAAATTTAAAAAAAATGTAAAATTTGTTTATTTGTCATCCTGAGATTTTTGTGTATATTTTGCGTTCAATTTCCTTTTACAGTTTCCTTAGCATTAATTGAGGATGGAGATACATCATTTAGATCGTGATACGCAATTAAAGGCTGTTGGATTGCTTGAAAGTGTTTTAACTGAAAGGGCCGTTGCAGAAGCTCTCAACACGTCAAAAAGTGTTATCAATCGTTTGTGGTTGAAATATCAGCAAACCATTGATCTGCGTGAACGACATATAGGACGCACAAGAACATTTCGACCAATTCATGACAGATACTTGAGACTTTGTGCATTAAGAAAGCGCAACATTACGGCGACAGTGATTCGGCTTTACGACACTCATGATGTGTTAATAAGCGAGCAAACAGTGAGGAATAGACTCCATGTAGATGGTCTTAATGCCCGTCGTCCTCTGAGAGTTCCTGCTTTGTCGAGAGGAAATCGCGGATGAAGATTAGAATGGGCGCAGCAACATAGGGATAAACGAAACTGGGCATCTGTTTTGTTTTCTGACGAATCCCGATTTGGTTTGCGGCCAGATACAATAAGAACGAGAATGTGGAGACGTTCCGGGAATGCAGAACAATTACTTATATCGCAAACTGTTCACAGCTTCCAAGGAGGTAGTGTAGTGGGGTGGAATATCTCTTGTGACAGAACTAATCTAGTTCTCTTGGATCGGTATTTAAACGCGATAGTCTATCGGGAAATTATCCTTGAAAATGTTATGCGACCATATGCTGCAAAAATTAGTGAAAATTTTCAATTCATGCACGACAATACTGCAGGTATCATTCGTGCATTTCTTCAAAACCACGAAATTAATGTTTTGCAATGGCCAGCGCAATCACCTGATTTAAATCCTAGAGAACACCTATGGGATTTGCTGCAAAGAAGCATACTGCGTCTAAATCTAGTCTTTGAAACAAAACAACAATTGTATCATTGTCTTGTAGAACAGCAGAATGCCATCGATCAACAAGAGCTAGACCACTTGATTATGAGTATGTCAAACAGGCACAGAAAGGTAGTCAGCACTCGTAGAGGTCCACAGGGTACTGACGTTGCACTTATTGTCACATGTTGTTGATTGTTATTGTTTTTTTTTAATAAGTTTAGTAAAAATTTATTAATTTTGAAAATTATTTCTAAATAAACAGACATTTCTCATTAAGTATTCTTAACTGTTTCTAAAAGTAAATAACTAATGATTGTCGACTTATACCTTCACATATAACAAACAATTATTTACCTATGTGGAGCGTGGAGCAGAAATCCATTTCCTTGCTTGTCCCCTAGATTATTTTGATGTGTGTACGTATGTACGTCTAAAATTATTTGGTTTACAAGATGTTTATGTACATTCAAAATTTATTGATTTATAATATCTTGTTCAACATAAATTTTTTAATTAATATCATACAGTGTATAAAAAATATGCATTCAAATTGTAGTTTATAAAATTTGGTCTAGGATTTGTATTTTGAATAGATGTGAAGCCGCGGAATGAATAACTAATGAACTATAAAATTGATCTTTATCATTTAGGCATATAGTTTACATAAGTAACAGTTTTTCAAATCTAATGTTTATCATTGTATGAGAATAGGATTATAATTTTTATCAACAATAACTTTTATTGGAAAAAATTTCTCCTTTCTTATCGTTTGATATTTAATGATATATATATATATATATATATATATATATATATATATATATATATATATATAAAATTGTTGGGGAATCCGGCAAAAAAAACCTTTAATTAGTCAATTAGAGTCCTTTATTTTATACCTTATATTTCGCTCTGTAGATTTAGAGCTTTATCAGAGGTCACTTTAATCAAAAGAAAATACAACCTTAGCTAATTTAGTCTACCAATTATAAGAAAGATCAATACTTACAAAAGCGAACTATTTGTTGTGAGAGATATATACATTTTCAAAAAACAAAACCCGTAGAGAACAAGAACTCCACGTAATACAAACAAAACGTCATATTAATTAAAAATTGTTTATTTAAAAGCTTATTGTTATTACATATTAAAACCATTTAAAAAATTCTTTTTTCAGCAAACACATTAAAAAAAAGGAAACACGTAGTAAAGAAACTACTTGTCTTTATGTAAATTACATTTTAACAACTCAAGTGTTGACACGGTAGTGTATTGAATTTTCAAAACCAATGATTCGTATATGCAAAACCTTAAAAGTACAGTAGGTGAAAAACAACCAATGTCAAGGTTAACGATATATATGCAGATGTTCAAAAGTTGCGCGCTTAATTTCAATAATGTGCTGCCTGACAAACAGGTTAAACTTAATTAAAAAGAATTGCAAAATTAAAATTATAATTATCTGAAAAAATTGCGGAAGGACAAATGTGTTAAATGACATCAATAGAGTTAATATTCTGTGTATTTTGGTGACTTGAGTTTTTGATATGAGAAAAGGTCAGCAAAAAGGCATATATTGCGCTTAAATTATTTGTGTCAGATCTGAAATTCATAGCGTTAGAATTATTATTGATCTCAACCATCCCCAAAAACTCCCTACATTATAAACTATTAACTGTCTGGAGGATTTTAACATTCTCAAAATTTGGGTTGTGGTTGTATTTGATCATATGTGAGGACAAAGCACATCTGCTCTTCCCAGTTCGAACGTCGCTTTTATGTGTGGTAAGTCTGGTTTTTAACCAAGTTGAGGTATGACCTATATAAACTTTGTTGCATTCATTGCAAGGAATGCTATATACAACGTTCGACTTGAAAGGCAAAGGTGTCAAGTCCTTAGTTTTACTAAAATAAGTGCGTAACGGATTGTAGTTATAAAAACCCAATTTAATATCGTCTGTGGCGAGGACGCTAGAGAGCCGCTCCGACACCCCTACAATGTAAGGAAATCTGTAATATTTCACAATTTTTGGCTGGTCTTTGTTGGTAAGGTCTGCGCTCTGACCGTAAGTAGCTGGTGTTGAAAAAATCAGTCTACTAATCAAACCCCGAGGGTAACCGTTGTTTGCAAACATTCCATCCAACAATCGAAGGTTTCGCTGTCTGAAGGAGGGGTGGCTTATCCTAGTCACTCTCCGTTTCATGCCCAGAATGAGGTTTATTTTTTGGCTTTTTGAATGATTGGAGTGGTAGTTTAATAATCTATTAGAATTACTAGGCTTTCTATACCAGTCTATTAATATTCTGTTGTTATCCCTAATGACTTTGGTGTCTAGGAAAGGCACACCACCGCCACACTCGCGTTCAAGGGTAAATTGTATGTCAGGATGGAAAGAGTTGAATATTCCCAAAACGTTGTCTATTTCAGATTTCGGCAAAGCGCAAATCAAATCATCTACATATTTATGTATAAAGGCGAATGTAAATGGTAAAACTTTGAGTATATTATCTAAACAGAAATCCATCACTAGGCCGGCAAGGATCGGGCTGAGCGGTGAGCCCATAGGTAAACCTGAAATCTGCGTACAAGATTTATTATTAAAACTGAAATAGCTATTGGTAAAAATAAATCTCAGTAGTGAAAAGAAAGAATCATAAGATAGATTTGCAACATCTGATATCTTATGCCAATTGGTGTTTAGTACATGTAAGACTAAACTAGTTGGTATACTGGTAAATAAGGATACAACGTCTAAAGATATTATCTGGAAGTCATTAGGTAATATATAGTCTTGGTATTTGTCAACAAAGGTAAAAGTATCATCAATGTCATAAGGACTGTTATTTTTGAAACAATTTTTTTTTTTTTTTTTTTATTTTACATACTTGTTTTAACGGCAAAGACTCTTTGTCTACTTATATATATATTATCAGAAAACCCTTATACCCTTAGGATTTTTGATACTTAATAATATAATCAAACAAAATATTCATTTTATCTATATGGTTTTTATTTATTTTATATTTTTCGTTTTTACAAATACTATATAATCAAATGAATTTGTTAAAATGTTCACGAATTTTCATAAATTTGTAATGAATAATATTTTATTTATTGGCAGCTTCGGTAACGAGTTATATGAATGTACGTGTATGTACTTCATTGAATCATTATTAAGAGCTTTAATTTCCTTCAAATAACTTTTGCCAGCGCTTTGCTGCGAGATTGTAGATTGATTAGAATCCATACCAATTTACTTATATTTAAAATAATTATGTAATTAATTTATTTTCTAAATATTTTTTATCGAAAGAAAAATTAAATATAGTAAACAATTAATCGGAATAATTAATGTGTATTGGAATTTGTTTATTAATACATACTTATTTTTTTTTGACGTTAGACAATATACAGGGTGGCGCACGGCAATCGGATGTTTTTGAAATAACAATAAAATCGTCAGTTTTTGCTTTAAAAGAAATTTATTGGTAGGATTACATACGCAAGGATTTAGCATTTCATAATGTGTGGAAAATTACTTCAGGCATGTGATGTCCGTTTTCGTTTACGCAATGTTGTAGTCGTTCACTAAAATTAACTTCCACTCTTTCCAGCAGGTTTCTAGGAATTGGATTAACTTGTTGACGTATCGCTTCCTTCAGTTCTTGTAACGTACGAGGTCTACCTTCGTAAACACGAGACTTGAGGAACCCCCGTAGAAAGAAATCACATGTGGACAAGTCGGGAGACCGAGGAGGCCATAAAACATCACCAAATCTCGAAATGAGATGATTAGGAAACAGAGTACGAAGAACAGCAATACACGCTCTGGCGGTGTGTGCCGTGGCTCCATCTTGCTGAAACCATAATTGTAGAGGATCCAAACCTCTTCTTTGCAATTCAGGGATAAAATAGGTGTTCACCATATTAATGTAACGCGGCGATGTTACAGTAACGGTAACATCGTTTTGATAAAAAAAATAGGGACTTAAAACGCCAAACCTCCCCACTGCGCACCAAACTGTAACCTTAGGACTGTGCAGCGGTTTTTGATGCAGTTCTTGAGGATTTTCGGCAGCCCAATACCGACAATTTTGTCTATTGACAGCCCCATTAAGGTGGAAATGGGCTTCATCACGCATTATCACCAAAATGTTTTCGTTCTGCTCATAAAGTGTAAGCATTTGTTGGGCAAAATTCACTCGTTGCTGGTAATCCCTTTCATTCAATTCCTGCACAACCGCTATTTTGTATGGATGCAAATGTAATTTACCATGTAAAATCCTTCTTACAGTAGGATTACTGATTCGCAGTCCGGTCGAATGAGCCCGAGCAGAGCGGCGTTGGCTTCGCAGTATCGCTTGTCTAACACTTTCAACGTTCTCTGGAGTGTGCACTGTACGTTGGGATCCGAGCGGTTTTATTTTGAGTATTGAGCCTCGTGTTCGAAGATTATGAACCCAACGTAGGATTGTGTTTCGCGTGGGGACAGAGTCATTTCGATTAATATTGAATCTCCGACGAAATTCACGTTGAACCGTAGTCACTGATTCACCACTTCTAACGAAAGAATCATATGCATATATGCGCTGTTCTAGCGTCCACGGCTCCATGACAGTAACTGACAGTAAAATGCTTTGAGTCAGGGAAGGTATCCCCACCTGTCAAATGCCCTTTCCTTTTCTAATGGTCGAATATTATGCATTCTAAAAACATCTGGTTCCTGTGCCCCACCCTGTATTACTAGAATTATTACGTTTTATGTTTTCGTTTACATTACGTTCAATGTTCATGTTTACCTTCTACGTTCCGTTCTACATTCACGTTTACGTCCACATTTAGATTGCTTTATAGTAAATACAGTAAGTATAAAAATTGAAGTAGTAAAATTTAGGGGTGAGGACGTTTCACCCTCACCTTAAGTATATCTCGACTTACAACTTGAAGGATCCAATATTGTCACAAAATCTGTAAATATATCAACTTGTATACTCGTTCACAATTTAGTGGTGACACAGAAATTTGAATTTTTATAATAATAAAATAAAATAAAACAATAACTTTGTTATACCACTTTATTCATATATAATAGTGACCGCGGTTTCGACATACAATGTCATTATCAAACTGCAAAGTTACAGGCCTACATCGATCTTATAAATGACACAAAAATATATGTGGGTGGTTTATGATGTTATTTAAAATTACTACTATATACTTAACTATTATATACAACATTGGAAAAGAGGTGTATATATAAGATCCAACTGGTCATTCAAAACAATATCTATTGTGTTGTTTCGGCTTTTAAAAATTTCTAAGTGCCTCTAAAAGATTTAATTCACGACCTTTCTTGGCCAGAAAGGTCGTAAATTAAATCTTTTAGAGGCACTAGAAATTTTTAAAAGCCGAAACAACGCAATTAATTTTTACTAATATAGTACAGTCGATAATACTTAATAGTCTATATATATATCTATATATCTATATATATATATATATATATATATATATATATATATATATATATATATATATAAAGATATGTTTCTTAACATGTTTGCATTATTTTATTTTACACTTGATGTAGTTAAACATGGATATGTTATCTTTTGCATCGTATACTGTATTTTTAATTTTAATTTAAATTATATTTATTTTATTCAACAACTGATAGGTACAAATCTCTTTTTCGTTTTGTAATAATTTGCATGTTTCTTAATCTTACCTCGTTTCCATATCTATTAATGAGATTATCCTGTAATTGGCTTAATTAAAGTTAAATAATAAATTATTCTTATAAATATTTATATCATTATTATTAACATGTATGTTCCAATATTCATTTTATAAATAGAAAGGTGGATAACGAATATTTAATAAGATTAGAAAATACAGCTATGTAAAAACTATACTTTAATAGCGAATAATTTTAATCGTTCATGAAGTCAATTACATATATTTACATACAGTGTGTTTCACTTTTTATGGGGACACATAGATAACTTTTTTATTTTGAAAGCAATCAATATAAAATTTTTATCAGTTGTGTAGGCCCCGACAACGCACCTTTTTGTATGAATAGAGTTTTTATAAGGTCAATATCTAGCCAACTATAATTAAAATAAAAAGTAGTGTTTCAAGTAAAGTCATGCCAGCGATTAAAATAGAGCAAAAAAGTATTAGGAAAAGTTTTTACAAATCACTCAAGAACCCTTAATACCAAATTTCGCGGAAAAAAATTCATTTTTAAATTCTTCTACATTTTTATACTATCAGTAGATAATAGTTTGTTTTTGCAATAATAAGAGTGCCATGAAGCAAGAAAATAATTTGTCAGTTCAAATGTCAAACGTCAGTTCACTAAATAGTTTATTTCAGTTGAAACTATTGAACTTTGCTGAGCAATGGCCGATGGACATTTATTGCTCAAAAAGTAGAAATTATTCGAATTGTTGGTGATAATGTACGTTCTACCCGAGAGGCTGCAAGAGAGTTTAAAGCGAAACATCCTGAACGTCCACACATCCGTCATCGAACTGTTGCATACTTGAATAACATTTTCAACACTACTGGAGATGTTGCTAAACCACGTCAACATGAATTGAACAATCGAGAACACTATTTCGATGCAGTAATATTAGCAGCGTATCGTAATAATCCTCACGCAGGTTTACGAGATATGGCTAGACATTTAAATATCTCTTACTCCAAAATTTGGAGATGTCTCCGTCGTCACAAATTGAAACCGTATAAGCCAAAATATTTACACGCCCTTGAAGAAGGAGATCTAAATAGAAGAATGGGCTCAAGGCAATTTTCTAAATGACAGAGAATTTTTTTAAAAAAATAATGTTTAGTGATGAAGCTACCTTCACTAGAAATTGTATTGTTTCATCCCAGAATTGAGATACTGGGCAACAGAAAACCCAAAACGGGTTATCAATTGTAAAAGGCAATATTCGCAGAAAGTTAACGTGTGGTGCGGAATTTTAAATACACAAATCATTGGCCCATTTTTCTTTTTTGATACACTAAATGCAGACAAGTTTTTAAATTTTTTAAATACTGAATTAATTGATGTGCTTGATGATTTACCATTGGATATGAGGCGAGATTTACACTTCCAGCTAGATGAATCCCCAGTTCATAACGCAAGAATAGTGCGAGCATGGTTAGACGTAAACTTTCCGTTAAGATGGATAGGCCGTAATAGCCCTTTTAATAGGGTGGCCTCCGAGATCACCTGACATTACACCACTCGACTTTTTTCTTTGAGGCACTATTAAAAATGCTGTGTATGCATCTAGACCTCAAAACATACAGGAACTGTGTCAGAAAATCCGACAAGCCTGTCGAGAAATTTCTCCAGAAGTATCATGACTGGTTGTACTGAACCACAAAACGCGATTGGAAAAATGTATCCGTCTTCAAGGTGATTTGGTGGAAAAATATCCTATTTAAAATATTGTTAGTTAAATTGTTGCTTTTGTTTTGTTTGTTCTTTAATGTTAATAAAATTTGTGAATTGTTTCTTGCTTCATGGCACTCTTATTATTGCAATAACAAACTGTTATCTACTGATAGCATAAGAAGATAGTAGAAGAATTCAAAAATGAAAAATTTTCTGCGAAATTTGGTATTAAAGGTTCTTGAGTGATTTGCAAAAACTTTTCCTAATACTTTTTTGCTCTATCTCAATCGCTAGCATGACTTTACTTGAAGCACTACTTTTTATTTTAATTATAGTTGGCTAGATATTTACTTTATAAAAACTCTATTCATACAAAAATGTGCGCTGTCGGGGCCTACACAACTGATAAAAATTTTATACTGATTGCTTTTAAAATAAAAGAGTTATTTAGGTGTCCCCATGAAAAATGAAACACACTGTATATATATAAAATATGTTTGAGGACTTTGGCAAAATTAGATAAAATACAGAAAGAACTGTAACTTATAGAGTTCCTTTTCACAATTTAGAAGTTGTTTTGAATGTCATATTGATAAATTTCAGCGCGTTCGCATGTAGTTTATTATTCCTTGGCAAAATTCTCTTTGGACTGCTTCAAACGCACGTTCTTATTAGTCGATCTGATAGAAAATAACAAAGTTAGTGTTGTTCTACGGTTCAAGTTAATATGGCATACGTGTACTTTCTAATATTCTAATTTCATTCATGCATAACTTCTGCCTAAGTACCTTTTTATTTCCTTTTTTACATTTTATCATAAGCTTTTCCATATCCATCAAGTTATTTTTTCCTTGAGATGGTTGTTATAAAAACGTGGCAGTGTATTCTTCCACATTAATTCAAATAAACGGACTTTATTTTTCTACATAATCTCCTCTTAATTCGATATATTTGGTCCACCTGTGTTCAAGCTTCTTCATTCTATCCCGAAAGTGATTTTCTTTTAACCCTGCAAAATAATCGTCAACAATTGAAGAAAGAACTCTTCATTTCTACAGAATTTTTTGCCTCCAAGAAAATCTTTTAATTTAGGGAATAGATGAAAGTCTGCTAGGTCTGGCGAATATGGGGGCTATGGTACTAATTCTATCTTTAATTTTTCAATTTGTTTCGCAGCAACCGTATTGGAAAGCACAGGTGCATTATCATGGTGAAAGAGCACTTCCTTCTTAGTCATTCCAGCGATAGCTGTCTTCAAATGATCTAGAAGATTTGCGTAATATTCGCCGTTTACGGTCATGCTCTTTTGAAGATAATCTATCAACAATATTGCTTTCGCATCCAAAATACCGATGCCAGCACCTTTCCCGCCGATAAAACTGTCTTGACCTTCTTTGCAGTTGGTGCTCCAGGTTTGGTCCACGTCTTCATCTGTTGTTTAGATACGGGTGTATAATAATAAATCCATGTTTTGTCACAAGTAATAAATCGGTGCAGAAAATCTGTTGTATTTGACAGCAAACACGTCCTTATTCCGTCGTCAGTAAACGCGGCACCCATCTTGCAGAAGCTTTCTCATGTCAAGTTCTTCATGCAAAATATAAAGCGCTCGTTCCTTTGAAATGCCCACTGCCTCTACTATTTCTAACGCTTTGAATCGTCAGTTACTTAGCAAGAAATCATGAAATTTATCCACCATTTCTGGACTTGTAGTCGTTTTCGCTGTCTACTGCTTAGATCATCTTCTAAGCTGCTCCGGCCATGCTTAAATTCATTTCGCCATTTTCCGACGGTTGTAAACGAAGGATAATCCTCACCCGTGTATCTAGCATATCATCATAGATTTCGGTAAAGGACATGACCTTCTTTAAAAGATACTTAGTCACGGCACAATGTTCAAAATTATCCATTTACACTTAATTAGCAGTAGGGTAAAATTTTAAAAATTGCCTACGAAATATGCTTTGTCAAAAATTTATCACTGACAGGGCATCGGTTGTCAAATGTGGTGTGTATTTTTTTAGTTTCGCGGCCTATTTTAGACGACCGCGCCCTCGTTGGTTTCGTCTGTCACCTGGATAGAGCTGCATTACAAAAAACAGTAAAAGTTGGCCATAATTTTGGCTTGTATGCCCATCAATGTTTGTATTTCTTTTTTAAGTATGTAATTAGTTTTTATTGTACTATCTATAAAACTAATTATACATCAAAAATAGCAAAGAAAAAGATTGTTCAATACGCCTAACATGTAGCTAATTTTATCTTATTCGACAATCAACAAAAAAATTGATCGAAGAAATCAGATAATACATGTTGAAAGGTCATCATGTAAGCTTTATTTTATTTCAGTATGCACAGCATTCAATTAGGGCACAATAATTTACAACATATTTTTTGTAGTAATTTTTTTTCTCCAAATGGACGAAATTTAAATAATATTGGCCTTGATTTAACATTTACCGTAACAATTTAATCACTTTTAGAGATATTTTAATTAAAATTCAACGCCGTCAAGTCAACAAAAACAAGTATTGCTCGACGTTTCATCTACAACCGATGCAAGCCTAAAAACGAAAAATCATCTTACTGTTTTTGCCTTCGCTTCGTGAAGAACGTCGATTTTGAAAGGGTTCCGCAAATTGCAATTTATTTATACACGGTACGGCGCTTATGAAGATCGCCACTAGATGACCTAGCTAATTTTGTGATGATAATGTGATAAATTTAGATTAAAGGCGTCATGTTGTATAAATACAACCTAAAGGTATATATTATAATAATGCTGTTTTTTTTCTTAAGTTACTGGATTACATTTTGTATTGAAACTTTTTTCATTATACATATTAACAGAGGTATTTTGCGTTTTACGATATCTAAATAATTTTAGGAACTACCCTTAAAAAGCAAATTACTCTAAAACAGGTTTACTACATATAAAATACACGAGGGTTGCCTTAATAATTTTTATTAGTATGCTGTCCTCTTAACGTGCATAACAGTTATAGTGGATTCAGAATTATAAGAAACTAACTTCTAATACAACTGTTGTTGCACCCCCTGTGGCGATAATTCTCTCATTGTTATTTAATGCATATGGTTCACCTACCTGCAGTATACGAATCCATTGGCCGTTGACTACGTCCATTGACTACAAATTAGGGGCCTCTAATTAAATAAGAAAATGGAAAAATAAAATATTAAAAAAGAAATACTATTCATCAGCTTTATTTGTAAAAAAATATTACAAGACGTGTGGTAATATACAATGAGGTCCTAAAGTAACGGATAAATTCATTTTCTACGTAATTATTAATACAAAAGGAAAATCCTGAAACAGGTTAATTTTTATATATGAAACTACACTTTTTGAATAAAATTATCTATGTGCCTCTTCAACCCCTTCGAAGTAATAACTACCCCTTTAAAAAATCTAAATGAAAAGGGGTAGCGTGTGTTACTGCGTTTAAAAGGGATTTTAATTCTCTATTCAGCAGTATATGCCTTTTTGATTTTTGGACGTCGATATCAAGAAAAGAGTAATTTTATGACATACAAACAAGTAGGCGTAGAACCAAATACCTGTCACGAGTGACTAGTCTATTAGTTACCTTTATGTCAAAAAAGTAAATTTGTTTCTTTTTATGACATTTACTTCTCAAATTTGTTTTAGTTCGTTAGACGTCGTTAACAATTGTTAGGTATTAAACGTTTTTTTAGAGATTTCTAAGCGTTAATTTAAATTGTTCAACAATGAGCCTTTCCGAGACCCAAAGAATTGACGTATTAATATTAATTGGAGTGGGTGATAAAACACGAATGCATTCTGAAGTATGCAGAATATTTAATGATAAGTATCCTGACCGTCAGATTTCCCAGTCTACGGTGAGTAGAGTCGAACAAAAATTCCGTCAATTAGGAACTGTCAAAGATCTTCCAAAATCTGGTAGATCAAAACTAAAATTGGATGTATTATTACATGTTGAGGAAACCCCACATAAACCTACAAGAGAAGTAGCCGGTGATTGCGATGTAAGTAAATCGTCTGTCTTGCGTGTTTTGAAAAAAGAAAAATACCATCCGTATAAAATTCAAATGGTGCAGGAATTAAATAACGATGATCCTGATCGTCGATTACAATTTTGTGAAATTGTTACAAATAGATGTCAACAGGATCCGATGTTTCTCAAAAACATTCTTTTTTTCTGATGAGGCAACGTTTACCCTACATGGAACAGTCAACAAGCAAAATTGTCGGTATTGGAGTAAACAAAAACCGCACTGGATGAGGGAAGGTCATACTCAGTATCCTATTAAAGTGAACGTTTGGGCTGGCATAATAAATAACAGAATTATTGGACCATATTTTTTTGAGGGGACATTAACTGGGGCGATTTACTTGGAGTTTTTACAAACATTTTTAATACCCGAATTAAGAAGACTTTTTCCTGATACTGTTAACCCCACAGAAATTAATAGAAACATATGGTTTCAACAAGATGGAGCTACACCACATTATGCAGCAGTAGTAGAGTAAAATTACTTTAGGATGAGACTGAAGATGCGCGAGCGATGACATTATAAAAATACTGAACACCTTAAAAACATTGAGCAGTCGCAGCAGTCGGCAGCGGGAGCAATGTACGTACAAGACCACTACGAAACACACAGATCAAATGCCTGGTATCGACTGACAAATAATCGATAAACGTTTGTGGCTCGTATAGTACACGGATTTATACTACTAGCTGTTTCTCTCATTTATGAGGTGGCTCTCTTTCTAATTACTAAAATGTGTTTCTGCGCCAGTCTCATCCGAAAGTAATTTTACTCTACGAGCTTACCTTAATCAAGTTTTTCCGCATGGGTGGATCGGTAGACGTGGTGAAATTGAATGGCCAGCCCGTTCTCCCGATATGACTTCACTGGATTATTTTTTTGTGGGGTTATTTAAAATTAAAAATTTACTCCAATAAACCAATCAACGTTAATGATTTAAAAAACCGAATAATGCATGAAATTAATCAAATCAGTGCTGAAATGTTGCAAAACGTTTTGGAAGAATTCCAACATCGTCTATTTGTTTGTCAAGAAATGAACGGACTCTAGTTTGAGCATATGATTTAAACTATTTTTAGTTATTGTAAATAATGTTAAATATTTTAAAATTTATTTCGTTCTGCCACATAATTAATTATACAATTTAAACAATTTAACATTGATTTTTCCTATTATCGACGTCCAAAAATCAAAACGGCATATACTGCTGAATAGAGAATTAAAATCCCTTTTAAACGCAGTAGCACACGCTACCCCTTTTCATTTAAATTTTTTAAAGGGGTAGTTATTACTTCGAGGGGGTTGAAGGGGCACATAGATAATTTTATTCAAAAAGTGTAGTTTCATATATAAAAATTGACCTGTTTCAGGATTTTCTTTTTGTATTAATAATTACGTAGAAAATGAATTTATCCGTTACTTTAGGACCTCACTGTAGATATATCAAACACATAGATACATAATTGTATATAAGTCATGTTTCGCATGTACATAAGTATTCAACATAAAGTAACATTTAGTTAACAAACGAACGTTGTCAGTGGGTAGAACCTTCTTTTATTAATTATCGTCTGTGCATGAGTCGTTTGGTAAATTGGCGTCTGTGTCTGAATCATATCAAAAATTTATAGTTATTGTGCTACAATATTATGCATGTCTAAATATTCATTCTCTTTTGTAATTGCGTGTTTAACGGCATTTTTCCAATTTTCAACAGGTATGTGCTCCATAGCATTGTTAATGTATCTTATGGTAGTTTTACTAAATTTAGGTGTTTTATTAATTCACCTTATGGTGTTTTTAAGTTGGGCACATATCAATTCTATTGGGTTGAAAACGCAATGATACTGTGGTAAACGTGAAACTGTATGTCCCGCTCCTTTGGCTCTATTATCTACATAATAGTCCTTCACATATTCTTTTGTGATCTTCACCTCCAATAATTGGTTTTTCGTATAATGATTTTCATAATATAAATCATTGGCTTCTAAAAATTCTTGAATACTTTTGTTAGTACTATATTTTGTAGGAACCTTACTTTATTGTCACGAATGATATTGAGCACTGTCCATCACTATCACACTACCTTTTGGTAAACTTGGTAACAAAGAATCACAAAACTATTCTTCAAATAAAGATGAGGCCATATCTTCATGGTATTCTAAACTTAATGATTTTACATTTTTTGCAGATAATAGAAACTGTCCAGTCCATCCTTTCTCTGACCCAAGCGGCGAAAAAAAGTCGAAATGTCGAACACCAAATTAAGCGCTTCAGCAGTACAATAGCAATTTCTTGTAGCGGCGGCGAAACGTAAAGCTACAGGAGAACTTAATGTGCAACCTAAACGAATTGTGCAGTAACTGTTAACAAATGCGACAATAGTGAATTAACAATTGGCGACTTGAAATCGGTGACACGAAGTATTTATGGGGAAAGAAGAAAGACATTTACTAGATTATTCAAAAATATAAAAGAAGTGTTTGAAACTTTGGGAAAATATGAAATCCGAAATTAGTACGAACAGCAACGACAGCAACCATCGTATAGTAATATTCTTTTGTAAGGTAAACCTGGAACATTTGCGTAAGTGCAAAAACATATTTATGGACAGAACATTTAAATATTCCTCAAAATATTTTGTACAGTTATTTATCATTCATGGACAATATAACGGGCACTATATGCCCCTAGTGTCTTGTTTACTCAAAGATAAAAAGCTCAGAAACCTATAAACACTGTTTAAAACTTGTACGTCAAAAATATGAAGAATTTTCGTTGCAATTTCGTCCTGCAGATGCTGTTAACGATTTTGAAATGTTGATACACAAAGCTGTAAGTTCTATATGTCAGAATATTAAAATAATTGGATGCCGATTTCATATCTCTCAAGCTTGGTGGCAAAAAATACAAGAGCTGGGACTAATAAAGCACTAAAAAAAGAAAAAACAGACATTGGCAAATGGAATGGATACTGTTTCAGTCTGCTTTCCTAGAATCTGAGAACGTTGGCAACTGGTTCGTATTTGATCTACTGCCCATAGTAACAGAAAATGATAAACTACAAACAGTTATGAACTACCTAGTTGAAACTTATATAGAAGAGGATTCAATATATCCTCTCGAAATTTGGGCGGCTAAATGTGCTAGCAGCTCAAAAACGATCAACGCATGCGAAACGTTTCATACACATCTAAATAAGAGTTTGAATTTATACCATCAAATATCTTTGTCTTTTTAGAAATTTTGCGCCAGTATAAAGCTGAAATTTATATTCAAATATAAAATGTAAATAAACAAAGATAAGTGAACATTCACACACAAAAACGCGAAAATTTTCTCAAGAAGAAAATCTATCAATATGATAATAAAGAGCTGACGACACTGCAATGTGTTAAACAAGTTAGTTTCACATATTCTTTTTAAGCAAGTACATAATTTTAAAAATATTAGTGTGTAATTGTTCTATCATTTAAGTATTTCTTTTCTTTTCTCATTTGTTATTTTATATATTTTTCTTTTGTATAGAATAAATTCGTAAATTTCAGTTTATTATATTTTTTTGTATTCAACACATAACCTACTCTGCTTGTTTGTATTCAATATATCGAAAGTATTATAACAAAGATGTTATTTCCACTAAAACTAATATAGGACATACACCCGTAAATTAACATAAAAGAATTTAGTACTTAAAGATTATCGGAAGAAACTGTACCTACTCTTAAATACCCATAATATACGAAACTGTAACATAGTAAAGCGGTTAGCTTTATCATAAAAGGATTAAGCAAAGAGTATCGGACGAAACTGTATCCGCCCTTTTTATCATTGCATTCTTTATTATTGTATTTATTAATTTACTTCTACTTCTATTTCTAAAGAAGAAACAACCACAATTGGCCAAGAAAAAGTGTTGTTTTGCCATGATACAGTCTTTTTCTTTTGATTTTCCCCTTTTGTCAATTGTGTTTCACAATTTGTCAAATGACTTTCCCATTTATTATAATATGGCGGCGATGTGTCAAATAATTTCCTTAATTGTCAAATGTGTTTCACTATATGTCAATTGACTTTCACGAAGTGTGTTAATCATTTTATATTCATCTATTATGGAGAATCGTCGAATTACTAGTAAAATAAGTAATGATTTAAGAGCTTTAATAATTCGTTCTATGAACAATGGGCTCACGGCAAATAATATTGGAGAGCAATTTGGAATTTTACCGAATACTGTAAGAAAGATTTATTCTACATACCGGAGAACCGCTAATATTCATAAAAGAAGTGCTGGTCACCGACCAAAAAAATTATCTGTGTTACAGATAAATGAAATTTGCAATTGGATTGATGAAGATTGCAGTTTATCACTTCGTCAGTTAAAAGAAAGATGTTTGATGCAGTGGCCACTTCATCAAATATCGCTATCGACGATAAACAGAGCACTAAAAACTTTCCATTATTCGTTGAAGAGAATCTCTTTCGTTCCCGAAAGAAGAAATACACCACAAATCATACAGACTCGCTTTGAATATGCTATCCGGTACAATAGAATCATGTTCGAAAGGGAAAAGATTTTTTTCATTGATGAATATGGAATTCAAGTTAATTCTCGAACTTCATATAGAAGATCAGTTAAAAATACTCGAGCAACGAAAATAAAAGCTCAACTAAGAGGGCGTAATTATTCTGTGGCTGCAGCAATGAATGTAAATTCACTATATTTGTTCCAAATCCAAGATAGACCATTCAATACAGTTCATTTCTGTGAATTTATTACAACTCTAATTAATCATTTACATAATGATAACATACAAGGCGCCTTTTTTGCTATGGATAATGTTAGATTTCATACAAATGAAGAATTTGTCAATCTCATTAGAAGTCATGAGCATTTTGAAGTTTTTTTACCTGCTTACAGTCCATTTTTAAATCCGATAGAGGAATTATTTAATCAATGGAAACACATAATAAAGAGAACTCAGCCGACAAATGAGGATGAATTATATGCAGCAATACACAATGCTTCTGAACAAATAACTGCAGATAATTGTCTTCATTATGTTCAGCATATGGAAACATATCTGGGTGATTGTTTAGAACAAAATGAAATATTAAATTAATTGTTTTTTCATTTATATATTTCGATAGTTTGTACTGTGCATATTTGTGATATTTGAAAATGTTTTGCATACATGTATGTATCAATTTCTATGTACATTACACAAGAATAAATTAGATAACTTAAAATTTCAAATGTATACTTTATTTTCAAGGGTACGTCAATAACTAAATGAAAATGATGCACAGCTTGGTAAGTAGTTATTAAGCAAAACATATAATTTACATACATGGGAAAAATAATTGATATAAAGTGAAAGAGGTTTGAAAAAAAAAGAATTTAATTTGACATATATGTCAATATGACAGGAATTGGGAAAGTCATTTGACAAATTGTGAAACACAATTGACAAAAGGGGAAAACCAAAAGAAAAAGACTGTAATACACTAGCTTATTCTTGAGCATTTGTAACTACTGAATTGTTTGAACTACATTTTAAATTGCTCTTCATTCCACATACTGCCCGGTTGATAACCTAGCGGTAACTCTCTAGCTTATCATACCGGTTGGTCTGTCTGAGAAGGTTTTCGTGGCTTTCCTTCTCATTTAAGGCGAATGGCGACAGCTAAAGATCTTACGTCGCTCCACGGGCGCGGGCGTAATAATAAGTCATGGCCTGCAATGCCCCCTGTAATTGGGCTCAAGCTGTTGAGGGATGCTTAGGCTGAATTTTGCAGAGTTTCAAATAACCTAGTTTTTGAAAAGCATAAAAATCATGTAATGTCACCACTGCGATTATGTAGAAAAGAAACGTTTTATCTTTTTACCCACAATCATTTTTCATTTAAAATTCACGTTTCCGTCAAATATCTGTCGTAGAGATGAATACGCAGTCTCGATCAATACTTCATACATCAGTTATATTTCTTTAAAACATATTTCATTGCAAGTATATAGTAAATTAAATTTTATAATTATTTATTATTAATTTAATACATGTTTGACAGCCAACAAATCATTCACGCGAAGAAATAATGAAAATTAAATCGAAAATATATTAATAACATATTTCCACACTGTCCGCAAAATCAATCAAACCTTACACACCCATAAAATTAGATACAGATTCCTTTTAACAGTCAACTTGTTGCACGTCTTCGATAGGAGCTCATAAATTTCGTTCAAATTTATGTTGATGTAAAAATTGATTTTCAATTAATTGCTTATTAATTTTTGGAATCTCGGAAATAGATTATTAATAGTCATGTAGCGCCTACGTAAAGACATTAAAGATCTTAGGAAAAGGACGAACCTGACTACCACATTAAAAAGTATCTTTAATTCTATCCACAAGCAATTTTAATTCACTTTCACAGGGACTCACACAAAGAAAGTTTTGAATTTAAATTATTTTTTTAATCGAATCACGTAAATAGATCATTACTTTAGTTTAAGTATAATTGCACTAGAATTTCTCATTTGACAGAAACATTAGTTAAAAGGTGATCCAATGTTGGAAGCGTTACAAAATTATAGACTCCTTCCACACCGACATGAAATTATCTAGTGATTAGTTTTGAAATTCATTTAAGTAGTTTCTAGCCTAAAGCTAAAATTTACACTAATAGACATATGATGACAGTTAAGAAAAATGGATATATATATATATATATATATATATATATATATATATATATATATATATATAGTAAACCTAATCAGTAGGCGATTAAAGGTCTGTATATTACTTCAAAATATATGTATTTAAAAAACTCTACATGTTTCGGCTGTGTACGCCTTTATCAAGAGAATACAAAATATGAATCGCCTACTGATTAGGTTTACCATATCATACCAAGGTCACGAAGTTATTATATATATATATATATATATATATATATATATATATATAATTTAAAAGAAATTATCGACCGTACTATATTAGTTAAAATAAATTAAAAACGGGCAAGCGGTCTGTCAATTAAAGCTCATTTATTAATTATCTCTATATTTCGCAACGAGTTTGTTGCTTCTTCGGGAGATACTACAAGATTAATGAAAAATAACATTAAATAAATTAGTGTATAAAGCAGTAGTAAAATACTTACAAAATGTAGAGTTCAAAACATAAAAGTGACGTACACAGACATTAAAATTGATTAAATTTAAGACATTAATGTAACTATAGATATAAGGTGTCACATCAACCTTTAAAAAACCTGTATATGCAAAAGTTAAAACATAAAAAATATATAAAAACGAAACATATAGCAAAAAATTAAAGTCACAAGAATATCAAAACCAAAAAACTATGCAATATAAACTTAATAATACAAGGACTAATTAACAAAAAAAAAATTAGATGGTTAGCTAACCGCCAAATTGAGTATATGTATTGAAATAAATTATACTTAATTCGTTAGTATCAGATCTATAATTAACATTGTTTGTGTCTCTGTTAAGGTGGACCATTTCTAAAAGAGGTTCTTTTTTTAGGGTTATTTTCAACGTCCGAGATCTTAACGTCGACAAAATTGAATGTATGGTCAAGATCAAGTGCATGGACCACCAATGCACAAGATCTCTTTCCGATGCTGACATCACTTTTATGCTGTTTGATGAGAAGCGAGGCAATAATTTTGACAAGAATTTTTAAATCGGTATCAAGAATCCGTACACTATATGTTAATGACTGACGAAGCAAATTTTCATTTGGATGGCGTTATTAACAAACAGAATTTTAGATATTGGGGAGCTGCAAATCCTCGCGAATTGTTTGCAAAGAATCTCATAGTCCAAAGGTAGTTGTTTGGTGTAGTGTCAAATCATTTGATATCATTGGTCTTTATTTTTTGAGGACGAAAATAACCGTTCTGTAACGGTCAACTACGAGCGTTACATAAACATTTCTCATCCCAGAACTTATTAGACGGAGATTACTAAATGATGCCCTGTTATTCCAACAAGATGTATTCTGTGCGAATCTTTTAACGATCGGATAATTTCGCGATTTGGAAATTTGCCTTGCCCACCTAGGCCCCCGACATAACGGCACCGGTTTTTTTTTCCATGAACAAAGGTTTATGCAAGTCGTCCTGCAACAATTGAGAAGCTAAAAGACCGCATTCGAGAAGAAATCACAGGAATAGATGGAGATTTGTTTCGCCGGGTGATGCACAATTTTGCATTCAAAATTGAAAATTGTATTCAAGTTGATGGGAGGCATTTAGACGACAAGATTTTTAGAGAATGAAGAAAAATTTAAGTTAATTATAAATCCAAGAGAATTACTTGTACAATCGAATGATTTTATAGCGACTCACGATTCAAACGTTATTACCTTACGCACGTATTTGAAACATTTGTGAAATAGCTGGTCGGTTGTAATTACGTCTCATAACCGCTAGGTAAAAAATTTACAAGAAATTTAAAATTACTTTTATTTACAATCGTCTATTTACTATGTTCTTTATATTGAGAAATGATGCCTATTATAATTCTGAAGTACGTTTCGTAAACAGAAGTTCAGTCATATTTTCTTAAAAAATAAATTTAATAAAATAACTAACAATATTATTAGGTAATATATAATTTCTGTTTATTACCGAAAATAAAATTGCTTTATTGTCCATTAACAACATACATATACAATGTAAATTAACAAAATGATTATTTTACTTATCTTAACACAATTTTATAATTATATGAAACCTGATAAAGCAAAATGCTTGTTGGGAAATGGTCCAATCATTTCAGAAAACAAACAAAATTATTAAAAATAAAGAAAGAAACATAAAAAAAATATACGCACATAAAATACAATAAGTAGATTTACATTACTAAATTACATTGAATTTTTTCAGGAGGTATTAATGGTTGTAAGAAATAAGTATAATCCCGCTTTTATTTCTTACCTGCTAATGTAAATAAATGCAACACGTTCAAATTTCGTTTTATTTAAATTCCTTTAAATAGTACCCGGCGGCTATACGGCTTATTGCAATTGCACAGTTATATTTACCTGAAGAACGATTCAAGTAAGGAAGGGCTGCTCTCGTTTCGTTTGATTGCAGTTTGAGTCGCTACAAAATCCCTCGATTGTACATTAGTGTATTAAAAGATTTTATTCGAAATATAAAATGGGTAGTCTAATATGAGGAATCCCGTATATTTTAGTTTGGGTACAAACAGTAAGTAAATGCTCTAACTTACTGGCGACATATGTGAAATAAAATGATTTAACGGTATCAGCAAATCCTGGACATTTTAGTAATAAAACCCAAAGACTTAACAGCAGATCTAGTAATCTTAAGAGGTAATCATTCAAGGTCAACTTACTATCGAATATAATACCAAGATCTTCCATAGAATACCTTTTTTCTAGAACAGCGCTATAGATGTAATATAAAGGGTTTATATAATTTATCAACACAGAATTTGGAAATATTTAAATTAAATTCCTTAATGCGACACCAACTGTAGATGGTATTTAAATTGTTTTGTGCAAATTCTACATCAGTTATATTCTTAATACCGTGATATATCTTAAGGTCATCCAAAACATTGCAATAAAGTGTAACTATTAAGCTATTGATAAATAAAATAAACATAAGTGGGCATAAATTCGAACAGAAGTCGAGTAGAGAAATCTAAATTTATAGCCAGTGTATGCAACATAGCTTGCTCTATCTGTCAAATATGGCTTCATAAACTTTATTTATAATCATCGCTAAACTCGAAAGATGACAATTTTTGAGAATGTAAAATGTGATCAATTGTATCTAACGCGCGATTTAAATCTGTATAAATATGCATCGAAATGCAAAGTGCATTAAGAGTACTTAAAATTTTTAACAATTCCGTTTGGTCAAAATTTCCATGATTATTCAAAGAACGGCTAATACTTATTTTAAATTTTGGTTAACTAAAATAACGAGCTAATGTAAATATCACGGAAATAAGTTATTATTTTTATTCACGTATACGACTATCAAGTATAAGTAATGTAATAGCTATAAATGGCTTGCCCGTTTCGAAATAGCAACAATGACTGGCAGTTGTTACACATCTATCGATACATATATATTTAATACTGGTAGTATGTACTGGTATTGTGATTTAAATTGCACTGTAGTGCTTAATAAGAAAAGTAGATATCGAATTGACTCGCATACATACACTAGAGTATTGTATTTATAAAAGTATACGTATTTGCTGTAAATACGACGAACTACTTAAGTACCGTTTGTGAAAAGAACTACAGACTGTCTTTGAAATAAAGAGACAACATATGATAAATGGAAAGATGTGTTTATGTAGAATATAAATTCAAAATATTGCGACACAATTACGACGCAAATCCCAAAATTAAAAACACCCCGAAAATTTTATTGCGTGACGCCTATGAATTCAAAATATTCAGAATGTATATAAATAATAAATATCTTACACACATACGCTATAGTGTATGTTTACATACGTAAGAGCAGGATGAGCTAGACAATAATAAAACTATTATTTTTGTTATTGTCGGTCAATTTTAAAATATCGTCTCTTAATACTTTTTGTAATGTGACAAAAATTTTTTTCATATATTTGTCTTTTTTTTCTCGCTTATGAGAGGGAATTTTGGGAAAATATTTTGGATTTATATTCTATATAATTACATCTTTCCATTTTTCATACGTTGTCTTTTTATTTCAAGGACAGCTTGTGTATGTCGATATAATTAATAAATAATTAATCGGTATAGGTTCCTTACATTTCGTGTGAATGTAGTTAGGTTTTATAATAATAATATCAATGAAAATAATCTCTGAGAAATGATTGGCACAATATGGCATTTAGTTAAAATTGCAGATAAGAAACTCAAGGTGGATATGTAATACTGACTTATATTCACGATAAGAGGAAGTCGACACGAATTTCTGGAACTATGCTTAACGATGGTTGTGCTTACGTTTCCCATTTGATGTAACAAATGCTTTTGTTACCCACGTTAAATCAATTTAGATATGTCACTGCAAAATTGTACATCTACTGCTCTAATAAATTTTGATTTACGAACATTAAGCATTTCAAGTTTCAATTCGGATGATGTCCTTCATACTATCAGTTGTTTGAAACCTTGTTTATCTATGGATATTTACCTTGTTCCCTCGTTCCTCATCAAACATTGTAGATGTTTTCCGAGATCCGCTTCTACACATTAGCATAAAAAAATAATAAACTTTGTTACGTGTCTGTAACGTCCCGCATTTTATTGTCTCATTTTCCAGTCAAATTTATTCTCTTGATCATATATTTTGTATTATTTGCATAAAATCCGCTTGTATATTTTCCGATATGCAAATTTAAATTCATATTTAATTCTTTTTTAAGTTTTTTTCCTTTGCCTGAGAGTTTTTTTCTCGCCGCAAAAGAACTTACGCCTCGTGCCTTTTTACACATCTGGAAATT
Organism: Melolontha melolontha; assembly: GCA_935421215.2. Classification (NCBI taxonomy): domain Eukaryota; kingdom Metazoa; phylum Arthropoda; class Insecta; order Coleoptera; family Scarabaeidae; genus Melolontha; species Melolontha melolontha. The sequence goes on from OW285242.1 coordinate 53,448,829, forward strand.
TTCAACAGCGAACGTTTAATATAACGCCCTTCACTTGACTCGAAATCGTTGATTAAAGTTGCCGTCCTGTTCTTACGGTCCCGTTAAGGGGTTTTGTAGTTAATCAATTGTTTTCCGTAATTCGCGTTTGCGATACCTCCTTAGAGGATTTGAATGAGTCAGTGAAAGTCGTTGGTTCATCTGAGATACGTTCTTTTAGCAACGTTCCAAGTATTACCATCAAGCGTCAAATTGGTACGTAGGGTTTTTTGTGTAATCTTCCTTTTATCTTATTGCGTTGTTATCCTTTGAAATAGATGGTGCAATCATTAGGCTGAGAAAAGCTGCTATTTGTCGCCGAAAGGGAAATTGCCGTAACCACCGTACACGTTTTTCCCGTCCTCCGAGTTCTGTGCCCGGGAGGAAATCAATCATCGATTGCCGGCGAACGTTCAGATAAGAGTTTTTTTTTGTTTTATGATAGCTTACAAACTATTAATGGGGCCTATCCATTAATTTAGTCCTTTGTTTAAGAGGAAAACAAACAAAAAGAATTAAATATGAATTTAAATTTGCATATCGGAAAATATACAAGCGGATTTTATGCAAATAATACAAAATATATGATCAAGAGAATAAATTTGACTGGAAAATGAAACAATAAAATGCGGGACGTTACAGACACGTAACAACTTACCATAACTGTTAGAAGATTCCTCGGGTAACTCCAGTGTTTGAAAAAGTTAATAGCAATGACATTATTAATTATAATTATATTCTTTTATATCTAACATTTCTGAGGTTTTTGAATCCACTTTATTTAAACGTACATATGGGCACGTTTCTAGCCACTTGTCCAGTATTATGTATAGGTTCATTAAGGGTAAGTCCACTGCTATCAATTTGTGTAGGCGAGAGCCTTTTGGTAAATGACAGAGATTTAAAATTATTTACTTTAAATACAGAATTCCTCTACACTGATGAAAAATGAAATCAAAATCCCTCCGCAGAAATTCGCGAAATCAATAGTTGTTTCGATCGAACGAAAGATTTTTAGATTATCAGCATAAAACAAACATTTAGAATATATACCATTAACAATGTCATTAACAGAGACTTAACACAACGGGTTGAAATAACGATATAAATAATCTACAACACCTGTAAGTAAATCACGCAGTTATTGAATGCACTATTGATCTGGATAGCGCGCACATCTGTTTTCATCGAGAATTTCGACGTTTTTTGTTGGATATTTACAGTTAAATTTCTGTTTTCATGGGGGGTTTTCATGGAGTTGGAGTTTTAATAATTTAGTCTACTTAGATTATATTTCGTAAGATAAATAAAGTGCTGTAAGTTCGTTTCTTGTTTTCATAGTTTTAACTGTTAATTACATCGTGCTTTTTGTGATAGATCTTATTCAATATCGTTTGATTGAATCTACTTCTCCCAATTATTTCGACGTAAATGTGCATTGAATTTCGTTCAGTTTCAATAACTTACGCATACATTTTTAATTTTCATTTATTTAGATCTAGATCATTGTTTATGTTACTTTTTCAGATATGATATGGAAGAACGTCGAGAACGGCATCATAAAACAATGGCGAGTTGGATTGATGGTCATACTGATTATATGTCCATTGTCAGTGATTCCGAAATTTATTGCAAAATCTGTAAAATATCGTTAAAAAATTCCATGAAATCGCACGTACAACGTCATCGCATCGCAAAGACATCCACAGAAATTGGAACCGTTGGAATCTGACAATTTTAACAAAGAACTGTGTGAAACTTTTATGGAGGCTAATATTACATTAAATAAACTTAACAATCCCACTTTAAAAATATTTCTCCAAAAATATACTGGTCGAAATGTTCCTGATGAATCCACCTTACGCACATATTATGTTTCTAAGTGCTACACGAAAGCAGTAGAACGCATTAGAAGCCATCTTTCAAATCAATACCTCTGGATAAGTGCCGACGAAACTGTTGATATATTAGGACGCTGTGTGGTAAATGTTGCAGCTGGTGTACTACATCCAACTATTCCATATAACGTATATGTAATAGCAACAAAAGTTATAAATACAATTGATTCGGAAGCGGTTGCTAAAACCATTAACGATAATATTCAAAAAATACTTCATTCGGACGACAGGTACAAAGAGAAACTACATTTATATGTAAGTGACAGTGCTGCATATATGTTAAAAACAGGCAGACTATTAACGGAAACATATCCTAATATGCTGCGTATTACTTGTGTAGCACATGCTCTCCACAGAATCTGTGACTATATCAGAGACACCTTTCCAGAAGTTGATAGACTTGTATCCACTTTTAAAAAAGTTTTCAGAAAACCACCATTGAGAGTAGCTCATTACAGGGAAAATCTGCCATCTTTATCACTGCCTCCAACTCCAGTAATAACTAGATAAAGGACATGGTTGGAAGCTACTAGTTTGTATGCAGAGAATTTCAACAGTTTACAAAATTTCGTTGCATGTTTAAATGGCGATGCCCAGAGTATTTCTGAGTGCAAGGAACTAATACAAATTCCACAAGTGACTTCGGATGTGGCCTTCGGCAAAAGTTAGACGCAGTGTGAAATCCAAATTTAATAACATTGCGGCAATTGTGTATGGGGACAATACCACACCATCTAACTGCAAAATCCGCGGAAATAAAAGAATATTTCCAGTATGCACCTATAACCAGTTGCGATGTAGAAAGGACGTTTTCTATTTACAAGGATGTATTTCATTCAAAGAGAACAAATTTTTACAGAAGAGAACCTTGACAAAGTATTGCTAGTTAATATTAATATATTAATACTCCTTTACTCAACTTGAACTACAAAATAAACAAATAAAAATATATTTCGTATTTTAAACATCACCACCAGTTTGTTTTCCAATTACATAAATAAATTTAAAAACTCTTTAAAAATACAAATTTTCAATAGTACGCCCGTGAGCGATGAGTCATCGGCCTCTCGTATCCGGTCCCAAAAATTTATAACTTACGTCAATAACTTTTAAAACTTCATACGCATGTTGGTATATACGGTACAGTTGTGACTATAAAAAAATATATGATTTATGTAATTATTCGAATTAGCTATAATAAGTTATTTTAATTGAAATTAATGTACATTATTATTGAATTAAAATAAATGAATTATTTTAGGAATTTAGAAATTAAGCGAAATTAAAAAATGACATTCAGATATTAAAAATAACTAATTTGAGTATTACAAATTATTGTAACACAACAAATAATCCTAAATATAATAGAACATGTTGAGCTAATTCCTGTTTCTTCATATTTAATTCTTACGTGGATTGTAATCCATCGGTTGTGATGAAATTATGAAATTCTAGATTATAAAATATTCAAACAATTTTACTTCGTATTTCGTAAAGTATGTATCTGAAAAGCTTTCATATTCAAATCAATACGTTTGCTTTTCCATTCGCAATGCTTTCTTAAACTAAGAACTCAATTTCGTTATTGTAAATTGAAGAAGGGGAACAATCAATGGCTTCAATGTCTTGAAAAGTATTTCTAATGACATGTAATTAAACCGAAATATGAATTGACACGGCTTCAATTTTCGAAATTCGGTTTAAATATCTTGCAATCTACAGAAAATTCGCTTTATCATGATATGAATTACCGAAATACTTTTGTATAATGAAATAATATTTTAAATAATTTTCTTAACGATAACATATCTATTACACGTCAAATCTTTAAATCTATCTCCGTTTCGCTCAAACGAAGAAGCAATAATGAAAGTCGTGCTAGGCAAGAAGGGAAACGTCACCGTCTATTAAATATAACCTTAAAAATTTCATAATTACGACGGTCACGGGTTAAATATAGACCGGTCACGGCACACCGCGATTCATTGTAGTGAAGTACAACAGTACGCAGAAGACGCACGAAGTCATTTTTCAAATCGGACACCGCTCCGAATGAAAAATATGCAATTTGTCTACATCCATCTTTATACTTAAATAGTGTTTTAAGATACATCTGGTCCTATATGGCGCAATCAAAAACGTTGAGATAGAACTCCCGAATTTTATAATTGGTCGTCAGTGATCCGTGATCTGTAGTTAAAGGCCACAAATTAATCAATATTTTGCTTTATGGTTATTTTGAAATCATTTTCCATCTTCGTTTGTTATTAATCTTGTTTTTATGATGACGGCAACATTTGGTGTATTTTTAGTAATATTGCCTTAATAATGTTAATAATAATTCATGTCTTAGTATTCCTACATGCATGGGTTAATTAAGCGAAATTGTTAGAAAAATTTAAAGGTAAAGTTAATCTCACCTGTTAATTGCGGGCAGAGGACGATTGCAGGCAAACCATTAAGTGCAATAAACTACGGATTATCTTTTAGTTATCATGGAATACCAATAAATAAATGAATTTTCGACTTAGGGCCATCACTGACCGTCGCATTACTGACCGTCGAGTATCCGAGTGTCGTTACTGACCGCGGTAATTTGGTCAAATTTGTATAGGGGTTGCGGAAGATTTAATAGTTACATTACTGACCGTCAATATTAATAAGGGTTTAATTATAGAGGTGAGGCAAGCTTTTAGTAAGAAATTCAATGTTAAAATGTAAAAATAAGAAAATTCCTTCCCACTTTATCCAGGCTTAGGACTGGCAGAATTTGTAACAAATTTCGGCGTGGTTAAAAATGCTGCATTTTGCATTCGTCTGTAGTACATAATTTTTATAAAGTATTTACAGTATTTACAGTATTCAGCATAAGCCATTCGTCATTCAAAAATGATATGTACAGAATATTTACAATCTAATCTTAAGTTTGCCTTATAATGGAATTATAAGAACTATCTGTCGTAGCGCAATATCAATTCTGTTTGTCTGCTCTAACTGCTTCATAGTATCTTCGATTCTTCGGTCTAATAAAATATACTTTCCAGCTCTTTGTTTAGAACATAAATTATGTTCGATTCTTTGTTGTAAAATATCATAATGAGTAGCATCCTTTTTTAGAGTTTTGATTAGCTCTATAATATTCGGATGGGATTTTCCAATATTTCTATTAAGGCGGCTGTTCCATGACTCACATACATTCGTAGTTCGGTGTCGTTGATTGTAGCATATCCACATGTCTTGAATTGTCTCGTTTTCTAACCATTGCGTTACAAAGTAATCGTTGTAACTGTCTATCTGTTCATTGTTTGGAGAGTTTTCCATAACATGCAGCCAGCCTTCGTCTGTCAAAGTAGGTGGTAGATGAGCCAAGCTAGCTGTTAATTTAATATGAGTTCGCACTTCTAAATCTTCTTTGTTTTGTTTCACTAGTCCAAGCTCCTGAACCTTTCTCCATAAACACTGATTTAAGTGGAAATTGCAACCGTTTAGCTTCGAATTCGGAAAACATTCTCTGTAAGCTGATATTGCAGCAATTTCAAAATCCATTTTAAAGATTTTCGGATAAAAACCGGGAATATTTTCTTTAATGAGGGAAAACAGTTTCGTATATGTGGATTTCTTTCGATTAGGGAGTAATACATATAACGCTGGCCTAACTCTTGTTTCTCGGTCTGTACTACCCAAGTCTACATGCAATGAATGTAACTGGTGAAACAGTTTATTGCAACTTTTAAAAGTGCCATCTGCAAAAACGATTTTTGCTCTTGAAAGCGATTCTATAGCGAGTTGGCTTCCAAAGCATATAATTCTTTCATCAGTTAAAGTATCAAATAACACAAAGTTATGTCCATCCTCAAATAGTACCAAGTTTTCTAGAATTAAAAGTTCAGTTTGTGTTTTAGGTAAAACTGGTACACCTAGAGCTTTATTTCGTTGACGATATAAAATAGATTTCATTGATGTATAATCGGGCATTTCGGTGACAAATTGAAATCCGGAATTGTTGGATTGATGGAACTCTTCTTCAAAAATTTTTGGTATTGTTGTCAGTTCTTCCCTAGCGCGCTTTTTACAGTTGGATTTGCATTTTTCCACATCTGTGTAGGCTGCATTCGGAGCTTTGGAACAGTTGTGTTTACCTTCATACATAACTGCTTTATCTATATAGGTATGCTAGTAACATATCCAAAAATGTGATTCTAATGGAGTAATTTTCGATACGACTTTATTAAATGAATTTTTAATTATATCATGAGTCAATTCATCTTACGGTCAGTAATGAGACTATTACCTAAATCGATTGGGTTCGTTTCACGAAATAAAATGATCGCGGTCAGTTATGGCACCGAAACAGGTAAAATTTTGTTGCGTTCGGTAATAAGACGGTCAGTTATGGGACTACCCCGAATTTTCAAGTAAAATGACCGGAAGTACAATATACATTTTTATTTTACCTCGTATTTATGACACTTTTAATAAAATCAGATGTAAAACTTTTACATTTATACAAACTGACTAAATTAGTAATATATTGCTGGTACTTTCTATAACTAATATTAACACTCTACATTTTAATGTACGAGTTTAACTGGATATTCACTTCAACTTCCAGAAATTTATAAATATCTGGATGCCATATACAAGTGTTTGTAAAATTTTTTTACAAAAACCTACCACATATTCCTTACACCAGAATGAAGCGATTTAAGGTAACTTTACCTTATTACAAAGTTGCTTAGTTTCGGCGCTATACGGCGCTGAAGTTACACATCTGAAATCGTTTTTTTATTATAAACCGAGACCGAACGCATCGGGCCGATATTATTATGGACCATATAAATGGTCTATAACATCGCTAAGTACAAGACGCAGTTATTGAATAACACTATGCATTCGGTTAACCGCATATCTGTTTTTCGTCGATGAATTGTGACGCAATTGCTTCGACATAACAGTTAAATACCTGTATTCATAGGCGTAGATAGCGTGAGGAGTTCTTAAAAATTATTTTATTTATTGGTTTATATTTCGTAAGATAAATAAAGTATGGTGAGTTAGCTCCTTTTTTTCATTGTTTCAACTGTTAATTACATACTTCGTAATTTGTGTAATAGATCCTGTTTAATATCGTTTCATCGAATCTACATATGCCAATTATTTCGACGTAAGTGTCCGGTTAATTTCGTAAATTTTCAATAACTTACGCCTACATCTTTAATTTTAATTTATTTAGATCTAGAACATCGTTTATGTTACTTTTTCAGTTTTGATATGGAACAACGTCGAGAATGGCATCGTGAAACAATGACGAGTTGTATGAAGGGTCATACCGATTGTATGTCCATTGCCAGTGATTCCGAAATTTATTGAAAAATCTGAAAAATATCGTTTATAAATTCCAGGAACACGCACGTAAAACACTAGCATTGTAAACACATAAACAGAAATTAGACCCGTTGGAATCTGACAATTTTAACGAAGAAACTTTAATGGCGGCAAATATTCTGATAAATAAACTTAACAATTTCACCTTGGAAACATTTCTCCAAAAATATGCTGGTCAAAATGTTCCTGATGAATCCACCTTACGCAAATAACATGTTTTTAAGTGCTACACGAAAGCAGTAGAACGCATTAGAAGTCATTTTTCAAATCAGTACCTATGGATAAGTGCCAACGAAGCTATCGATACATTAGGACGCTGCGAGGTATATGTAGCTGATATATAACCATATAACGCATATGTAATAGCAAGAAAAGTTATAAATACAGTTGATGCGGAAACAGTTGCTTAGAATATTTAAAAAATACTTCATTCGACAGGTACAAAGAAAAAATACTTTTATTTGTCAGAGACAGTGCTGCATATATGTTAAAAACAGGCAGACTATTAACGGAAACATATCCTAATATGCTGCATATTACTTGTGTAGCCCATGCTCTCCACAGAATCTGTGACCATATCAGAGACACCTTTCCAGAAGTTGATAGACTTGTATCCACTTTTAAAAAAGTTTTCAGAAAACCACCATTGAGAGTAGCTCGTTAGAAACAGGCAGACTATTAAAGGAAACATATCCTAATATGTTGAATATTACTTGTGAAGCATATGCTTTCCACATATTCTGTGAATGTATCAGAGACACCTTCCGGAAGTTGATAGACTTGGATCCACTTTTAAAAAGTTTTCAGAAAAGCTTCATTGAGAGTAATTATTTACAGGGAAAAACTTCCATCTTTGTCACTGCCTCCCTCTAATAACTAGATGGGGAACATGGTTGGAAGCTACTAGTATTTATGCAGAGAATTTCGATAGTTTACAAAATTTCGTTATATGTTGACGACGATGCTCGGAGTGTTTCTGAGTGCAAGGAACTAATACAAATTCCAAATTTAAAAAATCAGTTGTACTTTCTTCAGGAATAAAACTAATCACTTATTTTGAAAATGAAAATCTCAAATTAAATGATGGATTAACCATATTAGATATGGCTATTAATAATTTGAAAAATATTCCAAGTGACTTCGGATGTGGCCTTCGCCAAAAGTTAGAGGCAGTTTTTAATAGAAATCCGGATGTAATAACATTGCGGAAATTGTGTATGGGGACCATGGCTCAAAATCTATCTACTTAACTTGAACTACAAAATGAACAAATAAAAATGTATTTCGTATTTTATAGATAACCACCCGTTTGTTTTCCAATTATATAAATAAAATTAAAAACTTTAAAAATACAAATTTTCAGTAGAACGCCAGTGGGCGATGAGTCATTGGCCTCTCGTGTCCGGTCCCTAATTATAAATATAAAACGGCTAACTCGATTTTGCATAAATTTGGTATCTTCTCATAGTTTTATGAGACAAAAGAACTCATATCAAAGTTTTGAATAACATCGTTCCATAGGCGTAAAACTTGGGTTTTTTAATAGTTGCGCATTTCAAATTTCTACGCCAATGGAAGGAGAGGGATTTGAATATAGAATTTAGATTGTGTAATTCATTTACTATAGAAAAGGTACTCTTTGTAAGACTCGATTAACTGTCATGTGAAACTTGGATTGTTAGAATTCAAATCTAATAGTAAACAGAAAATCTATGTTACTAAAACATGGAAAAAATTAATAAAGATGGCATAGAAATTGTTGGAAGTGTCCGCCATTTATTTACATGTACCTACTCAAAGATTTACACAAAGAAGAAAATTAAGATGTACTCTTTGCAGTGGATGTGGGAAAATAGCATATTAAAGAATGAGTGTCATGTTATAACTTATGACACTTATTCTTTAATATGCAATAAACGTGTCTTATGACTCATAAGTAGAGTGGACCAATTCGGAGCGAAAGCAGACTATCACGAACGGTGCTGTTATTATATTAGATACAAAAAAATGTAAGACGGTTTTTCTAGATTATGAAACGTTATCGATGATACGTATAAAAAATAAAATCTAAAATGTATGTAATTAGATGATTAAAAAAAACTTACCGTCTTATGCGTTTTCCGTGACTTGAAAATCTGGAGAAGCGCGATGAAATATTGTTAACATAAGGTGCGTCTCCAAAGTTATTTCTCATCATTGTACACAAATCAAATAAGAACACCTCGTATTTTGTATCGACACCAGTGTCTCTATCTTTATATCTTGCGCTATGCACGTGGCGTTGCAAATTTGATTTTGTTAAATGGTTTATATATATATTGCACACTAAACATTTTACATTTACCCCATTGTAAGATAAACTAGGATGGTTCTCAATAAACCTATTGACTAACTTTGATGATAGCGGTTTTTTTACTGTACGCTCCTTCAACATTATTAAATACACAGAATACACTTTCTTGCTGTTATTATACATGTACACACGATGACCGTGAACAACATACTAAGTAATCGTATGTGCGATGGGGCACGCGGGAACTAATTCGTTAGTCACGCCTCTGCTTTCGCTCCGAATTGGTCCACTCTACTCATAAGACATGCTTATTGCACGAGTGCGAGTTTGCGAGCGCAAGAAATGTCTTATGACACGAATTATTTTCTCTAATTTGCCTCTTTTTATCAATTTTCTTTTATAAAAATAATAGGAATTTCAAAATGTGGTATTTTTTGTGATGGTTGGCAATATGTTATGACATTTGACGTAAATTTAAAATTTGAATTTATCGTGATTTTTATATTCAGTACTTGATACTTCTTAAATTTAATATAAAATGAGTGCATATATTTCATGTACACCACCTGAAATTAGAAAAATTGCTGCAAATGTCGTGAATAATTTACTTCCCACTATATCTCGTAGCAATTATGAGAAGCAGTATATGAATGGTGTAAAGAATGGTGTAAAGAAAAATAACTTCATATTATATCAGCAAACGGTTTAATTTCCTATTTTCAATTATAACATACTAAATATAAACCATGTACTTTATGGACAATTTATTCTATGCTGAGGTCTTGTTTAACTATATGTATATAAGGATATAGATATATCGCAGTATAAGAAATTACAGGCTTTCCTGAAGCGTTTATCTAAAAGTTACCTACCAAGAAAATCTAATATCTTAGAAGAACTAGATATCATTAAATTTATACAAGAAGCAGATAATAAAATGTATTTGGCAATGAAAGTATAATTACATTTTTCATATTTATCGCAGCTTTGCATAAAATAATATTAATTTGTAGGTAGTCTTGATAATAGGTTACAACGGAGCTTGTAGACGAGAAGAGCTGACCCATATATCTGTAGACGACATTGATTACGAGTCGGACACCATCATTATTTCTGTACCTAAAACGAAAAATAATATTCCGAGAATCTTCGCAATTACAGAGACAATATGGATCAATTTAATTAAGAAATATTATTAACTTAGGGCCTATTAATATTAGTTATAAGCGATTTGCAAGTTTTTTAAAATTGACAACTCCAGAACTGCTTACAAGGGAACTCTTTTAGGAGATCTAGTGCAATACATTTGGTAAATAGTGGTGGTGCTTGGATCTCAAACTAATACAAACATTCTGGGATGTTTAAACGAAAACCACTATAATTCATGGAAATAACAGTTTTCATGAAAATATTCTATCAACAAATACGAGTAGTTTGCTAGGTGTTACACTAAATGCTCAAGATACATGTAACGTATCTATCAATGTATACAGTTACTGTAAAATTCAAGAACATAATTCAAAATACAATATTTTACTTCGTTTCATCTTTATTATCCACACATCGTACATTGAAAATATAGACTCTATTTTGATTTTTTGACGTTAGTATTACAAACTACAAGTGGCCACCCTCGAAAAATTAAATTGAACTAGATAATCTATAAACGCAACTGTGCGTTTATAAGTTATAAACGCATCGTTTTCGATGCTTTTATAGCGTTGTTATAGAATCAAATTAGATAATAATGGCAGCGACAGCATATTAATTGCCTCGTACACATTCTACTGCCTCGACTAGCCCCTCGGCAGTGAACTGTTGCTCGGCTATAATAAGACCTTTCTCTGCCTGGTCTGTAACATACTATTGTTTTATATAAAAAATGGTTTTACCCACTCAAGTATGTTTCAAATTCTTTTTATTTCTTGCATCTGTCAGTTACGTTATATTCAAAAAATATGAAATCAAGCTAGTTAGATTCAACCATAAAACCTCTTTTTTCTAACTTTCTTGACAGATATAATAATTGAAGCGCTCGGGGGAAAATAGTAATAAGCCACAAGTTATCGAAAATCTCGCTTTCAATGTAACTATTCTATTTAAAAGGTAACAAGCCTCAGTGAAATTATTACCGCTACTAGTAAAAAGATCGCGCCACAAGTCCATGGTTACGTTCTTGATCCAAGTCAACTTCAAGGCAAATTTGGAGTAAAAACGTAACAAGCCACATAAATTCAACATGTCGGATGTAAGCTATGTGACATCTAAATGAAAGTTAATTTGTAGTGAAGAAAATAGTAGTGACAGTGACATTTCGAGCGAAACAGATGATAGTATTAAGGACAAGGATTATATTTATACAAGTAACAATAATGAAAGCAGCAGCGTTTGTGAATCAGGGGTAAGTAAAGTTTGATGTGGTTTATTCCCTTTTTAACAAAATTTTTCAACTAATATTTTTGGCTTTGGTGGCCTTGGTTTTGCTAGTGAAAGTGTAATGTTAAAATCAGTACTTTGATTTGCCAGTGTCAATCCATGTAAACTCATTACAGTACTAGCTAGGTTACAAAACATAGGAAAAAATAATCTAACAACTAAACAATTTACGGCTTGTTACTGATTTTACCAAATTTAATTTATGTGGAATTTTGACAGCATTTTTTATGGTTGTTTTAGAAAGAGGGTCCTACTAGGGCATATGTAACAACCCCGTCAAAAAAAGCGCCATCAAGGCAAAGACAAACAAACATTCAATGCAGAAAGAAGGTGAAAGCTCATCAGAGGAGAAATATGGGCTATGGGTATACCACCCTAAAGGGTGCGAAAAAAGACTCTAAATCATTAGGACCACCTTGCAGTTGTAAAAAAAATGCAGGGAATCATTAGAAGGGGAGGAACAAAATATTTTTAATTCATTTTGGAATTTACAAACATTTGATAGACAAAACGCGTACTTATTCGGCATTATTAAAAGTGTAGGTAAAAAACGTAAATACCCCAAAAAAACAAAAAAGCAAAAGTCATCACGATCTACCACATTTAAATACTATGTTAAGACGAAGGGGAAAGACCATGAAGTGTGTAAAGAAGAATTTTTGTCAGTCCATGGTTTACAAAATAATAGAAGACGAGTTTATAATGTTTGCAAACAAATCAGAGACGGACTTAATACTCCAAAATCTGATGGGCGTGGTAGACATAAGAACAGAAAGTACAGGTTGCCGGAAGTAATGGTGCAATCTGTTCATGACCATATCAAATCTATTCCAAAATATTGCAGTCATTATAGCCGCAAGCAAAATCCACATAGAAGCTATATTGACCACGATTTGTCAATATCGTTGCTGTATAAAAAGTATTACATTTCTTGGTGAAAAGCACGTAATATTAATTCTGTTAAAGAAGACAGATATCGCAGGATATTTTGCTCTGTGTATAATATCGGCTTCAAGCTTCTTAGAAGCGATACGTGTGCAACATGCTATGAATACCATACTTTGCTCGAATCTCATAAAGATAGTGAACAAAAAGTTCAAGACATCAAAATAAGTTTGGAGCTACACCAAAGAAGAGCGGAGGCGATGCAGACCAACTTAAAAAATTAAATGCGAAGATCAAAAGAAGAAAACAATAGGCTGGACGTAATATCTTTCGACTTACAACAAGCGCTACCGATTCCACAACTTACCGCTGGTAAAGCGTTTTACTTACGAAAAGCCTGGATGTACAATATGGGAATACACGAAGGTAATACTGGAAAAGGTTACATGTACATGTGGACCGCGAATGTTGCCAAAAGAGGAAGTGATGAGATCGCCAGCTGCATTTTAAAATACATTAATGACAACCCCCCAACACCCAACAAACATCTCATTGTATTTACTGACAACTGTGGTGGACAAAATAAAAATTGGACTCTCATGGCTTTGTGGCTTCACTTGGTTAGAAATAATGTCTACAAATCTATAGAACATCGCTTCCTTGTGGCTGGACATACGCATCTGCCTTCCGATTGTGATTTTGCGGCCATAGAAAAACATAAGAAATACATAAATCAGGTTTACTCACCAGAAGAATGGGTGCAAGTAGTAAAAGAATCAAGAACTAAAAATCCATTTACTGTGTATGAAATGACACAAAACGACTTTTTCTCTTTTGACGAAATAGGCAAATCAATAAACAGGAAACAGTTTACTGAGGACAAAGACAACGTAGACTTTGCCAATGTACGCTGTTTTAAGTTTGAAGCTGATAATCCTACCAAAATATTTATTAAACATATTTTGAACGAAGATTTCAAGCCGGTAAATGTTGGTAAAAGGAGACAGAAAATTCCTCAAGTGATGGATCTTAATACAGTTAAAAAAAATGCAACGGTCCAGTTAAAATTAAAGAAATAAAATTAAAGAACTTGAAGGTACTCCTGCCATACATTCCATTAGTGTACCACGATTTTTATATAAATATTGGAGTACAAGACGTTACGCCTACTGAAGAATGTGACGACCAAGTCGAGAACATAGATGGTGCAGATAAATAATTCTCATATCACACGTTTGTTTTTGTTGATTGAAGCTAATCCAATTAAAATAGCATTTTATAATTCTTAATAAAAAAATTACTTGACAACTCAGCTGCCCATTACTTATCCGTAGTTTTTAAACTTAAGAACTGTTCAACTTCTTTGAGTGAAAAAAAGTAACAAGCCACATTTTATTCAGTTTTTCTTATTTTTTTTTTAAATAAAAAAGCAATCTTCATTTCGTCATGGAATTTTAAAGAGACCGATAGCCGCATTTACATACCAAAAAATCGAACAGAATTCTTTAAAACTCATATTTCAGGATTTAATCATAATATACATTCTAGATTTTCTCAAAATTAAGATAATGTGGCTTATTACTGTGTTCCACCGAGCGCTTCAGTTGATACACACACTTCTTATTTTATAAAAATCTTTCCATCTGCATCATAAGTACACGTGCATACATGTAACAATTTAAATCCGTTGGATTGATTTTGTTTTACAAGAAACAAAAACAAATGATTATATTAAGACTCGAACGAATGGAATTAAAGCATCCGTCTTTTCTTGTCACTTCATAGCGTGTAAAAAGTAGTGTATACTGGTGCTACGGTGTATATTTTCTGGTTGGTTTGGTGTATGGAATTCAGTTGGGATGTTCGGCCAACCGACAATAACCGAGATTTTATCTTTCTTGTGAGTAAAGATTCTAGTGTAATTTATAAGTCCAATACACAGTGATGGGCAAATGTATGGAACCATGTAAATAATCTGTTAAATTAAAAAGATATTATAATAAAATTTTAGGCACGAAAATTAGGGATGCCATCATTTGAAGAATTTTTAAATATACAGAGTGTTAAAATAATGTTACGTACTAAAGTTATAATTTTTTAATTTAAATTCTTTTACATTTTGGGATTCTCAATAACACGATTTCATTAAACTATTACACCTCGGGTCTAAAGTGTTTAGTTTGAGATTTACATCCAAATGAAAACATAATTTTTTGAATATTTATCTCTCGGCATTTTCAAAATCATAAGTATTGCTTTATACTTAGTTCTGATCGTTTAAATAAAAGCCTTTACAATCTGAAATGTAAGTACTACAATTTCTTTTATTTCTTCGTTTGTTGTGGCGATTAAAGAAGTTGTTTCTTTTGTCGAATGAGAAGTTACTGTTACCTGAATAAGACAATCTTAAAATTTTGTCACAAGGTCTAGTAGCTTGTGGCATTTAAAAGTGTCATTAAATAATTGTTGTTTGTCAATAATGGTTGAAGTAAATGAAAGAGAAAGAATACAAGTATTAATGAAGATCGGTTTTGATGATGTAACAAGAACTCTTCAGGAAATATGTAACGTTTTTAATACTATGCATCCTAATCGGCAGCCAATTTCGCTTTCTATTATTACTAAACTTTAAGAAGGTACAACGTAAATTTGTCGTACAAATTCTGCTACAAATGATATTAAAGCGTAAGATATTGCCATATCTGTAGAGAAAATTCCCCATTTATCTAGAAACAAGCTGGGGAAATGGCATGATATTAGTCGTCGTTCAGTAGGAAGAATTCTTGGAAAAGAAAAGTACCATCCTTATAAAACTCGCCTCGTTCAACAATCCTGTGATGATGATTTCGACAGATGGCAAGGGTTTTGTGAATCATTTGTAATTGTGATAACAATTTTGTACATAATATAGTATTTTCGGATAAGGCAATCATTTATTTGAACGGTAGTATTCATAGATGTAACTGTCGATATTGGGCACATAGTAATCCTCACTGGAAACAAGAGGTGCATACGCACCCTAGAAAGCTTAACATTTGGGCTGGTATTTGTAGAAACAGAATAATAGGGTCTTTCTTATAGAAAAAACTCTAAATGGTTAAAGATATTTCTTCTTCTTCTTCCTTTATTTTAAGCATTTACTTGTTCACTAAAGGGGTAATACCTCTATGGAATGTTGTCGCACCATCTTTTTCTGGGTCGACCGACGCTCCTTCTGCCACTTGGTGAGTGACTTATCCCTTGCTATCTTGACTAGTCTTGTGTGTTCCATTGTACTTATATGATCGTTTCACTCCTTCTTTCCATCCAATGTCCACCCGTTTATTCCCCGCACACAACAATTGTTTCATATCTCATCGCCCCTTACTCGGTCTCTTAATGAATTACCTGTAATCCTTCTTAGAGTTCTCATCTGCGTCGTCTTGAGCATCTTCTGTGTTCTAGAGGTATCGGGTCTTGTTTCCAAGGTGTATGTCATCACTGATCTTATAGTAGCTTTATATAGTCTTGACTTCATTTCTGTGTTGTATTGATGTGCTAGTTTCGCCGTATGTTATTGTTAAGGCATCTTGATAACTTGCTGGCCTTCTGCACTTGATCTTTTTCTTCTTTCTCCATGTCTCCATAGCTAGACAATGAGATACCAGGGTCTCCAATACTTGCTTAATTCTGACACCATCAATTTCCAGTTTGCATCTGATCGGTTCTGTGCTAATTACAATTGTTTTTGTTTTCTGACTAGTGATGATCATATTGAATGCTTTAACTATTATGTTGAATCTGTTGGTCAGTCTTTGCAGGTTATCTTCATTCTGGGTCACTAGTATTGCCTCGTTCGTGTAGCATACTATTTTGATTTCGATATTCCCCATTTTGAATCCACTCCCGATAATATCGTCCATGATTAGGTTGAGCAACAAAGGGCTCAGTGAGTCGTCCTGCCTTATCCCGTTGCTCATGTCTATGGGGCCCGTAGTCAGCCCATCTGTTCTGACTACCATCATGTTGTTTTGCTAGATGATCTCAATTGATTTGATGATATCCAACGGGATTTCTTTGCTGTATAAAAGATGAGCTATGTCAATAAGTCTTACTCTGTCAAAAACATCCTTTAAGTCTATCAAACAGAGACGTGCTAGATTATTGTACTCTAGAGCCCTCTCTGTGACTTGTTTTATTACGAAAATCGCATCATTGCAGATCTTCCTGTGCGAAAACCCTGCTTCTCATCTGCTAAGATATTTAGGACTATTAAATAACTAGATAATTCTTGCATTGGAGGAAAATAGCCAATTTCGACAAAACGTCTGGTTTCAGCGGGACGGGACACCCCCTCACAATTATTGTTCGCGATCGATTAGATCGAACTTTTGCCCACAGATGGATTGGAAGTAGAGGCAAAATTGAATGACTCACACGTTCTCCCAATCTCAAGCCACTGAATTACTCCTCGTGGGGCTATCTAAAACAGAAAGTGTATCTTACCTGACCTGTAAATTTGCAAGATTTGGCTAAAAGAATTAATGAAGAGATACGAATCATTTCACCAGACATCATAGCGAGGGTTACAAAAGAAGTTACAGACAGATTGGCTTACTATCAGGAAGTAGGTTACGCTCATTTTGAAAATCTCATAAATTAAGCTTAACTTTGTTTATATGACTAGTTTATTTTCTTTTCCTTTCCATCAAATAAATAAAAAATACTTTAGACCAAAAGTATTATAATTTGTTGAAATTTGCTACATACCGCGCGCAAGCGCAGTTCTGACGTAATGAAGATGGTCGGTAAGTTGACGAAATCGGTAGTCGTAACGCACAACGAAGAGTGCGAATTGACTAAAACAGATGATAGGTAGCGTCACTTAGTTTTACTTACGGAGGCTCGAGACTGAAAACAAAGAATGCACTTACAAACTACTAAATTGTTCCAAAACGATGAGAGTACCTAAATACATAAAATAAAGGAACTAGAAATAGTTAATTCGTATATTGATGAAACAGCAAAAAAAGCAAGTAATTAACAAGTGATTATCAAATGAATAACAAATGGCTCTCAAACCGCAAATAAGTAGAATTTAAGAGTTAGGTTATGAGAAATTGACACTGGGATATGAACATCGTGTATATCAAATCATTAAATTATTCAACATATTACAATGAAGGAAATTACATGAGTTTATACTATGTCAAATTAAAACACCAAAATCAGTTAGATTAAATTAATCTGAAAAATGCATCAAAATTATAACAATTAATAAATCAATTTCAACTTGCCTTAACCTAAGATCAAAAATTCGTGGTTCGACGGCAGATCTGTGGTTGAACCTTACATTAGGTATTACACACACAGTATATTACTAGGATAGTAACAAAATTTAATGGAAGTATTATAGATATTTAATAGATAACATGACAGGAAAAAAAGACTGTAAAATAGAAATATCTCTAGTATCTCACAAAGCTGTTGTAGAATAACAAAAAAATTAACTAGTTAAATGCGTGAAATCAACTAATTAACTATTAATTAAAAATTCCAAATTATAGCCACGTTAAAGCAACTAAATATAATCATTAATTTAATTCAAAATTATTTAAGAGCAAATTAAATTTTTGTAACGATGAAAATGTACGTGAAATGTTAATTATCTGGACAAATGAACATTAATCAAATGAATTCTTTTACAAATTACGGGTATCACATAAAAAAACTATTTAACGGAAATTCATATACACACATGAAGTAAACTAACATTAAATGACATTTTGCTTAGCATAAAAATACGAAATCGGAATTATAACAAATAAAATATCTGCGATAATTTTCAAGTTCACTGCATTAACAAAATTTGAACGAAATACCTAGACAGCTGTAAGACGACACAGATGGCATGATCCAGAAAATGCGATGTGCTGTTCTTGTCACTGGTGTACCGGCAAAAACGAGCTGGTCTTCTCTGTTTAGCACATTGAAAACTTGGTTATCGGTTTAGCTCCTCACATAGAAAAGATTTAAAGTTCCCAGTTAATGGATATACAAAAGAAAAGCTCGCCTACATACGTCTATTTGCCTCTAAACAAAAGACGTTGAATTACTCGATACGGTGATGAACTTTCTCTTTATAAATTTTCTCACAGTGCCCTAGTAGAATCCGCAATGACGTTATCTTAAAAAAAAACTCAGAGCAGACGTGAATTATATTTCGAATATCGGAGCACAACAAGATATATCGACTTTATTCACTAGTTGTTCAAGCAGAAGTATCTTTAAAATCGCTCTCGCGGTGGGGTTAAATTTTGCGAACACAATCTCACACAATCAAGTCTATTAGATATTTAATCTACAGGGCGGTAAAATTAAGCGTAAAAATATATGTATCAATATATGTTGTGCTATCTAGGAGAATCCTAAAATGTAAAAAAATGAAAAAGTATAACTATTTCGTTACATTTTTTTGGACACTCTCTGTATTTAAAAAATACTTCAATTGATTGCTCTTCATACCTAATTTCCGTGTCCAAAATTTTATTTTAATATCTTTTTTTAATTTAACACATGCATGGTTCCACACATTTGCCTATCACTGTATAAGTAACCTTATTTAAAATTTATGGTCAAATCATCATAAAATCGTGTTCGAGACATTATACCATTTAATTATATGTATTCCATTGAAAATAAGACGTTTTATTACTGTAAAGTTATATAACTGAACAAACATCGCTGTTCTATATTATTATGTTTCATTACAAGGGCAATATTATATCTAATTTGAAATTATTACTCGTTAAGTTTATAGGATCTTTTTTTTATTTTTATGACATATTCAAATACTAATTGTATAACATATAATGTATTACACACCGTTGATTTCGTAATGAAAAAATGCCATCAGATACAGGTGTACTTTTTTCTCAGTCCGAATAAAAAATAAAATTGATGATGGTTTTTCAAAACTGGACGGTTGAACTAAAAATGTAACAACACCATCTTGTGGAGCTTTAAAAATGCCAATGAAAAAGTCTTATATATTTTTAGATAACTTGTAAAATAAAGTCAGAAAAAAATAAATGCCAAAATTTAAAAAATACATTCCTAAATATCTCAAAAGACAAAAAACGTAATTGAATTACGTAAATGCCAGGTTGCTTAACTTAACGTAAGTTTTTCCCATCTAAACAACTTTGTATCTTTTACCGTTCCCTAGATTCCTATGCAGTTCATACTTATCTTGAACACAGTGTATATTTATTGAACCAATAATCAATTATGGATTTTTTATTTTTGTGTTAAATTTAAAGTAATTTTATTTATTGTAATGCTTTCAGGCTGGCCATATTTCTTGCTCTGTCATCAGGTGCGTAAATTTGTTGGTTTGCTAACGCCTTAATAGGCTACGTAGGTCCATGTGAGGAGCACGTATTTTGTAAATTCAAATCAAGCACTGGAAGTAATACGCTTTATTAATTGTCATTGTGAAGGCAAGTCATATTTGAAACTGAAGTCTTAAGAATTCAAACGTCATACCTGTCGGTATCTCAGGTATACGTGGCAGCAGCACAATTTCTCTTCAGTTATAAATTCGACATTAACTCAGATCCTCCTCCTGTCTCTGGAGAAAACATTAATTATTTTCTTACTAAAGCATCAGACGACAAATATAAGCAACAAAAGTAAGGTATTGATTAAGTATCTTCTTCATATATTACAATTAGGTATGTATTCTTTTAAGGTTGCCCTAATAATGGGAACAATGGGTGCTTGTCGGGTTAATGAGATGTATTTCATGAAAATTAGTGATTTACAAGACTGTGGATGATTTTTTTTTAGTAAATGTGCCCAAAACCATGACAAAAATAACTCAAAAATTTACCATTACCGATAATTTTTATGAAATAAATAAAAAAATACATCAGGATTAGTCCAACTTATATCACAAATGATTTGCTATTTTAAACTATCAGAACTGTAAATGCACTGCCCAAAGAATTGGTATTAATAAATTTACCAAAATTGGGAAAGAAATTGCTACATTTTTTAAAATAACAAATCCAGAAAAATTTTCTGGACACAGTTTTCGTAGATTTTCTGCAACTTTACTTTGTTGATGCAGGCGGTGACATAACTGCTTTGAAACGCCATAGCGGATGGAAATCAGGGCTACATAGACGACTTTTTAAGAAACAAAATAGAATATCAAGCGCCAAACAATAGTATATTTATCAAAACATATGAACAAGTAAATAATTTGTGAAAAAACGTTCTAATCTAAAATGAGTCAATCAAATGAGAATAATGAAGAAATTTTGCAATTGGTATCAGAGACCGAGGTAATTTTATTACCTAAAAAGTTCAAAGCAAAGTACGAGAAAACTTACGAAAAGTTATGTGACTGGAGAAATGAAAAAATGTCTAAGAGGCAAATGAAGATATTCTAATTGCGTATTTTTTTGAAAAGGTTTCTTTCATTTATAAGATTTATTAGTAGACTCGACACTGCACTCAAAATTGCCCCTTTTCAGTGCAGTGTCGAGAGCAACGTAGAGAGGAAAAAGTACGCAGCACGGAAACTCAAGCGTCCGTATCAAAGCACACTTGTTCAGTATTATTCCACTGGTCGTTGTGAGTGCATGTCAGTACACACATACTTAGAAAATGTCGCATTTAGAAACGTTTCGGAAACGGCGTATTTCGAAGAAACACAGAAAACGTAATAGCGAGTATGCCGGATTTAGAATACGAAGACGATAGAATTAAACCTGTAAGGTGCGACGACTATTTGATGTGTACCAGCAGGCGGAAGTGTAAACGCCACCTAAAACGTATTAAACACTGTTCTGCACTCCGTGAAAAACGATACAGCGAACAATTACCATTTGATATAGGTGTTTGTTTTATTATATGTTATCTACCGTTCACATTATTAGACCAAAAAGCATTTGTCTCCTTCTGGAGCAAGTTTTAGGATTATACCAAGTCGGACATCGATAATAAATGTTATGCCATCTGCTCGTGATTACGTTGAAAGAAGAATTAAAACAGAATTGAAAGATGAAAATTGTGATTATGTGTGGACGATACGAGTGATCGGCAAAATAATTCTGTTGTGAATGTGATGGTACGTACAATGGAAGAATTTGAACCGTCATCCTCTATATTATTTGCTTCCAACAGAGTTGGAAAATGTACTAGCGATGAAATTTTAAAAGTGGGTTTGAACAAATTTCAAGTTTTAAGAAACCAACTTTTAATGTTTGTGAGTGACGATGGCGCTAATAAGCTTTCCTTAGGCCGATTTCTTAAAATCTGTTACATGTAACATGTAAAATCTATCCTTTAAACCTTGTGGCGCAATTGATATCTAAATGTTATCCACGAGTAAAAGCTTTACTAGCTCATACGAAGGCAGTGTTTCTAAAGTTCCCAAAACTTACAAAAAAGTTTCACGAACTGTGTCCCAAAGTCCCTGAACCACCACAGCCGATTACTACGCATTGGAGAACATGGCTAGAAGCTGCGTTTTACAACAGCGAACATTTTGATGATGTAAAGAAGGTAGATTTACAATTCAGTCCGAGACACGCCGAAGCTATTAAGAAAATCCAGAAAATGTTTCAAGATAGTTAGGTAAAAAGTGATTTAGAAACTATTCCCAAGAACTACTATGGAATAGCTGAGGGAATTGAAAAATTACAAAATGATTCGATGTCGTTTGTGGATCCTACTCACATTGTGGATGATGTTCACTCACACCTATATAAGGCGGAAGGCGAAAAAAATGAGTGTTTAATACTTAAATTTGAATGTCTTATTGCCAAGGATTCAGATTTTCTCATACTAAGACATATTTTTGAAGGTGCGTCGAAAATTTTCGTCGAAAAATTTGCAAATATAACAGCACTCCATGTGGAATGGTAGTTTTCATGATTAAAAAAATATTTATTATCCCACGCCGTACTCATTTAACTGAAACAAGTGTTAAAACATATTTAATAATTCAAATATTTATTAGATGCCATCCAGTTTGTGATTTCATGGAAGCTTTCTAAAACAGCACGTTATATAATATATTTTTTATTATTATTTTATGTGTAAGCATTCATGCGTCCACATCTCCTATGCTTACTCATGAAAGTCACGAACATAAATGATGCGAGTACGTAAACCTGACTAAACGCTCGCCTTGATACGTCCGCTAGCCCCTACATGTTGTTATCCGAACTACACTGACACTTGCCCTTCTTTGCCGACTTTATTTATTAGCACTGATTTTTAAATATTCTTAGATGAACACTCTTAAATAAGTACTCTTCAAATAAATGAAAACGTGGATGTTTCTGCATATACAAATTACTGGCTTACCCAAAACGTCAAAGAGACAGTTAAGCCGCAAAAAATCGAGTTTTATCAGTGAATAATACGAAGGAGTTTTTAGAAAAATCTCCTGATGTTAGTTTTCTGCTCATGAAGGTAGTTTTGGTAATTACGTTGCACGGAGCCTATTGGGTGGAAGAATTACGTTTACTAAAAGTGGATTAAGTAAAGACTGTGGACATACTTTGGTCGTAACATTACATGACACGAAAACAAAGGAAAAATGAGTCTTTACAGTTACATAGAAAGAAGGAGTAGACGGAATTGAGCTTTACAGAAATACTTAAATTTAAGTCCCAAAAATGTGGACCATTGCAAGCTATTTATATTTTATAGACAGGGCAAGTGCACAAAGCAACCAGTTGGTATAAACAACTTCTCCAATTTACCAAAAAAAAATTGCTGCGTATTTAGGGCTACCGAAGCCAAATAGCTTCACAGGCCATTGTTTTCGAAAAACATTAGCGACCTTTTTGGCCAACAATGGAGCCGACATCCAAGTTTTGAAGAAACAGAGCGGCTGGCGTAGTAGTGCTGTTGCAGAAGCCTATGTCGAGGATAGCATGGAAAATAATGTAAAAATTGAAAAAAAAATAGTAGTTCAACTGAAGGGCAATATTCGACCTCTGAAACGCCAACATCAACAGTAGCAGGAAGCGAAGTAATTATTCTATTCCTGCAATTAACCTAAGAAATTGTTCAAATGTAATTATTACTATAAATAATTAATGTTGGATCTTAATTAGTTATAAGTTAGTGTTACTATTATTAGTTTTCATGTTATACATTTAAAAAAATGTTCCAAAAATATTTGCCTCAATAAAAATATTTTCATAAATACCTAAGTCTTGGACAAGCTATAGTATTCTACTCGCATATAATGGCTATTATTCACACGGGCGATTTGCGCTACTCGCTTCGCTCGTGACGCAAACTTCACCCTGGTGAATAAGACCCATCATTATGTGCTAATTAAATAATATACTATTGTCTTCTCTCTCTTTCTTAAATTCGTAACTTTATAATGACTGTAAATATGCTTTCTATGTTTTACGACGCTAATTATTCGAATTTTTTAATAGAACAACTATTAAAAAGTTCGAATAATTAGTGTCGTAAAATGTAGAAAGCATTATTACATTTACACTACTTGGCTAAAATGCAATAAATTTGCTACAACTGCCGACTACGGACGATATATACATCTGTTTCCTTAATGTGACTTAAGGCCTTCCCACAATGATACGAAATCATAGTCCTTAATGGCTTAGTAGTTAAAGCAATGGTCCGGCAAGCCATGGACGTCGGCTTGAATCCTGCTTCAGGGCGAATTTTAAGACGTCTTAATTAGAAAAGCTTTTAAAAGTGTATTTCAATTGTATTAATATAATTAGTTACGAGGCTTAGTTAATAGAAATAAATAATAAAGAATATTTTTAAATTTCTCTGGAAAAAAATATAACTGAAAATTTATTCGATGGGATTCAAGGTTGTTTTTTCTACATGTTAGTTTTGCGCATGTGTAAAAATTTTGATCGTGTTTCATTATATTTGATTATACAGTGTGGTTCTCTGGAGTGAAATTAAAAATAAATTTTATTATTGTTAGATAAGTCTGATCGGAGTAATTTAGAGGAAGTTTTAATCAACTTAGATGTCAATTTACAGTGGATTTATTTTACCTCATTGTGTCATTGAAAGATACAATATCTGTATACTTTATAAAGATAGATTTTTTTTTCTTTTTTCATTTTTTTGTATTAAATATTCATTTAAATTTTATCCTGTGTTTTATTCTTGCTATAACTTTACTGCTTATTTATTTTAATAAGTAACTTATAAAAAATAAATATAAAACGTGTCATGAACTATTGACTGGCGTCCAAATAATATTGCAGTTCGACGTTTTTCCGATTGGAACCCGAGAAGTAAGAAGTCTCAATTTTTGGAAATCCACCGGCTGAGTAACCTAGTTGGGTAAACTAGTTGTGGATGGTGGCGCTATAATTCAACAAACCACTATTCATAGAAATATGTTTGCTTAATGTGACTTAAGGCTTTCCCACATTGATTTGAAATCATAGTCCTTAATAGCTTAGTGGTTAAAGCAATGGACCGGCAAGCCATGGACGTGGGTTCAAATCCTGCTTCAGAGCGAATTTTTTTCTATTAAAAAATTCGAATAATTAGCATCATAACATTTAGAAATCATATTTATATTTACATTACGTCACGAAAATGCAATAAATTTGCTGCAACTGCCGACTACGGGCGATATATACATCTGTTTCCTTAATGTGACTTAAGGCCTTCCCACAATGATTTGAAATCATAGTCCCTAATAGCTTAGTTTAAAGCAGTGGTCCGGCAAGCCATGGACGTGGGTTAGAATCCTGCTTAAGGGCGAATTGTTTTTCTATTGAAAAATTTGAATAATCAGGGTCGTAAAATGTAGAAAGCATATTTATATTTACATTACTTCGCGAAAATGCAATTAATTTATAATGAATATTTTAATAATTACGGAAACTGTTTATTATAGAAGTATTAGATATTGATCTTGGGGAATTTTTATGTATTTTTAAATTTACCATTTCTGCCTCTTATTTTTCACTTTACAATGACAATCAATTTAATATTTAAGAAAATTCAGGGAAAAAAAAATTTACCACCGTTAAGCTCTCCTCATACATTTGTTTCCAGTAAATATAATATTAACTTATTCACTGACCCCGTGGTGAAGTAATTTTCTGTGCTAACGAACCTGACGAACTTACCGTAAACTGCTGTCTGAGGTAGTTGAATAATATCGCGGTAAAATTAATAGTTTCCTTACTCGCCGATCTTCAGCACAAATTTATAGATTTCGATCAGTAATCGTTGGCGCAAGGCGGGCACGTTTGATGCTGCCTTTTTTCGCGAATCACTGAAACACTTCGCCATTAATTTTAATAGTTTTGTAACCGTGTAATGTCGGCCGTGTCGTGATTACTTGTATACCGTACAAGTAATAGAAGAACAGTTGAACGGTTAATCGAGTTATCGATTGATTGATTGAAAAAGGCAGTCGTATCAGGCGATGGAGCAGATTATGTACCGTCCTATTGAGAAACAATTATTTTAAATTGTCAGAATGTACATGTCAATAAATTTTGTTATAATTATTATGAATTGGTAAAGGGACTTAAACAGTAAAACTAAACGTAGCATTTTATCATGCTAAAATTTTTTTAGTGCATAATTTCTTTATTCTACAACAAAACATTTGCTTATTCATATGTCTAGATTTATCACAAAATTTTTCATTGGTAATATCTAAAATTTTTTAATTAATTAATTTGTTACTAGGTCATCGGTATGGCTGCCCGCCTTGGTGATAAGTGTAATCAAAATTATAATACAAAGTAACTAGTAGGAAATGCACTATACTGTTACAAGTAATTATAACACTTGTATGCAACACTTACCCTCTTAATTAGCGCGATAAACTAGCATCATGATTAGGGACCGGACGCATCAAGCCGAAATTAAGATAGACCGTATAAATAGTCTATAACATTGCTAAGTACAACACGCAGCTTTTGACTAACACTATTCATTCGGTTAACAGCACATCTGTTTTTTCTTGTTGAATTGTGACGTAATTGCTTTGGTATTACAAATAACTTCATTTTTTCATGGGCGTAGATAGAAGCGGAGGAGTTTTTATTATTTATTTTATATATTAGTTTCTATTTCGGAAGACAAATAAGTTATGGTGGGTTAGTTTCTTTTTTCATTGTTTTAACTGTTAATTATATATATACAAAAATAAATTTGTATGAAAGAGGGTAAATGAATAGAATAATATTATTGCGCTAAAATTCGATGTATGAATTACCAAACAATTAAATTGCAACTAATTAGAATTTAGATTAACGTAATTATTACAAAAGAACATTAAGTAAAATATAAATTTATGTAGGCTACAATGATTCTAATTTGAACAGAAAACAATATAATCTCGAAAGTTAATAATATATACTTATAAAATCTTCAAAACGGAGATTTAAAAGTAAACAAAAAAATTGATACCGTGAAAAGTATATACGAGTCACCGTTGTCCTAAATAGGTTCGCAAAGGATGACGGTAACTAACGGTGATTCGCCGGTATTGGATTCGCTAATAAGGTGAAGGTGTAAGTGTTCTGACTGCTACTGAGAGCGGCAATTATCCGTTTTCAGGTACCATAATTATCAATCAAGAAACTTAGGCACGAAGGAGTTTTCCTATTTTCTGCCACGAATTCGCCAATTCGCGGATAAAAGCGTAGAAAGTGATAGTTATAATTGCCGAGTGCCGTTTTACTCGGCAATTCTAAACTATAACATTCTACGCTTTTGTCCGCTAATGCGATTATACAAACAACGCAGAATTACGCGATTCTATTTTACCCCTAAGGGTGCAATCATAAACACTTAATAACCCAACAGATCTAACTTATAGTCCGTCAACGAATGAAATCTCTATCGCCAGAGACTCGTCGAGGCGATATCGGGGACAGCGCGGTACCGTGAGAAAACTCACACAGATGTCCACAGCGTACTCGTGACAATATGAAAAGAAGAATTAAAGTCACTCGTGAAAATATAAAAATTACGAAATTTAAAATGAAACGAGTATACTAGGTGATAAGACGTTAAGTAAATATGAAAAATGAAATTTAAAACGTAGCAGTTTGCCTACTTTGGACCAAAAACGCATTCGAGTGAACATTTCTAAACAAGTCAGGTTTCTTATGTCGATTCAATAACTGTAGATGAAGCTTGGATCCACCACAGTACTTAAAATAGTCGAAACAGCGAACTGCAAAGGGTGAACCTGCTCTGAAAAGGGCGAAGATGGTTCCATCGGTCGGGAAGGTGATGGCGTTTGTTTTTGGGATAGTCATGGAACTGTGTTCGTCG
Organism: Melolontha melolontha; assembly: GCA_935421215.2. Lineage (NCBI taxonomy): Eukaryota > Metazoa > Arthropoda > Insecta > Coleoptera > Scarabaeidae > Melolontha > Melolontha melolontha. The sequence continues at coordinate 53,477,065 of OW285242.1, forward strand.
ACTATCTTGAGAAAGGTGAAACAATAATGGGATTGTATTACGCATCATTACTTGATAAGCTGAAGGCAGAAACTGCTAATTTATATTTTTCTATTAACAAATATTCGTTACTATTGATTTTACAAATTTTTGAAAATAGCCAATTTCAGTGATTCGAACATGCACCTTATTTTTTTTTATAAAATAATAATATTTTTTACTAAATGTATTTTTTTATAAGTATTATATAGATAATAAGTGTTGTTTTCACCTACATGAAAAAGAAAATATGTATATATATTTAAATAATAGTTACATTTGTTTAAACTTAATGTTGCGTTTTCGCATCAACGGCGCAATACACGATATAAACTTTTCATGTTGGGGCATGGCGTGCAAGCACAGCGCATGTGCTGTAACTTTGCTAGACACGGCGTGGCTGTACGAATATCATTTTCCTTTTGAAAAATCATTAGTTACACATCGGTCTAATATTATTGTTATCGTGATATTGTGAATATGAGTGGTAATAAAATGAAGTGGAAGGATAATTATGAGCGCAAAAGGGGTCTTAAAGGGGTCGGAAGATGAAGTTGATGCTGTAATTATTCCCCCTGGCGTGGATGAGCTAACGGATGAGGAAGAAATAGATGAAAATTTATTGCAAGGTAAATTGTTATTTGTGATCTTCAATATTATTATTTTTATAACACAAAATATACTTTTTGTAGATGATGCTTTGCCCCAAGACGTCGCAGGAACATTTGAAATACTGACCGCGGAAAATAATTTTGAAGAAGACAGTAATGCACCCAGTACTTCAAAAAAACGGAAATCCATATCTTATAAAGCAAAGTGGAGAAAAACACATCCTAATTATAATAATTCCTCTATATTCCAACAACATATACTAAAACATTTTATAAAAGAAACACTTCGTCATAAATCACCATTAGAAGTTTTCTTTTATTATTTTGACAACGAGGTGTTTGAAATGATTTTAAAATTCTCTCTAAAGTACGCCCAAGATAACAATCGACACGATTTTACTATGAAAATCTCGGATATAAAAAAGTTTATTGGTATTATGATATTATCTGTTTACCATACATTACCTCAGTTAGATATGTATTGGAGTAGAGACGAAGATTAAGGAATCCAATTAGTAAAAGACTGCATGACACGGAACAGGTTTCGCAATCTTAAAAAAATTTACATCTTTCTGACAATGGAAAACTTGATAAGGAAGACAAATTTTCCAAATTACGGCCATTATTTGATGTGATTAACAGAAAGAATCTACAGTTTGGTGTATTTTCTCATAATCTTTCGGTTGATGAAGAGATGGTTCCGTATTTTGGCAGGCACCCATGCAAAATGTTTATAAAGGGAAAACCAGTGCGTTTTGGCTTTAAACTATGGTGCCTTTGTTCGGAGGACGGTTATTTATTTCAATTTATCCCATATGCAGGAGCACGTGAGAATAAAAGCGACATGGGTCTTGGAGCAGATGTTGTTATAAGTTTACTGAAAGTTTTAGATAATCCCAATCATCATAGAATTTTCTTTGATAATTTCTTCTCCTCATTCAAATTATTTCAGTATCTAACTGAGGAAAGTATATGTGCTACTGGCACAGTTCGAGATAATAGAACCGAGAGATGTCCTTTAGATATACCAAAAGACATGAAAAAAAAGGACAGGGGTTCAATTGATTACAGATGTGATTTAAATTCTAACATTTGCGTAGTAAGATGGAACGATAATAATATCGTAACCATTATGTCTAACCATCTACCAGTAAATCCAATCCACCAGGTCAAACGGTACGATAGAAAATTAAGGAAGGAAGTAAGTGTTCCCCAACCATTTCTAATAAAAGAATATAATAAGAACATGGGAGGTGTTGACCTACACGATAATGGCATAGCTAATTATCGGATAAGAGTACGGAGAAAAAAGTGGTGATGACACTAAAATGTGGCAGTTGGAGTTTCGGTCGTATCTTGCAATGGCACTGATAAAAACTGAGCAAGCTAGCGCATCTGTAAATACTGGAGATGAGCAAGGATCGGTTTCATTTTACAAAGGACGAGGCCGACCATCAAAATCAGAGCTTCCAGACGAGATGAGAACAGACACAGTTGGTCACGTCATTATTCGTCACCCCGAAAAATCAAGAAAAAGGTGCAGAAAATGTCATAGCCAGACAGTATATATGTGTCAAAAATGTAACGTTCACTTACATACTGCTTGTTTCGAAACTTTTCATAATATGTAATTACTATATTTTAATGTTATTTATAGTTGTTAACTAAAGAATATAGTTATTTTTGTATCTATTTGCAAATAAACGCATAATACTTAAAAATTTATTTTGTTACATTTACTAACAGATTCCGCCGTTGATTCGAAAACGCAACATTGTTTTTTTCAAAAACTATGAGAAAAATTTTTTTTTTAAAACAATTTTGTCCAAACTGTTGCTTATTAAACTAGTTTTACCTAAAATTAATATAAAATAACTGGTAGTTTATAGGGCGGCGCTTAATGGGTTAAAGAAGAAGAAAGTGCTGTTCCACCAACACAACGCATCTGTTCACACTTCGGCGGTCGCCATGGCCGAAATTTACACTTCTAATTGATTAACCACCCATCGTATTCACCAGTTGTGCTCCCCACTGACTTTTTCTGTATCTTAATATTAAAGTTTCGCTGCAAAAAATGTATGAACTTAAAGGGAAACTATGATCAAAAATAAAATTACATTTGACCGGAAAAATACTTATTTCTATGTTAGACACAAAACATTTCAGGCAACCCTCGTATAGCTAATATCACTTTGATGCTAATCTAAATATTCTATTGTCAACTGAGGATATGAGGATACTTGATATAACTCGCCCGGTATTATAAGAAATACGCATTGATAATAGTCGTAAAAGATAAATTTATTAAAAAAATATGTAGCGTTATAAAGGATGCCCAATGCAACTTCATCTCTTCAAAATTTAGAGTAAGAGTTTACCATATGTAACTTTATTGATAACACTCGATGAAAATGACGTTCTTAAAAATAAAAAAAAAAACCTACCTGAGTTTCCAAAATAAATAAAATACCAACGTAAAAGAACTGTTTTGGAATCGGTAATGGCCGTAATTGTAATATGTAAGGATAATCAAAAATATTTACTTCAATTTCACACCCCAATTTAAATTGCTCGTTCCCAAACCATTTTCTTTTATCGTTATTATTTAATGATTTAATTTCTGACAAGAACTTAATTGGTTGTCGCCAAGAACCGTTATTAGACCATTTGACAAGACGACTCGGAGTGACATGTTCCACCAACGTTCCTGTCATACCGGCCACTGGAGGAATTACATAAGTATCCATATAAGGAGGTATGCCGCCTTTTTAATTGTGGCATGTTAGATTCGAATCAATTAAAATGTTGTTAAATAAAGAGACGGTATCCGGATACACCGGCGCAATACCATACATAGGATCTAGTTATATTAAAAATCTACTAATTAATTTGATGTAGATGTTACATACACATATGTGCAACGTATGGGCATTAAATTCAATGTTACGAAGTGATTCTAGAAAAAATTTATACACTTGTTGTTTGTGTAATTGAAAATGAATTGATAATAATGGATAATAATCTAAAATGTAATATTTTAATCTTTGGACGACATCATAATGGTCGATTAGATTATACCGACAATTTAAAAAGTTCCGTAGGTTTTTACTGCCGGTTCCATTTATAACATAATATTTTTTCCGGAATACGCCATCTGGACGCATTAATAAACAACTAATTGACAGTTTCTTTAGTATCTACTATTAATTTAATAGCGAATCTTAAAGAAACTGTGTGTATGAACGCCGAAGCATTGGCAATTATAACAACGGCAATTCTTGTTGTGACTTTGAGTGATCTATAATCATAATAATCTTAATTGTTGTAAATTTACAAACGTCAATTAAAAATTAAAAAAGTGGGAAACAACAGACATAATATAAACAAGATAGTGTTACGATTGCTTTATCAAACTACCTTCGTGTACTGGTATTACTGTATATTGAGGTTATATTCGACCAATGGGAGACGCGGATTATGCTTAGCTCTGAGAGCGTGCGTATTGGAAGATTTAAGACCATTTTGTATTTTGTGTAGTGTATCGTTGCTATCGAAATCACGTTTTGCAGTAGATTGCTGTTTTAAATCTGATACTGAGTCTTTTGGCGACAACTTTCAATTGGTTCAATACACGCCGTCATCGATATACGCCCAAAAAGCATTTACTCGGTAAGATACACCATTTTCTTGATACGTTTGTCCATATTCATCTCGTAATGCACGTTTTATTTCGTAAATTTAGGGAACCAGTCTGGAGCTAGAATAGACCTAGAGCTGCTCTGGATGTTGGCAGATTTAAATACTACCAGAATTGCGGAGCTGGGGATCGTCCACGTGGTCGGATTCTTAACTTGGTAAATTGTCGTGAGCCGTAGCTTGGAGCCAGACTTACTCCTTCGAAAGATAAGTATCCGTGAGGTACAATTAATTTAACATTATCACTAATTACTGTTAGGTACATGCAACCTTGGCTATCGCCTTATTTTTTGTATTTGCAGTCTAAAGTTCATTCCTACTTTTTCTTTTAATATTATAACTAAGAAATAACTAGATATTAATTAAGAATTAATCTTAATACTTTGTGGAGAATATTATATATTGAAGCATTTACATTTAATAATTAATGATTAATCTTAACATTTTCCCGTCAATTTTAATAAGCCTATGTCTCCCAGTTATTTCTGTATAGGAATGTATATAGAATCGTGGAGATCCTCGACCATCTTTTCCGCCCATCAGGCATGTAAAACCTAAATTATTACTTATTTGACTCCCGTCGGATATGTATTGAACTGTTCATATTTTCTGTTGTATGTATTGTAGATATAGTTGTTTAATAATTAATTTGGAGGGAGAACATTTACAATAAATACTGTTGTATTTATTGTATTTACTGTATTTTTCCTAAACACATGTTCTGACCAAACTATTTTTAAAATCGAAACAAACAATTTCATTTCTGCACAAAGACATTTAGTTACACTAAATATTCCAAGAAAGGCAGTCGACCTTATAAAAAGGTTCGACATGTCTGGCCGTACATGTTACGCAAAATATGTGTTTTGACACGAAATAAATTGGTGAGTTTTGTATCCTTTAATTTCCTTACTTTTATTTCATTATTTTATTTTTAATTTTAATTCATGCATACAAATGTAAATATATATCTTACCTTTCTTTGTATTAATTTTTTAGTTCTAATTACTTGAACAAGACTCAATAAAAAAGTCGAAACGTCGTATTAAAAAATTGGAATTCATTAAAGGTCGCTAAACCAAGAAAAAGTCTATTATTTTAATATATATATATATATATATATATATATATATATATATATATATATATATACTTTTGTTTTCGATTTCCTTTGATATTTATTTAATGTGCTTTTATTTTGTATTATGCATAGTTCTTCTATCAAATCACTTTTTTTTTGGCAATGTCTAATTACAAATTTTAAAATACAGTGTGAACTCTATGTACAGGCTGATCATATTTTTTGACAAGATATAACTGAATACCATTTTCATTTAAAGTTGTTGGTTTTTTTAAATTTGTTAATACACGACTTAATTGTTTTCTAGTCTCTCCTTTACCTTTTCTTTTCTCTCTTTAGCAGGTTGGCTGCTTTGAACTTTTCTTTTCAGATTGCAGGTATCCTGTGGTGCATTTCGCCGTTTTGGATTTAGCTTTTGTATTTAGTAGTCTGTACGCGCATGCGCTTACGATTGCACGATCCCATTTCTCCGTTTCCATATTTGAGCTTCCGTAAGTAAAACTAAGTGGCGCTACCTACCATTTTTTATTTAGTCATCCACTTCGTCCCTACTGACTAAGGGCATATACAATAAATAGAAACTACAAAAAAATTTGTGCGATATGATCGGTTTCGATCTGTTTCCGTCCATCTTCCTATCGCCATCGCTGCGCCTGCGAACACGTAGGTAGCAGCACCGACAAAAAGACATCGTTGTTATGGACGGTGTTGGTGACCTAAAGCCAATATCGAATCGTCGAAATTATTGCAGTATGAAAGACCTTCGTCAGTTGAAAAATATTGTGATAGTTCTTTCTGACGATTACGACACACAGGAATAAGTGTGCCTGGTGCTAACAATTTCCATCTTTGGGGTCTGGATTCTACGATTTCTGCTTTAGTTTTTGACAGATTCTGGTCTCGAATAAGATCACTTAATTTTAACTGATTTATTAGGGTGGTCCATCCTCTTCAGGTGGCAAATATTCATCATCGCTGGTCGATAACTTGTCACTTGCTTCTTGGTTCTATAACATAATATTCTTAACTCGAAACACTTACGCGTCTTGGTACTGGGGCTTCCGAATGAGGTATTGGAGGATTAGCAGAGAGCAGACTAGCTTAACTATTTTTTTTTAATTTTTGTTGGAGAACCCGAAAGTTTTTGTGCAGTAAAGTACCAATCAGTAAAATGCTCCGTTTGCTCACACCAAATCATAGGTTCTGCAAATGGTATAGCGCTTTTCTTACCGTTTGACCAGCCCCTCAGAGTAACACCATAGCGTGCGCAGCAAATGGTGAGTTCGTGGCTTGTTTTTATGTTCAATGGTTAAGCCAAAGTTATGAAAATATAACTTATCTATAAAATATGTAATATTTCGCTTATGCTGGTGGCTAGTAAATTCTCCACACATATATAGCAGAAGCTGTTTGGGTTATTTATACACGTACGCGTCATTACGGAATAAAAAGACGTTCAGCTATCAAAACAGGAATCGAAGAATCCTGACGTAGCTCTTTATATACCCACATAGCCAGGTATATACCAATTCTTAATTTGATTGGTTCCAGAGCAAAAATGGGCGTCGTTAAAGTGCTCTAACGTAGGAAACATGCAAGGACATGTTCTGATATGTCCACTTATTGTTCAACAGGACAATACTTTTAGTAGCATCTTTATTATATAAAAGTAACTTTGAAATGTAAAATTTAATTAGTTTTTTTTAAACTATTTAAGAAAATATCTGAAAATCCTAACGTGGTGGAGCAAATTTTAAATCAAGTCCAGAATTAGAATGACAAAAAACGTAAACTACATGTATTTAGTGTATAAGAAAACCAAACTGTGTTGACCAGTGTAATTGGCAACTTACTTTAACATGTATCCGACGAAGCCAATGTGTAGGCCGGACAATTGTCGTCTTGCGTTTATATATTAACGAAGTGAAGATTAAACCATTAACAGTTGTATTTCCATTTTGAATTATGGATGTTCATAAAATGAAAGCCTTCAATTATTATTTTATTATTATAAATGACTATAATATCCATTAAGAGGGTAGACAATTTGGCAATTTCTATCAATATTTAATTTTCGAACGGAGGAACGATTACACAGGTCTACAGTGATTTTGATGCATATGCTATGATGCTGTGATATATAATGCTAATTTGTATATATTTGGGGGCCCTTATTCCAAAAAACGCCATATTTTTGCTCTATCACGTAAATTTTTTTTATAGCGCTCTATATCTTAAAAATGTTAATTTATTAATATACATACCTATGACAAGAATATGTTTGTTCCATGTTAGGCATGATTTTTAAATGAATTGATTTTTATGAAATTAAATGTGATTTGGCAACACTGGTTAATATTAGATTTCTCAGCAAAGCAACAAAGTCGGCGCAGAAGCGTGAATACAACATTGAAACCTGCTTATGTGCAGTTTGGTTGTGTTAGTCGTCGTGCTACCGTGTCCGCGCGCTTGTTGTCTTCGTTGTTGCGTATTTTAAGTGTTCTAGAACGTATAAATATGGAAAGAAGACATTGTGTGAACAATCCGAATAACTTTTGTTATATCTGTGGTAGTTATGTCGTAGTAAAGCAGAGGCAAACCATAACTTCGTTTGTGAAAAATGTATACCACTCTTATTTTGGTGTAAAAATTGGCGACCAAGGCAAGTCCTGGACTCCTCATACTGTTTGTTCCGTTTGCGTTGATGCATTAAGAAACTGGCAAAAAAGATAGGAAGAAATGTTTAAGCTTTGGTGTTCCTATGGTATGGCGAGGGCCTAGAAATCACAGTGATGATTGTTATTTTTGTTCGTGTAATGTTCAAGGATTCAACAGAAAAAATAAGAAACAAATTGTGTATCCCAATCTTGACTCTGCTATTCGACCAGTTCCTCATGGACCAGATGTACCGATACCTACCGCCCCAAAAGCACTAGAAAACGTCATATCGTCAGAATCAGAGGAATCTAATTGCGACCCAGATGACTCAGATTTCACACCAGATTTCAGGGAGCCCGAAGTGTTTAACCAGAGCGAACTAAATGATTTAATTAGAGATTTGCACCTTCCAAAGGATGCATCCGAATTGTTAGCCTCCCGACTTCGTGAGAAACATTTACTGGCACCTGGCGTCACATCAACCTTTTACGGGGATCGCGAAAAAGAGTTATGTCAATATTTTACTCAAGACGGACCGCTAGTGTATTGCAACAATATTTCTGACTTAATTTCAAAATTAGGAAATGTGCCGTATGTAAAAGAAGAATGGCGCCTGTTTATTGACTCAAGTAAGCGTAGTTTAAAAGGCGTTTTATTGCACAATGGTAACGAGCTGGCCTCGGTTCCCGTTGCCCATTCGATACATTTAATGGAAACGTATCAAAATTTTGAACTTCTTTTAAAGAAAATAAACTACCAAGAACATCAGTGGATGCTTTGTAGTGACCTTAAATTGCTGTGCATGCTACTAGGACAACAAGGAGGTTATACAAAATTTCCATACTTTATTTGTGAGTGGGATAGTCGAGCAAGGGATAGACATTGGACTCAAATAGAATGGCCCTCTAGAACAACCTGGTAGCACGGCGATACCAAGGTAGATGGAGCATAACGATGATGGCGGACTACTGCTGGATGTTAAAACGGGATATGCCCTTAAAAACATACAACCGAATGTCTGGACAACGCAGCTTTCTGGCAAAAAGACAAAGATTTCACTTAAAAAAGACTGAGTAAAGTATTTTTTTCCACTTTTTTAACTTGTATTCCACCCTTTTACTCAATAAACAAATAAATTTATTTAGAAATATCGTTTTTTTTCATTTAATATTTGCAAAAAAACCTTACGTGATACAAATAAATGCATAGAATTTTTGAAATCAGCCTACCAAAATTATATAAAATCAGTTTTCAAAATAAAAACATCTGTCAAAAAGTTTAATTTTGTAGACCTGTGTTATTTCTATTCAGAGAGACTACAGTCTGTAGTCAGTTAAAGCATTACACCAAGCTAAATAGCGAATACCCCTTCCTGTAAATATGTAATAATATTGATCAGCTCGAAAGCAATTATAATACGATATATAGTGAAAAGACGTTACATTTTAGAATATGAGGAGGTTTCCTCACCAACTAACTCTAATTTTCTTAAATTATGCCCGTGATTACTGTTTTGGGACAAGACCGAATCAATAGATGCTAATATATCACCGCTCTTTCCTTTGACAACCTATAATTTTCGTAATGACAAAACTCACTTCATGTAATCAGTTACGTAGATGCTGCAACTATCGCTTGAAACTCCAACGGTATAATCCAGATAATCGCGGTATTATTACACAGTACTACGACCTGTGAAAGAATATATTATGAGGTTGGCGGTTTTTCAGTAGGAAAAGCCATTACAAACTCAAACCTATTATTAACTATAATATATTTGCTTGCGTTCATACGATGTGTCATTTAGACTCCAACAAAGAAATAGGTGCGTATAGCTTATTTGCATTTCTATTTTATTTTAAATTTTCTTGTCTAATGCCAGGTTAACACCGGTTTTCGCATGTTGATAGTAGACTAAGGGCGTTCAACTTTTTAAAGTATCCTTATTGAAACTTATTACTATAATACTAATTTAAGAAAGGATAGTTCAAACAATATTTGAGATTATTGATACAGTGCGACCTCGATAATCCGGACTAATTAAAGGCGCGGTGATCCGATCCGGATAATTAATAATTTGGATTGTTGAAGCGGAACAATTATTTTTATTAAAAAGGGAAACATTTAATAACATTAATTGATGTTCGAAATAATTCTATAAAATATTCACTTAATTTTATTTAAATTATATAGCAGCAATATTCATAACGAATTACATTTAAAGATTCACATTAATACTTCTGTAAATAATAATTTTCTTCCGTAATATGAATTAAATTCATTAGAAATATTGTAGTTTTATGTAAAAACGTAATTTTCATAATTTCGAAATTTTGAAAAAAAACATCCCAAATACCTTTGCCCTCTAAATCACCTACCCTAGCACTTTTTGTTCTCACAGCTTTGTGATGACGTAAGTGGTATTCTGTAAATGTTTTCACTATAACTTCTACCCTATTAATTATATCGAACTCTAGATATAATTTAAAGTAGTTCAGAGTATAATAAGCTTTCTTTTTCGCTTTTATGAAATTGATTTAGTCGAACCTATTATAATCCTTAAATGTATAATATATAGAGAATAGGCATGGAAAAATAAAAAAGTATGCGATAAACGATTAAAAAACACCTGTTACATAAAAAAGTGCAAATTTATTCAAATGTCTGGCAATAAATACATCCAGTCATTGACTATAAATCAATGCCCCGTTTACGACTGCATGCTTCCCACCGCGTGTGTACCTTTTTGTTTTCGACTTTTTTTTTATTGTCTTGAATCCATTCCACCGTACAAACCTCTTCCAATGTCCGCACCTGCACCGCCAGGTAGCACGGCCAACGTACGAAAATATATATTAGAACGGCAGCGTGGGCAGCTACTATTTTCCCATTGCCATGGCACCACACTTATATCACGCCCAATAAACGTCGGAATGATCTCGCGAAGAAAGCTTCTGAGGAATGGTAAAAATTCATGTAAATATCTTACACATTATTCCTAATCTCATGTTTGAACATGTTTTGTTTGTACGCATAAATTAATCAAGCTACATTATCATAAAATATACAATGTCAAGTGATTTTTAAATATCATGATTTAATTTTTTTATTTTGGTATGTAAATATCAACACAAAAAGTAACTTCATATCTTTAGATTAAAATAACACTAGTTTATTACAAAATATCCCTATGGAACAGAAAAAAGATAAATATACTTGATGTGTCGAGTCTTTAATAAGTTTAGATATAGGTAGAACATTTAATGAAACCGAATGTTTTAAATCGTGGATCGAGAAATGTGGATTCATTGTAAATTACATTATTTTCTACATCATTAAATCTTCTATCCCACAGCATTTGTCTATATAAATGCATTTATATACACATAATGAGCAAAGTAGTAATGGTCATTTTAAAAATTTTAATAGTACAGATGTAACACTTATCTTAAATATTTTAATAACAATTTTAATGTTTAAATTAAATTAAATTTATAATTACTATTACAGATATATAAACGAAAATACGTTCTGATGAAGACACAATTTCCTAAGTAGAATGAAATAGTCGAAACGTAAACACACTAATTTATTTATTTAACAAGAAACCGAAATACCAAGAACTTTATCAACGTTTATATATATAATTAGTCGTTCATTTAATATATCAATTGATAAATTCTTTGAGTTTTCGGCTTTTATATGAAATATTTACAAATATTATCAAATTAGTATGTAATTGCGAAGTAAATGTGAATGTAAACATTGCTGTCTACAAATTACAACGGAAATCATAGGAAATTTTAATTGAAACATTTTGTCTACGTTGGGACTTGAACCCGAGTCTACGGTTTGCCGGACCGCTACTTTACCAATTAAGCCACGAAAGACCTTGGTTCAAGCGAATTAGAAATGCATTATAAAGTAACAGTGTTAATGATTCAGATGTCAGTTATTGAAAGTAGATGCCAGTTTTGAAAGCAGGAGTCAGTTTTGAAAGCAGATGCAGTTTTGATAGCAGATGTCAGTTATTGAAAGCAAATGTCAGTTATTGAGATCAGATGTCAGTTTTTGAAAGCAGATGTCAGCTTTGAAAGCAGAAGAAGGTATATATAAGTTTGACATTTATATACTGTCATATATTTTTAATTTATTAGAAAAAGACACTATGTGTTGAAACAGTTAAGATTGCTTTAAATATATATGTTACCGTTAAAACCCGAAATCAGTCAATACCGGAATTTCCTAGTTAGAACTAGTTTTATCATTGCCTCTTCGTAAATACCAGTTTTAACTAGACAATACTAGAATTAACTGGTACAAGTAGGGTAAACTAGAATTTATGGACTGCATTACTTAGTTTACAGTTTGAACTAGTTAAAACTAGTTTTGACTAAGATGAGTTAGTTAAAATTAGATTTGCATGTTTAAACCTGCACGGAGTCTAGTGACGTATGCGTATAGGGTAGTAGTTGATTTTACCTTTAGTGCATTCAATGGTTTTTGCGTGTGTGACTTATTTTGTGACTTATTTCTATCATGAGTAGTGTAGATCAAAGTCAACTATATAGGCCTAACTCCAAAATGCGTAAGGAGAATTTCTTCGATAAAATTATTCGTTTGGAAGATGTAAAAAAGAGCCACCACAGTGTAATGACCCAAGATCTGTATAAGCAAATTTTAAGTGAAGTTGAAGAGGCAAAATGTACCGTGAAGAAGACTCCTTTGCAGTACAGAAGATTGGAAAGATTCAACGTACTGGAGACTTTTGACACAAAGAAATTTCTGTCGAAATAGACTGAAAAATGAAACTGAAATGATAAATATTTTCTTATCAATGTGTGCGACATGCCAACGGAAGAAGAGTAAGATGAGGAAAGGTTTGATTTCGAAGCCCATTCTTCACAAGGAAATAAATAGTCGATGCCAAGTGGATCTAATAGACATGCAAAAACAAAGTGATGCTGGGTTGAAGTTCATCATGGTCTATTAGGATCATCTTACAAAGTTTGTATTATTGCGAGCACTACAAAGCAAAAGAGCTGAAGAGGTAGCTTTTCAACTGATGAACATATTTTTGACATTCGGAGCACCTTACATCCTACACTTTGACAATGGTAGAGAGTTTGTCAACTCTGACATTAAGGAATTAATTTCACTTTGGCCTGAGTTAAAACTAGTTAATGGAACACAAAGGCACAGTCAAAGCCAGGGGTCGGTAGAGTGCACTAACCAGGATCTCGAAAATATGCTCGCCTCGTGGATGCCAGATAACAACATAACACAACGGTCAAACTGACTCCCATTTGTTCAATTCATGAAGAATCGGGCACTGCATTCAGGTATAGGGCAATCACCCTATAGAGCCATGTTTGGGACTGAGCCGAAAGTAGGTATCAGTAGTTCAGCTTTACAATCATACGTCGTCAGAAACATACAGGACGAGGAAGATCTTCAGAATGTCATCGAGGAGCTTAACACGCAACAGAATGAAGGTGAAGCTACCAGCTAAGATGGAGAAGGAAATGAGGCTGCTACTAGTGCGATCCATATTTTGTCAGCGAGGAAAGAAGCTAACGAAAATTTGTCCAAACATGCCAGAAAAATGAAACGTATCTCTGATGCCATCCATCCCTCAGTGAAACTGGGAGATAATGTTATAGTCCCAATTCCAGACGTGGACAGAGCTAAAGCAGATTTCAGAAATGTCTTAGGAGTTGTGTTAGAAAAGAGTAATTATGGCATGCACAAGATTGGAACGAAGGATTGAAAGCTCGATAAATTATATTGCAGGTAAGTTTTACCTAGGCTATATCTTTTAGGTTAGTTTCTTTGTTACAGTCAAACACGCTGTTTACGAAAAGAATTTGTTTTTTGTAGATCAAAATTCGACGCTTGTAAGGAGAAGTTTCTAAAACCGGAGGAAGTGCCAGAAACCAATACATCTTTGAGGACGGCAGCCAGGAATGCGGCGTTGGCACCTCAGGGCTTCGCACGTTGTGTGTGCACAAAAGCATGCATTTCCAGAAGGTGTTATTGCAAGAAGAAAGAAGCGCTGTGCAACTCGAAATGCCACGATAGCCTGCTTTACGGAAGCAAATAAAAAAGACTCTTTATAATTTTTTTTAATATACTTTTTTCTTTACTTTTCTCTTTTTTATTTAATTTAGTCTACTGTTTTGTTTACGAATAAGGAACAAAAGTTTAATAATAAGTATCTAAATAACAAACTTTTTATTTTCTTGCAACTGTTGAACGGTCCTTTGTTTTCAGTTTCAGTTAGTTCTAGCTGTAACTAGGCAAAACTATTTCTAACTACAAAACATTTAGTGAAAACTAGAATTAGCTAACATAAATGGTTAATTCTAGTACTGCCTAGTTAAAACTGGTACTTACGGGTGGCTATGATAAAACTAGTTCTAACTATGAAATATATATATATATATATATATATATATATATATATATATATATATATATAGATATGTATAACTAATTAAGTGAGAATCGTCCAGTTGTTTACGGTAAACCTACTAGATGGTCTTGGTTGTCAATTATATTAGGAAATATAAATATATAAATTATTTAAGTGACGCCGGAAGTCTTAAGAGTAAATAAATATAAAATTAAACATAAATATTATAGATATTATACATATACATATACTATTATATATATATTATTATATATACAGATACTTAAAAGAAAACTTATATGTGAGACATTTACTGTAGATGTTCAAAAATATAAACAAATATTCTCACATATATATACATATAGGTAATAAACTTAAGGTTCACATATATTTGTTTAGATTTCTCTAATGAATTATTCACAAATGGGAACACGATGTTCTATTTTATCGTCAAATTAATCTAACCAATTTTAATACCTTCAATTTATACCTGACAAGTTAATAAGACAGCACTATTTGAATAAATTATATAAATTATCTGCATTTGAACGATGTGAATTCGAAAAGTGGAAGAAAAAAACTGTGGTCGTAAAACGATTATGTCTATTACCGGATTTCTGTTTGTAAATAAATGAATAAATTTTTATAAGTGTTAATAGAGCAGTCTAATTGGTTAATGTGCCTCTGTAAATGGTGAGTATTACGAGAAAATTTGTTTTTTTTTTAATATACATTTACGCAAACATATGACTTATGAAAAAATCATTTTGGTATTTTTATATGAATGATATTATACAGCAATTATTTAAACGGTAATAATAATTGGTGAAAAAATAAATAATAAATCCTCAAAAAAACTACATAAAGGTCAATTAACCGATCGAATATTTCACTTAGATTACGATAAAGATCATATAGAATAAATTAAGACATTATATTGAATTACAAAAGGCACAAAAATATAAAATTAAGAATTATATAACTGGAAAATCTCCCCCTAGCCTGTAGGAAATTGTATTTGTACTTTAAAGCTATAATTGTTTCACAACTTGCATCATTGACCGTATACACTTTATTCGTTTTACCAGTTGGTGAGTTAGTAAATGATAAATGTAATATAATGTAAGCTTATTTATTTTTACGGCTTCATCTGTTCTAATTTCAATTTATAACATTGTAGTATTATATGTGAGCACTTGTAAAATATTGAAATCACGAAATAAAAGAAAAACACTATTTCACAAAAATTGTTTTAATACACTAAATGTACATTTCGTGTGCTCTGCGTACATAATCTGTTTAAACATAATATCTACGAGATAATATATAATATGAAAATACATCAAACACAGAAAAATTAGAGGTAGGGTGAAAACAAATTATTGAAAAATAACAATGAATCTCAAAACTAACACAATTTCTGAGCATGAGTTCATGGGGAAATACCAAATATCTATGAAACAAAGGGCGGCATCGGGTTGGACTAACGGTAAACGGATTAGGGATTATAATATAAAATATTAATATGAATGAAGAATTTAGTACCTGTTTACAAGATGTCTTAAATATTTAATGATGTCGGCATACACGCTAACAGTTTATTGTCGAGGGGCGAAATATCATTATTTAGAAGATAATTTTGGTGTTTTTTCATGTATATGGCTTCCCACATGTCTAGATTTCTATTACTGCTTTTTTTAACTAAACTAACATTTTATAAATTGAAGTTGTGCCCTGTATCTGTATGATGTAGAGCTAATGCTGACTTTTATATGTTGTGTAATTTAACATGAGCCATGTGCTCTTTGTATCGTGTTTGAACATTTCTTCTGGTTTGCCCGATGTATAATTTTGGACAAAAATTACAACTTATTTTGTAAATGCCCGACTCTTTCAACGAATCTGTGTTAACAATTGTTTTTAGACACTGTTGTAACTTATTATTGTTGGAGAAAGCTGCAATTAAATTGTATTTTTTAAACAGTTTGCTTGCGCCATTATGCCATTTTTTATGAAATGATATCTTACAGTATTCTTTAATGTTGTTCAAAGTGTCTGGTGTTAGAGTGATTTTTTAAGTTTTGAGCCTTTTCTTTCCTAGTTTGCTTTTAATTTTCAATACTAATTGTGTATCGTATCCAATCGATTCTGCAATTTTAACTATTTAGTCTAATTCTTTCTTAAAATTCATAGGAGATGGTAATCTGTTGATTAAAAAATAAAAACTGCTCTCTTTATATTTGTGAAAACTGTACGAGTGTTTGTGAATGTAATTGTCTGTATGTGTTTCTTTTCTGTGGATGTCAAATTGAAAAGTATTGTCGGATAATGAAATTTAAAAATCTAAAAAGTTTTATCTTTTTATAATTCGTGCGTGAAACGTATTGAAGGATATTGTTTATTTAAAATATTTAAGAAAGCCTTCGTAT
This sequence comes from Melolontha melolontha, assembly GCA_935421215.2. Lineage (NCBI taxonomy): Eukaryota > Metazoa > Arthropoda > Insecta > Coleoptera > Scarabaeidae > Melolontha > Melolontha melolontha. The sequence continues at coordinate 53,493,973 of OW285242.1, forward strand.
TGAAAGATTTGGGTGTCACTGCAAACACATCATCTAGATATCTTGCCCAAAACTTAGGAAAAATTCCACAATTAGCTTTGGCTTTGTTTTCAAGATTATTCAAAAATAGGTTTGCTAAGAAAGGTGATAGTGGATTGCCCATAGCTGTGGCATGTGTTTGTTTATAGAAGTTATTGTTGAAAGAGAAAGTGTTTTGATCCATGCAAAGTGTTGTTAGTTTTATGTATTCGTTTGTTAAATCGTAAGAGATCGAATTGAATTCTAGAAAGTCTTTAAGCATAATTAAAGTAGTATCTATCCTAACACTGTAGTAGAGAATCGATGAATTATTCGGATTCGAAGCATTGTCCCCATACACAATTGCCGCAATGATATTATATTTGGATTTCTATTAAAAACTACGTTTAACTTTTGCCGAAGGCCACATCCGAAATCACTTGGAATATTTTTCAAATTATTAATAGCCACATCTAATGTCGTTAAACCATTATTTAATTTGAGATTTTGATTTTCAAAATAAGTGATTAGTTTTGGCAAATTTCCAAAGTGTTCCTGGAGAAAGTACAACTGATTTTTTAAATTTGGAACTTGTATTAGTTCCTTGCACTCATAAATACTTCGAGCATCGTCATTTAAACATGTAACGAAATTTTGGAAACAATCGAAATTCTCTGTATAAAAACTAGCAGATTCCGATCATATTCCCGATCTAGTTATTACTGCAGCGGGAGGCAGTGGCAAAAATTTAAGTTTCTCCCTGTAAAGAGCTACTCTCAATGGTGCTTTTCTGGAAACTTTTTTAAAAGTGGATACAAGTCTATCAACTTCCGGAAAGGTGTATCTGATACATTCACAGATTCTGTGGAGAGCATATGCTACACAAGTAATATGCAGCAAATTAGGATAAGTTTCCTTTAATAGTCTGCCTGTTTTTAACATATATGCAGCACTGTCACTGACAAATAAAAGTACTTTTTCTTTGTACCTGTCGCGCGAATGAAGCACTTCGTGCATATTCCCGTAAATGGTTGTAGCTAATGTTTCCGAATCAACTGTATTTATATATTTTGTTGCTATTACACACGCGTTATATGGAATAGTTGGATGTAGTACACCAGCTACAACATTTACCACAGCGTCCTAATATGTCGACAATTTCGTCGGCACTTATCCATAGGTACTGATTTGAAAGATGGCTTCTAATGCGTCCTATTGCTTTCATGTAGCACTTAGAAACATATTATTTGCGTGGTTTGATGGTTTCATCAGGAACATTTCGACTAGTTTATTGGTAAACCAATTTTCAAACAGGTCCGCAGTTACATCTTTGTGATAATCGACATAAGAAGATTTCATATTTTTTGCTGAAAGTGGAGGTTTACCAATCCAACCACTTTCATGTCCAGCATGTGCAATAATGATGCGTTTACCTCTGAAAACAGGAACATCAATTTAACACATTTCAGATTCATCATTCCAACCTTTCTTAACAATGTCATAGCTATCGTACCAAGTCTCGTCTAAATAGCAAATAAACCGGTTTTCTTCTCGGAATGTCTTTAGTTTCGTTAAATATTCGTCCCTACGCTACGTGGCTGTATTCTTGGGGACTCAATAATCGGTCTCCGTTTGTCAATAGTTTTGAATTTAAAACCATTTTGCTTTAGAATTTGCGACAATGTATTAAGCCCATACTGTATTACTTCGGGTAGTAGGAAACTCCTCACAAATCTATAAACAACGGGGGTCGTGAAAGTATTGGTGCTAATCCGTATACGAAACTCCACACAGGTAAAATTAAAGGTTTATGTTAAAATAAACAGTGTCCCTCCTTACAAGTATCAGAATGCTGTTTCGAAAAACGTGAAATGTAATTAAAACAGCACATTTTAAATTACCAGAGCGGCAGTATTAACACTTTAGATTTTGTTAAACTAGCTTCTCATTATTATTCTCACAAAATTTAATAAGGTGCTAATTGATAATGAATGCATGTCAATGTAAATACCTATTTGTGTATAAATAAAAATTTTTATTCGAATAATTTACTTTTATTAAAATTAAATAAAACACTTATTTGTGGGGAGTTTCTTACACCACTTTCTAAGCAAAATTTTAGGATTTGCGGAGATTCGGGTACATTTAATACTTTTACCTGACTCCGCGTGCAGAGTTTCGAATCGCCCATTCTTTCAGTTTCCGATAGCAATTTGCATAAATTCGTAAGCGCAGGAACTTTATTTCTTCTATAAAAATCGTATATACTTCGTGTAATTCTGTCCAATTCGTACATATTCACCACCATCGATTTTCCTTTGTCGTTTCTGATCTTTCTTAGGAAAGGTCCTTCTGCGACAATTTTATGTACAGTTCCATAAGATACTCCTTTTAATTTGGATGTCCTTTCAACAACCTACTTTTTATTCCCAAAATGTGCACTATTGAAATTATTATATACATTTAGAACTATTTGCTGTGCTTGCAGGTTTAAGTGAGTTCTCATCGACTTAATATTTTCTTCGGCGATACTATCTTCAATTGGCACAAGGTTTTCGTTCGGTGCCGTATCATCTTCCGTTCTTCGTTTGCGTTCCACGGTCTCCACATTTTTACACAGATCACACACAATTACACAGATTTACTACAAATGAGAAGCGATAGGAAGAATATGTATCTCAACTCCCAAACACATTATATATTTAGTAAGTAATCCTACAAGATATCTGAAACTTTGTAAATCTAAATATTGTTGTTCTTCTATTAATAGCCAATTAATACGTCGGATTTAGAAATGTACTACTATTTATTTAGTTATACCTAAGTACTTCTACCTCAATTTAAACATAAACAGTTTCTTCAAATTGAGTTAAATAGGTGGAATTATACATTTATACAAAAATTGTATTTTATTATTAATACAATAACACCAAACTAGACTATGCTAAAAGTAGATCAAGTAGGGTCCATTTGCACGTTTGCATTTCGACATAACTCCCGTTGTGCTCGGGTAGCTGCCCCTAATAGACCTTAAAGTTTTAATCCTTTAGTCGGGTCGTTATATAGAGAAAAGACTATAACATAATACGATTAAATATATTTTTTTAAAATTTAGAACATAGTTGACTTTAAAATCGAATATACTTCTTCATTCATGTAGAGAGGGCGCACATTTCGAACACACTTTGTAATAATCGGAGTCTTTGAAAATAACAGGTCATGTTTATACAATAACAGAAAAAAAGGTAATACTCGAATAAATGTCTTATTGTACGCGTGCATATGTATACACAAACTTTACCTGACTCCAAAACCAGAACCATTATCTAGATGCGGGACCCTTTAAAGCTTGTACACGTGGCGGTCGTGCGCCAGAAATTATTTCTACAAAGGGCAGACCGCGGCTGGCCCACACACGCCAACTTGAATCCTTTTATGTAGCCCGAAAAAAGATTGTAAGGAGCGAATTTTAGATAGAACAAAGGAGGTTTCTTGATTTCAAGTTCACCACTTAAAGTGATTTGTGCGGAGTACAATATTGTAGTGTTACATTCATTTACCAATTGGTCATTTTCTTACTGAATTCAAACTTACATATATAAAAATCTTGTTTTAGGTTATTAATGAATTTAAACATGGCATTCATTTGTCTATTTAGGTAGATGGTGAATATGTATCCAGTGCATTCGTAAAGTACCGGATAAATCCAATAAAAAATAAAAGGGAAGTTTGTAAAAAAAAGCCTCGGTCCCGTCGATTTTTATTTTTAGTTTTCTTACGTGAAACAGAAATACACAAGTTGCCTCCAAAAACCGATATGACGTAATTTTTCTTTAATATAACCACTCATTTTAATTACAGAATTAGAAAGGGCAATTTTTTTACTACGACAAAGTAATTTTGAAGTAATTAGTTTTAAGAACTTATTGCCTCGAAGCGGACAATTTTTTTTTGTGAAGCGATTTTGAAAATTAAATCTATTGCAGATAGGTATATGATATGCTTAAGTAAAAATAAAGTGCTTTACCTTAGGAGTAAAATAACATAAAAAGCACTATGCATTCTATTTAAAAAATTGAGATTTTTCCATCTGAAATTTGTGATGTTGCTTTTCCGTTCCTGAATATTCTATATCAAAAAAATTTTAACAATTCGCAAAAGTTGTCGCAAGTATAAACTACTCCTATACCAAAAATTTCGTTTTGGGGATCAAACATAAGTAAGACATGACTTAGAAAATAGTACCAGCACATGACATTTATTAGAAAAAATGCTCAATATTTCAAAAACTATTACGGTTAGGTATAGGCAAATGGTATACATAAGCATGTCTATTTTATAGCAGACTCTAAAAATGGAATAAAATATAGGATGTTTCGTTTGAAAAAATTAAGTTAGGTTCAGTACTGTTATTCTGGGACAGTCTGTATAAACGGAAGTATTTTTAGACTACGGCCATTTAAGAATTAAACAACATTTGCTTGAAAATTTTTTTTGTACCTTCAAATGGTGGCGAGACTTGGACCGACACCGTACTAATGGGGTACCCGGTATATATAACTCGACCGAACTATATTAGTAAATAATTAATTAAAACGGGTAAGCGGTCTGTCAAATTAAAACACATTTATTTTACTCCCTATATTTCGCAACAATTGGTTGCTTCATCAGGAGATGCTACAAGAGTAACATCACCAGCAATATATTATAATAAAATATTTACGAATACATAGTTAGAAATTAGCAGTTATGTAACTAAACATGTTAAAATGGATTGCCTTATATTAAAAGATTGAATTGACTAGAATTTGTTTCACGTCAACCTTTGAAAAACATATACGTACACGTTAAAATATGAAAGTAAAAATATAAAACGCATAGCAAAAAACTGGTATCATAAGAATTTCGAAACCAAAAATAAACTATACATTAAACAATACGAGTACTAGTTAACAAAACTTGAGAGGTCAACTAACCGCCAACACCTAGTATATTACAATAGATTATACTTAGTCCATTTGTATCCGACTTATAGTTTACGCTACTTGTGTTTCCGTTGATGTGGACCATTTCTAAAAAGCATCTTTTTTTATGGTTTTCAGCGTCTACAATTTTGACATTACCAAAATTGAATGTATGGTCCAGATCAAGTGCACAAGTGCATCTTGTGCACTGGTGGAGCAGTGCACAAGATATTTTACCAAAACGGACATCACTTTTGTGTTGTGTGACACGCTGCTTTAGCCATTGCAATGTTAGATCTATGTACACGCCGCGACAATACGAACACGGTATCCTGTAGACAACATGACTGTCTAAAAATAAATATGTTGCATCCTTGATCTTACTATATATTTTTTTCAAAGTATATGTGTTATATTTAGCTATTTTAACGTTACTAAATTTTTTAAAATGTGATATAATAGAATTAGTAAGACCACCAATATATGGGATCACACTGTCTGTAAGAACGTCCTCAGTAGGGAGGAAGTTTGAGCTATAAATAAATTTGTTCAGTATATGCCTAGGATAGTCATTGTTGACGAAGATGCTGAAAAATTGATTAAGACTATCTTTTGAGAAGGTGGTGTGACTTGTATGTGCTATTCCATTTTTCATAGCTATGAAGATGTTATAATTTTGATTGAGAGGATGATGAGAATAATAATAAATGAACCGATAAGATGAAGTTGGATTTTTATACCAATTCAAAATGATATCGAGCTGCCGTCATCTCGAATCACTGAAACGTCCAAGTATGATGTTATTCTTTTCTTTTTTCACAGTAAATTCTAAATTTTTGTTGTAGCTGTTAAATATTTGAAGTGTTATATCTATTTTTTTTTCTGGGATACAGAGCTAACAGAGTAACTCAACCATCACACTCTCCAACAACTGTTCCATAACTATTTGGCCTAAAATGAGACAGATGGGTAAGGATCGATTATGTGCTACTTACTTGTTATGACATCTGCTATTAGTTGTAATGGTATGTTGGTTAAAAGTGATATAACAACCAACGAAATAAACACATAATTTTTGGGAAATGTGAAACCCTGCATCTGATTCACAAATGAAAACCTGTCTTTAATATTGTATGTAGTACTTGTTTCAAACGCAATAGTTAAAATTTTGCTGACGTACTTCAAAGATTGTATGTTGTAGAGTTAACGGAAATAATGATTGGTCGAACTGGTATGTCAGGTTTCTGAATTTTCGGTAGTGAGTACAGTTTCGGAGGAGTGACGTTATAAATTTTTTTTTATATTTATTTTGCTATATCATTTGGTAATTGCGCGCTAGAATGAATCTTTTTGACGAGTTCATTGAATGATTTCTGTATGCTTACCGTGGAATTCTTCTGAAGTGCGATCTTTCTGTAAGGATTTGTAAATAGAATTGTCAACAAATTCTGTTTTGCTTAAATATTCTGTTCTGTCCATAGCGATCGTGCAGTTACCCTTGTCCGATTGTAATATATATATATATATAGGTTTGGATTAGATCTTAAGAAGGATTCAGTTCTATAGAATAACTTAATAAATGGTGAATGAACTCTAGTGTGTGAATTTTGTAAGAAATTTGTGACACTGTTGTTATTGAATTTCTTGACGTCTCAGGTACGATATTTACTTTTATTTTAATTATTTTTTAAAATTTTTTCATTTTCTTAAATTTATGTTTTCGAGGTATGTAAAATGTATTCGAATTGTATTTACTATATATTCTTAGGTATTTGTTCAATTATTAAAAATATTAAATTTAATTTTTTTTTTCGTTTGTTTAATATTTGCGTTTATTATAATATTTTATATTTAAGAAACAAGAGCTAAATGTGTAGATGCAAATAAATATATTTTCACATTGTAATAGAGAGATCAGATCATTAATCAAACAACTCTTGACACGTGTAACTTGTCGGCACCGACTATTACCGAAAATATCGTTTCACAGGGTGAGGGACACCATCATAACGGTCACTTCCCTATTCCACGGTGGGAAAAGTAGTTTCTTCGAACTAGTTACGGAGGATTATTAAATATTACCAGCTTTTAAAGTAATTTTAATCCTGCAACATACCCCTTTCTATTTTTAATGTGTGTACCCCTTCTAATACATAATACAATTAAAAATGGGAACTGGTTCTATTTATTGGTGAATAGTTTTTTTCTCTTTGACGTTAGTTCTGCACCGTTGCTTATCTCTTCGTTTTTAGTTCTCATATTTTATTTGCAAACGGTCAGTTAAAATCAGCTGTTTCCTAATTTACATATAAGGCGTGTATTTCCACAGCTTCTAATGTATGCTTTGGTTTATCTCTTCTTTTATTCTTTTTAGTAATGTTGCATGGGAATTTATACGATCTCCTTGGTTCTATTTATTTATTTTTTCAACGAGACATCGCAAGGCATTAATGTATAAATATGAAAGCCTAAATTATTAAACACTTCTAAAATTAGAACAGAAGTTTCGTTAATTGGCATAATCTATTATGTAAATATGTAAATAGTATTTTTTATATTTGCTTCGAACGCTTCTTGATTACTTGCAGCAATTTGTCTTTGAACGACGAATAGTTCTATTTATTTCTTTAACAACTAATGATCCTCTTTATCCATGTCAATGAGGTATATAGCAAAAAAATATTTACTTTTTCAATGTTGTTACCTCGACGTCATCTAGCTACATGTACCATTTTGGTACTTAGTTTGTTGAAAAATTTATGTCTTCCTATAGGCATGGTTAAATATAAATCCTATCTTCTAATGCGAAACCGTACATTCCCGCTTTCTCTATTTGAAAGCAGGAATATAACACTACTAATGTGAAGAGCATCACATTTGTGTAATCCAAAAAAAATTGAAAAGGAAACTATTCATTAGTTCTACTAATTACGCCCAGACTAGAACCTATGAAAATATTTTTATTTCTTTTATTGCTTCTGAAGAGTAATTTTATTTTTTACGTTTTGCACCAAGTGCCTTTTGTCTTGAATTATTTATTTTCTTATAAATTTATAGCTTATTTAATTCTTTCTATTATAGACTAAAGACTCCTAACAACTTTTTCTAATATTTGAGTTTTCGAAAACTCATGTTAGGGTCTTTCATGTACCTTTGTCTTTGCGTAATACAAACTTTTTATGTGACATGATCGAATATAGTTACCCATAAGTTCCTCAAACGTTTTTCTATAATAACTGCATGTAAAATTCATGATCTAACCAGGGTTGGTATTAAATGTTGTAATTATATACAAAAGGACATGAGTTAGAAACCTACAGCAAGGTTCTAACGAATAAAAATAATCGATAACAATTCACTACTATAAATATAAGTCAATTAGCTCTGTGAGTCCACTATGTCTAAAGGCGTTACACATTTTAGACGGTCTGTTTGTGCAGTATTATCCAAAAAGTTCAATGCCAAAGGATTTGGATGTGCTTCAAGGCGTGCTGTTCACATATGAAGATCGTGATGTAGCGTGGCATTTGTTACAAACCAGGGTGCCTTTGTAATTGTTCTGGGTACTTTGGATTGAAACCGTTGAAGAATTTCCAGATTAAAGACACTCGCGGTTCACCAAAGTTGATCGCCATAGGTCCACACTGGCTTCAAAATCACCTTGTACACAATCAGTTTGATTTCCAGAGATAGTGAAGATCGCTGGCCAATGAGCCACTGTGGTTTGGAGAGTGTCAGCCCTAGCTGCTTTCTCTTCGAGAAGATGTACTTAGTCCACGTTAGCCGTCTATCTGAGATATTTTGTGTTTTTATTCTTGGGTATCTTAACACTGTTTAATGAAACAAGAGGACAAGTATCTCAAGTAATGTATATGTTACATACATTGATTTTAGTTAATTGGTTTTTATTTATTATTTGAATATACTAATCCCAGCGACTTGCCCATGATTGGAAGCAGTATTGGAAGTCTTCGCGTCTTAACGTAACGCGTTGAACACTACTTGCGATTTGACCTAGATTCCCTCAATCGTCTCAAAACGGCGCCTCTTGAGCTTCGGTTTTAACTTCGGGAACAGGAAGAAGGCATAAGTGGCATAATCCGGGAAGTAGAGCGAATGGGATAGTACTGCCGTCTTCGTTGAGACTAGAAACTAACGCACAACAAGTGACATGTGGATTAGCGAATTATCGTAGTGTAGGATCTACGAATTCTTGCGCCACTTGGCATGCTGCTTGCATCGAATGTTTTCTCTTAGTCTCCGAGGAAAATTGGAATAAAATCGTCCATTAAGTGTTTGACCTGGTGGGAGAAATTTTTGTGCGCGATGTTATCCGCATCAAAGAAGCAAATCAACATCGACATGATGCTGCTTCGACTCCTCGTGCTATCTTCGGTCGCAGTGACGATGGTATTTTCCACTATGATGACTGTTGCTTTGTTTAGGAGTCATACTTGTACGCCCATAATTCGTCGCCAGTAATGATTCTGGTACTGAAGTTCGCATGCCTTGGATTTAACAAAAACGGCAACACTGTGCCGTTGATTTTCAATGCTGCATGACCTTGCCACAAACTTCGCAGCAATAAACTGTATGATGAGTTTATTGAACAGAATACGCAGATAAGCGCGGTACGACAAGCCGATTATGTTACAAATGTTCCCAGATTGTTCTCCTTTGGTCTTGCAGGATGGCATTACGCACTTTTTCCACATTTTGTGTCTTGTCTTATGTCGATGAACTACCGGTACGCTAATCATCGGCAACCGACGTACGTACGTTTTTAAAACGGTTGTACCACTCGTAAGGTTGCGTCTAACCTAAAGCATCCTACCAAACGCTTATTTAAGCATTTTCACTATTTTTGCTGCCGTTTTACTAAGAATGAAGCAGAGTTTGATGCACATTTTTGACTCTTTCACATAAGACATTATAGTGTCGCAGCTAACTAATAAAAATACAAAAACTATTTCTCACCACCTATCAAAGTACCGTTTGACAAACTGACTTCGTATAGACCTAGCGCACACCATCTAGCGTTATAGAGCTGCACTACCATTCCTTCGCGCGACACATTCAAACTCCCGGAATTTTTGGGTAGCGCCTCGTATATATTTCCGTAGATTTATTTTATAAGAAATTTTGCTTCGTTACACTTTGACTAAACATTGAATATTATTGTTTCGTTATTAAACGAAATTAGTTATATTGTATATATTTATATATGCTAGATGTAAGGAAATTTAGCATAAAAGATTTAAAATATAACATTTCCAATTTTATAAATATTCAACGTGAATTTTCAAGCGTAAGCCACAGTATAACGAACTTTTATTGGCATATTCAAAATTATAATATTTTCCTTAGATTCCATGAATTTAAATTTGCTAATCTGTTCATTATCTGTACATATATACGTTAGACCGTTTCCTTATTGCCTAGCCTAATTAGTAAACAATTTTAATAGATCCTTAATATGGAATTAATTATGCGTAATAGCCTCACGTTTCCTAAATATGCATGTACCATAAAAATCCATGATTGAAGAATGACACAGACGGAAATACATACTTAGATTTATGACTCCTACTAATACTTGATTAGGAATTATATTTTATTATTATATTTATTTATTAGTAAGTAAGTAGTAATGTCGGTAAATTCCTCGTTGTGGCGTCAAACATATACGCACATTTTAGTTAGGTATTGGTAGGGGTAGTTCTATCTACTAGTAACACAACATTCTCATTCTAAACACAACATTCACATTCTTAACACAAAACAGTACATAACAAGGCATACAGTCTAAACACAAACAGTAAGGAATTAAGTTTAAGTTTATATTAAGTGCTACATTCCAAGATTTATCTTAAGAAATTAGGTTTAAGTGTTTTTTGTAAAATAAATAAAATATTAAAAAACGCAAACTTTCAATATAACTGCCACCAACCAAAATAAATATCCGCTCAGTGAACGGTGGGTCAAACACAAAATTATATGTACATGGTCCTTCACTAGTCGAATACAGCGCAACATTTGGTTCTACGAAAGCACATTTACAATTATCTTTTAATTTCAAATTCGTAAATTATAATCATGGTCCCTACTTTTCTATATTCACGCATGTAAATTCTGAATTTTGTGTAACTCAAACAATGTTTACAGTGATTTCAGACACGATAACAACAACGTCGGTTATGTTCCGACTGCTTCTGGCCTGCCAATGAGAACTATATTGCCGTACAACGGCAATAAATGATAACATCAAATTTACAACCGTGTTTATCCGGACGTAATCAATAAATTTCGTTTGCGATTAATATGTACTACATGGCAATAAATATTTTGCGATATATCGCTAGCGTGAAACCAGATAAATTATTGCCATTACTGCTATGTAGCTACGGACTTATCCAAAATAATTATTTCAAATATACGAAAACGAAATAACACATTCTTGTTAAAGTAATGAATAATACATAATTTTTGTACATTAAACATATTGAAACTATCCCCTTTGAAAAAGAAAAAATATAAATACGAGGGACACGCTGGAATTATTGAAATGCTATAAGAAAGTATAATATGTAGAGATGGCAACGTTGCATTCTTATAAACTACTGTCTTTAATTAGTCGTCTGTAATAGCCAGTTAAATCGTATCTGTCACATAGTACACGTGGTACGTAGAAATATGGAATTGTCACAGGAACATTTTCGCACTATGATTTACTACGAATTCGTTAGTTTAAACGAAAAACAGTGTGTTGAACGCTTGCAACTTGCATTTTCTAATGACGCCGCATCCAAAGTAACAGTGTTTCGTTGGTTTTGAGAAACTAAAACAGGTCTGATTTTGCTTGGCGATGAGAATCATCCGGCAAGGCTATGCTCTTCGGTAACTGCTAAAATCATTGAAAAAGTGAAAAAGTTAGTCCAAGAAGATTCGAATATTTTAGGAAATGATTGAGACAACACTTGGCATTATATCTACCATAGTTAATACAATTTTACACTATCATTTTCATATGAAACAAATTGCTACACGTTGGATGTCACATAAACTCAATGACTTCCAAAAGGCAGAGTGTGCAAAGATCGCTCCGGAAACCTTAAAATTCTTAAATAAAGGTGGATATGGCATTATTTCTGAAATAGTAACAGGTGATGAAACGTACATACCATTTTATTATGTTCCCACTCGCCAGGAGAGTCGTGTATGGGCCCATGAAGACGCACCAACCCCAACGATGTCAAAAAAGCTGAGATCTATGAAGAAAGTAATATGCACAGTTTTCTTTCGAAGTACCTCCGCTCTATTCGCCTGATTTGGCAATGTGCGGCGCCTGGTTGTTCTTCCACCTGAAAAAGAGCTATGCTCGATGTTTCGAATCGATAAACAAGATTGACGAAGCAATTCAGCAATTTTTTGATAGTATTCCGAAAAATGACTAGCTGGAAGCTTTTCATTTGTGGAAGATTTGATTACAAAAGTGCATTGATGCTGGTAGGGAGTACTTTAAACACGAATTATGTAATTAATTTTTCAATATAACTTATAGTTGCCTTTTATTTCAATCATTTCAGCGTGCACCTCGTATATTTTATGTGTTTGAGTCTTTAAGCAGATAAACAAGTAATTGGCAAGCTGATAAAAGTTCTGGATTCTAGACCAAAAAAAAAATTCCAAAAAAATCTTAAAAATGATGCCAAAAAAGTATATTTCACAGCTGAGGTTCGTTAGTTAATCTGCTGCAACCATAATTTCTTAATCTGTTATAATATATAGAGGCGAATAAACATTTGTATCTTGTATGCCTATTTATATCTTAGCTAACGTTAACACTGTTTGGCTTATGGTTTAATTAAATTGCATAAAGACAATGCACCTACACGATCAGTTGTATTGTACGTAAAAGCACCTTGTAGAAATGTGTCTAAGCGCTTAATTGATTTAATTCTTACACATACTAAATTCAAATCTAAGTTCCCATAAATTCCCATGAATTAATTAACAATATTTCAAACTTGGAAATACCAAACAAATGTAGACTCATTTCTTTTGATGTATCAAATCTGTTCACTATTATCCCACCCCAGGAGGTAATAGATTTAATCACTTTACAACTAGAACGTAATAACACGAACATTGTCACAAAGACCGAAATTTTACTGCTTTTAGAAACGTGCCTGGAACAAAATTATTTTCAATTTAAATAAATTTTATAAACAAGCAAATAGTCTAATAATGGGAAACCCACTAAGCCCCTTATTAGCCGAAATTTTCATTAACAATTTAGAAATTAAAATAAGTACACATCGTTTGCTTAGTAATTGTGTCTATTTGTTTAGGTATGTTGACGACATATTAATTTGCTTTAATAGTTCAGATAAACAATTAAAAACTTTACATAATTATATCAACACTATTCACCTCAAAATAACATTTATAATAGAAACAGAAATAAGTAGAAGCATTAATTTTCTAGACTTAACCATAGCGCACAAAACTAATAAACATGATATATATCATAAACCAACACATACAGACACCACAATACACGTTAATTCATTTGATCCTATAACAAAAATGATCAACATATTAATCAATGGTGTATGGATTAATTAACGTACCTATGAAGTAATTTTGCCTCCGAACTAAACAAGATATGCACAATAGCATTAAACAATATTATCAATAACAAAGTGAATAGTCAAGAAAAATCTAAAACTCTTTCTGTAGTTTACCCAAAATTAAAAAACAATATAACTAATTTCTGCAATTCAATCACTTAGGAAAAATTTTGGAAAAAATTGGTACTTTCATTAAGAAACTTAATAACGATTTGAAACAGACAATACAGAACATTATTAAAAACAGCAAAGATAAAAGAGACAAAGAATCAAACTCTGGTGTATATAACTTAACATGTGAATTTTGTAATAAGGTATACATAGGACAAACGGGGAGGACTTTCAAAATTAGGATGAAAGAACACGAGTCATAAAGAAAAGAAAACAGATTCAACTTTTGCAAATCAGTGTTTAGAGATTAATCATAGATATCAAAATAGTACATATTCAAGAAAAAAGCAAAAAAATTAACTTGTTAGAAAACTTAGAAATTAATATATAATAATAATTTAGGATTAGATTTAAATAACTAATTAGATTTAAACAACTACGCTCTACTAAATTTAAGATAGTAAAAATATTACCACCATCATTTTTCTCAATATTTTGTACAAACTTATTCAAACTTATGTTTTAAATATTCAGTATTTCATTCACCTAATAAGGCCAGTGTATGGCGTGGATTTACAATAAAATTTTTTAAACTAGAAATTTATTATGCATTCCAATTAAGAAAGGACAAGATGGCGCGGAAATCTGAGTATAATTTACACAGGAATTTCAAAAAAGTAGATAATTTGTATGTGAGATTATATACCTACTAACCTATATAAAAGATGATTTTTTGACGTTAGTTTATTAACATATTTATTATTAAGAAAGCTTAAACTTTAATAATTTCATTCAAGCAAGAAGCCGCAAATATATACCAATGCAAGGTATTAGACTTATCTAAAATATTTCAATCAATATCTTATAATCAGTTATTTATTGTTTGAAGGTGTTGCATCTACAATAAATTTGTGCGTAAATACAGTCAGTTATTACAGGAGAAATATTTACATATTTCTTTGATTTTATTAGAAAACAAAACTTTTGTGTAAATGTGAAACTAATAAATTTAAAGGATTGATGGTGACAGTGTATTATAATTATCATAATATGTGTGTATCGTTTAGCTTAAAAAATATAGCATTTTACAAAATACAGTTATTTTAATAGTATCTATAATGAGAGAGCAATAAGGAAATTCAATTACCTGCATATCATTTCACATAATTTGGATAAAAATTTTTATACATCTAAAAAAGGTATTTAAAAATATTTTCATTTTATAAAAATAAGTATGTATGTACATATTAAAAAGTGTAAAACAGCAGTTTAGCGCCAAAAGATAGGTAAAACGTAAGCAAAATGCTTACGAGTTAAGTTCCAGTTAAGTTCCAGTTTCAGTATTTGGTTAAACATGTGTTCATTCCTTTATTCCAAGTTATGGATAATTAATACTTACTTTTTGCTTATGTATGGGATAAATTGCTACTATCGCACAATGATGTTTTTTTGCTTTTAGCAGAAATATGGTTTGATTAAGATTTCAGATTTAAATGTAATTGAAAAAAAATAAGAATAAATAAAAAGAGAAATTGCCGTGCGTTCAATAAAACAATTTTTTCGTAAATGTCTGAACACAATGAGTATAAAACCCTCTTTTATTGGCAAAATGTACATTAAATCTTTTACCTACACTAACATAATTACATAAAAAAAAATATATAATCATTTCCTACTTAGAAATTTCATTAATATTCTGCGATTATCACAATATCGGGTATATACTTAAGACCCAGGACGTCGAACAGTTTCTGAGTGCCTGAAACAACTTATAATCTCATGAATTTATATGGTAAATATTATTATATAATTATATTTGATTTACATTTTATTAACAACATTCACTATATTTACCAAACTATACAATTTATAAGTATAATAAAATTATATCCAACACTTCACAAACACACGAATCTAAATCAAGAAAATCACACACACATAACTAAACCTAACACACCACAGCATATTGTTCACGAATATACCGGGTGGCGCAAAACTACCGTTATGGTTTGAATGTTTAATAACTTTTTTAATAAATTTATATTTTTTATTTTTATTTCAGAATTTTGTGAAGATAATTGAAGGTAATTTGAAATGGAACGATACACCACAGAACAGCGATCAAAACTTGTTGAATTTTATTTTGAAAATCATCGGTCAATTGTATTGACGCAGCGTGCTTATCGTGGTTTTTTAATGTGCGTACTGGACCTTCAGCACCAACAATAAACCACCTGGTTGAAAATTTTCGACAACATGGTACAGTAAGACACCTTCCATGTACCGGAAGACCACGTACGGTCCACACGGAAGAAAATATCCAACGTGTTGTGGATAGTGTGCAGGACAGTCCAGAAACATCAACAAGAAGACGTTCGGCACAACTGGGGCTATCGCGGAGGTCCGTTCAGAGGATTATGGCCGCATTGCACATGTTCCCGTATAAGGTTCAGCTTGTGCAAGAATTGAAGCCGTTAGACTACCAACAACGGCTAGATTATGCCATTTCATTCCGACAAAAAGCAGAAGAAAATCGCGATTTCATTAACAATTTGGTAATGAGCGATGAAGCCCATTTCCATTTGAATGGTTTCGTAAACAAGCAAAATTCCAGGATATGGGCTACGGAAAATCCGAGAACAGTTCATCAGCAACAATTACACCCAGTTAAGTGTACTGTTTGGTGCGGTGTATCGTCCGAAAGAATCATTGGTCCATATTTCTTTGCAAATGCACATGGCGCCTCAGTTACGGTTAATGGTGCTGAATATCGAACGATGCTGGACAATTTTTTGAGGCCAGCTGTAGAAAACCATCCACAGTTGTGGTTCCAACAAGATGGAGCCACAGCCCACACTGCAAGGGATACAATGGCTATGTTACGGGACCTCTTTGGCGAACGCATTATTTCGCGCAGAAGCGATTTCAATTGGCCCCCACGTTCACCGGATTTAACAGCGTCAGACTGTTTTCTTTGGGGTTATTTGAAAGAAAGGGTATACGTAAATAAGCCAGCGACCATACCACAACTAAAACAAAACATTCGCAATGAAATTCAAGCCATAACACCGGAAATTTTACGAAAAGTTATGCAAAATGTACTGGAAAGAGCACGAACGTGCGAAGCCGAAAATGGCCACCACTTGCGGGATATAATTTTTCATACTTAAGCCAAAAATATTCTCCATTAATATACTTTATAACCAAAAAATAATAATAATAATTAACCATTAAATAAAAAAGTTATTAAACATTCAAACCATAACGGTAGTTTTGCGCCATCCTGTATATATTGAAAACTACTCACTTCAAGATCAGAATCTGAATCGAATGAACATTCTGAGAATGACCCAGTATTTACAGAAAAAGTCAAATTTTCTAATACATTTTCAACAATATTATCTAAATAATACATCTTGTTTTCTTCTATTATAACGTGATGGACGCTATTTTGCCATGCGTCAGCATCAACCATGTCTAATCCTTCTAATAATAAATTTCTTATTTTGTCCAATTTAAATGTCTTATTATCGACTGCAAGATGATGCTTGACTTGAGCCCATACAAGTTCAATGGGGTTAAGATTACGGTGATATGGAGGTAAACGTAAAGCAGTGCAGCTACTTTCTCTAGCTATTTCATCGACCGCGTATGAAACTGGATGACAGGATGTGTAATTTTTTACAAGCTCAAACAATTCAATCTTTAGCATAGAATTATCAGGTAAAATTCCTTTTGTTAAAAGCCATTCAATGAGTGCCTCCTTTTTCCATGATGAAGTAGGTGACTTTTCTGTTTTAGTAGAATGATAGGGTGCATTATTCATTACTATAACACCATTGAGTTCAAGAGAAGGTAATATATTTTGCATCCATGCGATGAATACCTCATTATTCATATCTTCATGGCAATCTGCAGTTGTCTTGGATTCAAATAATAACAAACTCCCATTCATAAGATAAGTTTCGCTGCTAATGTGAAGCATAATTAGTCGCTTTCCTCTGCCAGATAGATCCTTTAAACCAGTAGAAAGACCTTCAACAGATGCTTGCCTTGGATTAGGTATCGTTGTATCTTTCCATATTTTTGCTTTTGTGTAATCTGCATTCACCCATGTTTCATCTAAATAGTATATTTGTCTCCCTTCTGCACGAAACTTCCTTATACTTGTCAAATAACGACGTCTCCATAAGATAATATCGTTTCGTTCAATTAATATGTTATTTCGTGTGCGTTTTTCCAACTTGAATCATAGTTTCTTTAGAATTCTCCAAAGTGATGTTCGTTTTAAAGGAGGTAAACTGGCATCCCTTTAATAGCTTCGCAAGTTGGTAACTCATTTTTAAAGAAAACTGAATGCACGTACCTTCTAATCGTACTTTTTGATACTTCATCTAATTTACTGTAAGCATCTCGGCAACTTCGTTTTCTTAAAGGAGAATGTGTAACTCCAGACATTTCAATTTCCTTAATAATGTCAAACATAGTATTTTTACTAATCCCTACTTCCCTTGAAGTGTGACGAAAAGCAGCTGTCCTGGACATATTAGCTTTGTTCTTAAAGTACGCATTATAAGCCATCTGCCTCTGCCCACTTTTTACAAATTTTTCTTTACGATTTTTTGATGGACCTGGTAAAGCTGCTCCATGCTCTAAAACGATTGCGATTAAGTAAATGAAATAAATTAATGAGTGATAAGATATTTTTAGAAAATGAAGTTTTCACGTTATAATCTCTATAAAGAACTATCTTTAACGAATATTAATAATAAATAGCACAATAAACAACACGCAATTGACCAGCACTGACAGAAATACCGGCCAGTACTGACAGAAAAACGCTAATTTGACAGCACTAAATAAACATAATTTTGCCTGCCTAAAAGCGGCCTCTATTTTAGCCAATCACAAGCTCTTATTTTAAGCCCTATCTTTCCCAACGGTTAATTCTTATTTGGAATGCCGTATAGTACTTATTTGTTATCGTTAACTACAGGTATTTATTTACTAACAAATATGCTTAAATTGTGTTGTTGCTCAACTCAGCTGTGAAATATACTTTTTTGGTATCATTTATAAGGTTTTTTGGGGACTTTTTTGGGGTCTGGAATCCACAACTTTTCCAGCTTGGCACGTTCTTGCTTATTTGCCTAAAGACGACATGGACACATGAAGTATGTTTACCTTTTTTCTGTCCCATTGAAGCAGTTTTGCAATAAATTGATATAAATTGTAACTGACGTCTGTCAGTTATAATGCGTTTTTCACGAAAACAATAACAATGCAGCAATTAATTTGTAATGAACGTCAAAAGTGAAATCAAACCCTACTTGAGGATAAGTATGTGAGCTTCATGTTTTATTATTTGTGTTATAAAATTCTAGTTGTCAAAGAAGTTTAGCGCCAATCTCGTTATATTCATCAATTTCATAAACTTTCTCTTTACGGTTTCGATCCTTTGGAAAATATCCATGTTTCATCTAAAAAGACAACTTGACGCAAACCAGAATTTGTATTCTCAATGTACTTCCTTAAAAATACACTTCGCATTACACTAACATCAAGTTTTTCCATTAATGCTCTTCTATTATCATCTTTTTTATATTTGAAACCGATATGTTTGAGTAAAATGGAAAGAGATGTTTTTCCTATTTGCACCATTTGTTTAGTTTCCAGTTCAGTCTTCAATGTAACATGTTTTTCTAAAAAAGTATATCGTTAAAAAATAAATCATTTATGAAAATAAAATTGCTTAGAATACTTTGATGAAACATGTCGTATAAAGTATTTCGGACTTCCATTTTCAAGCTTTCTGGCAAATCTTTAGTTTTTGGTTTACGTCGGGGTATTTGTTTTCCAGGTGATGATGTCCCACGTTTCTTGATATTGTAAACGGTTCGGGCAGAGATCTTAAGAGCACTTGCTACTCTCTAAAAATATTTTTCCTCATTAATTTAAAGATATTAATTTGGTGTTATCTTACCTCATAAACTGAATCAACAGACAATAATGGACCTCTATTATATTTCTCTTCTTCAAAATAATGAAGAAGGTTGGCAACTAGATTTTGTGCCTGTGAATCTAGACGTTTACCTGGCATATTCTACAACAAAAAGAACACAAACATGAAATTTTATATCACTTCATATTATGAAAATTACATTTTGCGATATGCATATCAATTAATCAAAAAATGTAATTTGTCAGTGTCAAAGTAAAATAATTTAATTAAGAAATATTACGTTAAATACTTACGATTAATTACTCGAAACTGACTATTATTGTTGCAAGAAGAACAGATAAATAAGAAATCTTAAAATATCAACGGAAAAATACAAACAAGAAGTAGAGCGCACTAAACATAACCTGTATATGTCGATAAATACGTATTTTCTTTTTTGACTAAAACAGTTGTCGGTATCTCATATTATACAAGACATGCTAATATTATTTTTCTTTGTCTTTGCTACGAAGAAATTTCAAAGACGTATGTCTTGTATCAAATGACATACGTTTCAATTCTGAATATTTGTAGCTCAATATATCTGAAAAACAAAGTATATAGATTCTGTGTCTGAGATAGTATGACATAGTTAGTCATGTGACTGCAAACTGAAAACGGACAAAGTGTACCTTCGTATATACAAATACATATATCCAAATTCGAAAATTAAATTTTATCAGAATGAAGAATTCTGGCTATTTAAAATAAATGGCTAAAAATTTGTGAAAGTAATCTACATTATGTGCTGTAGATGACACTTTTTCCGTTTTCAAAAATCTTTGCTGAGCTATTAACAATTTTCGGAAACTATAGCTGGAGAAATGTTCAAATTGTGCGCAGTCTAGTGGTTATCACATTTGGCCATGGACTACATGACCCGAGTTCAAGCCGCTGAGTCGCAAATTCTTTTGTGGATTCCAGACTCAAGAAAAGTCCCAAATGTTCCCAAAAATGTATATTTTATCCTTTTTTTACATTAATTATTGGATTTTTTGTTTGACTTTTTTGGGAGTTCGCACATCACATCTTCTACCAGCTAGATAGCTTTTCATCTACCACTCTTATTTGCTTAAAGACTCAAAATATATGAAGTATATTTACCTTTTCTTCTATCCCATCGGCACATTTTGCAATAGAGCAGCCTTATATAATTTATCCCATAGTTTACAAAACGGTTTTACGAAACATTTAAGCTTTTTACTAAGTTTGTCATTTCATAATGCAAATAAAAACTAACAAATTTACATGTAATTAAGAATATATTGAAAATAAACAAGTTAAATTTAATAACAAACCATGAGAATATACAAGAATATTAAAATTTAAGATTTATTAACAATTACTTTATCATTATTAACATGCATCTGCACATATTTATTATATAAATAATATTTCCAGATTCATTCATATTCACTTAAGCGTTTATGGAATCCAATGGATTTAATTCCTCAACTTCCCGTCTAAAACGATTATTTTTTCTGTAATAAACGAAAAATAATATTGCAACCATGGTAAGTATAACGAGTAAAACAACGAAAATACAATATAAGGCAGCTGTATCACTACCGCTGCTAATTCTGGGTTCATAATTGCTCATTTTAAAGCGATCCGCGTCAGCATCAAATCCTACAGGTTGCGTAGTTTGACCTTTTTGCGTTAGCAAGGTATTTCTGATATCCACCATTATATTAGTAATATCTTCTTGTATATTCTTCGAATAGCTTTGATACCCCTCTCTAAGCGCCTTCAAATATTCATTACTGTAATTTGTTTGTATGAAGTTGGATTGAACCAGAGCGTCTTTCAGATCTCCGACGATATTTTTTATATCCTTTAAATAAGTAGTATTATTGAGAAACTGTGTAATATTCTTTTGTAAATTCGAAGTCTCAGTGGTATTTATAATTTGAAACAAAATTTTCTGTAAATCTAACTGTTGCTTTTGAAAGGTATCTTGATAATACTTTTGATTTTGACTTGTTTCATTTATTAAATTTTTCATTGCAACAACAACTTGTTCATTCCAATTAGTAGCAGATTGATTAGTTTTATTAATATTTATTAAAACCAAGGCATCTTTAAGATTAATTATGGCTTTTCTCATATCGTCTTGGCTTTTAGCTATGTACGACAGATATTCCTTTTGCAAACTATTCAAATTCGAAGTATTAAATTCCTGGACGTTTGGATAATCTTTAAAATTTTCCTGACAGCCTATTCCATACACATTCGTTCTGCTATATGTATTTCCTCGTATTATTAATGTGTTCTTTCTATTATTGATAATGCTTGCTAAATTTTCGCAATTCCAGAGGTTACGATTTAGATCAATTTGTGTCAGAGTAATGAAATAATTGATTTGGAAATACGACAGTTGATTATCGTTAATATATAATTCTCTAAGGTATGTTAGATCGTGAAATAAACCTTTCGGCAAGTATGATAAGTTATTTCGACTCAAATCTAGAACTTGTAACGTTTGCAATCGTGAAAATGTTCCAACCCCTAGCCTTCTTATTGATGTGGACGATAAATTGAGAGCAATTAAAGATTTCGTATATTGAAATAAGTCAATAGGGGGGTCATTGATGGCAAATAATGGATTACCGCTAAAATTAAGCGTTCTCAAAGTGAATAAATGTCTTAGATTATCACCTTCGATGTAATCTAGTTCATTGTAAGACATATCTAAATAAGTCAAGGGAGGAATTTCGAAAATATCTTCAGTGAAATTTTTTATGTAGCAATGCGAAATATCAAAATATTCCAAATTCGTGCAGCCGCTCAAGGGAGATAAACTTTCGAACCCATTTGTAGATAGATCCAATCGAGTTAAAGTTTCGCAACTTGCTAAAGTTGGTAACATATCGTATAAATAGTTGTTGCTTAAGTATAATTCCTTTAGACTGTGCATTCCCAGTAACGAAGTTTCTTTGATTTCATGAATCCTATTTCCTGATAAATCCAATACTGAAAGACTGTACAAGGAATTAAAGACTCCATCTGGTAATGTATTTATGAAGTTATTGCTTATATTCAAAGTTATTAACTTGGGCAGGCTGTTGAAAACACCAGGTTCCATAAAGCTAATATTATTTCGATGTATTCCTATGTAGATTAATTCAGATAAAGGGCGAAACAAACCAGATGTTAATTCAAGAGGAATGATTCCGTTAATAATTTCCATGAGTTGATCAGCACTGTTTCCATTATAATTAAGGTATTTATTCGTTAAATTGAAATTTAATTTCACACATTGCAACAGACCTGTGTTCCAATTACAGTTGTGTAAGGGGAAATTAAGTTTACTTCGACAAAGTGTTTCACTAATAGTTTCTCTGGTACATTTTTCGAATGAAGATATTGGTAACATTATGAATATTATCAATTTACATGTAATGTCTAGAAGATCCACCATATTCTAGAACAAAAATATATGAATTACATATATACTGAACAATAACATATATTTCTTTAAATGTCTTATAATTTAAGGAACTCAGGTCATAATGATAATAATATAATACGATGGAGTCTGGCAAAGCAAGATCCAAAACACTACACATTGTCAAAAGTAAAATGAAAACAGCCCGTTACAAAGGCAACAATAAATAATATTGAAACAGACTTTATAGAAGAAACAGAAGTTTAGAAACAGGCAACCTGGACTTCCATTTAAACAAAAAATTAAACTACACACATATAAAAACAGAATTAAAATAACAGTATACCCGTAAACTTATCCTCAAATCAGATATAAATTCTAAAAATCTGACAAGAGCAAATAACATTTTCACAATATCCACTTTAACATACTCATTTTCAATAATTAACTGTATACAGACAGACCTTGAAAATATTAATTACACAGTACGCGTGCTTATGCATTAATACTGAAAACTGCACTGACACCCTTGCATTGAAAGAATTACATTAAGTAGAAAATTAGGAGGACACACTCCATACAAATCAAATACACAACCTCCAATAACACTTTCGCAATAAACAAGATGACCTATACATCGCAATAACAAAAGCAAACTAAAATTACACATCGTTTAACATACAATTAAGAAACCACACACACGTAACATACATCCAAATGAAAGAAAACTATGGGAAAACAGAAAACTCAACGGAAAACATTGCTCTCATATGGTAAGTGAAAACATAACTGATGTCGTTAGCTAGAAATGGATAGAGAGTGAAAAACTTTTCCCAGAGAATGTACGTTTCATTTCAGTAATACAGGATCAGGTAATATAATAATAATATCGTTTATTGTCCAACAGGTCACCCCAATTAAGGACAACAATAAACGAAGTATATAGAAAATAATAATAATAATAATAATAATAATAATAATAATAATAATAATAATAATAATAATAAGAATAATAACAATAATGGAAAAGAGCTACATACAACGATGGCAAAGAAATTCCCAGTGCTGGGAAACAAAACAACACAAAATATCATGGATCAAAAAAGGCAACTGCTAACACAAAACAGTCTAGCGACGAAATCAATAATACGAATAACAAGAGAGGTAGAAGTAGAACTAGGAATGAAAAAAATCGAAAATATTCAAGAAACCTATGAACAAACAGAAGAAGAACAAGATCCTATCGACAGAGATATAAGGCCTAAAATACCCAGACTACAACCATGCCGTAAAACAAGAACACTGCTTGACCAAATCAATAAGGCAATAGCACCTGCTATCGAGAGCTGCGCCACACTCGAACAGCTACAAACGACAATATATATCGCCGCGATAACAACAACAGAGCTTCATGATAGAACAAAACCACAGAGGGAACAAATAACCACACTAAAACCAAATAGAATGCCACACTGGGAAAGAAGAATAGCTACAAAAATTAACGTACTTTGAACACAAATTGCAAGACTAACGCAAGCAACACACAAAACAATTACCAAAGCCAGTACAAAAAAAAAGTTGACGAGATAATAAAAGCACACAAAAACAACGAGAATACTACGATAGAAGAAATTCTAGACCTGCTGAAACAAAAACTGGCAGTCTATTCCAATCGGATTAAAAGATACAAAGAGAGTCAGCTACGGAAACAGCAAAATAGGTTATTTAACATGAACCAAAGAAACTTCTATCGATCCTTAGAAGAAAAAACTGAGATTCAACCAACACAAGATAGCCCAGATATAAATACAACAAAACAATACTGGGAAAACATATGACAGAACCCGGTGGCACATAGAACCAAAAAGAAATGGACTCAGAAAGAACAAAAGAGTCAACAGAAAACGAACTTAATGACACCCGTTCACATAACCACCGAAGACGTCACTAAAGCCACACACAAGACACTCAACTGGCGAGCAGCAGGTATAGACCATGTCCAAAACTACTGGTACAAGAAACTACCTAATACGCATGCGAAAATTGCTAGGCTGTTCAATGAAGCTGTTGCGGATCCTCGAAAAATACCTGACTTTTTCACAATGGGAATAACATACTTGCTCCCTAAAACCAAACCAGCTAGTCCCGACCCATCAAAATATCGACCCATTACCTGCCTTCCAACAATATATAACCTTTTGACATCTATACTGACAGATACGATATACGAACACCTTGAAAAAACCAAATCCTAGCGGAAGAACAGAAAGGGTGCAAAAAGAAAAGTAGGGGGTGCAAAGAACAGCTGATAATCGACTCCCTTATTACCGGAAAGGCAAAGAGGAGCAAAAAACCTCTCCACACAGCCTATATAGACTACCAAAAAGCATTTGGCAGCATTCCACATACTTGGCTATTACAAACACTGGAGATATATAAAATGGATCCGCAAGTAAGGCAAATGCTAAAACATATTATGAAGGATTGGGGAACAACATTGACAATCAACATAAACCGAAAAACAACAGAAGTAGGTAAAATAGAAATACAAATAGGAATATTTCAAGGCGATTCGCTAAGCGCTCTCTGGTTCTGCATGGCAATAAACTCTCTATCAACTATGCTCAATGCGGACGGGAGGCTATGAAATTATGGGAAGTGGGCTGCAAATATCCCATCTGTTCTATATGGATGACGTGAAACTTTATTCAACAACAAGAGAAGATCTCGAAAAGCTATTGAGAACAACAGAAACTTTCTGTCATGACATAAAAATGAACTTTGGCCTAGACAAATGTCGCATAAACGCGATGCCCAAAGGCATCTGGATTGATTCGGAGAACTATACATTAGAACACACATTAGGCGCACAAGAATTTATACAGACAATGCAACCTCAAGACACATACAAATACCTTGGCTTCGAACAGAGCAGAGGGATAGACAAGAGCCGCACAAAAGAACAAATAACTCAAGAGGTCAAACGCCGAATTAATCTGATCCTAAAGACAAAACTTTCAGGTCGAAATATGGCCACCGCAGTAAACACCACTACCAGTGCTAATGTACACGTTCGGTATAGTGCGATGGACCGCAACAGAATTAGAGGAAATAAACAGACTAATACGGGTCACATTCACTAAACACCGTCCCCACCACCCCAGAAGTTCGAACGAGAGATTCCACCTTCCCAGGAAGAAAGGAGGCAGAGGTATAATTGATATTAAAAGCATCTACTGTGAGCAGATACATGACCTCAGAGAATTCTTCACAGTAAAGGCACAGACATCAAACATCCACAGAGTTGTGTGCAACAATGATGACCGTTTCACTCCACTCAACTTAAAGGACACGCAAAACAATATTAAAGAAAAATTGTACACGACAACGAAAAAATTGACGCGTGGAGAAACAAAGAACTACACGGCAGGTACATACACGCTGCATACAATGCATACATCGATAAAGAGGCGACACTAGAATGGCTATGTAGCACCAACTTATTTGTCGAAACAAAGGGCTTCATGATGGCTATACAAGATCAAATGATTGCAACTCGCACCTACAAGAAACACATACTAAAAGAAAACATCGCATCAACGTCATGCAGAGTATGTGGCGAGAAACCGGAAACCATAGAACATATACTCAGCGGATGCTCCATTTTAGCCCCAAAACAATACACCAGACACCACAACAATGTTGCGAAAGTGATCCACTAGGCGATATGCAAACTGTATGATGGAACCACTGGAATAACGCCATATTACCAGTACCAGCCGAAAAATGTAGTGGAGTTGCCTGAGGCCATGATTTACTGGAATCGGACAATACAAACTGATAGAACTGTCCAACACAACATACCAGACATTACGTTACGAGACCATAACAAGAGCATTACATACCTCATAGACATCTCTGTGCCAGCGCCAGCTAATATCCAGGCGAAGCACAGAGACAAGATCGACAAATATTTACCACTTGCCCAAGATGTTAAAGAAGTGTGGAGCCAAAACAAAGTGATTGTAGTACCTATCATCATCGGTGCTACAGGAGAAATACCGCTGAAGTTACATGAGGCTCTAAAGACCCTAAATATACATCCTATGACATATAAACAGCTTCAAAAAATTGTCATACTAGAGTCAATGAGCATTGTGCGGCAGGTGCTGAGCCAGAATACATGATAAAAACAACCACGAACACATCTCAAACCGAAACAGCATGCATATCTCCGAAAACACGAACTAAACGACTCCTACGATCTATTGCGTCGATTAATGAGAAAAAAAAAAAAAGCCAACAGTACAACGTTACAGTAGATCCATGAAAAAAAAGAGAATTAAAAAAAAAAGAAAAAAAAAGCAAAAAAAAAGCAAAAGAACAACAAAGACAAAAAAAATTATACATGTATAATTCTACCAATGTTTCCATCCATATCAAGCAGGATAGATGTTGATATGCTTGCCTCGCGGCAACTTTTTCCCTTTCTCCCGAAAGGAGCTTTCACATCCATAATAATATTAATAATAATAATAATAACAACAATAATAATAATAATAATATTAAACTAACAAAAAAAAATAATAACAAAATGCAGGTTTGAAACAAAAAGAACAATTGAGGTTTTCATCTTCAACGCCGGCTCCCAGTAAATATGTCGGCGGATATTGTCTCAGAATTTTGCACCATGAGAGTTAATGGGGCTTTCCAAAAAATGTTAGCGTTAGGAGTGTGATGTGTAAATCTGGAACATTGACAGAAGGTAATGCGTGAAACATGAAAGTTAACTCCAGAGAGCAAGTCCGAACAGTCAATCCGACCATTGATAAGTCTGTACAAAAAATTTGCACTATGCAGACCAGACAATGATTGAACGCCATACTATTTCAGCAAAAGAGAATAGTCAATTCCACATTCGGATAAGTGCCTGATGTCTTGAAACTTAGATATTTAAAAAACCGACACTGAATTCTCAACACAACAACATTCTGAGCGTCGTAAAAGGGATACAAAAAAACAGATCCATACTCAAGGTTACTCACAACACAGGCAAAATATAACATTTTGAGGAGATCCACGTTATTGAAAGATTTGGTGGATCGTAAGATAAAACCTAATGCTTTTCTCTAAAAGGCACATGTTTTGCACGTGAAGGCCGAAGCAGTGATCAAAAACTATTTCAAGATTCCTCGGTGAAGTAACTCTTGAAAGTATATGACCCTCTATAGAATAGGAAGGAATAGGTGTTAATTATCTAGTGAAGGACATGACAAAGCATTTATTTACATTCAACGTGAAGTGATTGCTACTAGACCAATTGAAGATAAAATCAATATTTTCTTGCAAAAGATTGACATTAGCATCACTTGACACTACGTTAAAGATTTTAATACCGTCAGCATAGCCCAAGGCACTAGAAGGTAGATCTGCAAGTAAATCACTTATAAACAGTAGGAATAATAAAGGCCCTAGATTGGAGCATTGGGAAACCCCATAAGTAAATATGAAAGCGTCAGTAAAATAAATGCAATCTAACTGATCCTGACAATCAATGGTATAACATACTGTGTGAAAGTTTCCAGGTTAGTTGCAGTAGATCTCAGAGAAGAAGCTGTGTCGCAAAGAAATATAAGAGCGAATATTATAAAATATGCGATTATATAAATAATGTGCATATATTATAGCTAAATTGGAAAGAATAGCAATAGGCCGCTAGTCAGATATACTGGTTTTGTCGCCATTTTTTAAAATAGGAACTATTCTTACTCGGTTCCACAATCTACGAAAGACAGATAATGATATGGAAATATTAATAATCTTTCGTAAAGGAGCAGCAAGAATATCACTGGCATCCTTCTCAAGAAAGCTAGGGATTAAATCGTCACATGATGTGTATTTAATTGGGAACAAGAACATAATTTCTTTCAACTCATAAATAGATATTGAAGGTATTCAAATGAAGGACACATCCATATTAGGGATGTCAGAGGTATATGTATTTAAAGGGGTAGTATATACGCCAGAAAAAGATTCAGCAAAGGAATTAACTGTAACTTGAGGATTACACTAGCCAACAACTAATTTTCTTTTCTGTTGACTATGATCTGACACTTGTTTTTAATTAATATTGGTACGCTAATGCCAAATATGAAATCCATTTGTCCATATCACGTCAAGTTGCCTTTCTACGGCACTTCTTGTTTGTTGATTTCAAAATTCTTGAAAATCGTTAAATAAATGCAGCAAATTCTTAATTGTTGAAAGAATTGGAAAAAATTCCAAATACATTTATCTCATTAGCATAATGTACATTTGTACCTGGTAATATTGAAGTACTTAATGGACTAATTATGTAATAAACAATTATAAAGAAATGTAAGTCTGTTAAGCTAATCCTTTTCATTATTTTATTAGAAACTCTTGATCACTTAGGACTATCTAAAAGTAAACAAGGGCGATAATAGAACGTTAGTTACATGTTAGTTGTTATGGAAGAAACTACATCATGTCTACTACTCGAAGATGTGTAAATAGTGCCGATTCGTTCTGCTACATTTTTGGCTGCTTCACCGTTCCCAGTCAAAGGGTAACTATTACTGCCTTCGTTTAGAAAATGTATTCGTCCTATTTTGTCGTAAAACTTGCTGATCAGGGTAAGTCATGGAATTCCTATAATGTGTGTAACCCTTGAGTGGAAAATTTGCGACAGTGGAGCAAGGGAAAACGACGGAAATTAGCTTTTGGCGTTCCAATGATATGGCGTGAACTGAAAAACTATATATATATATTTGCTATTTTTATTTATATTCAGACCTCCGGTTATAATAAGAAGAATAAGAATAAAATTGTGTATCCTAATATCGAATCCGCGATTCGACCTATGCCTTATTTTGATGAAACACCAATGTCAGTTTATGAAAAGTTTCCTTGACTTGAGTGCTCGTATGCTGAAGACATGGCAGGTGCTATTGAGGAGCAAGATTCAGATGTAGATTGTGATTATGAAGATATATTTATAATGATGGATCTCAACGTCTTTCTCAAAGAGAATGACTTAGTAAGGCATTTGGGCCTTTCAACGGAATCATCGGAACTGCATGTTTCAAGATTAAGTGAAAAGAACTTACTTGAGCAAAGTAAGAGGCGAACTTTTTATCGTAGCAAGGAAAATGAACTTGTGTAATATTTTAAAGAAGAGTGTAATTTGCTTATTGTAACAATGTGCCAGGTTTGCTAACTGAAATGGGCGTTGTACAATATAACCCAAGTGAGTGTTTGTTTATCGACAATTCCAGCAGAAGCCTCAAGTGTGTCCTACTAAACAACGGGAATGCTTTTGGGTTAATTCCTACTGGATATTCCGTTCAATTAAAGGAAACATGTGACGACATTGCAAAGGTTATAAAGTTACTAAAGTATACAGGCCATAAGTGGACCTTCTGTGTGTATCTCAAAATGGTAAACTTTTTACTTGGCTTTCAAAGAGGACAAAATTTCCGTACTTTTTGTGCCTCGGGGGTAGTCGAGCTACAAACAAGCATTGGATTCAGAAACTTTGACCTCCCAGAACATCCCTAAATGTTGGAGAAAAGAATATTATAAGTCAACATTTAGTCGATAGGGAAAAAGTAATTTTTCCACCTCTTCACATCAATTTGCAAGATAACTGCTTTCAGTAGATATGTGAAAAGTTTCCACGACTATGTTACGAAAAAATTAAAGCTGGGGTATTTGATGGACTTCAAATTAGAACTTTAACGAGAAATCAAAATTTCATCAATTCTATGGACGAAGCTGAGAAAGAAGCCTGGACCCCATTCACGATGGTCGCGAACAATTTTCTGGGAAACAAAAAAAGCCTGCAATTATGAAGATCTAGTGCAATCAATGCTTAAAAAATTTCACCGCCTAGGTTGTAACATGAGCATAAAGCTTCATTTCCTTCATTGTCATCCTGATAGGTTTCTCTAAAATTTAGGTGCTGTAAGCGATGAACAAGGCCAGAGATTTTTCATCAAGATTTAAAAATCATGGAAACTCGATACCAAGGAAGATGGGATCCTCATATGATGGCCGACTACTGTTGGAGTGTTCACAGGGACTGCCAAATTAAAATGTACGGCAGAAAGTGCTAAAAACGAAAATTTTTTCCCTGATTTTTGTTTTACCTTTTACAAATACACTTGTAATTTTTTGTTGATTATTGTGTAAATACTTGCATTATACTCGTGGCTAATATTGTATTGAAATAAATAAATTTATTTATTTAATTATTAAATTTTATACTTTATTTATATATATGTAAATTACTACTTAGACGCATTAGTGATTCTGCAAAGAGCATAGTACAGTGTACAATTTAGTTTTGACGTAATACGCAATAACTGATACTATTTTTGGATTCAACACACCCGAATTAGTAAAAAACAAGTCAGCAAAAATCGTGTTGGCCAGTGTTATCCATCTCGTTAAATTCATTATACCTAACTCCAAGCATGCGAGTATATGCATAAGGCACTAGGAAATACATCATTAAAGACACAAACATTTAGAAAGATAGCTGCATGAGATGCAAATTAAACCCTGAAACCATAGACTATATTACTGCAGGAGGTAAAACATTAGCGGCAACACTACTACTAGTAGACATAATAATGCAGCTAAAATATTACCTCAAGACTATTAAAAATGTATTATTATAAAGTTACATATACTCGTCTATACATGTATACGTGTATGTCAACATCAATTATTAATTTCGGGAAATGAGCTATATTAATGTTAGCCATCATACGATGTAGAGGTGAGGATTTTATTAGATATTAGACTTGGCCGTCGACAAAAGAAAATTACCAGCTGCGCGAGTAATGTTGAGCAGGAAGCGGTGTAGCGTATCCCCAGTGATGTTTCTCATACCAGGAGTAATGCGATCTTGTAGCTCAGCAAGGTTGTAACGACACGTAAACCAGATCTTTAATGTGCCTCCACAGAAAAAATCGTACAGCGGAAGATCGGGAGACTTCGTAGACCAACCGAACAAAACCAAATTTTCTTCAGCGCATCGACTGATCCAGCGTTGAGGAACTCCTACCTTAAGATAGCCACGTACGTGGCTGTACCAAAGAGGTGGAGCCTCATTTTGGTGGAAGATGAAATTGTTGCTGTCCTCGTTCAATTGCGGAAACAACCACAACTGCAACATATCCATGTATGTTCTGCCAGGTACAGTGTTTTCCTGGAAGCAGAAGGGGCTGTACACTTTTGTTTTCGAAGCTGCACAGAGCACGGTAACTTTCGGCGAATTTTTTCATGTTCGACGGACATGAGTATTTTCTGATACCCAGATATACAAAGTGTGTCTGTGTACTTTTTTTATTGACATGAAATGTTGACTCATCACTAAACATCAGACAGGTTTCAAATTGATCGCTCCCCTCCATCGCTTGTTGCATCGCATTACAAAACCCCTTACGTTTGACATGGTCAGTGGGACGTAACTTTTGGGCTAACTTTGGTATGCGGGTATGATTTAAATCGCAAGTATTTCTGTAAAATTTTCCGCACAGTTTTCTGCTGAAATCCAAACTCTCTACTTGCTCTGTGCGTTAATTGTTGTGGGGTAAGCACAAAACTTTTCCTAACGGCTTCCGCCATGGTCTTCCGGTGCCCTTGTATTTTCTATGAAGCCTGTATCCTTAAATTGACGCTCTGCTTACCTGATAGGGCCCGTTGGTATTGTCTTCGAAATGCACGTTGAACCGTAATTACTGAGAAAGTTCTCGCATACTCTAGCACACAAAATGCCTTCCCTTGCACCGTCGCCCTTTTATTACAAACTGAGTTGGATCTGCCTCCTGTATGTAAATTCACGAACTATGTCAGCGCCCGTTTTAAACTTGTTCAGTATCTTGTTGGATTCATGTATCATTGAATATTATATCTATAATAGCTCATGAAATATATGTACTCGTATTTGAAAAGCAATCATTCTTTTATACTCACGTTGCACAATAATTAATTGCATCAGGGGCCACGATTTCGGCACCAAACTACCTGGCCCTATAATCCCCTATTAGATTTCGGCATCGTGCTACGAATTAGGACTAATGATTAGAGTCGGCAAAGAGGGACAAGTTTCAGTGCAGTGCGGAGAACAACGTGCGGGGGCCTAGCGGCCGTACCAAGGCTAGCGTTCAGTCTCGCATCATTTATGTTCGTGATTTTCATGAATGAGAAAATTTAAAGTAATCCTTGTGACAGCTTAGTGGATATGAGAGAATCCGAATCCTTGTCAATAACACTTTCAAATTTTCGTATTACACATTCTGTGCTTTGATTCGGACGCTTGAGTTTCCGCGCCGCGTGCTTCTCCCCTGTACGTTGCTCTCGGCACTGCACTGAAAATTGCCCCTCTTTGCTGGGTCTACTAATGCCATCTTAAATTAACTATCTAAGCTATTGAGGAATTGTTAAGAAGAGCGTACGTAGTACGTATACGTATAATATGATTTGTCAAAAATTTATAGTGTAGTTAATGAGATTCAGGTGGTTGTTTTCTTGCTTTGAAATTTTTCAAAGTATCTACTAGTTATATTCTAACTTTTATGGTGACAAGTTGCAAATTACTTACAATGGAAGGTCGTCTAATTGAAAGTTCATGCGGAAAGGAGCTTTTAATAGTTGAATCGGTATCTTTTACAATGGCTAAGGCGTTAAACAGTGGGGAAAAATTTTGGCGATGAATACAACAATCGTTCAAAGTAAAAGTTTCAATTACGCGAAGTGATTTACAGCATTGTCACGACAAAGACATTGAAAAGTTAACCCACAATTGCGCAAAAAGAAAGGCTACCGAAGAACCATCTGAGAGGCCTTCTAAACTAATCCATTCTGTGCTAAAGAAAGTTCTGATAATTTAGACACTCAATTTGTAAGGGATATTTCTTACATACGAAAGAACGTATATTATAACCGTAGAAAAAGCCATCAATACTCCATTCTACCGAAGAGGCCATGAATTTATTGAAAAATTTGGAAATCTGCACAATCAAGGAAAAAAACTTTTTATTCATCAACGATTAAAGCAAGTAGATTGTAGTATTTTCCTGTACTACCAAAATTTAATGTAAATGTTTTTAAAATGTATTTGAAATTATTTTAAAGTACTTATTCTATAAATTAATGAATTGTATTATTTAGAAATTTGCTGAACAAGTCCTAAAATCTTATGTATAGCAAATAATAATCATAATTTACAAAGCAATATGTTAATCCCGGATTTATGTTTTAACAAGGAATAATAAAAATAAAATATTTTACACTTACCACTTTATTCTACAAACGAGTGAACTAAATATATATTTGCGATGTTTCATATACGGTTGATAAATATGAACTGTCACCATGCGTAATTCTATATAAATATTGCGGAAATATGTAGGTATTATCAAAACGATAACTGAAGCACTAAGAATATGGGTGTATATTATCTTTAGATATTGACCTTTCAAAAAACATTTTGTATACTCTAATTTGTAATAATTTAATTGATACTGCCAGAAAATAAACACAATAAGATGTGTTTGGAAACTGTGGCTATGTAAAAACATTAAAACAATTTTTCAATAAAGGAGTCATATCGACAATTTTATGGTCGCTTAAATATAATTCTTTTAAGTTAGGAAACTTTAATAGAGAATTTTGATCCCTATAGTTTATTCCATTTCGCGATAATCTCAATATTTTAAGTTGACTTAACTATTAAATTTTCTTTTTGAATTCAAGTAGCCTTTACTTGATGGAAATTCATAATTAATGAAATAAAAATTAAAAAGCAGTATTACTTCATTTCCACTTTATTAAGGTAACATCCCATTACAATTTCACTCCTAGCTTGCATCCCAGACTTAAATCCCATAGAGCATCTACGAGATGAGATGAAAAGAAAGCTACAAAACCGAAGACATAACACAACTACTCTTAACCAGCTTCAAGAAGCTTTACAAGAAGAGTGGTATAATGTCGACCAAAACTTTGTGCTAAATTTGATTCACACCATGCCTCAACGTGTCCAAGCTGTTATAAGAGCACGATGAGGTCATACCAGATATTAACCATATATAAATTTCGTTTGTAACAAACATAGTATCTTTAGGTTTTGTAATTTTTATTAAATAAGAGAATTTTAAAAGCCATAACTTACTCAAATTAATGAGTTATTCAAAGAATTAAGATTGCATATTATTTGCACACATTTTTTTTATCATTTAAGAATTTTTGTAATAAGTATCATAAAAATTAAAATTATTCAATGGTACTTTTTACCAACATGAACCAAGTGATCCTAATAGGAACGTTTCTCGATACTTCTGCTGATGAACTAAGAAAATTTTTTGGATGTAGCAGGCTAATTCGTATTTATAATTTACCTAGGTTGAAAATGTACTGGTCCTTAGAAACTAGAGTTCCTGTTGTGGTCAATAGAATGTCTCGGAATCGATTTTTTCATTAAGTTGAAAATTTAAGAGTGTTGACGACGAAACTTGTTGACAATGCAGCGAAATAGATAAGTTTTGGAAGGTGCGTCCTATATTGGACAAGATTCAAAAAGCATGCCGTCTTAATGATAGCACAGGTAAAATTTATATCGACGAGCTCCTTTCCATGGGAAGGTTCTGGTGAGACAGTATGTCCGAGGCAAGCCGAATCCTTAAAAATTTTGTGATTACGACACCTAAGGGTATTCCTCTTTTTATATGTATTATAAAGGTCGTTCAATTGAGTCTGCTATTGGTCCTACACCTGAAAGTTAGACATAAGAGGGAGAATGGTTCTAAAGCTCACAGATACATTACCACCAAATGTTTCTGTTTTCACGGACAGGTTTTTCACATAAATTTTACTGATTGATGTGCTGTTAGCACGTTCGATAATATTGATCGGTACTTTAATAGGCAACAGAATTCCCAAAGGTGCAGCCTTGAAAAAAAAACATTCAACTAAAAAAATCAGGAAGAGGTTCATCATATATTTTGGTACGAGAAGGTCACAAAGTGGCAATAGTGATATGTAAAGTGATATGACTCGCGCCCCATTCATTTTGCTTCTTCCGCGTATGGCGTTGAACCTGCAGGATTTTGTAAGCGCTAGTCAAAACTTGAAAAAAAGTACATTGAAGTAGATCGATCTCACGTTGTGAAGGAATACAACGGGAACATGGGTGGAATAGACCTACTAGATAAGGTTATCAGTAAATACGCCATGAGGAACAGAACCAACAAATGGACAATACGTAGAATTTTCAATTTTATGGATTTCTGCGCGGTGGCAAGCTGGCTGGGGTATCGAGAAGACGCCACACGTCTGCTGGTTTTCCCAAGAAAGATATTTATAATTATCTATATTTCAAATTAGCAAAGCTAAATCCTTACTTCTCTCCCGAAAACAAGATTCTGATGACAGCGAAGACGACCCAGAACGCGAAGACCCCGAAAAAGTACTGTCTTGGAAGGAACAGAAACAAATGGAACCAATGCCAGATGGTAGCAGCAGAAAGTCAAAACAACTGCCTGAACTTATGAACAGTCAGCACAAATCAAGATCAAAATATAGCTACCCTGACTGTAAGGCTCTCTAACTTTCATAAAATGTCAAACATGTAATATATTCTTATGTTGCTCAACTGATCGAAATTGTTTTATTGGATTTCGCAAATAAAATTTGTCTTTCTATTATTTTTCTTTTGCTTAGGTTAACACCAAATGTATCATATATGATACCCATTTTTTTCAAAAAACTAAATCACAAGTGAGTTTTCTGACATCGTATATTTATTAAATAACATCCAAATAATAACCTAAGCAACATTTTGTGAAGAATTAAGTTCTCAATATTTTAGGGGTCCGAAGATGATAAATGGGTTAAGTGGAGAAATAAGGAATTTAAATATGCAAAATGTTATAATTTTATTGTGAAAACCATTTTCCTACAATGGCAGATTTACATATTTGCATTTACAAGTTATGGTATACAACTATTGCACTTCATATATTATTCGTATTTCTTCAATCTTTGTTACTTATGATGAGACACTAATCGTCCTTAATAATTCACCTCTGTCTCCTTCATTGGTCGAATTTTTGCGTCTGCCAAAATAAATCATCGCGAATAAACCTATAATGGCAAGACTTTGTATTGAGTCTATAACACTGTTCCCTTTATGATAAGAATTTAGTTCCTTCAAATGGGTACAATTTAAGAAGTTAAAATCAGTATAGTGGACGCAAAAATTTGAGCCGCTCATCCTTATCAATCAAACATCTGTAAATGTATCTTTGTGGCATTCTTGCAAGGAAAATTTAGATATTATCGCCAAAACGATCAACAAGCATACTGTTCTTGCGAGTGATTCCATCTCTGAAACAAAAACAAAATTCTTATTTTAAATGTTTTGGATCAGCAAATAAAGTTTTTAGAAGGTTATTGAAAGAATTTTTATTTTGTTTTGTTTCTTATAGTCGACCTGAACCTGATATGGTTTATCTTGGTTGATACATTGTTTCTTGGCTTAATTTCTGAAATTTTTCCGTGTAAGAAGAACGTATCGCAGATTTCTTCAGCTCAACATCAAGAAGTGGCAAAACATGCATCTAATTTATTAGATTAGATACTCCATATCTTACCATTGAGCAATTCATTCATATCTAAAATATTCAAATTCATGCGTTTTAATTGTTTATGAAAATGATTTGATAGGAAGTAATACTTAACTATTAGATCCATGTTTTGGGAAGACTTGGCATTATATTTAAATTCTACCGTTCTTGTCATAGTTATAGGTGAGTTTGGTCAATTTCCTATATACGATTTGAAAGCTACGGTAGTAAGAATTAAGGGTCTCAGTAAGAACTGTTGTAAATTTTGAATTCTAATAAAAAACATGAAAGAATACTAACATTAAGGGTTAATTGAACCTGTTCAACAAAAGTCAAACTGATTTCATTACGATTGATGACACTTAGCTTTTTTACTATATTTCTGAGTCCAAACGGTAATATCAATAGTGGAAATATTATGACGCGGGTGGTAAAGTCTATGATTTTTTGAGTCAAAATAAGTTGATTTTCATATACTATTTTGAAAAGGCTAAAACTTCCAGCCAGCATTTGAGAATTTTAAAAACAATCGGCTTGTGAGAAAGTCAAAGCAGGAGTATGTTGAAAACCATAAAAAATCCAATGATCAAACCGATTTCTTTATTTCGTCCTCAAATTTGCAAATTATTGCATATAAGATGGGAGAATTACAGTCTATCCACTAATCGACTAAATCCACTAAACAACAAACTACACAGAATACCAACTTATCTATTGTCATTTAACACATTTGTCCCTCTCAATCTTTTGTTTCATCTATTAATAGTATAACGCGTTCTTTAAATGTAAAATTATTGTAAGGCAGCACATTTTTAGAAATTGATACTTGACTTCCGCACCTCAATGTATAGAACTAGTTAACGTTGAACATAAATAGTGACTTTTACAATTCGAGGTTACATACCTGGATTTCAATAATAACATTTCCTGATATCTTTTACAACTATCATCCTTTTAACATTTTATGTTTGACCTTTTGACGGATAACATGTGATTGTGCGAAGATTCCTATTGTTCGTCACAATTACATGTGGTCGTTCTTTTAAATGTGTTGTTCCTACATTTTAAACTGTAACTTCAAAATCAATTATGTGTAGGTACGCTAGTTGTTATTAGTAAAATTACTTTTAAAATATTGTAAACGTTATGTAGAGTGAGGCAGGTAATTTCTCCATTGAAAAAATAGTTCACATTTGTAAGTATTAACGACCTTATATAGTTACTAAGTAGTTAATTTGTTTCCATCTATTCTTAAAGTGACCCCTTGAGGAAGCATACAATCTATGCGAAATATTGCGAGAATAAATGAATCGGTCATTTTAAAAACTACATATATCCCATTTTTAGGGAAAATGACTTTTTGAAATTTTCAGGTTCCTTATAGGTAGTTCTATCCCTTCCGCAATGAAGCCACATAAATCCATGTTTTTGTCTGGCTTGTATAACAAGCACGATTTGTCATTGCATGAGAAAAGAACATATATCCGGGATGTATGTGGTTCTGTAAATGACCAGATTTCATGACAGGTGGAGCTGTGAGCAAGTTAGTTTAGCTGATCTCTCTTGTTGTTAGTTGAAATCAAGATGGACACCAATGAACACGGTATCAGTGGTAAAAAACGTAGAAAGGGTGCAAAAGAAGTTACATATAAGTGTGAAATTGTGAAAAAGCACGAATAAAAGGGGAAGAATATGTTAATCACTGAGGAATTAAAGTTAAAAAGATACAACCAGGACGAGAGTGCAGGTAATGTGCTTACATTATTGTTTAGCATTGCTATTGTCTAATTTTTTCTTAGGTGTAAAGAAGAAATGTTTAAATAAAATACCAGACGAGATAAAATTGGAGGTTTTCTCGAAGTTCAGAGATTTTAATACAAAGGATGAGCAGGATACTTATTTGCGAAATTTAATAATACCAGTACCAATCCAACGTAGACGGCCTGTACACAAAAAAACACAACATTAAAAGGAAAACCCATGATTCTGCATTCAAATATTCGCTGGTAACTTCTTCGGGCAAAATCGATCTCTGTAAAGACGGTTTTCTTAAAATACATGGCATTACCGACAATAGAGTACGACGCATTACAGGTTTGTTAGTTACGGGTAAATCACCCAAAGATCTCAGAGGAAAACACACGCCAGGCATTGCCAAACCTGCACACGTAATCGCAAAAATTAAAGAACAGATCGAGTCATTTCCAGTAAAAATAGGCCATTACAAAACCCGTGAATATGCATATCTAAGTGAAAGACTCAATGTGAAAATAATGCATGAAATGTTTTGCTCTAAATACCCTAATTTGTCCATATCATACAAATTTTATTTGAAGATTTTTAAAGAATACGACCTTTCATTTGGAAGACCTCAAGTCGATACATGCACTACTTGCGAAGGACTTAATATAAAACTGAAATCAAAGTTACTGAACGACAGTGCAAAGCGTGTAGCAGCAGCCGAGAAGATGGTCCATCTG
This sequence comes from Melolontha melolontha, assembly GCA_935421215.2. Taxonomy (NCBI): domain Eukaryota; kingdom Metazoa; phylum Arthropoda; class Insecta; order Coleoptera; family Scarabaeidae; genus Melolontha; species Melolontha melolontha. The sequence goes on from OW285242.1 coordinate 53,534,204, forward strand.
CGTAGAGCAAAAAAGTTTTATAACCAGATGAAGAGTGTTACTGAACTCTGCCAAAAGGACCCAACCGTTGATGGAATATGCATAGATTACATGCAAAACTTAATGTTGCCTGTAGTTTCCATCCAAGATACATTCTATCTTCACCAGCTCACAGTTAATATTTTTAATATTCATCATTTCAAAACTGGGAAATCTTTGCTTTATATGTACCATGAAGGATTAGGAAAAAAAGGCCCTAATGAAGTATGTTCATTCATTGTTAACGCCGTAATGAAAGAGAAGCTTGTATCTGAAGATGTGAAACACTTTCACATTTTTTCAGATGGATGCCCCGGGCAAAATAAAAATCACACCACTATTCGAATGTGCTCTGCTTTTGTCGCAATGGGACGTTTTGACACAGTGGAGCAATACTTTCCCATTCGCGGACATTCATACATGCCTTGTGACCATGATTTTGCAGTCATTAAAAGAAAACTGAAAAAAATTGACAGGATTTACACACCAAAACAATACTTGGAACTTATATAGGAATCCAGCAGCAAAAACAACTTCATCGAATCAGCTAATAGTGTTATTAAGGGCTTCAAAGGATGGTGGCTAAAATATTACAAAAGAACGGGCCTGTCCTTGGAGACTGCTAGCAGAAACATTCCACGAGATCAGAAGCAACCATTTGCCGTGTCGAGTTTTACCCATTCTTCATACTCCAGTGCAACAAAAGGTTATGTAGTTGCAAGTGATTTTATTCTTGGCTTGAACCAACATACCTTTAAACTGTCTATAAGCGACGAGGTTCCACTTTTCCCAAATCAAGGAGCTTATCCAGATGTAAAAATCCCTATCAAAGACAAAAAGATGAAGTCCTTAAAAAAAAAGTTTCAAGGTGTTGTAGAAGACGATGAAGTGCCAGGTGTACGAGAATTTTATAACGAAATTTTCCAGTGGCACACAACCGCAGCAACTGACAATGATGATGACTAATAGCTAATAATGTCTTAATATAATATACTTTCCATATTTTGAGTTCGTTGAATATTGTATTAGGTTAAAAGTATTTTGTAATAAAGCATTTTCCAATTTTTTTCTCAGTGATATTCAAAACAACATATATCCGACCTCTTTATTTTGGCCCAGTAAGAGGACAATAGGCCTTACATGTCCTTTAAAACCCACAAATGTATCGTGTCGATGTACACTATCCACAAAAAAAAACTAGATAGAAATAAGGCATTGTCTGGATTTTTAAACATTTTTCTTTATTTTACTCAAAATTTTGGGAAATGGATTTATGTGGTTTTTAAAGTAATCGATTCAAATAAAGAACTGACTTAAGTAATAGAGTTTAATTTTGCTGGATTCCCCCCAAAAAAATCCCTTCCGTATATATATATATGGTAAATTCAATCAGTCGCCGATTAAAGGTCTGGTTTACTTCAAAGTATATATATTTAAAACAACCCTACATGTTTCGGCAATCGCCGACTGATTGAATTTACCATATCATACCAAGGTCACGAAAATATTATATATATATATATATATATATATATATAGTAAACCTAATCAGTAGGCGATTAAAGGTCTGTATATTACTTCAAAATATATGTATTTAAAAAACTCTACATGTTTCGGCTGTATACGCCTTTTTCAAGAGAATACAAAATATGAATGACAGGATATAAATGTCAAGTAATTAAGTTGCTATGGTTTAAATTATTCAAAGATACATTCTAGTAATAATAATAAATCATGCCTTAGTATTCCAAAAAATAGATAACAAGGTGTGAAAATATGTGTTGTTCGCTGCTAGCAAACGAACAACACATATTTTCACACCTTGTTATCTATTTTTTGGAATACTAAGGCATGATTTATTATTATTACTAGAATGTATCTTTGAATAATTTAAACCATAGCAACTTAATTACTTGACATTTATATCCTGTCATTCATATTTTGTATTCTCTTGAAAAAGGCGTATACAGCCGAAACATGTAGAGTTTTTTAAATACATATATTTTGAAGTAATATACAGACCTTTAATCGCCTACTGATTAGGTTTACCATATCATACCAAGGTCACGAAGTTATTATATATATATATATATATATATATATATATATAAGTGTTTAGATAATTTCTTAGCCGTTCATTAAATATAATATTTGATAAATTATTGGAGTTTTTCGGCTTTTTTTATATGAAATATTTACAAATATTAAATTTCTAATTTAATATTTGTATATATTATAATAAAATGTTAATTAGCTTAGGGTAAGCACTTATTTTAATTAGTTACATTTCTATTATCCCTATATATAGGTACGAGATTTCTTAGAAGGTGGAAGACTATATCATATTTATATTGAATATTTACTAACATGAGTGTCAAGTCTATTATTAAATTTTAAAAGTATATAACTTTCCTATGTATTTTCCAAACTAATTGGACAATGTAAATTTAGTTAATTTTAGATACATTTTGTTAATATTTGCTAATGTCAAAGGTTATATGAGAAGGGAAAATTATTTGTAAATCAATAAGCTATAATATTAATCAAATATCAAAATTATATTTGAAATGTCAAAATATTTTGGAAATTTTGTATAACTAAAGCTACCAATGATCTTCAAAAGAGGAAAAACTGTTGGGTCGCTGTGGTTACTTATTTATAAAATTTGGAGAAAAATTGTTGCACTTAAAATGTTTGGTGATGTTTTGAAAGAGAATTTTTTTAAAAACGTTTAAAATGAGGAAAATTAAAGTTACAAGTGGTAAAATCTACTTACTTTCATATAAAATCATATAATTAATTGGAAAAATACTAATACAACAAATATTTGGGATATTGGAGAACATACCATCACTTGCACGGGGAGAATCTCAGAAGATAACCCTTAAAGAAGGTCGTTATAATACTTTTTGCCATCTATTATATGTGTTCACATATTCTGTGGTGATAAAGTTATAATTTCACATTTTTATTTTGAGTAAAAACATTTACCCGTGCCTAATCTAATGGTATCGTATCCACCTGGATCAACATAGGTTTAAATGGGACAATATCTAGAAGCCATATTATCTAAAATGAAGATTATCCATTATTAAAAAAAGACTTTTCAGGAGGACTCAATGCCTGAAGGATTTGTTAGGTTCGTGACCAGTTTTTCCTGTTTCGGACAATATTCAAGCTGTACGTCAGGGAACCAAGATTGATCGCAGCGATTAGGTGTCTATAAACGAAAATCATGAAGTTAGAAAGGAAATGTTGAGCTAAGTTTGCATTATATGATTCATTTCCGAAATATAACTTAATAAATAAACAGACTTATATAAACTTACCGAAAGTAGATTAAAATTCCAATAATAATCATTTTAAAATATGTAAATAGGGAAGTTATATACCAATTTTAAGCATGGTTTGATTTATCAGAGCCTATTTAGTTAAAATATCCAAATAGTTATTACATATTAGCTGATTCATTTAATTCCCCACCTATAGAAAGAAATCTATATATAACATATAAACATTACAAATTATGTTACAATAAGAATAGTTAATCCATTGATTGTAGTTAATAATTTATTATCAGGCTAAATATTCAAATCAAATAGATAAGATTTACTTAATAAACAGAGTTTAAGATACTAAAACAAGTTGTTTGTGTGTACGAAAAGGTAATAAAATATAACGATACTAACGTACATTTCTCCCGATATATAAAATTAACTTACCTTTCCTGCCAAATAAAAATTTTTCATGACCTTTGAGATATTTAGAGAGCTCATGTTCATTGTTTCAATATTTCATTAAACACCAGCTATTATTTAAAACATGATACTATTTTGGTTCTACAAGTTTTGTGATCGTTAACTTCGAACGTTTTCCATCTATTATTGATTCTGCGCAGAAATATATGTATTAATTCGCGCATAAATTCGAATTTAAATTCATTTTATATCTTCAAGTGAAACGTTTTACCTTTAAAACTTTCATTAATAGACATTAAAGAGATAAATAGATCCAATTTAACGATTATATAAATAGAGAACGTTAATATACACCACATAAGTTCTAGGTGGTGATTCAAATAGCAATTACATTATATATTTAATTAAATAATTACCAGCTGCTCGCTCTCTCATGAATTAATTTATTATATTTTTAGTTCCCAACATGGAGCACAAATTATTATAATACTCGTATATATATATATATATATATATATACAGTGTGGTCATAAAGTTTGGAACCAAGCTTATAACCGTATTATTTTACATTTTTTGGAAAAACGCTCGGACAGGTAAATTTTGTTAAAACGCCATCTTTTGACATACAATTTTTTTTCTATGACGTCATTGGTTTTCGAGTGATGACGTTATCAACACTTTCTTTAATTGGCAACCATATTATTTTTTTCTCGTTTTTGGTAGATCTTTATATCCACCAAATAGTGATATAAAACAATTGGTATGTTGCATCACAATTTTTTTGAAAAAATGATTGGTTGCTGCTGGCAGCAGATTTTTTACAAAATCTGCTGCCAGCAGCAACCAACACACAGGTTCATACTCAGAAAGAGACACAAGCTTCTAGCAGCGAACAATACATATCTTCACACCTTGCTATCTATTTTTTGGAATACTAAGGCATGATTTATTATTATTATTGGAATGTATCTTTGAATAATTTAAACCATAGCAACTTAATTATTTGACATTTATATTCTGTCATTTATATTTTGTATACTCTTGACAAAGGCGTATTGCCGAAACATGCAGAGTTGTTTTAAATATATATACTCTGAAGTAAACCAGATCTTTAATCGCCGACTTATTAAGTTTACCTTATATATATATATATATATATATATATATATATATATATTTAGATAATTTCTTAACCGTTCATTTAATGTAGCAATTGATAAATTCTTGGAGTTTTTCGGCATTTGTATGAAATATTATCAAATTAGTATGTAATTGCGAAGTAAATGTGAAAAACTCCAAGAATTTACCAATTGGGATATATATATATATATATATATATATATATGGTAAATTCAATTCGGTGGCGATTTAAGGTCTTGTCTTACTTGCAAATGTATATATTTAAAACAATCCTACATGTTTCGGCAAATGATGCCTTTTTCAAGGAATATAAAATATAAAAGAGAGTATATTAATATACTGTCATTTATATTTTATATTCCTTGAAAATTAAATCGCCAACGAATTGAATTTACCATAACATACAAAGGTCACGAAATAATGATCTTTATATATATATATATATATATATATATATATATATATATATATATATATATATAATGAGCCATACTACGGAGTAATCCTCTTATACAGCGGTAGCGGAACGTGTATATTGTCCATTTCTGTGTGCTAATAATAATAATCTTTATTAGCCAACAGGAAGCCATTTACAGTATCATTATTATCATAATTTTGTATTCGGTCACTATCTACTTAATATTATATAAAAAAATGAAGGATGTAACAAAAGAAATTAAAAATTAATGCAAAATGTATACAAAAAATTAAAGGTGCTAATAAGAATTAAAAAGAAAAACAAAGAGTAAAAGAACAATTTACTAACTGAAAAACGGATTCTGTTGCAATTCCGCATCATGTGTACCAGAGACGCCTTCGTTAAAACGTATAAGGCCATAACGTGTTGTACCAATGATGATCTGGTATCTCCTCTACGGACGGCATTTTGTTTTTCCTTCCCTATGCCATATGGTATTTTTGTTTTGATATTTCTTAATATTCCGCCGATTTATGAAATCGAAACTACTTTTACTTCTGACACAAAAATCTTATTGGTGGACGCGATCCTATCACACCTACAGACCAAATGCCACACCATACTTTTTGACTTGTGACTTTTTGTCGATGCAATGTCCTTTCGATAGTTACTTGTGGATTTTCACTGCCTCAAATGCGACAATTTTGTTTGTTAACATATCAACCAAGTAAAAAATGAGTCGCTACTGAAGAAAATTCCATGCGAAAAATTGTCATCCAAACGCTGTTGTTGTAACAACAATCACTCAATGTTCCACGCATTGCAATACAACGGGCCTCAGTTCTTGAATTTTATATACATGTAGATGCAAATATAAATGCAAAATACGCCAAATGTCCCATAAGATAGGACCAGATGCTGTGTGCTCCGTGTAGTGGAAAAATTTGGATCTTCTTCGACACTTTTACTAACAGCAGCAATATTTTCGTTCGAGCGTGCGTTTCGATAATGGCTTAACGCACCTGTTACTACATCTGTAATATATATTATATACTTGAGTGGGCAAAAACCTCACCAATTTTGTATAATACAAAAGTATTCTTAATAATATAAAATCGAGTGTGAAGAACATAATAATGTAAGTTCATTATTAATAATTTTGTGTACGTATCCTTCTCTAGACATGCAGATACGTATTTCATATTTCTACAGATTTGTCAGTACACCCCTGCTGGAGAATGATTCATTCACAAAAAAGAAAAACCATCTCACAGAAATTATTAAGACCGAGCGTAGAAGAACATTCAGCGCTGCATATTAACAAACAGACGAGGCAACCAGCTCTATCTACATAACAACTGTAGAACTATAAAAGTACTTCCATCAGATGACAACTGCCGTATCTCTGGAAACTGTATTATCGTTTCTTCGCTACTCTTTACGGATCAACCACATGCGTATGTCACAGAATAATTTGAAACATACTTGAGTGGGTAAAAACCTCAAGGTGGGTCTGTCGGCCAACAAGGTCATGGCGATAGTTTTTTGGAGTGCAAGCGATTTTAAGCAAAAACGACCGCATTTGGCGAGGAAAATAGTGCTTCCACCAGGACAACGCGTGGGCGGAATGGCCAAATTACATGAATTAGGTCACAAATTGCTCGCTCATCCGGCATATTCTCAAGATTTAGCCCCCTGCGACTATTTTCTGTGTCCAAATATGAAGAAATGGCTCGGCGGTAAGAGATTTGGGTCGACTGAAGAGTTCATCGATGAAAGAAACGCCTATTTTGAGAGCCTCGAGAAATCATATTATTTTAAGGTCATCAAAAATTTGTAGAAACGTTGGATCAAGTGCATCGAGCTGAATGGAGATTATGTTGAAAAATAAAACAAGTGTTCCTTATCTCAATTTTCAGAGATTAATAGACCCACACTCGTATATATATATATATATATATATATATATATATATATATAAACATTATGTTTTAAAAACTGCATCTATAAAAATAGAGGGACACACGATTTTGGTATTACTTTTTTTTTAATCTTTTAGTATATTTCTCTATTCTTAATTTCAAAATTATCTTTTTATTACAATTACTAGCACATTCATTTCATTATCACGTTTTACTATATTAAATTTTACAGTCGTAACCATTTTAAAACACTTGACCTATTCTACAATGTATCACAAGATAGACAAATGCGTGAATTCGAGTGTTAAGTAAATATGACAGGCATCAATGTATGGTTTCGTCCATTCTCTAGGCTACGCCCACTGTACCATAAACAGATTAAATGTAACCGAAATTATGCATTTTAGTAGGATTACTAAAATGCATTCTCAAAAAATACAAAAGTTGCTTCGATGAAATTTTTTCAGTTACGATTTGCTTGTTTGCAATTGGAAACACTTCTTTACATTTATCAACTAAATTACCATAAGCAGCATTTCTTTTGTTTTAATTGCGGTAATCCTTATTTTTGATGTCCCATAAACGTCTTTTATCTTTATATAAAACGATCGGCGGGCGTATTTTCCTCACCAAAAACCCTTTCCTAGCTGTAAAAGCAAGGGCGTACGATAATCTCACAGGTAATTTCCTCACCAAACGTTGAAGTATCGGTGTATTAGAGAAAGTTAGGTATTCCCGAATTTAATATTAATGACTATGGATTCTGGGAATTAAAAGTGGTAGGTAGGTACGTAGTATGTATATATAGTTTCGAAACTGGAATTGAAGTGCCATTTTTAATTGTTGCTCGTGTTAGATTGAGTTTATTTATTAATTTAACTGTATTTTGTGAATATTATAACAAATTGACAACTTATTTAATTAAAAGCAATCGTGGCAAAGATTTATTGGTTTTCGAAAATTTTACGTTTTATAAAACAAAAGTTTTAAAAAGTGAAGAAGTGTTTTGGAGATGTATCCAAACCAAATGTAGTGCTAAGGTGTTTACTATTGGATCTGATCTTACCGTATCCAGAAGTGCTTCGTTTCATAACTATCAACCAAATGAAAAGAAACTGAATAGGAAAATTGTTTCAAACTCTTGTAAGCGGAAATCAGTAGATGATATAAGTGAAAAACCGTCAAAAATTATACGCAGAACACTTGCGAATAATTTGCCAGCCACAATTACGACGACTGATATTAGTTATATCATAAAAAACATTTACAACTGTCGCCGAAAAGTGATGCCCAGTGGACTTCCTTCCAATATTCAAGAAGTTCAAGAGGTAGTACAGACGTCTGCGCCCCAAACCAGCAAAAACGAATGTTTTCTGTTTATAAATTGTTTAAAAAGCAATATAATTGTATTTAGTTGTGAAACTAATATTCGCGTTTTAACCGAAATGGATATTCTGTACATGGACGGTACATTTTCTTATTGTACCAAATATTTTATATATATATATATATATATATATATATATATATTGAATTTTATCCAACAATTATTTATGTAGATTTTGAAAAAGCGATACACAACGGTATTGTGCAAATCTGGCCTAACACTGAAATAAAGGGCTGTAGATTTCACTTACACCAAGCGTGGTTTAGAAAAATTCAGTCACTTGGTTTAACTTCAGAATTTAAAACTGATTCGGAAATAGGCAAGTGGCTGAATAATATATTTGGTCTTACTTATTTAAATCCAAAAGATGTAGAAGATTGTTTTGTTTTTGAATTAATGGCATATAAGCCTCAGAATGCAATTTTAGACAAATTCGCCGATTATTTAGTTGAAACATATTGCAGTGGATTGTGATGTTAATTGCTTATTTAATTCACACACTGCAAAATAGATTCCCTGCTATGCTCAGTCTGGTGCGCCTTCGTAGAGCTCCTTGATCCCCAGAGTTTATCGGGATGGATATGTGTAATAGAATTAAAAGAATAGGTATAAGATAATTAAACAAACATTTCCCCCCTTATATTTTTAATTAAAAAAAAAAAATTAAAAAAAATTGACTTTATCAAATATAAAGCCGCACTGCAACATCTAATATGTGACAGAATGTGAGGAAAACTTATGCAAAAATTACTGCTACATTAGACAAAAAACCTCACTAGTGACCGCGAGCAAAAATATCTAATTAAATATAAACAAAATTATCAGATATCAACAATTACGTTAATCCCTAAATCAAACGTCAAAAATAGAAAATTATCTATCTTCACACGCAACCAAATTTAAATTCATGCGCACAAATACATGAAGCAAAATAAGTTTTCCCGCCTTCTATCGTTTCTAGAACAATTTTATTTGACAAAAAAAAACCTTTCAAAAAATATCTGATAACTTTCTTAATATTCATGTGATTACAACAATTTTACAAATCTAAAATTACTGAATTACTGAGCTCTTCTATATACTTAAATTATACTAAGAGAAATATACCTAAATTAATTAATGTAGTCACACCACAAACATGAGAGATTTTTTTTCTCAGATAGGCCTTAACAATTAATAAATTTACAAGTTTAAAGACTCGTAAAAAAACTCGAGAATGAATTCAACACATCAAACCACTAATAAAACACACACCGTAATTATCCAAAATTTATTGAATAAAATTAAGTTCCATCCAATTGAAAATGAAACACGACCTATCTGCACAAAAACTACTAAATCTCTAAAAGCATGAGGAACCAGGAAACAGCATGATACCCCTACCTAACATAAAAATAAATCAAAACAGCTACAATATATATATATATATATATATATATATATATATATATATATATATATATTGTAGCTGTCAGTAGGCGATTAAAGGTCTGTATATTACTTCAAAATATATGTATTTAAAAAACTCTACATGTTTCGGCTGTATACGCCTTTATCAAGAGAATACAAAATATGAATGACAGGATATAAATGTCAAGTAATTAAGTTGCTATAGTTTAAATTATTCAAAGATACATTCTAGTAATAATAATAAATCATGCCTTAGTATTCCAAAAAATAGATAACAAGGTGTGAAAATATGTGTTGTTCGCTGCTAGCAATTTGTGTCTCCTTCTGGGTATGAACTTGTGTGTTGGTTGCTGCTGGCAGCTTGCGTCTCTCTATGGGTGTGTGGTTTTGTGTGAGAGCGTAAGTGTAGGGTTTTGTATGTCGGTGCGTTCGTATATATATGTGTTTAGTGATCGGTCGCATGAATTTAGAGAGGTCGGATAACCAGCCGTTGCGTAGGGCCGCCAAACCCTTTCCCGACAACTTCTTTACAATTCCGTGCAGTACTTCGACGGTCTGACCCCCGCCCCAACGAGGCAAGGCGCAGACAGGCAAAGCGCACCCTGTACGGGGTTGCTCATCGCAACTAAGGGAACACTCTTAGTGGCTACCTCGGTCGACGATGGTCACACTTATGCCATCTTAACGTTTTCCGCCGAAGCGGGGGCATAGCACACACGTCGAACGTGTGTGTGCTGTTAACGGCAGCCTAGCCAGGTTGTCGCCCAGGACCGGTCCTAGTGGTGTGTGCATTGCGCGGCGACGAGATAGCGCCGCGTAGCATGGTTCCTCACTCTTGCTGGAAAGGCGGAATGGCACCTGACTGCCCAACGGGCAGACTCCCTAGAGTTTTGTAGCGCATATGCTAGGCTGCAACCCAGTAGAGGACCACATCAGCAAAAAACAAAACAGGGATAGGCAGGGAAAAGCAAGACATGAGTTATTATTACGTATGCGCCCGTGGAGCGACTTAAGATACAAAGTTGTCGGCATTCGCTCAAAACGAGAAGGAAAACCACGAAAACCTGCTCGGACAACTAGACAGGAATCAAAACACGGAACAGTCATCATGATAAGCAAAAGTATATGATATTTAAATGATATTTAAATAACGTAAGGTATATAACAAAAAAAAATATAATATGATGGTAAATTGTAGATCGTTACAAAATTAAATTATAGTATATACTGCTTAGATTTTTTATATCATTTCTGTTGTTAATTGAATTTTTTTCCTGTTTAATACTGATCATTTCTTTAATTTGTCTTTTCACTGTGTGTTGTTCTTTATCAATTATCTGTGTGTTTTCAAAATCGAAATGGTGATCGCGTTGTAGTTTGTGTGTAGACAATGCAGTTTTGTCTGTTCTAGAGTATTTGTGGGCTTGTATTCTTTTGTATAAATATTGTTTCGTTTGGCCTATGTAGTAACTATCGCAATCGCGACATGGTATTTTATATACGACATGTGTTTCTCGATTTTTTTCTATTTTAGGTTTAAGTTTTGAAAATAAATGTTTATTAGTATTACTAAGTTTATATGTTGTAGCTATATCATATTTTTTTAAAGTGTATTTAATTTTTTCCGATAGTTGTGGAACATATGGAATTGTGATATATGTTGTGTCATTGTTCAAATTTTTATTGGTGTCTGCAGTGTTGTATATTTGGTGTACTCTTTTTTTAATAGTTTGGTCTATAAGTTGTGGTGGATAATTATTATCAGTTAGGATTGTTTTAATTTTTTTGATGTTATCTTTTCTGTATTGAGTGTGTGATAGTTTTACTGCCCTATCAGTCAGATTATTTATAATCATTTTATTGAATACTGTAGGAGCATTTGAGTGGTAATTCATATATCGAAATGAAGCTGTGGGTTTATTATACCAATTTGTATAAATAGTACCCTGTCTATCATAGCTCAAAGAAATATCAAGAAAATTAATACTGTTATTAAATTCTTCTTCAATAGTGAATTTTAATTTGTTGTGAAAACTGTTGAATTTATTTAAGAGATAGTTTATTTTGTTGGTCGGAATACATGTTATGATATCAACATATCTTTTGAAAAAAATGGGGTGGAAGTCTAATGAATTGATAACGTTTTGTTCTAAATGTTCCATTACTAGAAGAATTTAATAACAGTATTAATTTTCTTGATATTTCTTTGAGCTATGATAGACAGGGTACTATTTATACAAATTGGTATAATAAACCCACAGCTTCTTTTCGATATATGAATTACCACTCAAATGCTCCTACAGTATTCAATAAAATGATTATAAATAATCTGACTGATAGGGCAGTAAAACTATCACACACTCAATACAGAAAAGATAACATCAAAAAAATTAAAACAATCCTAACTGATAATAATTATCCACCACAACTTATTGACCAAACTATTAAAAAAAGAGTACACCAAATATACAACACTGCAGACACCAATAAAAATTTGAACAATGACACAACATATATCACAATTCCATATGTTCCACAACTATCGGAAAAAATTAAATACACTTTAAAAAAATATGATATAGCTACAACATATAAACTTAGTAATACTAATAAACATTTATTTTCAAAACTTAAACCTAAAATAGAAAAAAATCGAGAAACACATGTCGTATATAAAATACCATGTCGCGATTGCGATAGTTACTACATAGGCCAAACGAAACAATATTTATACAAAAGAATACAAGCCCACAAATACTCTAGAACAGACAAAACTGCATTGTCTACACACAAACTACAACGCGATCACCATTTCGATTTTGAAAACACACAGATAATTGATAAAGAACAACACACAGTGAAAAGACAAATTAAAGAAATGATCAGTATTAAACAGGAAAAAAATTCAATTAACAACAGAAATGATACAAAAAATCTAAGCAGTATATACTATAATTTAATTTTGTAACGATCTACAATTTACAATCATATTATATTTTTTTTTGTTATATACCTTATGTTATTTAAATATCATTTAAATATCATATACTTTTGCTTATCATGATGACTGTTCCGTGTTTTGATTCCTGTCTAGTTGTCCGAGCAGGTTTTCGTGGTTTTCCTTCTCGTTTTGAGCGAATGCCGACAACTTTGTATCTTAAGTCGCTCCACGGGCGCATACGTAATAATAACTCATGTCTTGCTTTTCCCTGCCTATCCCTGTTTTGTTTTTTGCTGATGTGGTCCTCTACTGGGTTGCAGCCTAGCATATGCGCTACAAAACTCTAGGGGGGTCTGCCCGTTGGGCAGTCAGGTGCCATTCCGCCTTTCCAGCAAGAGTGAGGAACCATGCTACGCGGCGCTATCTCGTCGCCGCGCAATGCACACACCACTAGGACCGGTCCTGGGCGACAACCTGGCTAGGCTGCCGTTAACAGCACACACACGTTCGACGTGTGTGCTATGCCCCCGCTTCGGCGGAAAACGTTAAGATGGCATAAGTGTGACCATCGTCGACCGAGGTAGCCACTAAGAGTGTTCCCTTAGTTGCGATGAGCAACCCCGTACAGGGTGCGCTTCGCCTGTCTGCGCCTTGCCTCGTTGGGGCGGGGGTCAGACCGTCGAAGTACTGCACGGAATTGTAAAGAAGTTGTCGGGAAAGGGTTGGCGGCCCTACGCAACGGCTGGTTATCCGACCTCTCTAAATTCATGCGACCGATCACTAAACACCCGCACGAACGCACCGACATACAAAACCCTACACTTACGCTCTCACACAAAACCACACACCCATAGAGAGACGCAAGCTGCCAGCAGCAACCAACACACAGTTCATACCCAGAAGGAGACACAAATTGCTAGCAGCGAACAACACATATTTTCACACCTTGTTATCTATTTTTTGGAATACTAAGGCATGATTTATTATTATTACTAGAATGTATCTTTGAATAATTTAAACCATAGCAACTTAATTACTTGACATTTATATCCTGTCATTCATATTTTGTATTCTCTTGATAAAGGCGTATACAGCCGAAACATGTAGAGTTTTTTAAATACATATATTTTGAAGTAATATACAGACCTTTAATCGCCTACTGATTAGGTTTACCATATCATACCAAGGTCACGAAGTTATTATATATATATATATATATATGATAATTTTGATGTTCTCGCGGTTGTATGATGAAATGATGGTTTCTCGGGTTCTTGGCCGCGTGTGAGATGTGTCCTTAGAAGGATTGTTGTCTCGACGTTTCGACGGGATCGCACTCGTCATTTTCTAGAGTTGTTCTTTCACTTGACGCTGAAGAGTAACTGAACAGTTACTCTTCAGCGTCAAGTGAAAGAACAACTCTAGAAAATGACGAGTGCGATCCCGTCGAAACGTCGAGACAACAATCCTTCTAAGGACACATCTCACACGCGGCCAAGAACCCGAGAAACCATCATTTCATATATATATATATATATATATATATATATATATATATATATATGGTAAACCTAATCAGTAGGCGATTAAAGGTCTGTATATTACTTCAAAATATATGTATTTAAAAAACTCTACATGTTTCGGCTATATACGCCTTTTTCAAGAGAATACAAAATATGAATGACAGGATATAAATGTCAAGTAATTAAGTTGCTATGGTTTAAATTATTCAAAGATACATTCTAGTAATAATAATAAATCATGCCTTAGTATTCCAAAAAATAGATAACAAGGTGTGAAAATATGTGTTGTTCGCTGCTAGCAATTTGTGTCTCCTTCTGGGTATGAACTTGTGTGTTGGTTGCTGCTGGCAGCTTGCGTCTCTCTATGGGTGTGTGGTTTTGTGTGAGAGCGTAAGTGTAGGGTTTTGTATGTCGGTGCGTTCGTGCGTGTGTTTAGTGATCGGTCGCATGAATTTAGAGAGGTCGGATAACCAGCCGTTGCGTAGGGCCGCCAACCCTTTCCCGACAACTTCTTTACAATTCCGTGCAGTACTTCGACGGTCTGACCCCCGCCCCAACGAGGCAAAGGTTGGCGGCCCTACGCAACGGCTGGTTATCCGACCTCTCTAAATTCATGCGACCGATCACTAAACACACGCACGAACGCACCGACATACAAAACCCTACACTTACGCTCTCACACAAAACCACACACCCATAGAGAGACGCAAGCTGCCAGCAGCAACCAACACACAAGTTCATACCCAGAAGGAGACACAAATTGCTAGCAGCGAACAACACATATTTTCACACCTTGTTATCTATTTTTTGGAATACTAAGGCATGATTTATTATTATTACTAGAATGTATCTTTGAATAATTTAAACCATAGCAACTTAATTACTTGACATTTATATCCTGTCATTCATATTTTGTATTCTCTTGAAAAAGGCGTATATAGCCGAAACATGTAGAGTTTTTTAAATACATATATTTTGAAGTAATATACAGACCTTTAATCGCCTACTGATTAGGTTTACCATATCATACCAAGGTCACGAAGTTATTATATATATATATATATATATATATATATATATATATATATATATATTATTATAACTTCCAAATTGGCGGGAACTGCAAACATCACATAGACCCGAACATTCTACAGTTGTGGACAAAAATACACATTATAATAAATTTTTATATAAAATATCAAATTTTTATAATTGTCTTTTTGAAATAAAATGTACATAAATATATTGTCTTTTATAGTTTCTTTTAATTTCTTTCTTCGGGGAAAAATCCATGGCAATATGTAGATAGTAATGCAATATTTCCCCCTTATTTCTGGGCGGAAGGAAAAGCTTCAATTTCTTATAGCACAAATGCATGCGAGTCTTTCCATTCACATTTCAATTCATCTTTCTACAACACACATCCTTCTATATATATCTTTATTGAAAAATTTAAAGAATTTCAGGTTGACACTTATATAAAAATTCAAAGTCGGCATATTGTCAAGCGTATTAAATATAGACAAGTTCAGCTTAAATTGAAAAATCTCCAACAATTGATACTTAAATATGAATTTCATCAAATAAGCAGAATAGATTTTGTAAAATGTGTTTCACATTACAATAAAATTTAAAAATTGTACATACATACATGACAACTTACTGTATATATTAACTCTGCTTTTACTTACAATAAACAATATTTAAATGTACCCAGCGTTTTATTTTGGTCCAGTTTCCTTTTATGTTACTTTTTGGTTATCAGGTTAAAATACAAATTGGTGAGGAAAATATCTGTAAGATTAAGAACGACCCTTAGTTCTGGTGAGGAAAATACCTTACGGATTATCTGACCCGAGCGGTTGGTGAGGAAATTACCTCCGCCCAAAACGATAAATTCCCCCAAAAAACATTGATTATATTCAAAAGACATATTGAATATACAACCTCTACACTGACTTACTGATACACCGACTGAACTATGGTTTGGAGTCACCGGACAAGTCTGAACAGGCACACACATTACAAAAATAGCACGGTTTGGTCGCGGTCGGGTCGTAGGTTCGTATGTCACACCAACGCATGTCTCTCATTACCATTCATTAGCAGATCGGTCGGCGAACACGTCAGGACGGGCTAATCCGGAAAGAGTCGGAGTTTTTAAAACAAATTCAACTTTGTTTATTAAGTTGAAGTATTGGTATATTTTTTATAAATAACTATAACTTGTTGTCGTATGTACACAGCGTTCTTTTTAATTAAAAAAAATATTTAAAGGAGAAACAAATAAACAATAAATATATTGAAAACAAAAGCCATCTAGTCCTATTCTTAATTTGATTTAAGAACTACGCAGAAATTTAGAACTTTCCATCATGTATGGTTTTGGTTAAAACCATTTAACAAATTTCAGAAAGCGAGCAAACTGCCTTAACGGCACTTTGTACAATACACTGTGTAAAACTTATATGAACTGGGAGTATTGTTGTTTCATCCAACAAAATTTTGCCGCAGTGGTGAGTCTCGTTGTATGTAAGTCTGCTTTGTATAAAACATATAAAATTGAGCCAAGAACATTTTCTAGTGGTACTCCCGATTTTAGGCGGCCACGATTTCGACACCAAACTATCTGGCCTTTTAATCCACTGTTGGATCTCGGCGCCGTGCCACGGATTAGAACTAATAACATCTTAAATTACCTATTCAAGCTAATGAGGAATTGTTAAGAAGGGCGTACGTAATACGTTTATGATTTGTCACAAATTGATAGTGCACTTAAAGAGATTCAGGTTTATTGTTTTCCTGTTTTGAAATTTTTCCAAGTATCTACTAGTTACATTTTAACTTTTGTGATGATAAGTTGTAAATAAAATTACTTACAATGGAAGGTCGTATAATTGAAAGTTCACGCGTAAATTAGCTTTTAATAGTTGAATCGATTCTTTTAAAAAGGCTAAGGTGTTAAAAAGTGTGGAAACATTTTGGCTATGCATACAAGGGCGTATACAACTCGGCCAGAAAGTAATTAACCCGAGATTTTCGTTGAGGGAGAGGATTAGTAGAACAGGTCAACCGGGCCAAAAGTATTTCTTCTTAAAGATAGGATTAACGGGCGGCGTTGTCGACTCGGCCAGGGATTGGACACAGTTTATTAGTCAAATAAATATAAATAGTTACATATTACAAATGTAATATGTGTTATCGTTAGTAGTGCTTCAACCACAGGCGTTTGTTGTTGTGTTGTAACGTGTTAAGTATAATACCGCAAATTCGGAAGAATGGATGTGCAGTGTATGTACAGTGAAAGGGGCCATAAACTTTTGTTGGTGAATAAGTATAAGTTTTCAAGAGCAAATGAAACAAAAAGTGGACAAATTCGCTGGAAGTGTTGCAACCGCAAGTGCACGATGCGGATTTATACAACTGTAAGTGACGAGCAGAAAATTGTACATACACCCGAGTCTCACAATCATGACGTTGACATAAATCTTCCCAGGCCAATTTTAAGTAATTTGTTAAAACGGAAAGCTTCAGAAGACATTTGTGAACGACCCGAGAAATTAATAAATAGTGAGTTACGAAAAAATCCCGATACTGAGATTGTAAGTAAAGATATAGACTGCATCAGACGAAACATGTACATTGCCCGACGAAAAATACTTCCAGTTCTACCAAAAAATCGGCAAGAGGCTTTAGAACATGTTCGAAGCATGACACTCAAAACAGAAAAAGATGAAGATTTCGTGTTAGATGTTAACAGTTTGGATAAAATAGTAATATTTTCCTGTTATACAAACTTGTATTTTCTATGTACAGCGGAAAAAAATTATATGGATGGCACTTTCTCATTTTGTACAAAGTTCTTCTACCAGATGTTCACAATTCATGGTATCAAGAACGGCCATTATGTTCCCCTAGTGTTTTGTTGGCTTGCAAACAAAACAGAAGACACCTACCGATTGTTATTCCAACGCCTTAAGGAAAAGTGCAGTGATGCTGGACTAACTTTGCAACCAAAAAAATAGTGATTGACTTTGAACACGCTATACACAAGGCGAGCGCTGTAATATGGCCTTGTGCGACAATAGTAGGCTGCAGATTCCACTTATGCCAAAGTTGGTATCGCAAAATTCAAGAACTCCATTTAGTACAAGAATATAAAAATAAGGACTCTGTTATTGGAAATTATTTAAAGATATATTTTGGTGTGCAATTTTTAGATGAAAACGAAATATTGGACTTTTTTAATAATGAATTGTATTTTTTATTACCTCCAGGTGTACCTCAGTTAATTGAATTTTGAAATTATTTATTTAAATATTATATTTCTCAAAATATTCCTCCAAAAATATGGGCCTCAAAATCAATAGAACAACAAACAGCTGCGAATCTTTCCATTCAAAATTTAATAGTAGTTTCTACTCCAGTCATCCGAACTTGATGCAATTTGTAAATGTTCTGTTGCTATTTCAAACTGATGTTTACATTAAAATTAGAACAGCTAACACATATATTAAGAAATTACGCAAAGATACTAATGGATACTGTAAATAAATTAATTAGTGCTTATGATAAGAAAAATATCACTAGATTTTATTTTGTCAAATCAGTGAGTTGTAAATACTTGCCAAGTTGAAGTAGGTACTATGTGTAATATTGTATATAGTATTGTATTGCGTGACGAGATATATTTATTTTTTGTAAAATAAATGCATGTTAATAAAGATAAGTGGTATGTATTTTAATTTATTTATTTCAAAGTGAACATATAAAATATAACAATACCTAACTATTAACAGTAAGTATCAATTACGAAGAAACTTACAGTGTCATTAAATTTATTAATAATCCGTTCATCCTATAGCCCACAAATCTGGCAGAGTTGACAGGTAAAATTTCTTACCTGTCTAATCCCTGGCCGAGTCGACAAACGCCGGCATACAATAATCCTGTAAAGCAAAAACTTTTACCATTGGTGCTGACAATTTAATTGCGCGAAGTGATTTGCAGCATTGTCACGACAAAGACATTAAAAAGTTAAACCGCCAAATTATAAGCAGTTGTGAAAAAAGAAAGGCTAAGCAAGAATCAGCTGAGATGCCTTCTAAACTAATCCATTCCGTCTAAACACTCTCGCTGTAAGGCATATTTCTTCATTCGAAAGAACGTATATTATAATAGCGACAAAATTTACTTGGACTTTACATTCATTTGTTGTCTGAAATATTCTTTACAACTATTTGCAATCCACATTCTCAGCAATGGACATTATATTCCTTTGGTGTTGTGTTTGCTCCCAGATAAAAAGCAGAATACCTACAAACATTTATTTGTGTCATTAAAAACTAAGAGCGAAAGTGAGCGTTTTAATCTAAATCCAAAAATAGTGTTAGCACACCTCGAAAAGGCCATTCATAACGCTGCTGTTTCCGTGTGGATAGGTGTTAAGTTGGATGTTGCTTCCATCTTGCCCAATCATGCTTTAGAAGAATTCAAAATCAGGGTTTAACTGCTGAATTCAAAGACAAAAATAATAAAATAGGTAAATGGCTTAAATATGTTTTCGGGTTGCCGTTTTTAACCCTGCAGAACTCGCGCCATTCTGTGGAACGTGAGCCCTCACGCGTGAGCATTTTTCTCACGCTTCATATTTTTTTTTATATAACGTCAGGATGCAAATAAAACTAGTATTTTTTAAGTCAAAATCAATATTTATTGTTTTTTTAAACATGTTATTTGCTTATAAAAGTTTAAAATCTCTAACATTTGCTAATAAAATAAAAATAATAAAATTGTAATCGAAAATAAATTGCAAAAAATCTTCTATTCTATAAGATCCTAATCACTCTGATCTGAGGAACTATTGACGTTGGAACATGAGGGACAGACATATTTAGCATGTTCTGTACAAATCACTTTATTGCACCTCTCGCAATGTTTCTTGCTTTTTCGATTTTTTCGCCTAGGACAAAACGCACAAAAACCTGAGGCAACCTCTCACACAACTGTTGATTCCTTCATGTTACAAATTTTTCGAATTCGTAAACGTACGTAAACTCACCGGCAAATTCTGTTTTGAAGATCGATTTATTAAATGTGGTTTGATCAATTCTTGAGCCAACTCTTTCAAATATAATCTGCCGTCTTGAATAATTTCGATATTATTTTTATATATTATTTGAGAGTTGATACCGCCTATATCCAAAATTGAGAGAAATAATCTTAGAGCCATCTACAACAGAACCTAGAGTAAGTTGACTTCAGCTCATCTACAACATCGACTCCGCCTTTTGTCAAATTATAAAACGTGATTATCTCCGGCTTTGAAGCATCTCCAGATTCTTCATCGATTTTATCATCACTATGAAATGTAGATAACATAGAAACAATTTTGTTTGGTTTCGGTTTGTTTGAAACTAAAACCACAGGTTTGCAAAATGCAAATATGCTGATATTTAGTGGTCTAATTTTAGTATTCAACATCAAAGGCGGTATCTTTTTTTTATTTTTTCTTAACGTTCCGACAATAGTTCTTTTCATTTGAATCATGTCTTTGACTAGTGGTATAGATGTGAAATAGTTATCCATCATAACGTTTCGGCCTGTATTCAAAATTGGTTGCGTTATTCGTTTTACTACAGAGCTTGCCGAGTTATCCAATTTAAATGGGCCTTAAGACTGTTTACCTGCATAAACTTCTAAGTTGCACGTATAAAACATTCTAGAATCTACTAAGGCCCATATCTTCAAACCATATTTTGCTGGTTTATTCGCGATATACTGCCTGAATTTGCACCGGCAACGAAAATTTTCCAGCATTTCATCGACTGTGCAGTATTCACCAACTTGATAGTTGTTTAGGCGTTTCTCTACAAATTGCTCGAATACTTGCCGAATTGGAGCTAAATTGTCATATTTCTTTCTTTCCACTCTGTCAGTTACGTTATCAAATCTAAGAGAGCGTAATAAAAGGTGAAATCTCTCTCTAGACATTGTAAGCTTGAAGCATTCTGGAGCCGTGTCATCGTCCGACCAGAGTTCCCGAGTGTTCAAATGTTGAGCCATTTTTATCCCAGCCATATATAATAGTCCAATGAGAGCATATATTTCTGTCTCATTTGTTGCACGACAATCCCTATCTCGCATATAATTTGGGGGTACCTTGTCTAGAAAAATATTTGTACAGTTCACAATATGTCGAATCATATCAGCCGGAAAAAATAACTCCCAGCATTCTCTTACAGATTTTGCATTTTTTGCAATGGAGGTGACACCGGGTAAATGACTAACAATATTATGTCTCGGAGTGCGAGTGTTAGAATAAGGCGAGTGGGCCAACCAGTGAGCTGTGCCATCTTTACCAATATAATGATGTTCTCCATCAAATTGAGGCTCTGTGTCAACTATCATATCATCATTTTCGTTATCACGATCTGATTCTTCTGTGTCTGTATTATGGTCACTGTATTCACTGACATTGTCACTCTCCATTTCATAATGATCTCCATCATCAAATAAATTTTCTGATTGCTGGTCAAGGGCTGGTTGAGTAGCCATCCATGTTGGTTGTGGATTTAATTCTGCATATTGTTGTCTTGCTAATTCGACAATTTTTTGAGTTCTACTCATTGCCATTATACTAAAAAAATAACATCGTCATTTTCACTAAAATAAAACATTTAGTACACGACTAAATACTAATAAATGCAATACTTACATAAATAAGGTTAGAAAAACACGTCAATGCTATAACTCGCGTAGTGAGAGAAACGTCAATAGGCAAAACAAAACACCAATGCCGGAACTAGCGCCGTGAGCGAAATGCTCACGCAGTCTGCAAGTGATTGACAAGTTCTTCCTAGAAATTGCTACAGACGACTAATTGGTGTTTAGGTTGAATTTATAAACAGAAGTGATACGTAAACTCAGCTAGAGGGCGCTTCGTTCCTATATCTCAACCCTCTTTAAAAATACAGCAATTCTGGCTTAAGCGTGAGCGAAATGCTTATAGGCGCGAGTTCTGCAGGGTTAAATCCAAGTGAATTCAACCAGATGACGAAGGATAACTGCATTTTCTGACTATCTTGTGGAAAATTATATTGGAGAAGAAGCATCTTTTCCACCCGAATTGTGGGCAGAGTACACTGCGACTATAGAATGAACTACAAACGCAAGCGAGTCTTTTCATTTAAGGTTCAATGGTAACTTCTATACCTATCATCCAAACATATTTTCCTTTATAGAAATTGTTAAACAATTTCAAACAGACTCTTACACAAAACTTCAAAGTTTAAACGAGGCGGTAAGAATACGACCTGCAGTGTGGAAAGGAATAGACTAAGTCAAAAGTAATATAGAGCGTCTTAACGCACAGGAAATCGCACGTTTTCATTTTGTAAAATGTGTATCGTACATGTACAGCAACCATTAGATTCAGAAAAGTATATGATGTATATGTATAGATAATTCTTTTAATAATAACATTTTAATAATTGTAAATGTTTAAATATGTAGAAATTTGTTTTAATCTTGTTACACGTCGATTTCGACCCTTGTATATTTTTAATATATATATTGTATATTGTATATATTTGTATATATTGTATATATTGTATATATTGTATATTTTTAATATCTATTCTGTTTATTTACTAATCTATCGTACTCCTAATTTCTTAAATTTAAATTACCTTATTTTGCATTATAGTTTGTTGGTTATTCTTGAACCACATTGTATATATCATAGGTTCACTACTTATGTTCGGATGACTAGTTTACACATTTATTAGATCTTTCATTAACGGCTCCTTATCTAACAAAGAAGTTGGTAAGGGCGCCAACATCCCCAAAAATTGAGTAAAACGGACGTAATCAGTTTCCGCCGATTCTAAAAGGACCGATTCGCTGAAAATTTCCACTCATTTGATTTCGACCACGAGGACGTAGTCTTTGCCCTTGTAAGCGACATGTGAAAAGGTAGTAATTATCTTAAGTATATTTTTGAAGACTACGATATAATTAGTCGTCATCGTCACCCGAAGAGATTTGTATATAAATTAAAAAATTATTATTTTTTTTCCTGTATTACGATATTGGTGTCATTCAATTAAATATAAATTTTGCCTTTTGCTTTTTCTTAATAGAACACTGCTACGTGTGCCCACGAGGACTAGTCTTGCGCCTACTAATGTATTACCTTTACTTATGAACTTACCCTATTTACCTCAATACATGATTGCACCGGAGATTTTTCGGCTAAAGACCAGCTCAGTTTAGAGGCGAGTGGAGGGGGGATCTTATATCTAAAGGGGCACCACCATGTTATTCCTTTGGCCGCGACAGAGAACGCAGACTCCGCGGTAATAAATTGAATAAATTCAGGTAACGTACAAATATAGATGTTCAATCAAATACATATCTCGCCAATTCAATCGAATATAAAAAAAAAAAAAGTTGAATGAATACAAAACAAACTATAATTAAATATTATCAAAGCGATCCTGACATTACAATAGGGATAGATATCTAAGTAACAAAAAAAAATATGGTTATGAGTAAAAGACTCACCCAGTATAATATATTAATAAAATAGTTGAAAATACAGAAAAAAGTAAAACAAGATGAAATTAAATGAAATGCACATAAAAGCATGTGGTTTAGATAAATTAACAAATATTCATACCACCAGATGGTATATATAAAAATGTGAAGGTCAACATTTGAACTGATTTGACCAATATTTAAAACAATTAAATTACTTAAAAATCTTAGTTATAAGAATTGCATCAATATTTTATCAAAGATCTTTCATAAACCTTACATCGATATTTACACACTTTGTATAGGCAATAATACCCTTAAAACACACACAAGTATTTAAACTAATGGTGAAAATTTCACTGGATAAAAGTTTATACCAAAATTTATCTATTAAGCTTTGTCGGCACTGTGTATGCAGAGATACTTTACTTATATAAAAAATAAATTGTTCAGTAAATTTTCTACTGATGATAATTACAGAAATTATATTATCAAAATTATTTCTAAATAAATTTTATGTTTCCACACAGTATACGAGTATGTAGCAATAAATCTTACTCAATGATTTTAATAAAATTGACTATTAAGTTGTTATAATTTTTTTCCCACTACGGAAAAAAAAGCATAATGGCAAATTTATTTTAGCTAAAGTGAATGACATTAAATATTTTTAATATACATATCAGAAAAAAAAAAACTCATTAATTAACACAAATTTTTATGATTCCATGCGACGCTGACGATTGATTGTATCGTTACGGGCTATTACCTTTCTTATGGCGTCTGCAGAGAAGAAGGAACAAAATGGACGTCTACCTCGTGTCCAGCATGCGTTGTTTGAATGAATTTTGTGGGTTAAAAAGCCTTACGAACTTGCTAGCCGTATTATAGAGGAAGAGAAAAAAAATATAAGAATAATGAAATACTCGAACTAATTAATGGAACCCAATCTCATCGAAATAACAATAAAATCTACCAAATATATTCTCGAAGACACTCACCTCGTATAAAACGTATTCAGGGTTACCACATGGACGATGTTCGCCTGACAAAGAATTTACATCTTTATGTATCCGTGTAACTACACGAGAAAATAAAGATAATACTATCACTCGTTACTTCCTAAAACCCAAGCTAGAAATGCAAACCCGCATTTGCGAACAGTATCACTGTATTATCCAATTCTAACTTATAAGATATTCTTTATCATCCAGGAACAACAACTTAGGCTTTATAACTGGAGCACAATAAATGAGAGCGAAACCCACTCCATGTCCAGTTTTATATGAAGCTGGATCTACGTCATTATAGAAAAATACATATTCGAAAGAGTATTCCAATTATCCCACATTTAATTAATTTCCAACAAGAAATTTGGTCATAAAGGAAGATCAATGATCAACTTCCACTTCTGAAGACCAAACATTAATTAGCTCATAAAAACCCATAAATAAATACTAATAACAGGTCGCTGTATATCTAACGAACCTTGGTACCGTTCACCAATAATAAATAATAAATGATTCTGTAGGCCTACATTTTAACAAAATTAAATGCCTAAACATTATTAAGGAAATTATATCTTCAAATATTCCGATAAATTACCAAGTCCCTATAAAAGCAATCTCAATGAAAATAAAACCAACTACCTTACGATACTTAAGTTACAATACAATTAACTGACAATAGTACGTATATAATAAAAGTTAATTATTAGGAATTAACCAGTACAATAAATATAATTAAATTTTAGGTATCGTACAGTCGAAGAGTAGTTATAATTATAGCAGTCCTAGTATAATGTACAGTGTTATCCAAAACTAACGAACGAACAAAATGCAGAATAAGGTAAACTAATTTTTAAGCAACTAAAGTAGTACGATAATTAGTAAATATTATATAGCTGAACTAAATTGTAGGAGGGTCGAATGTGAAGTATTACAACATATTTAACCGATTCCATTATTCAATTAGTTGTTTTATTACGTAAGAATAAGTTCTACATACACTGTGTGGAAACATAAATTTTGAGATTAATTAGGTAATATAGTCTTCTTCTTTAATTATTATAGTTGAAATTAATGAAAAGTCATTTTGTATTATAATTATTTTGGTATAAATTTTTGTACTTTGAAATTTACGCAATTAAATAATTCATTGTGTGTTAAATATAAATTAATTGTTGCATGTACAGTGTGTATCCATCTCTATAGGAGATTTATGAAAGATCTTTGATAAATTACTTATGCAATTTCTACCAAGATTATTACTTAATTTTATTGCTTTTCCATATTTGGCCAAATTATTTCAGACGTTGACCTTAAATTTTTTAATTAAACCTTATGAGTTATTTTTTTTAAATTTATCTGAAACACCTGTTTTTAGGTGCATATATTTTAACTTCACATATTAGTCAGTTTATTGTCTGCACTTTAAATTATTTCATTCATTTAATATACTGGGTGAGTCTTTTACTCCTCACCAGACATTACTTTGTTTATGGAGAAATTATATCGTCATTTGTAACGTAATTATTGCTTGGGTCAAATGCATATTTATAGCTTTTCTTTATTCATTAAAATCTAATCTTTTCTGAATCATTTTTAATATTTTATTGTAATGTGGTTAGCCAAGTTGGCATAACCTTTATTTTTGACATTATGGGGTACCATACCTATTTGTTTGTTGTGTTTATTTTGGTTTACAATAAATCCTCCATTGTTATTGTTTATTCTGTCGTTTTGTTGATACAAGTATATAAAACACGTAGATACCTTTGATTGATTCAATTTACCATCGACAGTGTCTATGTTCACTGATGAGCTAAAGAATATAAACATGGTGAGGCCCTCATATTAAATAAGCCTCCCCCCTGCCGCTCGCCTTTATAACTGAGTTGCTTTCTTTAGCTTAAGATCTCCGGGGCAATCATGCCATTGGGGCAAATTTATAGATCGAGGTAAGTGAGCAGGCGCAAGTCTATTGCTCATAGGGGCATATAGCAATCTCCGACAAGAAATTGCATATTTTTGTACATGTACAAAACTGTTTTTTTAATAACAATCTTTTCGAATTAACTTATTAAATTATTTTTGATATAAATTCATTTAAAATGTAGCCAGTTCGGAGTTGACTGCCCAATTTAAGAAGAGATTAACACGGAGGTAGATGGTGTCGAGTTCGGTTATGCCCCGCGTTAATATATTTAGTATTGGAGCCGAGTTCGGTCCTCGGTGCTGAATTTGTATGCGCCTCCGAATTTATAGCACGCAAACTTATTTCTTAATTAAATTGATTTAAGGATTAGAAAATAAGGATATTGTAAATATTTTTTTGTTTATATAGAATTTTATTAGAAAAAGTAAATAATTAATAGCACAACAATAATAAAGCGCACATTACATATCTCCTATTTTTATAAAAAGTAAAGATTTAAGCTAATAATCGTTATTTAATAACTTCTTAATACACCTACGTTGAAGCATTGAAGGTAATTAACAGATCGTCAACGTTCTTATTTCTGTTCGACCACTGATAATAAATTAGGAAGAATATTGCTACTATGGCGAATCCAGCGAAAAAAGTAATGTATAATACGACATCTCTTTGAAATAGAGTATTTTTAACAGCTTGCATGTTATCTTGTGAATAATGTTTCTGATTAAAACTAGTTTCATTTAAAAAATTCTGCAGTTTGTCGAATTCTTTCTTCATATCATCCTGCCCCCTAACCAAAAGAGACAGATATTCTACTTTCAAGACTGTTGAATCTGAAACGGCCTCAATTTCATATTGACTTTTATCTTCACACTTTATTCCGAATATATTCGTAATGTTGTATGCATTTCCTGTCACTAATTTGTCATAATAGTTTCTTTGTATTTTTGCTAATGCAACACATTCAAACAGGTTATCGTCTAGATTTACGAGTAGGTTGTTTTGTGAACTGAATGAAATTTTGAAGGAAGTCAGATGATTGCCATTAAGGTATAATTTTTCAATTTGTTTATTTTCTATAAATGACATTTTTGGTATGTATGTGAGGTAGTTCCAACTCAAGTCCAAAATTTTCAGCTGCCGCAATGGCATAAATATTCCAACAGTAATTCGATTCAGTGATGTGCACGACAGATTCAATTCCCTTAAAAGTTCATTATTACGAAATAGATTTGGAGCTAAGTCGACTACTCCGAACAAACGATTATGAGCCAAATTTAAGATCTCCAATGTTGTCAAATTACTTAAATTTTCTCTGCTAATATATTCTAATTTGTTATCGCTAATATCTAGAGTTACCACGGGTGAGTTATTGAATATGTAGTTCTTTATATTATTTCCGGACATTTTCAATGTTACCAATTGGGTACAATTAACAATCTCCAAATTCTCAATTTTATTTCCAGATAAATTCAATGAGGTTAATGAATCACACCTAATCGTAGTGCATGACACATTAGAATTTTTATTATCGTTTACGCCAAGAGGATTTACTTTAAAGCAGCCTATTTTGTTTCCAGCCAGGTTTAATATTTTAAGATTTGTTAAATTTTTGAATTTTTCTCCAAAAAGAAATTTTATATTGTTTCGGGACAGATCCAACGTTTCTAATTTCGAGCAATTACCGAATTCAAAGTTGTCTATTTGATTCTTGGAAACGTCCAGTTTTATTAACGGCTCACAATTAATAAACGCGCATGGCGGTTCAGAACTTTGATCGTCAATTCTGATCAAGGAAGTAGTTTTCAAACAAGATATTTTGTTTCGCGCCAAGTATATCTCTTCAAGGTTCATCAGATTGTTGAATACTCCATACGGCAAATCTGTTATGCTGTTACCACTTAAATCTAAATATTTGAAGCTGCTTAGATTGTAGAAAGCACCAGGTTCTATGAAACTTAAATTACTGTTACTCATATTTAGATATGTTGCATTGATTCCCTCATCGATTGGTTTAGTTTTCTCTTTATCTTCATCTGACTTAGGTGAATCGGTGGTACATTTGAGTTTCCTAGGAGGACTTTCAAGGCAAAGGTCCCAACGAAGCACTCCAGCGCAGAATTCCAGATCCGGAACGTAGTTGCATTCCTCCAAGGAGAAGCCTATTGTCGTTATTATGATTATAATGAAATGTATTACTTCGTGGAGCTTCATTCCTGCAACAAATACCAATCTACAGTATTTATATGGTGCCCGTAGTTATATGAATATACAAACAATTAATTAATGAAATTTGATCTAGTTTTAGTGAACATTATGTTTTAAATATTGTCAAAAATCAGCGTATATAATAACAGTAATAATGTCTTTACCACATCTTGACACTGAAACACTTGATAGACAAAACAAGAAGAACGGATACGGAGCTTTACTTAGCGTTTATATATACATATGGAGAAGGCATTCGACAGGGTATCACGAAAGGCTGTCTGGGAGGAGCTAATACGCGGAAAAGTAAGTGAAAAACTAATAAGAGGAATACAAAGTCTGTACGAAAATAATAAGAGCTACGTAAGGAAAAATGCAATCGGAAACTTTTGACATAAGCGATGGTTTAAGACAAGGAGGTGTATTGAGCTCAACACTATTCATACTGGTATTGGATGACGCCATTAAAATGGCACAACCAGGACCCGTAAAGTACACATAGGCTACAGACAACTAAAAGCGGTTTACTTTTCGGAGTGGGCACTCGCAGACGATCTCTTGATAGCTGCACCTGCTGAAAAGAACCTGCAAACAAACCTCAAGATATGGGAAGAAGAACTTCTGGAAAAGAACCAAGTAATTAATAAGACTAAATCCAGCCAGTCAATGAATACAAATATCTAGGAGTAACACTTGAAAGAGAGGGAAGTTTGGAAAACTAAATAAAAGAAAGAATAAACAACACAACAAAGGTATATCACACTCTAAATAGAGCATTAATAAGGAAAAGAGAACGGAAGTGAAAGCTGGTTGTTGAACGCCGCACAGAGGAGTAGCTTACAAGCCATTGACATGAAGTACCTCCGTGCAGCCAAAGGAATTACACGCAGGGGCAAAATCAGAAACGACGACGTAAGAGGGGTATTGGGGATCGAGTCCATATTAAATGTCATTGAAATGAATCAGCTGAAATGGTTTGGCCACCTAATCCAAATAACGGAAGACCGACAGGTGCAACGTATATGGATAACAAAAATACAAGAACAAAGGAGAAGAGGAAGACCAAAAAATCATGCGACAACGAAGTAGCCGGGATACTAAAGAAGAGAAATAAAAGCTGGTGAGAAGCGACAGCACTGGCCAAGAACAGGAAAGCATGAACTAAGTTTGTGCACCGGCATTTATAACATAGGACTGAGTATTCACTTTACGTACACCTTACACCTCAGAGTAAAATGTTATTGATTATATATGTATGTCTTTATACATTAACAATTCCTTTGCGATAGATTTATGTCCCCCATTTCCAGTTTTTATCACCTAATTTTACATTTTACCCGTATAAGCTGTGGTTTTTCTAATATATCAATTTTTCATTCTTTTTTCTCTTCATGTTTCTGCTATCCTACACCCGGGCCCTTTTTAGCTTTTGCCTATGTCCCGTATGTACATTTTGCTTGTTAATATGATCGGTTGCAAAATCTCCAGTTGGAAGAAATACTAAATTCGAGACTTTAACTATTTGCCATTTCGTTTTTACGAATTCTAATCATTGTACATAATTGTTGTGCAGAAAAGAATAAATAACTTAAAAATAAAAATGCTTTATACATTAAACTATAGTCTCACAAAATGAGATATATTTATTTGCAACAAACAAGTAACATTTTATAAAAATTGTTAAAAGTGGCCACCACCTTGTTCGAGACATTTCTTACATCGTCTTCTAATAGAGGAGAAAACGTTTTGTACTATCATATCGTCGATTTCGTTAATTCTTTCAGCAATTCTGATTTGAAGGTCTGCAAGGTCAGGTATCTGTATCCGAAAAATTGAGTTCTTTAGAAAAGGCCACAGAAAAAAATCACAGGGAGTAAGATTTATTTCTTCTTCGTTAAGCTGTTCAATAAATGGCATAATAATTTCTTGTCGATATCTTTCTCCTGTTAAGGTACCGTTAATGAAAATAGGGCCAATGATTTTCCTTCGACTAATCGCGCACCATATACCAATTTTCTGTGAATGAAGTGAGGTTTCAACATAAAGTCATGTGGTTTCTCAGTATTCCACATCCTTATATTTTGTGAGTTAAAATATCCATTTAGATAAAACCATGATTCATCAGAAAAAGAAGTTTTGTCAAGAAAGTCATTATCAGAATTATTTAAGAACCACCGACAAAAAGTTGATCTTCTAGGATAGTCAATTTTTTGGATTTTCTAATAACAGATCATGCGATATGGAAATAAATGTCTTTTTTTCAAAATTGTATGGCAAGTGCCCATTGATACACCCAATCGTTGAGATAATACTGGTATGGAAGTTCCTGGTATATCATTCATAATTTGCGTTACGTCGTTAGGTAACCTAAGTAAGTTAAGTAAGTTCCGTACGTTTTTTCGGCCGACCACTGCCTTTTTTCCGTATAACACTCCCTGTTTCTCGGAAAACCTTAGTGCAATAACTGTGTACCGAAAACTATCAATATCAAAGACGAAGTTTGGAAACATATTTCTAAATTCCTCTAAGCATTCTTCAAGAAAATAGTGTCACTGTCCGTTATTCTTACGTCCGTTCTGAAAATAAGATTCAACCATGAATGATTTGTGTTGAATAGAGAAAACCATTTTACATTACAAAGCAATTTAAAATAATTCCAACTAAGCATACATCAGAGTAAATAGTCTGTCAAATTGACAACTGATGCAAATGTAAATAGTATCGGGTGTCCGTTTAATAGTAAAGCTGACAGTTTGTGTCAAATTTTGTTTAAGTTAGCGTTACTGCACTTGAGCTCGACCGCAGCAATTAACATTACCGCATAGGACAATCAATTTTGACGTAAATATAAAAATTGATGAAATCAAACACAATCACCTTACTTTTCGAAATGTTTATTGCCAATATTTGTAATTACAATTATTTAAGAAAATGGGATAGATTAGCGCGCATTTGAAACATAAAATGTGAATAATGAAAGCTAACGAAAATCGACCATGTACGACTATAGCAAAAGATGCCAAACACCAATTGACAATAAACTATAATTCTCAGTGTGGCAAATACAAAACAAAGAAATTTCCAAAATTTGACAAGCGTCAGCCAAACAGACACCCGATACAAGTTACGACGAACATTTTTATTGTCATGGACTACTAGAGGTAAAATTTATTTGAACGCACATTACCATAAGACACAGAATCACACACATAATGATTTCCAGTCTAAGCATCCTTGATAAGTTAAATGTTACTTTTATGTCAAAGTGACAATAGTTAGTGCTATGCAAAACGAATATAAAATTCAATAACCATGCCCTTTAGTGAAATAGAAAAAGCGTTTATTTTAGAATCTTATTCTAAGTCATACGGAATAGGACGAAATGGTGGACCCAGTTTGCAATTTGTATCTGCTCGCATCGAAGAACATTTCAACAAATGTTCACCAATAAAGCGCTCTATATTATTGCGGTACGAAAATTTAGAAATGTCGTTTAGGTCGAAAGAAAAGTTCCAGAAACAACGAGAATATGAGTCGGATTTTCGATAAGATTTTACAGTCTCCTGAAAAAAAGCCAGCGACGAATAGCGAAAGAGCTTAATTTTAGTAGATCATCTGTACCACACGTTGAAAAGGAATTAGAGGCGCATTCTTACCGTGTAAAAGTCATTAGAAGGTTGCGTTAAGCTGACTAAGGAGAGAATAAAATTTTGCGCCAGAACGTTAGCTATGGAATACGAAAATGAAAACTTTATTTCGAACATTTGGTTCAGCGATGAATCACATGTATTGTTATCAGGATTTCTCAACAAGCAAACAGCCCGATAGCCAGGTTTTGAGAAGCCGCAGGAATTTATTGAAAGGTCTCATTATCCCCAAAAAATAACCGTAAGGTGTGCTGTTTCTGGGCATGTAATAATTAGCTCATACTTTGTAAAGGATGAACATGGTAGGTGTGTAACAGTTAACCAGCAAAGTTACAGGGAAACAATTGGGACTCCTTTTTACGAGGACCTAAGACGGTTTTGCCGTGCGAGAAATTTGCGTATTGGATCTCAGTTGTTTTAGCAAGACTGTGCTACTGGGCATACTGCTAATGAAACATTGCTCTTTCTGCAACGGTACTTTCCTGGATGTCTCATCTCCAGGGGAACCGATTATCCGATTATCCCTCGAACTCACCAGATCTTACACCTCCTGATGCTTTTTTTAGGGCAATCCTCAAACCAGGATCCAGTGCCTCAGGATATTGAGGAATTGATAAATAAAATTCGGCAAGTGTTGGCTGACATACCACTTTCTGCTGTTAGGGGAATGTTCAGTAACTTGCGGGACTGATACGAAAATTGCCTTCAAGTACAAGGAGAACATCTCAAACATACCAGCAATTCAAATTTCTTTATCATAACAAATTATGTAATACTAGAAATATATTTTTAAGTTTCGGTATACTTTATTCTGGGACATACTGTAGTTAAATGTAATTATAATTTGTTTCTATAATTTAAATACTATTCAATCTAAAAAAAGTCGTTTGTGTGTTTTAACGGAAAAATAAAAATGTCTTAATATTAAAAAATTAGTATTTATTTTTGAAAAGTTGATTTTTAGTATATATTTAAGTGCATATTTCTGAATGTTTTTGGTTTATATTTGCATGCACATTTTGAAGTTTTTTGGTGCATAATTATCATGATTATCTTGTGGCCCCCGATATTTAGCAAACAAAACTATCATAATCCATTTTGTTGGTTTTATTTCATTACTTTGCTAATTTTAAAACTGCCGTTGAAAATTATGTGTCATTAACTAAATAATTTAACTTACTGAATATGTGTATGTTAGGGGTCATTTCGCAAGTCGTTGGTAATATTCGTGTTGATCTCAAAACATATTATATTAAGTTAACATAGTAATAGCGAGACTGAATGGGATGGAAGGAATGACAGTATTTAAAATGTAACAATTGTATATATTGAACTTGACCTACATTTGTGTTTACAGAGATATTTATACGCTTAAATAAAATATCAACAATATAAACTAGTAAATATTATTCACATTACTATAAAATATAGGTAGCAACTATTCGAAATTCTATTAAAACTTATAAGAAACTAAAGGAAAAAATATTTTTAATAATATAAAATATTTAAAAAAGGTATATAACCCCTTACCACAATTATTAGTCGTATCCTAAATACGTGTTTCGACAACTAAGTTGTCATCATCAGTAGGTAAAAACTACTAATTAAAAGTCGCACATGGGGCACAGTAAAGTAAGAAAAACGCTTCCGCACAACTACTATACACTGCATCCCCGTGAAGAGTCTTCACTGAAGAGTCTACTGATGATGACAACTTAGTTGTCGAAATACGTATTTAGGATACGACTAATAATTGTGGTAAGGGGTTATATACCTTTTTTAAATTTTTATTTAACCACAGTCTCCATTGAAAGAATTTTTATAAAATATTATTAAAAATCGCGTGCAGAACACAATACAAGTTCACATATTTCTAAAGGCATCCATCCAGAGACGGAGATACGTATTTCTTCTTAATACAGAATCATCGGTACGCCCCTGCTGGAGAGATGCATTTATAAACATAACAAGTTCGCCATCTCCCAGAAATTATTAATTAAGCGCAGCCCATTGACAACACGCCAAAGCAACAAAACACTGCCTCAATGCATTTGTTATTGAGGCCGTTCCAACGGGTCTAATTTCTGTGTATGTGTTTGTGATGCTAAGTGACGTTTTACGTGCGATTTCTTGGAATTTTTTAACGATATTTTACAGACTTTGCTACAAATTTCGACATCACTGGCCATGGACATACAATCAGTTTGACGCTTAATCCAACTCGCCATTGTTTCACGATGCCATTCTCGACGTTGTTCCATATCATATCTTAAATAATAATTTAGACAATGTTCTAGATCTAAATAAATGAAAATTAAAAATATAAGCATAAGTTATTGAAACATAAGGAAATTCACTGGGTACTTACGTCAAAATAATTAGGAGAAATAGATTCGATGAAACGATATTAAACAGGATCTATTACAAAAATTACGAAGTATGTAAATATGTATTTAACAGATAAAACAATGAAAATAAGACACTAACTCACCGTACATTATTTATCCTACGAGATATAAACTAATAAATAAAATAAATTATAAAAACTCCTCCTGCTTCTATCTACGCCCATGAAGAAAGGAATTTAACTGTAAAATTGAAGTAATTACGTCACAATTCAACGACAAAAAGCAAGATGTGCGATTAACCGAATGAATAGCGCTATTCGGCCTCTCATGTCCGGTCTCTAGTCATTACGCAAAGAATTCTTGCTTCCTTACCGTTGTTGAGAACAAACTCCCAACCTTGCTTAGGATCTTGTGAGATAGATTCCTCAATACCTCGTATTCAAGCACTATGTGAATGGTTTATTAGAATCTTGCACTCTTCCCTGACTCGTTTAAATCAGTTATAACAATAAATTGTTTTGTATTTCTTATAATAGTTTTCATGTGTATTATGTTAGCTATGTACACTTTACAACATTATTGTAAAATCATGGTAGAAAACAACGTTTACTAGGTCCTTTAGTGAAAGTGGGAACTGTAGAAACAAGCATGTGTATAATATGTCATAAAATATTGAACAAGCTTTTCTAACATCATTAAACCTTGTCGATCAATCCACACACGAACAAACTATACAGTACATGATAGCTACCTGTTCGGGCTTGATGAACCAATGTTATTGTTGTATCCGGTTTCTGGGGATGATGCTTCAACCCCAGTTACTAGAATCTTGCTTCACTGTTTACAGGTTGTAAGGCCGTATTCACTTAACTTTTTAAATCTTCGGTGACTCTTTGTTAAATGAATAAATGTACGTTTCATCTAAGTGCGTTTATTTACATTTATTTTGGATATACAACGACTTATACTAACATAAAACTGCTGTTGAGAGTGGTGCCTCTCTTCTTAAAATATGATTGTTATATTGATATTTAAAGTAAGACTGCATGTCTTGTTGTTGATTTGCTTTTGAAGTAGGTAAAAATTGTTATATGCCCCCATGAGCACTAGTCTTGCGCCTACTTACGTAATATCTACTGCTTATGACTTACTCAATTTACCTCAATACATTATTGCCCCGGAGATCATTTGGCTAAAGACCAGCTCAGTTTAGAGGCGAGTGGAAGGGGAGTTTTTATATCTTTAAGGGCGCCACAATGTTTATACCTTTCGCCGTAACAGAGAACACAGACTCTGCCGATAGTAAATTGAATAAATCTAGGTAGTTACGTGTATCGTTGTTTCACCAAATAAAACAACCAAGTTCAAGACAATAACAATAAGGATTTATTAAAACCCAATGTAAAGATAAAACAAAAAAGAATATAAAGGGATTTCGTACAGAATGTCAAAATAACACGGTTACACCAACTTGGCTAACCACGTCACAATAAATATTTGAGTGATTCAGAAAATATTTAATGTTTAATGAATAAAAAAAAATATAGTTAAATATGACCAAAGCGATAATGACATTAACAAGTGATATTTATCTTAATAACAAAATAAATTTTGGCCATGAGTAAAAGACTCACCCAGTGTACTATATATTGCATCAATAATTTACCAAAGATCTTTAATAAACCTTACATAGATATTTACACACATTGCATATGCAATATTTCCTTACATAACACACAATAGATTATTTAACCCTAAACAACCCAGAAGTGTCTGTCGGACACATTTTTAAATTAATTAACGTACTGTATCTAAAGTATATACTTTATCACAAAATGGTTTTAAGTATTTTATCCTCTTTTCTCTGTGATTTAGATTCAGTCATCTACATTCTCTAAAAATAAGTTGTTCATTTGTTTTTAACAATATTTCAAAAAAGTAACGTATCAACTCAGTTGTGTCTGTTGGACACTCATAAGATAGTAACACAGATTTGCCGGTTTGAACCGGTCAAATCTGGAATGTAACAGATGTTTTGCGTTGCAGTTGATTTCGTTTGTGGTATATGCGTTTGTAAGCGTGCAGTGTCTCGTACTTGGTGTTGTGTGTAATTGAACAATCAAATACAAGGTAATTACTAAAATTTTTAGTTTTTATTGTAGCTTTTCAATTAAATTTTTCTTAGATATTGTAAAATGGCTAAATGTAAAGCTTTGACTGATGAAGAAATTCGGCGTGCTTTAGAAGATAGTGACGATGAAAACTATGTATTCAGAGAAACTAATGACAATGGAGGTGAAGAATTCGTTGTAGACAGCGCTTCTGAAAGTGAAGATGATTTGACAGAAACTGCGTCTGAGATCGATGATGAACAATCATACAACGAGGAGGAAGAAACAATTCAAGAAGAGGAAAGAACAAATCCAAATAATTTAGACAATGAATACGTGGCTAAAGATGGAACTATTTGGAAAGCACAGCCGGATAAAGCCGGTAGAACTCCACAGCATAATTTAATTCGTGGTGGTATTCATAAGGTGATTCTTCCTCCAGGACAAATAATTGATGACCCTATTGATTGTTTCAATTTATTTTTCAATCGATTTTACTAGATCTTATTGTAAAACATACCAATGCCGAAGCTACAAGAGCAGTAAATAATAAATGGAAAGCAATTGACACAATAGAGTTACAAGCCTTCTTAGGTCTATTGATAACTGCAGGTGTAAATAAACAGAGTAAAGTAGATTTTAGAGAGTACTGGGACCCAGTATTTGGCAATCCAATATTTCGCGCTACGATGGGTAAAAATAGATTTGCAGCGATCCAACGTTTTTTACGATTTGACGATAAGACTACTAGATCACTGAGAAAGTCAAAAGATAAACTGGCTCCTATTAGAGAGCTTTGGAAAGACATAAACAATAACCTCCGAAAATATTACCTACCAGGAGAAAATCTGACAATCGACAAACAGCTGATTCCTTTTCGTGGACGAGTATCTTTCAAACAGTATATTCCCAGTAAACCTGATAAGTACGGAATGAAGATGTGGTGGATTTGTGACAGCAGAACAAGTTATCCTTTATCTGGAATACCATATCTTGGAAAAGATCGAACAAGAGCAGAAAATTTAGCTCAAATTGTTGTAACCAAGTTGTCTGAACCTTATTACGGAACAAATAGAAATATAACATTTGATAACTATTTTACGAGCCTAGAAGTTGCAAAATCTTAGCTTCAAAACGGGTTGACAATAGTTGGTACTATAAGAAAAAACAAGCGTTGCATACCTAAAGATTTTCAGCCGAACAGATCACGCGACGTTGAAACTAATATCTTCGGATTTTGTAAAAAAAGGACATTAGTTTCGTATGTGCCAAAAAAAAAACCGTGCTGTTATTTTTCTGTCTACTATGCACCATTCTAATAAAGTAGATGTTGAAAACAAAAACAAATCTGAAATAAATCTATACTACAATGCTACAAAAGGTGGTGTAGATACACTAGATCAAATGGTTCATGAATACACGGTTCGACGCAAAACAAATAGGTGGCCAGTTGCTTTTTTTCAAAACATTTTAGACGTTGTTGGGATTGCATCACTAATTATATGGAAAAATTTGAATCCTACTTGGAAACAACGCAATCATAATTCGCAAAGAAAAATTTTTTTGAGGGAAATTGCAACTCAGTTGGTGAAGCTTCATGTACTAAGACGAGGAAAAAAGGACTAACAAAGTACCACCTTGTTGCCATACAAGACGTTGCAGGAACTAGTCAACAATCAAATGAAATTCAATCGAACGAATCTGTCAAGAGAAAAACACGTTGTCATATTTGCCCGTCAAAAATATCAAGAAATTCAAAACAGTGTTGTGATATTTGTAAACTTAATGTGTGTTCTGAACATTCTACTAAAAAAAATGTATGTATTAAATGTTCACGTAAATAAATATATATTGTCAATTTGTCGTAAAAATGTGTAATTACAAAATGACATTTGTTCATAATATATAAAATATTCCATTAAAAAAAAAAATTACAAAACTGCAATGTGTCTAACGGACACTACTGGTAAGTTACGTTGCAATTGCATACCGGTTTGTTAAGGGTTAAATGCGTATGGTCAAATTTATACTAAAACTAAATTTATTAAGTTTTGTCCACACTGTATATATGCATAGATATATTAATTATGATAAAAAATATGAACTGTTCAGTAATTTTACTGATAATAATTACAGAAATTTTATTACTCAAATTAGTTCCAAAATTTATGTTTTCACGCCGTATATGTAGAAATTATATGTAAAAATTAATTAATAGTGACTTTGTTAGATTCTTTCCTTTCTTAAGAAAATTACATAAAGCAAATGATACATATATATATATATATATAAGCAAATTGATATATTATGTAAAAAGGATGCACTAAGTAAATCAAGTATAAAACTAACCACGTCACAATGAAATTTATGATATTATCCAGACAAAAACGTGCTTAACAGTCTTATTACGGAATTAAAAAAATTAATACAAATTATAATTAATATATACAAAACCGGAATCACATGGTTTCGTTAGAGCGTTTGAATTGAACCAATTACAGTCGTTATCACTAGAATTAAATTACTTCTACCTTGGATGCCTCACTAACTTATTGAAATTTTCCACGTGATAGATACAATCGAAAGTTCTAATCATCGGCATGAAAATTTGGCCCTTCCAACGCTAATTTGCGGCTTGAGATTTGACCATACAATTCCTATCTAGATATAAGTAACAGAAACAAAATAATTGAGCTAAACAATGCCTTTTCCACAAAACTAACGAATCTGCGTACTCACAATGTGTCAGTAACGGAGGTTAACTATAATGAATCTTCCACATGTATCGAAAAAAATTGTAATCCTAAATCATCCGTTTCCAGAACGCATGACAAGCAACAATAGACACTTGTCTACGTATGGATATATAATTCACAGAAGATTTCTTAATTCGTTTTAAACGAACCCTTACACATGGGCTTAAATTGAAATCTCTGTTAGACTACCATTTCTCTACACACCAGCAGAGAGAGTTAATACCACACCAACACACGAGAACAAATCGAATAGGCCGAAGAATCTACGTGTTCGCCTTTTTAAACAGACAAAATTACAACGTCATACGGCAAAAAAAAATACATATTTTATACTGCTTATTTAATTATAAACCAAAACATGAATCGAAAGCTAACAGAACCCTAATACGAAACTCACTACTAATTCAATTAACTATTAATAGGAAGAATAATTTTTAATTAAAATAAACCATACCAGGTATCTGTTAATTTATTCGATAAAGGTCGCATTATCTCCCGATGCAAATTTAAATTCCCACAAATAAATTAATGACCACAATTAAAACTTATGCACAAGCAACATAAGCAGAAAGTCCCATAATTAATTACGATCCATTCCACAAGGCAAGATTACATTAAAACGCCTTTAAGGAAATTTAAAATATGCCATCCATGACTTGCAAGATTCCTTCAGTTAAATATGCGCAATCGTCTTGACATAAAAGAACTACTTAACCTGACTTTTGTAATCAATAATCGAAAAAATGAATTTAAATCAACTAAAAAACTAAAAAAAAACAAAAAACAAAAGGCCTATAATGTCCAATATGAATAAGGTATTTAGAGAATGCTATATTCTTAAACCTCTAATGCGACATAACTTGCAGAATACTCAGATTCCATAAGTGAACTAGAAAAATTAACAAGTTATATGATGTCCTATTAAATCAAACGTTAATGGAAATTAACCCAAGTGCCGTTACGATATTTAAAGGAGAGGCCTAAGTTACAATAGTAACAATTAATTGGCAGTAGTACTTATATAAACAAATTAATTATTAAGGAATCAAAACAGTACAAGAAATATATAATTTTAGGTACCGAAAAAGTTAAGAAATCATTACTGAAAGATCTAATAACTGGGAATTAGGAATAAACTGAGTGAATCTTTTAGGTATACCTAATTATTCAAAAATGACTAACAACCAAAATACAAAAATAAAGTAATTGAAATTTTAAGAATTCACGTACTACGAAAGAGTAGTAATAAAATATATCAGAAACCTAGTATAAATACCCTGTGGTTCAAAAATAACCAACAAACTAAAATGGAAACTGAGGTAATTTAAACTTAAGCAATTCAAGTAGTACGATAATTAGTAAATAAAATAAAGCTGATACTAAACTGTACAAGGGTCGAAATTGACACATAACAAATTACATTAGTACCTCTTCACTATTACATATTAACATATGCGGATTGGTTGTACAGTGTATTGTTTGACGTCATAACAGGGAACTTTTGGGTTATTACTTCGGGGAAATTGCGCCTACAAGCAATAATGTCCAAGATTTACGATAGTTTCTTAAAAATCTAATTTTAACTAATAAATAATAAAATATCATTACTAATTAATAGAGAACGGATGCAATTTCCATAAAACGCAATCGGCAATTGGAATTGTGTTTAACGTCGCTCAGTACATCCCGGCGTAATTCAATGAAGTATTTGTTTGACTTACTCGGCCACCTGGTCACGCAGCGATAACAATGGACAACCCAGCTATTGTATTCGGAGAATATAGTGTTTTCAGTGGTGTCGTGTACGTAGATAAAATAAATAAGTTTATCGTATTTCGTAAGAGAAATAGCACGTACATTCCTTTTCTTTTCATTTAAGCAACATCTTCCAATTATTTTCACGTAAGTGTGCATAAAATTTCGTTATTTAATTTCGTTTATTTGGATCTAGAATATTCTTACTTTTTCAGACAATGGAAGAGCGTCGAGAATGGCATCGTGAAACAATGGCGAGTTGGATTGAGGGCCATACTGATTGTATGTACATTGCCAGTGATT
This sequence comes from Melolontha melolontha, assembly GCA_935421215.2. NCBI lineage: Eukaryota > Metazoa > Arthropoda > Insecta > Coleoptera > Scarabaeidae > Melolontha > Melolontha melolontha. The sequence goes on from OW285242.1 coordinate 53,576,266, forward strand.
CCGAAATTTATTGTGAAATGTGTGAAACGTTATTGAAAAATTGCAATAAATCAACCGTAAAACGTCACGTAGGATCGTTAAAGCACGAAAAAAAATTGAACCCGTTGGAATCTGACAATTTTGACGAAGAACTCTGTGAAACTTGTATGGCAGCTAATATTCCATTATTTAAATTGAACAATCCAATTTTGAAGACATTTCTGAAAAAATATACTGGTCGAAATGTTCCTGATGAATCAACTTTACGCAAATATTATGTTTCTAGGTGCTATACGAGAACAGTAGAACGCATTAGGAGCCATCTTTTAAATCAATACATATGGATATGCGCCGACGAAACGGTGGATATGTTAGGACGCTGTGTGGTAAATGTTGTAGCTAGTGTACTACATCAAACTATTCCCTATAACTCATATGTAATAGCAACAAGTGTTATAAATAGAGTTGATGCGGAAACAGTTGCTGAAACCATTAAGGAGAATATGCAAAAAATGCTTCATTCGGACGCCACGTACAAAGAAAAAATACTTTTATTTGTCAGTGATAGTGCTGCGTATATGTTAAAAACAGGCAGACTATTGAAGAAAACATATCCTAATATGCTGCATATTACTTGTGTAGCACATGCTCTCCACAGAATCTGTGAATATATCAGAGACACTTTTCCGGAAGTTGATAGACTTGTATCAGCTTTTAAAAAGTTTTCAGAAAAGCACCATTGAGAGTAGCTCTTTTCAGGGAAGAATTTCCATCTCTGTCACTGCCTCCCATTCCAGTAATAACTAGATGGGGAACATGGCTGGAAGCTACTAGTTATTATGCTGAGAATTTCGATAGTCTAAAACATTTCGTAACACTGCTAAAGGAGGGTGCTAGAAGTATTGTTGAGTGCAAGTAGCTCACACAAATCCCAAATTTAAAAAATCTGTTGTACTTTCTTCACGGAAAATTGCCAAAACTAATCACTTATTTTGAAAATCGAAATCTCAAATTAAATGACGGATTAACCACATTAGATGTGGCTGTTAATAATTTGAAAAGTATTCCAAGTGACTTCGGATGTTGCCTTCGGCAAAAGTTTGAAGCAATTCTTAATAGAAATCCAGATTTAATTACATTGCAGCAATTATGTATGGAGACAATTCACAAAATCTAACTGCTAAATATGAAGAAATAAAAGAATATTTCCAGTATGCACCTATAACCAGTTGCGATGTAGAAAGGACGTTTTCTATTTATAAGGATGTACTTAATTCAAAGAGAACAAAATTGACAGAAGAAAACCTTGACAACTTGAGAACATATGCGCATATACGTTTCCAAAATTAGATGAAAATATGCAGAACCTTTATTGAAATATGCAAAAATATGTAAAGTTTAAGTAATTGTTACACAAGTAAATTATTGTCAAAATATTAAATAATGTCAATATAAATTGAGAGATACCACAAATATGTACCATATCAATAACTTCTTCAAAATTTTACAAAATACATGTATAAAAATAAGTAAGCTAAACAATATAACTGTTGGTATTTATATTTGCGATAATTTTGACTACTTTTACATGTGTCTACGAATTGTCACTTGGTGTTTGTTTTGTACTTGAATTGTAGTTTTTATTTTTATTATTTACTATTATTTTTTAACAGTGCCTTATACATGTAACTATTTTATGGTACACTGTATGTTCAGGGTTGGCCATTTAATGTTGCGGTTTTTGAAGTCATATTAAACATACAAAACATTCATTTAAAAAAATGATTTATTTGTGCAATTAAACAACAAAATCTGCGGTTTAATAAATCAGATTTTCGAAGTGAGAGCCTCGAGCAACGATAACATTTCGCAGCCTCTTCTCAAATTCTCCACAAACTGCCTGAAGTGTGGCGTACGGTATCGCTTCTATTCGCTGCCGTATTGCCATTTCAATGTAATCCATGGTGTCTATACCATCGCGATATACCGTATCTTTTAATGATCCCCACAGGTAGAAATCGCAAGGGTTGAGGTCTGGACTATATGGTGGTCATGTTATCCCTCCGCCTGTAAACTGTTGAGCGTCAAGACCAATGATTCTGTTACCGAAATGTTCTTCAAGAATGTTGAAAACTTCTTCCGTGCGATGCGGACGAGCCCCGTCTTGCATAAACCATGCATTCTCTACCATATTTAATCCATGCGCCACGGGAATAAAAGACTCATTAAGCATTTCACAATATTTTTGCGAAGTAACGGTTCCATTGACAATCACGGGACCGATAATTCCTGCCGACGAGATAGCACACCATACAGTCAACCGTCGAGGGTGAAGAGGACGAACAATTGTTAGATGTGGATTTTCTGTTCCCCAATGTCTCCAATTTTGCTTATTCACATAACCGGATACATCGAAATGTGACTCATCCGACCACCACACTCGTTCGAATGACATACTGCCATTTTCAATGCGTTCGATGATTTCGTTCGCAAAATTGTAGCGTCGCTCCATATCAAATGGTCTCAACGGCTGATCGATCTGGATTTTGTATGCTTTCATCTTTAGATCTTGCTTTAGGATCCGCCTTAGTGTTGTACGGGGTATTTCAAGTTCTTGAGATGCTCTTGAGGTCGATGTTGAAGGTTGAGCTGTAAAGTGCTCCCGTACTCGTTCTATGGTTTCCGGTACCCGGATGGTCTTTTGACGTTCTCTAACAGTTGATCTTTCGTCTGCGGCAGATGCTGTTGCTTCAAATTTCACTACAATCCTAAGATATTGTCGGATTAGTAGACATGGAGACACGATAACGAATACTTTGTTACTTTTCTAAATTTATCTTTTTTTCCTTACCTTTTCATAGTGTTTTCCGTTGGTGCGTTATTTCTCCCGAATAGAGTACGCAAGTGTCTTGCCGTAGCTGCAAAAGATTCACCATTTCTATTATAATATTTTATTAATTCCACACGCACTTCCGTTGGATACGACGCCATCTTGAAAACTGACAAGGCAAATTTTTCATATATTTATTGTAAACCGCGCTTGGCCCTCTAGTGTAAAAAATATATATTATACTAATTTCTATATATACAAGGGAATAGCGCGATTTTTAAAACCGCAACATTAAATGGCCAACCCGTTATTTACTTAGGATATGTTTTGTCCTGTAATTGGAATATTTCTGTTGGACAATAAAGAATATTATTATTATTATTTGCTTTTGTATAGTATTGTAAAGATTTACAATTAAATGCTTTTCTAAATTCTCAACTAAAAATGATCTTCTGTGATCCGTCAATAATAGATCGCTCAGCGTCAACTGATGTAATTGGCACATACTTATATTTATAGATGGACTCATCTCAATAGTTTCATTCTAGTTGACTTGCAACACATTTGGATATTTTACTAAGCTGATTAAAGCCCTCGTTTTTCTCTAGAACTTGTGTTAATTTAATTTTGAACCACTCTCCTATTGCACCGCTCACATTATAAATTTTGTTCTTGAAACTTCGAATCAATTCTATCAATTTACTGAGTTCAACATCATAAGTTTTAAAATTTTTTGTAGTATTTCACTAATCAAATCACAGTTTGCTTTGAGAAAAGCTAACACTTGGCGCATTTACCGGTTTATTTAGTATATCTTTGCAATATGCTTTTGCTATCAGTCGTTTGAAAAAAAGAGAATGAATTCTCTTATCTGTTCAAAGATATCTGCATAGAATACAGAGGTATCAAGCCATGTGCCCCATCTTGGTATGATGGGTTGTGGTGGTAGTGCCACACCAGGTAACTTATTTTTGTATGCTTGAACCCTCAGCCGTGCTTTTTTAAATCATACTTTTCTTGTCAAATTGATTAATGAATTGATGTCTGGAAATGTGTAACGTATTTCTTCTGCTACTTTGTTAACAGCATGCGCCAAACATGTTACGTGCGTCAGATTCTGGTAAAAAATCTTCAAATTCGGTACTGACTTTACCATATATGCCGCAGCATCCGATAACATCAGTAATACCCTGTCACTTGGAACGGGATTCGGCATATAAAACCCTCGTTAAACTATCGCTTATAAATCTTGTTATAGTTAAGTTATTTGTTCTCAAATTCTTCTGTACCAATTGAAAAGGATTATCCGGCGCAATATTCATTTAAAATGCGTCCACAACTATCTGTTATCTCATCGACTATGAAATAAATATAATTTTCATCTAGTGTTTCCTTAATTGCCATCATAGTGTCCTCAAGCAATAGATTCAATAATACTTTATTCTTGGAGTTGAGCGACTAGGAACTGACACTTTCGTATACTTCTCTAAAAAAAATTTAAATGTTGAATTATCTAACTTTGAAATTGGAATGTTTGCATTTAAGAACGCATTACACAATTCAAAATGGAAACTATTCTGTTCTATATTTTACTTGTTGAAGCAAACGATTGATTCAGAGTAGCTTGTGGTGCATTCTTAAATCTTGTGATATGTGTTATTTCTTTTATGCAAATTATTTCCTACATGCAGCATTAATTGTAATATTTTGTCGCATCGAATTATTGCAGGTATTAAAATATAAAATTAAACGGAAACAAATATGAACTTACAATTTTAGTGCAATACTTACGAAACACTCTGCCATTATCTACATAAAATTCAGTAATCTTTTATCCATATCGACACATGTGAATATGATCTCAACATATCAAAATAACAAGGTAAATTTAAGTGTACATATACTTTCGAGAACTAACACAACTAGCGATATGACTGACATATAGATGAACCTTATTGCTCGTAGATTCACTGGAACTTCCCTGACTTGATAAATACAAATCTGGGAATTCCTGCTGTACGGAAATGCTCATGCGGGCTGTACTTTTGATATATTATGAATAAATTGTTTTATATATTTTTTACGCTGCACTTTAGAAATAAATTATAAAATATAAACAAATACGCAATTTTAGATGAAATATGGTGAAAGAACTATTTATATGAACGATATGTAAAGCAAAAGTAATCGCAAACTTTTTCTCTTTACGTGATCCGTATAGATCTGCAAGAATTTTGGTAAACATATCATAAATAAAAAATATGCATTTGAATATAATCCCAGCTTTACTCATAAGGAAGGGGCATGCACCAAAGGTGTTATTATAATTAGTGGAAGCATAGATTATACACTTTTGCTGTTCTTGTACCAGATTCTTGGTTCGCGCATGGATTCTATAATTCCTCCACTCATATGAACAAACCCTAACCAAGACATGAGTCAAAGCCGAAGTAAGGACGTATTCTTAAATTTATATATGAATATACGATATGTATTTGTATGATATACAAGTAGAAGTAATGAAAAAATTAGCTTGTATTTATTCTGTACGAAAATGTTAAAACAAACCCACGATTTCTTATAATTAAAAAATTACGCGTGATTGCATATTTGAAATACATGAATTTAAATTAAATTTGCTTTTTAGAAAGTATAGTTTAAGAATATCCAGACCTCTGAATATATCAAATATTGTACATTTAGAGGAAACATTCAATTAGCTAATTAATACGTTATTTGATAAAAACTGGATTGAAATACATGAATTCCTTTTCTATTAAATATTCGAACAATACCTATATCTATCATATACAAATTCTTTATTGCCATAATAAATTTATAAGAATCTCTAATTACATAATCAGAAAGTTTTTAAAAAAACACGATAATGTTCAATTATTACATTTACGTTATGCACAGAAGTATTTTTCTTTTTTTGTTGCAAAAGATGTCCTGAATTCGAAGTTCTATCTTAATTAAAAAACTAAGCACCATAATCATAGTTTAAAAATGAATGCAACTCTAACGGTAGATTACCATTATATTTAAATAAGTATAAAAAAATAAATTAATAGAAATAATGCTTTTTTGACTGTGTTCTAATTTCCTTGCTTTATAATGTTTTACAGTTATAACTAGAGCTGAGGATGTTTGCGGTACGGCAGGACCGTATGTAGTGCATCCCCACCAGCGTATAAACACGATGCAGCGAAACACTTTAGTTAGTCGTGAACTGGCAACGTGATCGTGTGTTGTCTTGAGCTCTATTTATGCGCAGTAAATGACAACAAAAATGTTAATGTAATAGAAAAGTTCGAGAGTGTGATAAACCATGATTTTGATTTTACCAGATTAAAACAAATTAGTAATGGTGCTAGTGTAGATTCGGTTTCTATCTATAAAGATTATTTTAATTGTGCGTGTGTTACATACGTAGATGTCGAGCGGTCTTTCTCAAAATATAAAAAAATTTATTCATCACGGCGTACATCGCTCACCGCTACAAATATGGAAACGTATCTAACGCTACAAACTTACTGCAAGTCTTATCCACTTGGCGCTATGCTATAATAAACGTAAATAAGGTAAGTGTGTTATTTATATACAGTACACATAACTGACATACCTAAGTGACATAAATAGCGAATGCATGTAAAGCAATAAAATCACGCATGCATCACCGATCGAAACAATGTCATTATATTCGTGCGTTTAACTGAATACTATCCTGGCACACCGCAAACATCCCCAGCTCTAGTTATAACCATGTCTTTATTTAAAACTTTTAAATGAAAAAAACTTAAACCCGCATTGTAGGTATTCCGTATTATTGGAACACAATCGAACACAACAATATTTCGGAGCCATCTTTAAAAAAAAATACAAAAGAAAAACTATTAGAATAGTAAATTTACTAGTAAACAATTATTCCTTACTTAAATATCTATGTACACTATTTAATCAATGAATAATAATTGAAGGGGCAAGTGGATGAAGGAGTTATGTTACAAAAAACTGATTTTGAATAAATTAGGTTTTAGTAAGAATAGCTGGGCATTTGTTTTCGAACGATTATTTTCATTGAGTAATAAACAGGGGTTATGAATTAATGATATATAGTTGAATATTCGAGTTTTCATGAGGCGTTTTTATTATTTCTTATTAAAATGTACATAACCCCTTCTTTCACCCACTCTGCCATTAATAATAGATTAAACAACAACGACATGAACAGTTATAGACTTTATTAATAACATTATTACAAAACTAAGTTGTACAAAATTAAAAATGAAGATGTTTATAGGTTTATTTATTACGACGACTTGTTTTGTTAGGATTTTCCACTTCCGGGCCAATAATAATTTCATAAATGCCTCTGTGTTCTTCCAGAATGAAAGGTAACTGTTCAAGAATGTTGACAATCTTTTTGTCTGATACATTTCCCATTTTATGGAGAATTTTAGGGAAGTCAATCTGTAGGAGGTACACACTCTTCATGAGGCGAGTTTTTGAACAGTGAAATTTTCTTGAAGGGCATATATTCGTCGTATGATTCCTTGTATAAATAACTTCCAAATTCTTGAACCCAAATTCATCTAATGCCGTCCCTAAACGGAACTTTTTCGTTTAATGTTTTCTTTTAATGTACTAGTCCTAGTTTACTTGACAAGCTACTAATATCACGAAAATACAGTGTCATATTGCGGACGACCGACTTTTTAGTAATAGCTGTTTTAATAATTTACCTGTATTGATGAGGAGTATAAATAGTACTGTGCTTTCCCAGAACTTTTCCAATTCGACCAAAATTTCGATCAGAGCCTAAATAGGTATGTCCCACCTCAGGAAATTTATGATCTACCACTCCAAAAACACGATTTAATATCAGTAATTGGTATAAGATAATCATTTGAAAATCCTTATTTTGATCAGACCAACACAATAAGATGGTTCATTGGTTTTATCTCGTTACAGGTGTACACAAAATTGAATAAGCAGCTTGCAATCTCCGTAGTATCTCGACCGGCAACATCTTCTGTCCATGTCTGCATTTCAGACTTATGGCCTTTACTAGTTATTGCATGGATACCCAAGTTATAAAACCATAGTTCTCTCAGATAAAATCCTTTTGATGTCGTAAGTTTGGGTAGGGGCATGATTTGTTGCACGTCAACTATTATATAGCAAACATTCTCGTCTTTCAAGGCTCGTTCACGGTCTCTAGACGTTGACTGAAAACCTAGATATACATTATCTTTGTGTTCTGCATTAGACTGTCCAGATTCGCACATTGCTGCAGGTATCACTTCTTGGATGTGTAAAAGATAAATTTAATTTGGTAGAGAAAACCCTTGGGTATGATGACTTTGCAATAAAATAGTTTCTTGGCAAATTCTGTACATTGCACTCTTCAATATACAACCTGTACATTAGTGACAAATTAAGATTTGGAACCAAGTACCTCGTGTAGGGGTTGCTGTTGCGTGAATAATGGAATTCTTGCGAGACTGTGCAAACTGACGACGTCTTATAGTTGATGACAGAAACACGTGTTTTTGGAAGAAGTAAATGTGTACAGTTACAGGCGTGTATAATGCATGTCTGTTTGATTTGTAACAAATGTGTAATACGTGTTTAACGTATTGATATACTCATATTACTTTGGTATATTTGCTGCCATCTGGCATCGTGTTCATGGACTTACACCTGTATACATATTTTTCTCTTTTGTAGTAGCATAGCCGGTTAAGAGAAAATCGCTGCTTTCGGCATAGTCTCTTTTGTCCGCCATATGTCACTAGATATTATCTGGTGCCACCTGATAGGATAAAATTTGCTGTATCTATGAGGTGATTCATTAAACTTTACTTCACTAGCCAAATTGACGAAGTCTTATACTTGACGACAGAAGAACGTGTTGTTACATGTCCGTAACGCTCATCGCATCGTAACGCTTATTTTGTTGTAAATTAGCATTCTCTTTATTATATTTTGCTTCGTTTCCAGCGAACCTACCTGTATATGTAACGATCGTCGTTTATTTGTGTAATATATTTGGTTTCTTTCAAGTATTTTTTTCTCTTACTCCGGTTCTTGTTTTTTAGAAGTACTCTCTTGCGATAGTTCTTGCTTATCTTGTGCAGATGTGACTGTTCTTCGATCACCGGTGTCTTTAAATGTGGCTTATGTAAATTTTACTAAGTAATTACGGCCCCGTTCAGATTTTAATTTAATAGACACCTCAATTAGTCGCGCTGAGCGATTTCTCCTTGAGAGGATTTTGGTGATTGTTTGGAGAACGCGTCGACAACTAATTAGTCTCTGCAATTCCGTCGAAAGACACGTTTCGGTATGTAATTTGAGTTTCTCTTAATGTTCTTTTGTTTATTTGGTATCTGATTTCTTCCGTCCCTTGTGTTACGCACCCATTGCTCCGTTTCCAACGACTCCTGGTGCGTTCCAACAGGAGTCGTTGGAAAAGGAGCAAAATAAAATAAAGAGAATGATAATTTACAACAAAATAAATGAGCGTTACGGACACGTAACAGTGTCTTTGGCAGATGTAAATGCTGGAAAATACGAGATGTATGTGCATGTGTACAGTTACAGACGTGAATAATGTGAAGTAAGCTTAGTTCAATTATTGTTGTTATAAAAAAGCGTAAGTAACATACTTTGACGCTCTATTTGTCGTGACTACATAAATTTTTGAACCATTAACTTTCCCCGTGATTTTATCTTGAACTGCAAAAGATCCAACCACAAGACACGGAATAACAAACCGGCACTCAACGAACAAAATATTAGAAATATAAAGGTTATGTTTAGGAATTATGTCGCATAACTTACTACAACAGTGTTTTCAGATGGAAGAAGGACCTATGGGCACATAGCACTTTCTTCTATAGCAATCTTTGCTGTTATTGTAACATAACCCCTTCTTAACACTTCAAATCTCATTAAATATTGATAGTAGAGTCAAGAACTGTTAAGTATAGTTAGATTTCCACATAACATCGTTATCCACAACAAAAAGTGGATTTTTACGAAAATGTTACGTAACCCCTTCATCCACTTGCCCCTTCAATTATAAAAATCCGCAAAAATACAAAAGCACTACCGAAATTTATAATAAAAACAAAAACTACTCTCACACTGAAAAGAAAACTTATGAAGTACATACGAGTATTTCTACGGGAACATACAAGAGTATCTAATAAACTGAAATTCGCATGTCCCAAAACGGCTCACGAACTTTGTACTCCTTCCACGCAAGGACTCCAAAAAATAAAATATAAACATGAAAACTCATTGGTGGAAGTTACGTTTCAAATGAATGGCACTTTAAGGTTATAGGGATTAATTCAAAATAACTGCACTTCCTCTTAAAATAAATTTATTGTAGCTTGGAGTAAATATATACAAGTAATTGGGTTAACAGTGAATCCACGTTTGTGTCGTAAATAATTTCGAATAATGTATTTATTATAACCATAACTAAACTGTATTCCTTCATATGTTAGATGCACTAAATTCTGATTTTTTTGTAATAAAAATAAACAAAAATTGCAAAGCAAACCAATCCGACGAAAAGAATGCAGTACAAGACGACATCTCGGAAAATCAAAACATTATCCAGATCTTGTAAATCTTCTTCGAAATAAAGACTTTGATTGAAATTGGTTTGATTTAGTAAATCATTCAGTTTCATCAAAGAATCCATTATAGTGTCTTGATCATCTTGTAGACGGAGAAGATATTGCCTTTCCCACATCATTGAATCCGCTGTATAATTAGTTTCGGAACAGTATATTCCTCGTATATTACTGGTATTGTAATCATCGCCTGGTACAATGACATGAAAATCCACCTTGCTTAAAATTCTCGATAAAATATCACACGACCAGTTATTGTCGCGTAAATCTAATTTAGAAATATTTTGATGAAGTCTAAGGTCAGAAAGGTGGTTTCCGTTAACGTATAATCCAAATAATAATGGTGAATGAACTTCAGGTAAATATGTTAAATTATTCCAACTCAAATGCAGCCATTTGAGTCCGTGGAGAAATGAAAACGTTCCGACACTTAACTTTCTGATGCACGTCGAGGATAAATCAAGAGTTCTTAATGACTTTGTGTACCGGAAAAAATCTATTGGCATGTCATAAATTTTAAATAAATGACTTCCACTTAAATTTAATTGTTCTAACTTTGAGAAATTTTCAAAAAAATCATCTTCAATATAATCTAAGTTATTGTTTGCGATATCCAATAAGATAAGTGATACATTGGCAAATGTACCTTTGGAAACTCTCTTCAGTCTATTGTTGGATATCTTTAAATTTTGAAGTTTCGAACAATTACTCAATTGCAAGTTTTCAATAAAATTATTGGATAGATCCAAAGAAATTAGTTCCTTACAATTTTCGAATAAGGGAGTCATATCGACAATTTTATTGTCGTTTAAATATAATTCGTTTAAGTTAGGTAACTTCAATAGAGAATTTTGATCCATATCTTTTATTCCATTTCTCGATAATCTCAATAATTTAAGTTGAGTTAAACCATCAAATTTTCCTTCTACGATATTCAAATTGATCGCATTTAATTCTAAAGTATCCAGGCTACTTAAAGTACGAAAAGCTTTTGGATCGATATACGTCACATTGCTGTTGTCTATCTGCAGGACTTTAACCTTAGGATAAAGACTAAAGATTTCACTTGTTATATTGCCGAAATTGCCGTTATTTATTTTGATGTATTCACATTTACGAGATAAGTAGGAGAACCTGCTAAGATTTTCTGGTTTTATATCGTCACAGATCAGCATATTGCTAAAGTATCTTCCTTTACAAGAATCACGGTTCACTCTGCCATTGCACAGCTCGTCAAATCGAAAAGAAATATATGATATGTCACAATAGCCTGGGTAGGATAAAGCAACTGTGGGTAATATTATTATAGATATACATAATATTCTTTCCATATACTCCATCCCTGGAACAAAGATACATATAGTTTAGCCCAGTTATTCTCTTGTCGTTCTTGTAATGCATCTGTCAGACTGTCATAAAAGAAAGAGCTGTGATGTGGGCCGTTGGGTAGCCGCACGGGATAACAGGTAGGGCGACTTATGGTAAAGTAAGACACTCGCGAAGTTTGGGTAACATCGTATAATTAATATTTAACACTTAGAACTGGATAACGATTATATACATTATGATATACTTATCATTAATATTATTACTGTCTATCAAAAGAGAGTATGAAAGAGGACATGATTCTGATTAAGAATCTGACTCTTGATTAAGACTGATTATGTGAATGTGAATGTCTGTCCCTTGCATTACTCTCGTTATATATACATCAGATGATCCTCGTACTACTTAGGGAATATTATACAAACCCTGACATGTAGTTTGTGTTTGCAAACAACTCGCGTTAGCGAGGACGTATTTGTAACACACGTTACACTTGCATTACGGGAACGAGGCTGTGACCTCATTGAGAATGTTTGCATACACACAACTGCATTGCGTTATTACACCACCCTTCCTAGGGTTAAGAAAAATAACGCTGAGGTGTTTGTTTTTCTTACGTTAAAATCTATACCTTTCTTATTCTTGTAATACGGTGAACACTAAAAATATGACATATACTATTAACCTTAAAAATAGTTGCTTATTTATTACATGTATCCAAGTTTCTTATTTCCTACTAACATATTTACACTTATTTTAACAATTGTACTAACTGACATATTTGTATTTGTTTTTAGGCGTGATAATGCTTAAGGCGGTTTTTGTGTATTTCGGTGTCTTTACCGTTTATGCAAACTGTTATGTTTGGCGGCTTGTCTGTTTCAGTTACTATAAAGGGGCCGTTATACAGTGACTCAAGTTTATTCCCTGCTTCGTTTTTTAATAAAACCTGATCGCCGACACAAAAGTGTGTGGGCCTGCGATTCCTATTTAACTTTTCTTGCCTCTTAACTTTCGATAGGATCAAATTATGTTTCGCATCGTGCAGGGCTGTCTGGAGTCTGTATTTCATTTCTGCGGCGTAATTTTCAAAATTGAATAGCGGCTCTATCGCGTTTGTTATTGATGAAGGTAGGGGATTGTGTTTACCGAAAACTAACTCATGCGGTGTATATTTGGTTTCAGTATGCACTGTGTTATTAAACGCAAAGCACCAATAAGGTATCCAAGTCGACAAATTGTCTTTATGGTTATCTAATTGAATTCGTAGATACGCTCCGAGATTCTTATGTGTATTCTCTAATGCGCCTAACGTTTCGTGGTGGTAAGCAGTTGATCTCAATTGCTGTATTCCTAACAGTGAGCAAGTTTCCTTGAAAACTGCAGCCATAAACTCTGTTCCTTGGTCGGAAGCTATCTGTTCGGGAATAGCGTATCTTAATATAAAATTCTCGACCAGGGCTCTGGCTACTGTGGCAGCTTCTTTGCTTTGAATAGGATATGCTTCCACGAATTTTGTTAGTTCGCATTGGAGTGTCAAGATGTACTTGTTCTCCTCGTGGTCTTGGTTTAATGGACCTACTAGATCTACAAAAATCTTTTGGAAAGCGTATGACGATGTGGTCGTTACCTTGATTGGTTCTTTGTTTGGTATTGAGTGCTTGTGTTTTTGGCAATCACTACACCGTTTTACGAATGATTCGATGTCGTGCTTTAGTTTTGGCCAATAATAAAACCTTTTGATCTGGTTAAATGTTCGGTTTACTCCTCCGTGTCCTCCTGTACGTAGCATATGATAATCGTTGATGATTAGTTGCTGTGTTTCGTAGTCTTCAATCCTTACTACTCCTCCTATTACGTTTATCTTTAAATCGTTTGGCTCTCTCTTCTTCCATGGAATAAAATTTCTCAGGAAGTCGCTGTTCCTGGAATTGTCTTTGACTATACATATTTCCTGTATGTCGTGTCCTGCGCAGAACTCCTGGAGTGTAGCCAATAAGCGCATGTACTGCTGAGGACTTATTGTAGCTACAGTCTCCTTCATAAAAATTGTGAGAGCATCTTCGTCGTATAGGAATATTTCCTTGGAACGCATGCTTGTTCCGTTACGACGTTGGAGGGAATTGAAGCTTGCCTTGTCTATCACTCGAAGTTCAATAGATCCCGCTGGCCTTTTCAACAGTTCCACAACCCCGGGGTGATCTGCCCTGGAGACGGTGGAATCTGTGACTGCTGGTTTCGTAATGGTGCAATCGGCAGCTGTCTGTCTTGACTGGGCCCTAGTCGTAACAAAAACCCTGTCATTAATCCCATTACTAACCTTCTTCAAGTCGTTGGAATCTATCTCTATCCGTGATAAGGCGTCTGCAACTACGTTCTCTGAACCCTTAACGTAATTGATGATAAAATCGTATTCTTCTAACACTAATCTGAATTTCGTAAGACGGCTAGACGGGTTGGTCATTCCAAACAAATATACTAATGGCCTATGATCTGTGAAGATCTTGAATTTTCGACCATATAAGTAAGGCCTGAAATGCTTCACTGCCCAAACCACGGCTAATAACTCTTTTTCAATTGTGCAGTAGTTCCTTTCCGCTTTGTTTAGGGATCGACTGGCATAAGCGATTGGCCTGTCGTTGCCGTTGGATAGCACTGCACCAATTGAGTAGCCGGATGCGTCTGTTTTTAAAGTAAACATATTATCTGCATCGAAATCTGGATATTGCAAAACTGGTGGTGTCTGAAGGGCTAGCTTGAGCTTTTCAAATGCCTTTTGTTCCACATCGGACCATGTAAAAATCACATTTTTCCTTGTAAGGTTGTTCAAAGGATTCACGATGTTGGCAAAATTTGGAATGAAACGTCTATAATAGTTGGCGAATGCGACAAATCGTTTTACGTCTTTTGCGTTCTTAGGAACCGTGTATTCCATTAAGGCTTTTACGTTGGAAGGGTCAGGTGAGACTCCTTCCGCCGAAATGACGTGTCCCAAATATAAAATTTCCTTTCGTAAAAAATCGCATTTGCCTGGGTTAAGTTTAAGATTAACTTTTCTTAGCCGTTCCAGTACTCTAACTAAATTCAGATTGTGTTGTCGGAGATTGTTGCCGAAAACTATGAGATCATCAAGATATATGAAACATTGTTCATAATTAAGTCCTGACATTGCTATTGTCATGGCTCTGGAAAAAGCGCTACTACTCGTTTTTAGTCCAATTGGAAGTCGACACATTTGATATTGATCTTTGCCGGTAGTAAATGCTGTGTAGGGACGGCTTTTGGGCTCTAATTCTATCTGGTGATAGCTTTGTGCTAAATCTAAATGAGAAAAATAGACTGCGCCTGAAAGCGAGTCTAAGATCTCGTTGATTGATGGCAGTGGGAATTTGTCATCGACTATCTGCTTATTCAACAAGCGGTAGTCGATCACTATCCTCCACTTCCGGTTTCCGTCCTTATCCTTTTTCTTGGGAACTAATAATAGTGGGGATGACCACGGTGACTTTGCCTTTTCTATAATGCCATCGGACAAAAGTTTCTCTACTTGTCTGTCGATCTCATGTTTCTGGGAATGTGGCAATCGATAGGGTTTAGAATATATCGGATTTATCTGCGGGTTAACCTG
This sequence comes from Melolontha melolontha, assembly GCA_935421215.2. NCBI lineage: Eukaryota > Metazoa > Arthropoda > Insecta > Coleoptera > Scarabaeidae > Melolontha > Melolontha melolontha. The sequence continues at coordinate 53,591,684 of OW285242.1, forward strand.
TATGTCTCCCCTGTATATGTTCGTGTGCGTAAGCTTATCTGAATCAAGGAAAAACACGTCGCAATACTTAGCGATAATTTTTTGCATCGTAATGTTTTCTTCTTTGTTTAGATGTGAGGTGTTTACTGTTTATAAAACTTTGTCGACGCGTTCGACTGATTTGGTGCCATTACACTTCAAACTGCAGACGTTGTATTTATCAAGGTCTGTTACCGTAGGAGCAAAGTTCTTCAATGTCGCGTCGCTATCTCTTGTATTCAGTATTCGTACGGGCACTAATCCATTTTTCGGGGTGACAACAGAACCTGCTATAAATATACCTGGGGCAGCTTCCTTCTGGGAAACTACACAATCGCTACACGTACTTACTTTAAAATATTTGATTATTTCACAACGAGGAGGAATATTAACAACCGTGTTTTCGTCGGAATGCATTGGTAATGTAATTTGCTGACCTTCAATTGAAAACGAAATATTATATTTCTCGTAGTCTATAACGGTGTTGTATTTGGCAAGCATGTCAGAACCGATGATACCTATAAATTTGTTACTGTTTACATTGTCTAGCACTGCAAATTTGTGCTTGACCTTGGCCTCGCCTAACTTTAGCGTAATGAAAGCGGATCCGTTTGTTTGTGTTTCGCCGTTGATGCCGATTATGTTTACCTTCTGTGTTTTATCAACAATTATGTTTGTATAATTAGAATTTAAAAATATAACACTTATCGAAGCACCTGTGTCAACTAGAAATAGATTGTCTTTATTATTGAAATATGAATTAATATATGTTAAACCGTCGAGGTTAAAAAAGTGTTGACCGGAATCTGTTTTTAGTTGACTATTCTTCGAAAAAATTGATTATCTTTATTATCGTCGGGCTGGGTCGCGTTTGATGACACAGCGAATACTCTGTCGCGGCTATCGCGTTTGTCGCGCCTTACAAATTTCTTTCTATAATTTTGATTATAATTGCTATGTGTATTGTCATGTTGAAAATTTCTTCGTCTATTCTCGTTGTTAGTGTGCCTATATCTTCGATACCGATTGTCTTTGGCTTGTGCATGATTAAACGTAGTTTTTGAATTATTAAACGTGGCTTTTCTTGAGAAATGATATTGTATTGCTTGCAGGGTTGAGTATCTGTTCGTTTGAAGCCTCCTGAATCGCGTCGCTTAATGTGCTAGGGTTGCGAGCTTTTATTAATAATTTTATGTTGGGGTCGCGAAGTCCATTTGCGAATGTATTAACTGCAATTTGTTCATTTGCGGAACGGAATTTATCTACTAACGTGTCATCATCGCCTGCTTGCGTGATTGATAATTGCGCGAGCAGATCTTCTACTGTCTCGCCGTATTCGTTTATCGTTTTCGCGCCCTGTTTCACATTGTATAATTGTGACGTTAATGCTGCGACCGATTTTTTCGCAATGAAATAGCGTTTTAAGTCTGTAATTAAAGCGGCATTGTTGGGGTATGTTTTGAGTAACCTTAATTTCGCTTTAGGGGATAACCGTGTTTTTAGAACGTATTTGGTTAAACTTTCCTTTCCCGCGTTATCTAACAAAGCGTCATATAATTCGATCGAATCTATAAGTTGCAGAGTTACTTCTTCTTTACCGTTCATTACAGGTAATAAACTTGAGGCAGTCCGTAAATCGAAATTCTCAGCCATGTTGCCGATTGTTACATTTAAATTACTTAATCTGTTATTTAAAATTTCAGTAGCCTCATCTAACGTCGCGGTAATGTCTTTAATACAATTTTTAGTTGCCTCCCGGGTACTTAAGCTATGTGCTACTTTATTAAAATTGTCCCTTATTTCATACAATCTAAGATTAAAATTGTTTACTAGCGCTTGTTTGCGCTTAATTACGTTAATATCACTCTTATTACTAACATTGTCTTTCCTTAAATTACTAAAAAATACCTTTACTTCTTCGTATATCTGTGTGAATTGGTCGGGGGCGGACATGGGTGTTAGACTAGACCTTCTCCTGGTTTCGGTGGAACTCCAGTTGAACCTGAGCGGAGAGGGCCTTCGTCATCCTCTTGTTCACGTGCCGGTATACACCGTAGCAGCAGCAGGACGTTAATATTACCATAACTCCCACGAATGCCACTACGCCGAGGATGTCGATGGTGTCTACGTTGTTTTTTATGTTGGCGTCATTGCCAGCGATGATTACCTCTTCCTTCGTCGCGTAATTGCCCATTTCTTGATTTTGACCTGCTAAACTGTAGGTTTTTCCTTCCTCGGTCCGTTCCGGCTTCCTACATGTTCCCTGCAGTCTTACTTGACTGGCAGAATGGTCCTGAGCCGTAGGTAGGCAGAATCGCCATGTGATGTGGGCCGTTGGGTAGCCGCACGGGATAACAGGTAGGGCGACTTATGGTAAAGTAATGATATACTTATCATTAATATTATTACTGTCTATCAAAAGAGAGTATGAAAGAGGACATGATTCTGATTAAGAATCTGACTCTTGATTAAGACTGATTATGTGAATGTGAATGTCTGTCCCTTGCATTACTCTCGTTATATATACATCAGATGATCCTCGTACTACTTAGGGAATATTATACAAACCCTGACATGTAGTTTGTGTTTGCAAACAACTCGCGTTAGCGAGGACGTATTTGTAACACACGTTACACTTGCATTACGGGAACGAGGCTGTGACCTCATTGAGAATGTTTGCATACACACAACTGCATTGCGTTATTACAGAGCGAATAACGCTGAATACGTAACAACAAAAAAATTAGCGGTCCCGAGACGCCTGGCAGATGTGAAACATTGTTATTTAAAGAAGGGAACATGAAGTAAAGTAAAGAAATATTTTGAGTTTATTAAAAAAATATATTTTTCCCCAATTATCAAAAAAAGTAACGTTTTTTTTCATAAAAGCATTTGTGCATTGTAGGGCTCGATTTGAAGGGCAAAATGCTAGAAATTGCTTGATTTGCAATTTCATCCACCTCTAGGTTTTCGCTTCCATCACCGGTTTCCATTGGGACCAAAACTTCGCAATCAAACTTTAACCGACTTGCACAAATTTCAATTTCTTGACGCTTTTTGTTTACACTCGTATCTAAGACAACTCGCAATTGCCGTAATTGTGTAGGTGACATTTTTTTAATTTATATTAATCTACAGATTTAAATTACTACATTACTACATTACTACATAAATTACTAAATTGATAAATTCTTGGAGTTTTTAGGCTCTTATATGAAATATTTACAAACATCAAATTAGTATGTAATTTCAAAGTAAGTGAGGCTGCAAACATTGCTGTCTACAAATTACAAAGCAAATCATACGAAATTCTTAATTAAAAAATATTTTCTACGTTGGGACTTGAACCCAAGTCTACGGACCGTTGCTTTACCACTTAAGCCACGATAGATATTAGTTCAAGCTATTTTAGAAATGCATATATATAGTAACAGAGTTAATTATTCAGATGTCAATTATTGAATGTATATGTCAAGTTTGAAAGCAGAAGTCGGTTTTGAAAGCAGAAGGCAGTTTTGAAAGCAGATGTCAGTTTTGAAAGCAAATTTCTGTTATGAAAGCAAATGTCAGTTTTGAAAACAGATGTCTGTTTTGAAAGCAGATGTCAGTATTTTGAAAGCAGATGTCAGTTTTGAAGGTTTGAAATTGCTAATTATTACTCCATAGCTATACGGGAGTTAATTAATTTCTTAGCCGTTCATTAAATATATCAATTGATAAATTCGTGGAGTTTTTAGGTTTTTATATGAAATATTTACAAATATCAAATTAGTATGTAATTGCAAAATAAGTGAGGCTGTAAATATTGCAGTCTACAAATTACAAAGCAAATCATATGAAATTTTTAATTGAAAAATATTGTCTACGTTGGAACTTGAGCCCAAGTCTACGGTTTGTCGGACCGTTGCTTTATCACTTAAGCCACGATAGACCTTGGTTCAAGCTATTTTGAAATGCATATATAAAGTAACAGAGTTGATAATTCAGACATCTGCTTTCAAAACAGACATCTGCCCTCAATAACTGAAATTTGCTTTTAATAACTGACAACTGCTATCAAAACTGACATCTGCTTTCAAAACTGACTTCTGCTTTCAAACTTTACATATACATTCAATAATTGACATCTGAAATGAAAAGGAAAAGGCTGTACGTATATGTTCGTCGTTTCGCAGTAGCTTGAAGAATGCTATGACAGAGACCGGCACAACTTGTATAGGGGGGACCGGTTCAGATGGTGGCCTGCTATTGGCTGGGGATAATTAACGTCTTTGATAAGAATTAATAACATATGGAAACCTATTTTACCGACCCGAATTTAGTTTGAATTTGAATTAATTTTACCGCGAAAGTAATTTATTATGTACTACAGCCAACCATATGACATTAATAAACATTTAAAAACATAACTTAGGATATGAATAATTAATAATGTAATTTTTTTATACTAAGTAACGTAATTTCGGATATCAAAACAACATATTTATATAAATAATTCGTACAGAAGACGAGATTAATAAAAACATCCGAACAGAGAGAAGAGAATGCTTGGGAGAAAAAATCAACGACGATATAAAAAGCACGCTTAAAAATTCTCCGAAAAATAATATTTAAATATAAATGGTATATTCGATACTGACTCACCTGAAAATACGATAGTTATTTGCTGAAAGTGTTTATTTCATCGAACAACATATAAAAGTCCGTAATCTAGAAGATTTATGGGAAGAAAAACCGAGTGATTCCTGATCTATTCGTATCCTATACGAGTCCAAGAGCACCGTTGAACATCTCGTACCATACCACAGGAAGACAAGTAAATACCTAATAAAAATTTATATTTTATATCCAAAAATACGAACATAACCCAACTTTACATTTTATACAATTTAATTTATATTTAACTTAGAAAGATCATTTTTATAACCTTACCTTGTTATTGAATGGTCGTTCCTATAATTTAGCACGAAAACCAAGCGCATAATTATCACAATTTACTCGATTTATTGTAAAATACATTTATATGTAAATTTTACGTATGTTTAATATTACATAACGTTTATGTATCTGTTCTGCGCATAGTAAGATCAGCTCTTTCAGCTTGCTGCAAGATAATAATACACTTTATGTTCAATTTTAAGCCTGTTAGACACTCATTTTGAATCAAAACTTTTATTTACGCTTTACTTCAGCTTAATATCTTGTTTGTTATTGTTAATTTTGAAACTTTTAATTAAACAGTTATACTTTTGAATTAACGTCGTTTCTGTTATAAAATAAGCATTGATATACACATTTAAAACACAAATTATTATACAGAAGAACCGACTCTCTGAAATAAGATCTCTAGCTCGCACATAGCCGCAGGTAATTTACTAAATTGATTATAGCACCTTTTGTCTATAATTTAGTGCCAAATTAACTACGATTAAGTAAAATCAATTTATTGTAAATCGATTCGCTCCAGCACTATTCAGAGTGACATCTAACTTTTATGGAAATAAATAAGCATAACCGAAGGTAGGTAGAATTCTATCTTATATCGATTACCATCGTATATTTTATTACAATGTCATTTTTAACATAGTTACTATCATTAGGCTTAAAAGAAACCTAAAACCCTCAATAATATAACATTTGGCGAGCAACGTGGAGGCCAAAATACATTTATATCATATCATTTAGACGCCCGAACGTGGAGGCCTTATATTATATCAATATAAATATATATATATATATATATATATATATATATATATATATATATATATATATTGCTATAGTACAGATCTATAACTAGTTAAGAATGATTTTGGTTGAATTTAAAAATATTACCCCGGTTTATTTCAAAACAATTCCCGCTGTTTTAGCGAAACGCCCTCTTAACGCCATCTCTAGGCAAATTTACGCAACACTTGGGCATCAGTTGATTTGATAAAATTGCATCTTTAATTTGAATTTGTTTCGCGTTTAAATACTACAAATGATTAATAACCTCATAGAATAACTATTCTCTTAGTTCCAATTGCATTTCCTTTTGCATGTATTTATCCACATTCAAACATTCCGCTTAATTATGAAACGGTACATTATTTACATTGAAGGGACGCGATAAAATATATTAGTAACATCATATGTTCTATGTTTAAAAATTTAAAAAAAAGATCATCGGTTTTTTTTTCCCGGGGTTGACAATTTTTTCTTAAAAAAGAAAGTACGCGCTCTGCGAAGTTAAAAGCGTTTTTCTTTTTTGTGCATTTTTAATGCGAGTTGAAACCTGAAATTCAATACATTACATAGATTAAATATTAGTACTACCTTTGAATAATTAATTACCAAATTTCCGAGCTTCTAATGCTATTTATAAGCCTGGAAACTTTCACCCACAAAGAGAACATATCAACAAGCTAAATAAAGGTCACAAGTATCCTGTTCCATGTTATTTCCGAGCCTATTATAAACCAGAATCACTCCAGGGGTATCTTGCCTTTTAAAAAATCACTAGGAGGAAAAGATATATCATCCCGATCCTAGATTCCTGTCTTGCTGCATACTTTCCTATTCAGGGATCCAGCCCAAAACCAAGTAAAGTACTCTTAAAGCATAATTAAAGGTAGTTTCTATTTTATGTACTTATTGTTTGTATCACTCATTAATTAGGGTAGTTATAAGTAAAGCGAATTCCACTTTGAATACGGATGTTAACTCGTGGTAACACTGGGAAGCTTGTAGTTAGTAGATCTCACTTGGTTTTAATAAAATAGACAATTTTTATTATATATATATCTCATACCTGGATGTGGAGGTTAGAATTTTTCTTTTTACCGTGTTGGAACAGATATACCTTTGGTTTAGTAGCATACTTAAAACAAACCTATAATTAAATATCACATAGGGTTTAGCTAAACAAAGTCACCTTACCTGAGTATTGTTTAAATAAATAAAAATAAGCATCTGTACTAAATCATTGTCCCGAATGATATCGATACATATATATTTATATCAAGGTCGATATACTATTGATTTTTAGGTGAGATTTAGTAAATTTAAACTATTTATTTGTACTGTCATTACTTGTTGTCCTAGTATTTTATTTTACGTTAATAAATATTTATAACTTGTTCAAGAATGTGTTTTTTTAAAAAGAATATAGCACACGAAAACCAAGGTATTAACACGATAGGTAGTCTCACCTATTTGGTACTTATCTATTGAATAATATTCAAACCTACGCACCCAAGCCCTGAGAAGCATTATATGAATTCTTAAAATACAATTAAAAGAGTCTCTTGCATATTTTTTAATGAATTTATAAATTACCTTTCTATTTCAATTTGTTTTTCTCTTCCTCCTATAGAGAGGAGGAAGACCAGTGCAATATATATATATATATATATGTATATATATATATATATATATATATATATATATATTGATAAAGAGGCTGTGAGCTGAGAAATAATAATATAAAATAATGATATTAATTGATATTAATTGAATAGTACGGGAATTGTACTTTAAGTTGGGCGCCCTTATTTTAAACTTGTAACGTTTGATCATCAGCCTCTCTCATGTAATCTCTCAGGTTGCGACTAGATGTCGGTGGAACATGTATAACATTTTTCAAAAATTGGACTCTATCTCGGCTCCTAGTCGATCAGTTTACCCCAATGTGTATGATGGAAAATTGTTTAATAATATAACAAATTTATTTCTAGCTACGCAATGATAAATAAAAGAGTTTCTTTAGAGTAATAAGTGTAAATATTTATTGAACGTAAGTTATCTGTAAACAGTGTACAAGTAACGTGCCTAACGACAAAACAAGGAATTAATATGATGTGCACGTGTGAACTAAAGGTTATGTTTCAATAGCAATGTTATCTTAAAGTATTTTATAATATAAATAAATAAACATACAAATTAATGGTTGGTACCACAGTTCTTAATAATAAGTTTCTTTTCACAAATTCTGAGCAAGATCGAAATATATTTTTAAAGTAAAATCAATGAGTTAGGAATTTGATAAGATTTTGTTTTGTTAATAAATAGATTTTAATAAGACCTTTTCCGAAATAATTTGAATTAATTAAACCTGTGTCTTGCAGGGAGCGTGTAGGCATGTAGGATGGTATCAGCTAGTCAGGATTTTCGGTGTATGGGACCAAATAATGTGTTCTCGGTTCTACAATGCAGGTATGGACGCTGTTCGATGGCGTAGGAATTGTTCGTAGCCGGTGGCCAAATGATGCGTTGGACGATTACTTGCCGGTCTCAGGTATTATTGACTCCAAAAGTAGTTCTGAAGTAGCGCCAAGGTTAAATGCTTCTTTTCTGAGCATTTTTATAATTTTATCATTAGTATTTACGGTTTTATTAAATTTTTAATTCGGAGTAGCACTTTTTTTTGGCAATCGTTTCATGCCTTGGAATTCTCTAAACAGTTAGATAACAAAAACGGGGAAATGGCAAGTCATGAGATATTATTATGTCTGCATCAATACTTACAAACACAATGTCAACTTTAATAGTGTAAATTGCTTATTCAGCAAAAATATTGATTATAAAAGGATTACCCAAGAAAATTTAGCTATCAGAAAAATCACTAATAATCTCAACATCAAAGAACGCACATCCACGTTTACGAATGCTTAAAATGGGCTCATGAAATACATTAAAATTACATTAAATTGATTGTTTTATATATTCTGTGCTTAAGAAATGAGAATTAGTATCCATAAAACTAGTTACGGCAATTGCTCAATATGACCCCCATTTTGTTGTTGTAAGATTACCAACATTTTCTCTAAATTGTACACAGCATTCCGTAAGCATTCCCCTTACTTTATGATTACCTTATATATCGGATGCCCTGATTTAATGTTTTAAGCAATATCTCCCTTAGGTGTAGAAATACAAATCGGGCAAGATGTCGTTGAAATTTGTTCACAAAACCCTAAAAGTTATTTATTGTTAAACATCACTTAATAAACCACCACCCAAGAAGCCATCCTCTAGGGCAATTCTTCAAATGGCATCCCTCTCTTTTCTTGTTTATTTTTGTAGTACTAGGAGTTTGGAATGCAATGGCATAGATTTTTTTTCGACAAACGATTATTGTAATTTCAAAAAAGTTTATAAGATAGCCTACGATACACCAGCATTAAAATTTATGTAAATATTTAAATTCAATTTATTTATTTATTTTCCCTACATAACATTGCAATTCCATTTATATATGGTATTAATATACAAGTTTGTACACTAAATAAAAATCCTTTTTTGTAAATTTAAATAGTATATTAAAATACGAGTTTCGTAAGGCACCATTTTGCCGCACGAGATCAGTTTAGAAAACGAGCCGATTGCGGCGAGTTTTCTAAAGAGCGAGTGCGGCAAAAGGCCTTATGAAACGAGTTTTTTATACTATTTTTTCTATTTTGCGTTTTTTACATTAATAAATTGCTTAAATTGGAATTATTTAATTTGAAAGTTCAGAGTTTAATTTTTATATAAAGCATGCAGTTGGTCACATTGATACTTGACATTTTCAAATTTAAATCTTGCTATCCGCGAAGTATACTATATTTCATATTATTTATTAATTTTCGTTAACATTACTTGATATTTCATTTAAAAATATAAACATGAGTGACATAGAAACATATATATGTTGTTGTCAATTGTATACAACATACGTTGTTTGGCTAAAATACGAACATATATCATATCTGTCAAATGTACATAAATTCTTAAAATCAAATGACAGCAATGATATTTATTTCTGTATTCGAACAACGCCAACATTGAAAAATGAAAAAAAGCGTATCGAAATGAAGCTCATTTCGATACTGTTTTGGGTTTCATAATGAGTTCATTTCGAACCAAAAATAGAAAAAAATATTATATTAATTCAATTCCTGGATGGCATAATAATTTTAGTTGCCTTAGCGTTATTTATTTACCAAAGTAGGAAATTCTTTAATAAGGAAGTGGTATTTAATCTATGGAGCACTAATTATAACGGGGAAGATATCCTTCTTTTTTTTTAATTAATGAATACTAAATAATTTTAAATCTACTTATTGTCCTTTTAAATGTCCACGGAATGAATATTAAACGAAATTAGAATTGGTTAGGAATAAATAAAAAGAAGCTTCAGGAAATACCTTACACCTGTTTTATTTTTATATTTGTACATATTTCGTTTTGTAATAATCTTTGTTAATACTAATTAATAGAATATAATGACTAAAGAGACAAATATTGCGCTGTTCGCCAGGAGCATGGTATATCGAGAAATCGGCACTAATAATTTGATCGGCGACTTGGATAAATGTATGTCGGGTGCATTTTGTATAAGTATATTTGTCCCCACGGCGCAGTCTATTTGCTGAAACAACGGTGGAAACATAACTTATGCTTTAAATATTTAACAGATTCCGACCACTTGTTAAAATTATGTTTTAATTATGCTTTGACTTTACGGAAGACGCTTAATACAGTAAGTGTTTCACCAAGTTTTATAAATTACTATAGGTCCTTCACGATAACAGACGAGACACGTGATAAACAGTTACTTCGGAACAAGTAACATTTAAGTTATAGTAATACCTAACAATCCTAGTATTTCTCTCTATTAAGTGTATATATTATGTTACCAGAACTGGGCATGGTTGCCGGCTTGGATTCTGTCAAATGACATTCGAATAAGTTGTTTACAATGAGTTCATATTTATAAGTTATTTTCATAACTAAATCATGCCTATATATACAATATAGTATATAAATAATAACAACATAGAGCATATTAGTAGGAGTTGTGAATATTTTAAAATGACATAAACCTAACCTCATAGAATATTTACTAACAACACCTGACTCAAAGCAATGTAGATTTGTCAACCCTGTTTTGTAAATATTTATCACGTGTCTCGTCTTTTATCGTGAAAGACCTATATCTATTTTATTTTGTATGCGCACGCCTATGGCGCGTAGCTCAATTTTGCCCCTTAATAATAACTCATAAATAATTAATAGTATGTTGTTTGGTACATGATTACACAAAGCGTAACACGAATACATTTACGCTGACTGAATGCATTTTATTAGCAATAATTATATTTGGTTACTTATATGGACATTAATTAAAATGTCTTGTTTTACTTTTTATTTATATTCTGGATTCCATGGATATTTCCTCGCATCAAAAATGTGTGAATGGTAATTGTTTTCTTTATGTTATAATTATGCTGCCAAGCGTATATTAAATTATAATTACACTGACAAAAATTGTTTATAATATTTGTAGGAAAAAGAAATGCTGGACTTTGACAAAATAATTGGAGGAATTATGTACTTTTGTGTACGCCTAAAGCACTAATTTATTTATGAATTTATTTTAAACTAAGTACCTATTCTTATTATATTTTTGGGTATTTTGCAAGAAGTATTAGAAATTTAATACATTTTTGATAACTAGATGGTGTTTCTATAAATAAAAAAAGTCGTTGATTTATTTACTTATACTCACAGTTTTAAAATCTATGTTATTTTTTGCAAAGATCGCAATTTTGGCAGCCAGGCTTCATAGTGTATATGTCAGGAAATTTAACGTATAATTCATTGACGAAAATGAGAAATTGGAAGTAGTAATAACACTGAATGACAAAAAATGTTTAAACTGTAGTAAGAAGATAAGTGAAAAATGCGTGAAAGGCGAAGAATGCATATGGAATGAGATTTTAGTGATTATTAATTCTCATTTGCACCAATTTCAACATGTAGTGAAAAGGAGGTAAATTAGCATGCGGGTCTTTCTTAATTTGAGCAAAGCTTTTGATACAGTTGGTAATTACTAGAGACCGGACGCACCGGGACGAAATTACGTTGAACCATATAAATAGTCCATAACATCGCTTAGTACAACACGCAGTTATTGAATAGCACTATTCATTCGGTTAACCACACATCTATTTTTTGTCGTTGAATTGAGACGCAATTACTTTAATTTTACACTTAAATTGTCGATAGCGTGAGGAGTTTTTAAAAATTATTTTATTTATTAGTTTATATTTCGTAAGACAATTAAAGTATTATCAGGATAAAATGAAACAAATTTTAATGAATTTCACTTTTTAATTGACACCGCAACGATCGTTTCGCTCCAACCTGAGCTTCATCAGACATATAACTAACTTATTTACAAATTTTTTTAGCACAAGTATACGGTAACAAACACATGTTTTATTTTAAATAGTTGAAGGAATGGGTACTTTTTATTACCAAAATGTCTATTCACAAAACTTTCAACTACGGTTTATGCAATACTGTTCTTAATTAATAAAACTAGGGGTTTACATTATATTACAGGGAGGTAAAGAAATTCTATGGAAAAATACAATATGTGACTGTCTGCATATCAAATAAATAAATTGAGTAAGGGTGAATTATTTGTTTCTAATTGATCATTTAGGATCCTGTCGGCTTTCTTTAATTTATTAATTTCAAGTGACTAATGAATTAAGTTTTTTGCCCTTATTTTCTACGTGTAATATTTTAAATTCTTTGTTAAAATTGTGGTTTGTTGAATCACTATGCTATAGACGTTATCTGAGTTTCAAATTCGGCGCCAATTATAGAGAGCTTTTGGTCTTTGGGGGGAACTAATTTTCTCACACCCAGTTTATCATGTAGGATGGTTTGGAATGAGGTCTTTGAAATACCCATGGATGCTTCAATTTCACGATATGTCACATGTCTGTATTCCCTAATAAGTCGACGCTCAGGATCGATGTTTCTCTGGCAGACTGCTGTTTTTGGCGGACCAGTTTTGGAATCGACGCTGATACCTACTTGTGCATCAACGTTTGAATTCACAGTGTCAACGTGAAATTGTCGATTGATGCGGTGCTTTATCTTCAAAAACAGAAACCAACTCAAGAAGACATAGTCATTCTGTTAATTCTCTTCGAAAGAAAGTTGTAAAAAATTATTTCGCAAAAAATTTCTACCCAAGACTAACCAGAGTGGAACTGGAAGCTGGAGTTGGTGCAAAGAGAATTGTGCTCAAGTGACTGGACTTACTGACGTCCAACCCAACGGATAAGACTGCATACATTAAATTTCATGAGTATTCAAAGTGGTATTTTATAAGATTGGAGATTGGAAAGACTTATTGCGATATCGATGTGCCGATCGTCTCTTCTGATGTACCTATACTGCTATATATAGGAACTTCCGAGGAACCCGAGCTAAACCCAAACTAAAGTGGAAGATAATATGCCGAGAGTTACGTGGTCATACGGAGGTGCGGCATTTAAACCCTTTCTTGGCGGATCAGGGATAGCCCCTTCGTATTTAGCCTTATTTGGTTTGGCTTTGATAAAACGAACTGCTATTTTCTTTATCATACATGGGAATAGAATGGATAAAGTATAAAATAAAACTTCTAGAACTGCAAGGTAGAAAGCTTCCCTGGGTCAGTCAAACCAAGAAGGCAAATATAAACTAAAGTAACTTCTACGCCACTTTATGTATTTGCTTCTACCGAAACGAATACATAAAGTTGTGAGGTCAATAACATAGAGAAAATCGCTGTGATGTTAGGCGAAAACCATTACAAAAGCTGGTGAAACATGTCCAAGATTACATACAGGCTAAAAAGACCGAAATCACGACCAACTTTACCAGGCATATACAAAGGGCTACTGTAACTCCAGATATAAAACCTAAGCGTTAAAAGACGATGGGATTTTTCTGCTGTGGAGCTGCTAGGTCTATTTAAAGGAATATGACTAGAGAAAATTCTCTAACAAACCATGAGAACTATAAATAGATCTGGAAAAAATCGCGGTGGAATAAGATCTATGGCAACCTGCATGTGGGATATCTATCTCTTCTGAAAGAAAACGGTGACTAGGCAAATTTCTATTGAAGGAAACAATAACCAGAAGTCACATATTGCGAGCTTAAATGAAAGCGATACCCCTTTGATTGAATATTAAGTCCCTTATCCTCAAGCGTTGTATAAATTCAGACAAGTTATTGTCTTCAATCATTCCTATTCTACACTTTTAACGCGTTGCAACAAACATTTTAAAACGAACAATGTTTTATCGCCGCTTATAATCTTAGAAATTTGGTTACCGTCGCTATTAAGTAAGTGAAAAGTTAGTTCACTGATTCGCATGTGCTCAAATTTTTGCTGAGCTGTTAATTGAATCAGTGAAAATAATTAATTCGTATTAGGAAAATAACAATGGTGTAAGCACAGGTGCATGCGGAACACCAGTGTTATGATTAAGTCTTTAGAATTCAATTGATTAAGATAAATATACTATCAATATTTACTTCCGTAAATATTAGAAACAGGATTTCATATATTGCGTTACTGTGTTCCATAGAATATGCTACTCGGAAAGAAGAAAAATTCCTAACCACAATATACACTTGTGTGCATAGAAATCGGCCCACTGTAAACTTTTTACTTGAACTATATTTTGTTTCGAATATATTTATCAAAAAAGGTATATGCTGTTTTAAAGACAATTTTATATGCTTTGACATGAGTTTAAATTTATTAACATTTGTTTCGGCTTCTTAAACTTAAAGTCGTGAAATTAATACATGAAACAAATTATCTTTTTTTATTACCTAAAGAAGTACGGTTTATTTACAATTACCTAAATTAACACTTAATTTTTAATAATGAGTATGACCCCACTTGCCCTAATAATATCTCTCATACGATTAATCAAGTTTGATATTATTTCTTGTGGGATGTCAACCTAGTCTTCTTCTACCGCAACAATAAGTTCTGGAAGTTCGAGGTTGGTGCACGAGAAATCTTGCACGAATTCTTCGTTTTAGGTCAGCCCATACATGTTCGATGGGATTAAAGTCGGGGCTGCATGCTGGCCAATCTATAACCCGAAAACCGAGCTTCGATAATGTAATCTTGAACGAATCTTGCGGTGTGCGTTCTAGCATTGTCCTGCACAAAAATAAATTAGTCTCCAATGTAGTCGATGTAAGGTACTGCATAAACTGCTAAAATCTCATCGATGTACCTAGCACCCGTTAAACCTCTTCTCCCGTGACCACGGTCGTCCCTACGAATGAGAACTTGATGAGTCCGTGCTCCCATAGAAACTGCACTCCAAATTATGCAGGAACCACCTCCATAACCATTCAGCTTTACAATGCAAAATTCTGAAAATCGCTCTCCTAGTCTCTAGCATACGCTTCTTCTTCAGTCCCTGCCATAGAGGCGTATATTGGTCTTATCTAAGTATAGAACAAACCCTCAATGTTTCAATTTCCAAGTCAGGTGCTCCCGTGAAAAACGCAGGCGTGCTTAGCGATGAGCTGCGGTAAGTTTTGGACGAAGTGCAGTTGTTTTACGAGTCAAGTTACGTTCCTTTAGTCTTCGTCTTACTGTCCAGCTGACTAATTTCCATTCGTCGTATTTCACAAGAGCTATTGCCGCACTGGAACCACATTAAGGCGAAGATTTCTTAATGTTGTTGACGCAATAAAGCGGTTATGATGATCCGTTGTATATCGCCTTCTACCGGTTCCAGGTCACCTATGAAAGGATTCAGTCTGCTCATAATGTTGGTACATTATTCGAACAGCTGCGAGTGTCATATGTAATGATAATTACTTGGGCGGCTTTTTTTGTGGTATGCATTAAACTAACATATTTGAAAACTAATCAAATTATGAAAAACGAATGATGTGCAAATTTTAATTAATATCAGTCTAACACAAGTTTGTTATTCTCGTTATGCCATAACATTAATACGTTTCATTTGTTTACCGCTTACTACCTATGTAGACGATAGGCACACTTGATAAATTTAAACTCATATTAAAGTATATTCAATTGTTTTTCAAACGGAATATATTTTTTCTTGAGCTGATAAATTGATTCGAAACAAAATATAGTTAAAATCTAAAGTTTACAGTGGACCGATTTCTATGCAAGCAAGTGTATATGAATAAATTATAAATACGTATTTCGGCAACTAAGTTGTCATCTTCAGTAGAACAATCCGAAAACGAAAAAAATAGTTGCTAAACGTAGTATTTTTGGCTAAGGTAGAACCTTTGAAGATGTGCTCTTCACCAAATCTCCATTGGGATAACTCTGAGTTATCCCACTGGCGCGTTGGTGAAGAGCAGGTTAGAGATTTTTCTTGTTTCTTTCTGTTTCATATTTTCAGCCATAGTCTCCACCAATTTCAGAAATATGCCAATAATTACAATTAGACGAAAAACATTTACGATTTACATTTACGAAAGCGTTATACAATTTACAAAAACCAGAAAATATTTTTTATGCAATAACCTCTTACTTCAAGGTCAATAAATTTAAAATAAATTTCTATAGTTTAACAATTAATGAACTTAGTGTATTTCCAGTACTACTTTTGGTTAAATAATTCGATAGTCATTCTATTATCTTGTGTTTGTGAAGACGGTTTATTTTCATACAATAGCATCAATTTAAACCAATGTGAACCATGACACAATAATAGGATTTAAAATGATCTGATACTGTTTACTAAAATTATGTCGTTCCAAATTCTCTGTTTATTAAATTACTTTGGCTTTTATTAGATAAAAATTCAAGTTCATATTCGTTAGAAATAAATTATTACCACATTACCACATTTCACACATTATTTTTATTTTATTATTCAATTATTTTCAAAATTATTGTACATTTCTCGTCAATTGTTTCACGACAGAGTGGCTTCTTCAGATTGTTTTAAACATCTGAAGAATTCTGGATGATGTGATTCCAAGGGAAATCGTTCACCGAGTGGATCATAATACATAAGTCCATACCATACTAATCTAATGTTTATTTATATAATGCGCCCTGTTATTGTACCTGGACTATTGGATTAAAAGATTATATTATTAAAAAAAGATATAAAACCACTTACCATGATTAATAATCGTATCCTAAATACGTATTTGACTTTAAACTTAATGCAAAACTAAAATTATGTCAACTTACCCTATTCAAGAAAACGGCAACACCATGTGTTTATTCTCATGCCGTTAACTTCTTCTACCTACTTTTCTAAGAACGCAAAAAGACGACTGTGTGGGTTAGGACCGTTGTCCAAGTTAAACGTATTAATTTTGTTTTTAACGATATGAATGCTTTCATATGCGTCGAGATCTCTGGAGTTGTTGGTATTTTTTACAGGTTTTAACCCTTTAATCGCGACGCTATGATCCATGTCCAGTACATGGTTAGCGACACTCGATCTTTCTGGTCTGTTAAATTTAATATGTGATATGTATTCTTTAAAATGGGTTAATATTGAGCGTTTCGTTTGACCTATATATTTAAAATTACAATCACCGCAGTTAATTTCGTATGTACCTGATTTCAAATTCAAATTAACTTTATCTTTGGTATTGCCTACGAGAATTTTGATGTTGTTTTCGAACCGAAAAGCAACTTGAATACCTCGTTTTTTAACAACTCTATTAACGTTTTTCGTGATTGGATGGTATGGTAATCACATGTAGTTTTTCTCGTGGTTACGTTGAGATATCAAACTGGTGGATTCGCGGATTGTCTTTTTAAATTTGATTTCCTAATTAATTTATTAAGTTGTTTTCGGTGCGAAAACACCATCAAAAGTCTACTAGGTAATACCAGAGATAAAGTTAGTATGAATTTGAAATCAGATATACATGAAATTAATTACGACAATTGTAATTTGAAATATATAGGTCAAACCAAACACTAAATATTAAACCCGTTTCAAATAAGACACATCACATATTAAATTTAAGAGACCAGAGAAATCGAGCGTGGCAAATCATGCATTATACACAGATCGCAATGTGTCGGTTAAAGGGTTAAAACTTGTCAAAGCTATCAACAACCCCAGAGATCTCGACGCATACGAAGCATTCATAGCGTTAAAAACAAATGTATACGTTTAACTTGGACAACGGTCCGATCCCATATAGTTGTCTTTTTCAATCTTAGAGAAGAGGTAGAAAAGGTTGATGGCAGGAGAATAGAGAATAAACACATGGTGTTGCCGTTTTCTTAAGAGAGGTAAGTTGTCGTAATTTTTAGTCTGTGTATTTATTTTAAAGTCAATGTCTACGTGGACATCGTGTAAAGTTGTTGCGCGATTATATATGTTAGCTTTACAGTGCCCCATGTGCGACACTTTGATTAGTGGTTTTACCTACTGATGGCGACAACTTAGTTGCCTAACTACGTATTTGGGATACGATTATTAATTGTGGTAAGGAGTTTTATACCTTTTTGAGTTTTTATTTAACCGCAGCCTCCAAAGAAAGATTTTGTTGAAGTTTTTTAAATTTTCTTTAGTTCACTCCACCATCCCTACACCTTAACTCAGCATGGCTACCCAAAACTTGAACAACCACTTCGGGAGCTCTCACGTGGTCCACAAGGGCAGCGCCGTTCTTCCTGAAAGGATAAAGGCCCCGGCACACGCTCCACGCTTTTATTTGATTTCAGTTTTTTTGTGCGACATTTAGATGGTATATTGTACACAAGCATAAATATTAATGAATTACTTATAATTTTACAAAGTCAATTGGTGATGGTAGTGGTCTGGTGGAAAGATGGTGGCCCCTCGCAGTTGGAGAATATGAAGAGTGACTTTCCGGGTACGTCCACTAAGCCTCCGATATGAACTCTAATTTGTTTTTAAGTTGGTTTCGTGAGCCCGCAGGATTCTTGGCGATCCCAAGATAACATATTTCTGTTTGTCTCTCGTAATGCTTTTCCCTTTCGCCACTGAAACTCAGGAAAATTATTATTATTATTAATTTGGTTATTACCTAGAGAAATTAACACCAGCAGATGATACGAATTACTCACTACGGAAGGCGACAAGAACACTGAAAAGACCTGTTCAACACAACCTATCAATTAAGGATAATACAAACAATTGGGCGAAAAGCGACAAAGAAACAGCTTATGTATTCGCAAATCATCTCCAACAAGTATTCCAACCATTCCCTTCTAAAATCTCTACTAAACAAGAAAAAGAAATACAAAATTACCTAAATACACCTTATCAGATGGACCACTCACAATAAAATTAAAATATCTCAAGGAAGAAACTGATATTTACAAAGAGCCTGGTTTCGACCTCATCACTGGCAAAGTTCTCCAAGAATTGTCCGAAAAAGGTTATAGACTATTATATTTATTTTCAATGTCATTCTTAAACTAAACTACTTTCAAAATATCTGGAAAGTAGCACATATAGTCATGATACTGAAACCAGGCAAAAATGAAGAAGTAGCTTCAACTTACAGACCAATAATTTTTCTACCAATATTTTCGAAGGTATTTGAAAAAATATATGTTAAAAAATATTAGAAATCTTACAGGAAAGGAATATTGTACCAGAACATCAGTTCGGATTCAGAAATAATTGTGGCACTATAGAACAAATCCATAGACTGGTAAAGAAAATTAACAGAGATTTTGAAGCAAAAAAATACTGCTCTGCGGCCTTCATAGACATGTCCCAAGCCTTCGATAAGTGTGTTATGATGGACGATTCTACAAACTGAAAACATACTTGCCACATCCTCACTATCAACTTCTAAGATCCTACCTACCTGACAAGCACTTCTTTCTGAAGCAAAACAACACCTACACCGATCTCTATCCTATTTTATCTGGTGTCCCACAAAGAAGCGTATTAAGCCCAATCTTGCTTTTACTATTTGCGGCTGACATACCAACTACTAAGCTGATAACCGTACCAACATATGCGGACGATACAGCAATTCTTGCAAGTCATGCTTGTCCTGTTATGGCTTCAAGAAATATTCAGGAAAACTTAAAATCCAAGACTGAATTACAAAATGGCGTATGAGGGCCAACGAATCCAAATCTACACATGTCACTTTTACATTGCGAGGTGAAACCTGTCCAACCGTCAGAATCAACGATCGTGAACTCACACAAACTGATACCACAAAATCCTAGGAATGTATCTCGATAGGCGTCTCGCAGGCACATATCTTTACCGAACGCAAGCAATTAGGTATTAAATTATATGAAATGTATTGGCTACTATATAAATCCGTTATAAAACCAATATGAACTTACGGTATTCAGCTCTGGGAGACCACCAGTAATTCGAACACAGAGATCCTACAGTGGTTCCAAAATAAAGTGACACGTGCCATACTTGACGCCCCAAGATATGTACCCAAGTACGTTATCCAACGTGACCTTCCGATTGCCACTATTCAAGAAGCTATTGCTCACCATAGTAATAAATACCGTGACAGAGTGGCACATCACCCAAATGTGCTAACCAAGCGGCTATTTAGTCAAAACGGAGACATAAGAAAGTTGAAAAAGGTCACACCCTCTGATCTAGAGACTAAACTTATATAATGATGTTAAAATCATAAATACATAGTTATATACAGGGTGTCATTTTGAAAACGTACCACCCTCTATATTTCGGCCCCTATAGAAATTCCAAAAATATGCAAAAACACGTTAAACTTATTTTTAAGGGGGACATTTTGTAGGCTGGTTTTCAATTAAATTACATCAACCCTCTAGTGGACATAACCTCTAAAAATTTTAAAGGAAATGGGGGTTCAGTAATACCTCATATTAAAGGTCGTTTAACCCGCTTTTCAAAAATGCTAAATTCTTGTCCTTTATTTTTAATACTTCTGAAGAAATCAAGTCAAACCATGAACATACAAGTATCAAGTGTTTTGCAGTAAAACATTAAAAAACTAATAAGAAGTAACTTATTTTATAAAGTTTTCGAAATGTTGTCCATTATTTTCTAAACAGTGATAAAGTCTACTCTCAAACTCCTCTCTAACATTTCGAAACACTTCTGCCTGAAGTTCTCTACATGTAGCTGTTATTCTTCTCTTTAAATCCTGCAAATCTCGAGGCGGTGTATTATAAGCAATCGATTTTAGATGCCCCCATAGGAAGAAATCTAGAGGCGATAAGTCGGGTGATCGTGGTGGCCATTCTATTGCTCCTCTTCGACCAATCCATCTGCCAGGAAATCTATCATTTAGCCACTGTCTAACTGGAAGATAGTAGTGTGGTGGAGCTCCATCTTGTTGGAAGTGTAGAAGATCTTCTTGCAAAACCATGTTACCAGCCGCGTCAATTTGATTTTCCAAACTAGTTGTTATTAAGGGGTCTATTATTTCTTCAAACAAATTTAAGTAGAGCTCACCAGTTAGATTTCCTTCAATGAATGAAGGTCCAATAATAGTATTCCCAAGGATACCAGCCCAAACGTTCACTTTTTCTGGATACTGTGTGTGACCTTCCCTAAAAAGTCGCGGATTTTCATCGCTCCAGTAGCGACAATTTTGTTTGTTAACATGCCCATTAAGAAAAAAAAGTACACTCATCAGTAAAGCAAATATTGTGCAAGATATTTTGGTTTTCATTTATAAAATCCGTCATTGTTTCACAAAATTCAATCCTTCTGTCGAAATCGTCGTCAAAAAGCTGTTGTAGAATTTGCATTTTATAGGGGTGAAACTTATTTAACTTTAGTGCTTTCCCTACTGTTTCGTGAGACATTCCTACTTGGCGTGCCACAATGCGAAGTGATGTGGAGGGTTCTGCAGTAAAGTAAATACTTATATTTGTGCTGCTTCATCCAAGACACGGCTAATATTTCTTTTTTGTTAGCAACGGAACCAGTTTCACTAAACTTAGCGACTAATTGTAGAACATACTTATGATTTAAATTACTATTCGGATACCTTTCATTAAACATTCTTGACGTTCTTCTTGCGCATCTTCCACATTCCCCATAAATAAGAATAATTTAAATTCTTTGTTGAAGTGTAAACACCATTTTTAAAAATAATGTAATAAAATCGCAACTTTTACCTCGCAAAACTAATTTTACAATAAAGTAATTTTGGCTAAAATAAATGGAGTGACAATTAAAGAAAAATTTGACAAGAATGTCAAGAATGCTTAAACCAGGGCTCTTTTTTTTCTACGTTAAACTACCTGTACGACTATCACAAGTACTAGTTTAGGTAAATCACATTCTTTCCAATAATAATGTTTAACTGAATAGTATGCGTCTTTATTATTTCTTTGGATATTAGAAGTAAAAATAGTTTAAAAATTTACCGTTATGTAATACCTCAATTTCATTTATTTTAATTCATTAAAGCAATATCACAAAGTGTTTTTGATACCTAAACTTCTTTACAGTTTTCACCAAATATCTCGCGAACTGCTAAAAAGAAAAGGCAAGAGTTTAGCATTTTTGAAAAGCGGGTTAAACGACCTTTAAAATGAGGTATCACTCAACCCCCATTTCCATTTAAATTTTTAGAGGTTATGTCCACCCCCGCTAGAGGGTTGATGTAATTTAATTGAAAACCAGCCTACAAAATGTCCCCCTTAAAAATAAGTTTGACGTGTTTTTGCATATTTTTGGAATTTCTATAGGGGCCGAAATATAGAGGGTGGTACGTTTTCAAAATGACACCCTGTATAACCAAATGGACAAAAAGTATTTAGTTTTAGTAGCATGTAGATTGTTTCATTGGAAACAGAGTACTAATGGTACTTTGTTATAGTATGAACCTAATAGATTTATTACCCTTGCGTAGATTTCTAAATAAAGGGAGTTAAAAAAAATTGGTAATGTAATTTATATTCGTTATTAACTACGAGGTAAATCTAAAAAGTAAGTTCCGTCTGGTAATAAAACGAAATCAAGTAGAGAAACAGAAAGACTTTATTGCAAAATATTCTACAAAACTTAAGCTATTTTTGGAGTTAGTTACCACCATTTTGTAGGTATTTGTCATAGCGTGGCACAAGTTTTTGTATGCCTTCTTCATAAAAGGTTGCTGCCTGTGTTGCAATCATGTGGTAATGTGTTCTTTGAGCTCATTTTTCGAATTGTCATGATTTGTTTGACTTTAGTCCTAGCTGGCGATGAAATATGCCTCCATTCCATCAATTAACGTTTAGTTTCAGGGGTGTCATAAGCAATGCAAGTATCATCCTCGGTCACTATCTGCCTCAGAAAGTCATCACCGCCTGTGTGGTAATGTGTCAAAAAGTCAAATACACTGCTCTGTTTCTTGAGTTGCTCTGTAAGTGTTTTTGGTATAAAACGAGGACAAAGTTTTCGAAAACTCAGTTTTACAGTTAAAGTCTATAGAAGGAGCAGAAATTGTAAACTTGCGGTTTTCCTTAATCACTTATTGCATTTTTTCCATAAACTGTGCAGATTTGTCAATGAATGTCGACTGGTTTAATGTTGTTCGCATTTAGGCAACAAATTACAAATCTAATTTCAATCAATGTACACAACAAACAGTGATCTCAAAACGGCCTCTCCTTCTCCTTGACTCAGAGTAATTGCCGCGCATGTACGGAACTGCGAGCTCAGCGCTGACGGGGCAAAAAATACAAACAGAACTAGCTTTCTGGATTTACCTCGTCTAAGTATATGTTGTTCCAGACATTAAAATTTATCGATGAACTCAAATAACTGCAGTACCATTTTGGGTTTATTTTCCTCTATCATTATTAGAGACCGGACGCATCAGGTCAAAATTATATATAAATCGCTAAGTACAATTCATTCGATTAAGCGCACATATTTTTTTTGTCGTTGAATTGTGACGCAATTACTTCAATATTACAGTCTAATTTCTTTCTTCATCGGCGTAGATATAAGCGTGAGGAGTTTTCATAATTTATTTTATTTATTAGTTTATATTTCGTAAGATAAATAAAGTACGGTGAGTTTGTTTCTTTTTCTCATTGTTTTAACTGTTAATTACATACTTCGTAATTTTTGTAATAGATTCTGTTTAATATCGTTCCATCGAATCTACTTCTCCAAATTATTTTGGCGTAAGTGTCCAGTGAATTTCGTTAAGTTTCAATAAGTTACGCATACATTTTTAATTGTCATTTATTTAGATCTAGAACATTGTTATTTTTTCAGATATGATATGGTACAACGCACGTAGGGACAAATAACCGAATTACGACGACAAAAATGCAATTTTATATTTTGTTAAATGTAACCACTATTGCGCTTAATATGTTCTATGTACCAGTACGCAATCAACCTATAATTATTTATTTTTTTAACGCATCACATTAGTCTGTACGTGCGTTCAAAGTATTATTATCTGTTACACACACTTATACCTGTCAGCAGCATCTATAGCGTTTATTGTTGCAACACTCGACAATTTTTTGTAAATTTACGGTTTAAAGTTTTTTAAATATATTTTTAAGCATCAGGTATCTAATTTAATTTGCAGTTATTATTAAAATGGTGAAACAGTGGTGAGTTGGATTAAGGGTCAAACTGATTGTATATCCATTGCCAGTGATTCCGAAATCTATTGCAAAATCTGAAAATATCTTAAAAAAATTCCAAGAAATCGCACGTAAAACGTCAGTTAGCATCGTAAACACATACACAAAAATTAGACCCGTTGGAATCTGACAATTTTAAAGAAGAACTCTGTGAAACTTTAATGGCGGCAAATATTCCAATAAATAAACTTAACAATCCCACCTTCAAAACACTTCTCCAAAAATATACTGGTCGAAATGTTCCTGATGAATTCACCTTACGCGAATATTATGTTTCCAAGTATTACACGAAAGGAGTAGAACGCATTTGAAGTCATCTTTCAAGCCAGTTCCTATGTATAAATGCCGACGAAAGTATCGACAAATGTTGTAGCTTTAGTGTACTATAAAGTTATATACAGTTGATGCGGAAACGAAAATATGCACCAAATGCTTCATTTGGGCGACAGGAACAACAAAAAAGACTTTTATTTGTCAGTGACAGTGCTGCTGCATATATGTTAAAAACAGGTAGACAATTAAAGGAAACATTGTTACGTCTGTAAAATCATTTTGATAACAATCTGGGAGATTTTATTCAGTTCACTTCGTTACTGACCTCGTTTAATCTACTTAGTCCGGTCATATATCATTGTTTGCGTTAATTTCTAATTTATTGTAATTACTGGTTTATTATTGATTAAACTTATGCTATTTTCAAACTTTAATTCCATCTTATTCTAATCATGTCCCAATGCTTTGGCTGACTCTGTATATTGCCGTAGTATTTTAGAAACGATTCGACACGGTCAACATGTGTGTAACTTTTATTCGTACTCACGTTTCTTGTTAGTGTTTCTTTTACAATTATGACGTAGCGTACCTTCTGATATATATGTCGATCTCCGTTGAGGAAGAGCGTCGCATCTCGTGCTAAGCTCTGAAGTAATCTATTGACCAGTAACTTAAATCTAATTTCTGCATTTACGCTTTGTACATATTCTGCGTAGGCAGGTTTCAGTCAATTTTGACCTTGTTTAAATATTGAAATCTCATTAGTGAAGTGTAAGTTCCCTACCGATTTCGTGCTTCAGGTGAGTTTATAGACAGGAGGACGACTGTAATTTTACTGCAGCTTCGTACTCTGATTTCTTCTGAAACTTTTGAACTATCATTTATTCGTTTTCCCTCTTTCTTTTATTTAGGGCTGTAATTTCACGGCTTAGGGAGTGATCTGCCGTATTAGCGTCTGCGCGGGGAAAGTATCCCGACATAGGCATCCCGTTGAGAAGGCGCAACGATTTCCACAACCTTCTGGGACACCGGAATCCACGATCTGGAAACCTAAGGTTCTTTTCACGCAAGGTAGTGTGGGAAATTATTTTAGTTTACTTATTTCCAGTAAAAGTCGAAAATTGCGAAAACCGTCAGATTTCCGGTTAATTTTATTGTAGATAGACTCATTTAATGTTAAAACTTTTTCTATTCTAAAAACTGAGAGCGAATTATTTGTTTCAATTAAGGCACTGACTTTTTAAAAGATTTTTATTATTATATAAAGTTTACATGTGTTTCTTACTAATGCTAATTACTGACTGACTGTATATGTTAAAACAGAATGTATTATAAAATGTAATTAAAGATAAAAATGCATGGTTGACAAAAGATAAGCAAGTACATAGAACATACATATGAGTAGCAAGAGATGTCTTATTTATCTAAATGCTGTGTTCACATAATTCCTCCCTGCGAAGTCTCAACTACGCAGCTTCGCGAGTACGTTGAACGTTCGGCAACATGATATCCCTGGTAGAATTTTCTATCTTCTTTCCTCTTGATTTATTTTCTTCTTTTTTCTTGAAACAATTTCTGCTTTCTAATTTCTTATAACATATAAATATAAAAATTATACAAATCAATATATAAAGGAGTATTGTCCATAAATTGGGATGTCTTGAAATTCTGTTGAAAGTTATTCCTGGTTGATTTTCGTATATTTGATCTTGAATAGCTTGCAAATCATCAAGTCTAACATTTTTAATATCGACTTTTATTTTAGTGTCTGATACAAAATTGTTTTCTGTTTCTAATTTTGGAAACAGTATTGGAGAATATTTGTTTGCATATTCTGTATTTATTATTTCTTCACGAGCTGTACTAATTCCGCATTCGACTGGAATTTCTATTAAATATGTACCATTTACTTTAAAAGTTTCTTCTTGTTGTATACAATGTAATTTAATAGTTTCTTTCTTCGGAAATATACCAATCCATAAAATTGAATTTTCGAGTTGAATTATTAATGATTTTGTAATTTCAAAATTTCTTTGAATACATGTTGATAAGTTTTTAGAATTTAACAACTGTATTTCGCATGGATTGTGATCCTTGATTTCATAAAGTTGTGTTTTTCCACAAATGTAATATTGTGATTTGATCATTGTACAACTATCGCTTAGAAATGTATAATAAAATTCATTTTTTAATAAATATTTATTTTGAGTAAGTATCGTCTTAAATTGACCATCGATAAATACTGGAATTGAGTAGAGGTGATAATAATCAAATACATTTGGATACATGACAGGTAGATTTAATAAATAGGTTATTCTATTGTTTGAAACATAACATTCGACTTTTATAATACTTTTCAAGATTCCTATATTCTCAAGAGTAATAGCAAATGGAATTTGTTCTTGTTTAATTCGTTTTTGTAAATCTATCATTATATTATATAAATCAATATTTCTTATAACACTGGGATGTAGAATGTTTAATTTTGAAAACGTAATTGAATTCTGTATTTCTTGTAAAATAGAATTAATTATTTCGTATATATTGATAAATTCGTTTAAAGTTTCTGTTATTATTATAGTACCAAGACTATCAATATGTTGTTCTAGAATCGCAGCAATACGTAAAACTTTAAATTTTAATATTTGTTCATTATGTGATATCTGTCTTATTGACTCATTGAATTTATTAATTGTGTTTAATGAAATGGAATTTTGTTTCACAATATTAGATGCTAACTTCATTTGATTATCTTGAAGTTCCCTTATTAATTTATCGTATCGTTTTCCGTCATTAGCGTCTAAGTTTCCTGTTATTGCTTTAAAGATTGTACCTAATCCGTCAACAATACCTCTTTTAACTCTATGTGTCGGAGGAATAATTTCATTTAAGTTATGTGTAACTTGATATTTCGTTAGGTTTAAAATTTTCAAATAATTTATTACAGTAATTGTACGATTTAATTTAAGAAAAGTATTGTTCATTAAATTTGCTGATAGCTCGTCTAATTTATTAATTTCAATTATTAAAGGATCGAGATCATAATAGTGTATCAATTTATGTGTATATTCTTGAACTTTTGCTGTTCCTAATTTCAATGGTATAATTCCTGGATTATTTTCCAGATTTTTCATCGTAATTTTATCTTCGAAGGCGAAGGCAATATTAATTCTGAAATGATAGTAATATAATAATAATATGTTTTAATAATATATTAAAAGTACTTATGTATAGATTATATATAAAAGAGTATTTTAAGTGCTAAAATTATAAGTTTTCTTAAGGGGTCGTTTGAGATTATCTGTGTGTACTTTAGGCTGTTCAGGTGTAGAAATTGTATTTTGTCCTTCATTTATTTGTTTTATTACTGTTGACTTATTAAATTTATTTGCCAATTTTTGTCGTGCTTGTTTTTTCACATAAGCTTTAGTTTCAGGTTCAAATAAATTTGGGTCATCACGTTCTTGATTTACCTTAGTAATATATTTCGTTTTGTTTTCTATAAGATTTTCGTTAATTTTTGAATAGAGTAACTTTGTTTTTTCTCTGTGTTCGTGTATGTAATTACTAAGTAACATTTGAGTTAAACCTATATTGAATACATTGCTTTCGTCAATATGACCGTTTACTATATCTATCGGTCGATATTTAGTAGAGGAATGAATCGAATGATTGTATGCTAATAAGGCGTATATCATTTTTGATTGTACTGTTGATTCTTGGAATCCTTGAGCATTTAACAATCGTATATGTTCAATTATTGTTGAATGGAATCGCTCAATTAAACCGTTTGACTGTGGATGATTGGGAGAACAAAAATGAATTTCGATTTTGTGTAATTTTAATAAATCGTTCATGATAGTATTTTTAAACTCTCCGCCATTATCAGTCGTTATTAGTTTTGGTACACTATGATGTGAGAAAAATAAGATTAAGTTATCGATAATTTCTGTTGGAATAAGAGATGATAGTTTATATGCTTGAGCGTATTTTGAAAACGCATCAACTATAGTTAAAAATTTGGTTCCCTGTAATGTAAAAGTATCTAAATGAATTACTTCAAAGGGTTTTGATGGTGTTGGTGTAATTTTCATTTTTGTTTTTATGGGATTTCGTTCATATTTGCATTGTTGGCAAATTTCACATTCATTAATAAATGTTTGTATTGATTTTCGCATGTGAGGCCAATAATATAATTTCTTAATTTGTTGTTCCGTTTCCTCTATACCGCGGTGGTTAGTTTTTCCTTCGTGGTAATTTTGGATAGTTTCTTTAATATCGTTTTTATCAATGACATCTATAAGTTTAATTGTACAGTATTTAAATTTTAGTGAAGGCCAAATAAAGTGTTTATGTAAAACATTACAAAAAGGTTCATAAATATCAGGGTTCTCAAAATATAAGTGATAAGTAACTTTTGAAGTTATATATTCTTTTATAAATTTTAAAACATCATCTTCGAAATTATTTTTAGAAATTTGAACATATATTCGTTGTTTATCTTCAAACAATTTAGTTATTTTAGCCTTTGCAGGACTATGAGCAACTGTGTTTATAATTATTTGATTTGAGCCGTAATTTACTGGTGTTTCTGATATTTGAATATCAATAATAGGGTTTTGTTCTTGATTTGAATGAGCAGTGACGTCATCTAAATCTAAAGCGTAATCATTTGCTTGTTCGTCCGGTTGAGCTATTAAAGAAATATTATCGGGTGGTTCATTTTGATTATTATTAGATACATTGAAGTCTTTATTAAATTGTTCGATGTATTCGAAAAAACTGTTTGTTTCTTTGGTATGAATTTCTATACGTGAAAGAGCATCTGCGTTAGTATTTAATTTAGCTTTCTTATACGTTATACAATAATCAAATTCTTCTAGTTTTATTCGCCATCTTAATAACTTCGAATTAGGATCTTTCAGAGAGAACAACCACTGTAGGGGTTTGTGGTCGGTAATTATATTAAATTTTCTGCCGAAGGGGTATGGTCTAAAATATTTGGTAGCCCATACGATTGATAATAATTCCTTTTCAATCGTGCTATATCGTTGTTCAGATTCGTTTAGTGTACGTGAGGCGTACGCAATGGGTAAATCTTTCCCAATAGGTCCTTGTGATAACACAGCACCTAACGCTACGTTACTAGCATCGGTTGTTAAATTAAATGGTTGGCTAAAATTCGGATATTGCAGGATGGGTTCATTTATCAAAAGGTTTTTACAAGTTTCAAAACAGGACTTAAATTCGTCATTGTGCACTATTGTAGCACCCTTTTTCAAACATTTAGTTAAAGGCTTTGTTAGTTTTGCGAAATTGTTAATGAAACGTCTATAGTAACCTAATAATCCTAAGAATCCTTTAATTTGTTTTGTCGTTTTGGGAATAGGATAGTTTTTTATTGCAAAAATTTTATTTGGGTTAGGTTTTACGCCTTCAGGAGTAACAATATGGCCAAGATATGCTACTTCCTTTCTTAAAAATTCAGATTTGTCTAATTGAATTTTGAAATTTGTTTCTCTAAGTCTTTGAAACACTGTTTTTAAACTATTAATATGTTCTTGTAATGATGTAGAGAAAACAATTATATCATCTAAATATACTAGGCAATGCTCGTTCTGAATACCACGTAAAATATTGTCCATTACCCTTTGAAAGGTAGCGGGCGCGTTCTTTAAACCGAATAGCATTCTGAGGAATTCGAAATGTCCGCTTTCTGTGTTAAAAGCTGTCTTAGATACATCTTGTTCGTGCATCTCAATTTGATGAAAGCCACTAGCCAAATCTAGAGTTGAAAAATATTGACATTTACCTAATTTATCAAGTAAATCGGTAATGTTTGGTAGAGGATATTTATCGTCGATTGTCTTTTCATTAAGTTTACGGTAGTCGACGACGACTCGCCATTTTTGTTTGCCAGATGCATCAACCTTTTTCGGAACTATCCAAATAGGGGATGACCAGGGTGAATGACTTGGTCTAATAATATTTTGATCTAACATATTCTTAATTTGGTTTTCAACTTCTTCTTTATGAATAAATAGATATCTATAACTTTTTGTATAAATAGGTATTTCATCATTTGTGCGAATTCTATGGGTGACTTGGTTTGTAAAAGTTAATTTACTGTTTTCAACATAAAATATATCAGAGTAATCTTTGCATAAGTTTTCAATTTGAAATTTTTCTTCTGAATTTAAATGATTTGTACGAATTTTTGAAAAATTAAAATTTTGTTTTGGAATATTATCAAAATTGTTTAAATTTATTTCTTGTATTTCTTTTCGAATAAATGGTTCTACTCTAATTGGTTCAGAAAAATTTAATGTTATTGGTTTTGTCGTATTATTTAATATTGTAGTAATAGCTATGCCGTTATTTGCTATCGTTAAACATTCGGGAATTTCACAATTATGAATCTTTTGATATGGTATTATTATCTCGCCATTTTTAATACTCGTTTTTATTTTGATTATTTGTTTTGTGCGTGCATTAACCGTTACAAGGTTTAAATCATTTTTTAACTTTTGATATTGTACCTTTATTTGTGCAGACGGTGTTTTAAGAATACCTGATGCAAAATCTACATTGGCTTGTAATAATTTTAGATTATCTAATCCAATTAGTCCGTGGAAAATGTTATGAAATTTAAATAAATAAAATTTTAACTTGGTTTGTTGTGGTAATTTAAATAAATTTGAAGCTGGCATGAACATACTATATTTATGAGCAGACTTCTGAAATACTGTTGAAACTATAAAAGGATCATCATATATATAATTAGAATAAAATTTATAAGTAAGATCTGGATCGATGAAAGATTTAGTAGAGCCAGAATCTATTAAAAATTTTAAATTATGTTCGGGTAGTACTATATAAGGTAATTCACTTTCATTAGTGGTATTAAAAGATATAATATGGGGTTTTACGTTTGATCGGTTGTTTGAGGGGGGTTTGTGAAAATTTTCATGATAATATGACTCGTCAATGTTATCGTTTGCCGTTTGTGAATCTTCTAAAAATTCTTCATTATTTGAATCAGAAATTTCGGGAATTAATTCTGAATTCTGAAAATCATAATTAATATCGGATGTCTCATCTACGTCGTTTACGTAAGTATTGTAAAGTTGTTCAGAATTGAAATTTCTTTGCGAGTTTTGGGTTATTGGTCTCGAATAATTATTAGTTTGCCTGGTCGAAACACTCATAGGAGTGGGTGTTGGTAAATTTTTATGTTGACCGGGTCTAAATACGTTTTGGTTTGGTTTTTGTGTGTGGTTGTTTAAATACTTGCGAGTTTGTAAAAAATCTCTGAGGTGTAACATTTGGTCTCGGTTGTATAGGAATAGGTTGTGAAGGGAATTGATTAGTATTACGTGTTTGATTGCTAAAATTTGGATTAAAATAAGGACGTTGAAAATTTGAATTTTGTTGAATGAAAGGTCTTTGTTGTGTCGGTCTTATTTGTGTAAAATTTTGTTTAATTTGCGGTTTACCTGTTAAATTTTGAAAATAATGTATATTTTCTTCCTGATTAATAAATTGTAACGCTTCGTTTAAACTACTAGGTTTCATGCAACGAATAGTTGTTCCTAATGGTTCTTTTAATCCGGCTAAGAATGTTTTTAAAGTTAACTTATTATATAAATCACGTTTTAATACTTTTGCTTCTTCAGTTGTTTCATGCATATCAATATATGAGCATAATAAATTCAAAATTTGTAAACATCTATCAAAAAATTGATGAGGTTTCTCGTTTGGTGATTGCCTCATTAAAATTAAATCTCTATTAAGACATATTTCATCTCTTTGATCAGCAAAATTCCTAGTTAAAGTTTGTTTTAATTCGTTCCAAGTAGCAACACTTTGTATATTGACAACAAGTTTTGCATTTCCTTTTAATTTACCTATCAATGAGTGAAGTAAATAAATATTTTGAAAATTATCTGGTTCGTTATTATTATAAAAATGAGTAATTAAAGTTTCACATGTTGCTATGAATCTACTGAGTTCAATTGGGTTACCATCAAACTCTGGTACTGTATTTAAATACTCTGGTTTGAAATTATTTGCCATTTTAATAATTTTAATATTACTTGTATTTTCTTGAATAGTATTGTCGTGTAAATTATTTTTTTCTAATATTTTTAAATTTGTATTTTCGTCTGAGTCAGTTTGAGACGATATTTGTAAATTTTTAAATAAATTTTCTAGCGACATATAATACAATAATCGTACTCACATTAGTAGAGTCAGCGCCGTTTTCATCTTAATTATGAGAGTCCGTTACAAGGGTCCAGCGATTTTTGTCTGTTTTCTTGAACTTCTTCTCGCAAGAAAGGACGATTTTCTTCCGTTCATCGTATGATTTGGAGATAGATCTTCAGCGGGTTCACGATGAACTGTAGAGGCCTTTGTAGATTTGAGGTATATCTACCCGAACTGTTTGGAGGGGTAATAACATGTCCTAGTATATTGCATATTACTGTGTAGCACATACTCTCCACAGAATCTATGAATATATCAGAAATACCTATCCGAAAATTTATAGACTTGTATCCGCTTTTAAAGAAATTTTTAGAAAAACGTCATTGAAAGTAGCTCTTTAGAGGGAAGAACTTCCACCTTTGTCACTGCCTCCCTCTCCAGTAATAACTAGATGGGGAACATGGTTGGAAGCTACTGGTTTTTATGCGGGGAATTTCGATAGTTTACAAAATTTCGTAACATGTTTAAATGACGATGCTCGAAGTATTTCTGAGTGCAAAGAACTAATACAAATTCCAAATTTAAAAGATCAATTGTACTTTCTTCAGCACACTGTGGAAGTTTGCCAAAACAAATCACTTATTTTTAAAATCCAAATCTAAAATTAAATGACGGATTAACCACATTATTCATTGATATGATCTTATACAAAGGAAGATTAAATTGAACTACTTCTATGTTTTCATGCCGGCAGACACTTGCTTTCTTGAATTAGTGTTGATAACGCCATGCAAATTGCCACTACAATCGACTTCGTATAACAAACACAAGCATCCGACAGCATACAATCATATTAAGATTTTTGAAATATCTTTAAATTTTTCTTTATTTAGATAGTTCAAAAAGATCATGAAGAGCAGTGTGCTCAAGTCCCTGAACGTGCTGGCGTCCAACCCAAAACAGAAGAAGAAGGAGATGGTCATGAAGCTATATCATGAAGCTATGAGATTATATGAAAGAAACGATACACTTGGTAATGGAATTTATGTTCATTGTCAAATATAAGTAAATATGTCCCAATAGGAATTTCGAGATTTCCATTTAAATAAAGCCCAACAATTTTAGAAAAATAACTACATTGTATATTTTATCAAAAAGTAGAGACACGGCAGTCATGATTTAAAAATAATATTGTGAAAATGTCCCCTTCGGCTGTTTCTACTGATGATCATTCCTCGCGTAAAATCGTCAATAACTTTTTGGCACAATTGAGGTTCAACTTCACCAATAACTTGACGAATATTTTGCTGTAGGTTATTAATCGTACTCGGATTGTTAGAATAGACTTTGTAGTTGAGAAAACCCCAGAAGCGTATCCCATTCACATTTACCGTTTCACCGTCATTTTCATAAAAAATAGTCCTTCAACCTCTCCAGCCAAAATGTACACAACACGGCTACTCGAAGAGGATGTAATGGTTTTTCTTCAATCACACGAGAATTTTTCCTTCCCCAAATTCTACAATTTTGTTTATTCACATAACCTGTGAGGCGAGGTTCGTCGGAAAAGATAATTTTAGTGCAAAATGCTGCATTATTCTCTAAGTAACTTATTCTAAGATTAAATTAGCAAACGCATTTAAATCTTGTGTTAGTTGAATTTTATACGGGTGCAAGGTCAAATCTTTGGTAAAAATTCGATGCAAAGAGCTTTTCTTTATGTTTAGCTGTTGAGATCTACGACAAACTGAGGTTTTGAAACTTACGGCAACATGGTCACGTACTCTAGCGATATTTTCATTGAATCGAGTTCTACGTGGACCCATTGGCACCTTCAAATCAACAACTGATCCAGAAACCTCAAATTTTCGAATAAGATTGGGAATTGCGTTGTCACTTGACACATGATTACGCCCATATATTAAACGAAGTTTACGAATTGTTTTTACAAGAGAACGAGAATTTTCGTAATAAGGTTGTACAATTCTAACACGTTCTTCCGTCGCATAGCGATTCATTATTAAATTGCCAGGTATGTAGATGACATATGAGAGATATTAAATGTCTAGGTTAAGTTGTCGAAAAATGGCGCTAAATTTAAATCCCGTACCTATTGGGACACATTTGTATGCTAGTGTTCCAGATATTATACAAATGCAAATGTAAATTTCAGGAAATAACATAAGAAGATTCCAGTAAAACCTTAATTTAAAACTAAAAATTAAAGGGGGTGCATTAATAATAACGGTGTAGGTAAATTGGATCCCGGCAGGTCATAAATAAAATATGTAAACTTAAAGCGTCCTTATCGATAGGTAAATCCGGTCCCAACATTTCAATGATTCCTTTTGTAAAGCTCACCCCAACATATTCAGTTTTTTACATAAACCTAAACAATTTCAAATGGATACCTATGTAAAATTACTAAGTGTACTTTTGATTTTTAAAATACATAACAGTTAAGTTAAAAATCATCAAAAGTTTATAACGAAAATGATTGAAGCATACAGAAAATAGGAAATAAACCGTTTGCATTTCATAAAATTATAACCCAAAGGTATTTTTAATAATATAAAATATTACTAAAAATCTGGTGTGAAGAACACAAATGCAGGTTCACTATTAATATTTTCTGTGAACGTATCCGAATATATCCTATCCGTATTTCCTATACGTATTTCGCTTTTCTACAAGCTCATCGGTACGCCCCTGCTGGAGAAAGGATATTTCCAGACACATTCACAGAAAAGAACCACATCGCCCTATCACCGTAATTATCCAGACCGAGCGCAGAAGTAAATTCGGCGCTACCTGTTGTCAGACAGCCGAAGTACCTCGCATACCGTCCACATAATTAATGTGAAGTAACGACGCCCTTCCAAAGGTTAGCACAGCAAACTCTCTAGAAAACTGCATTTTGTTTGTGCCTTCAATCATACTACGGCTTAAACGCATGTGTAATGTATCAGAATAATTGAAACATACATGAGTAGGTAAACCCCGCCAGTTTTGTATAATACAAAGGTATTTTTAATAATATAAAATATTACTAAAAATCTGGTGTGAAGAACACAAATGCAGGTTCACTATTAATATTTTCTGTGAACGTGTCCGAATATATCCTATCCCCAGAGACGTAGATACGTATTTCGCTTTTCTACAAGCTCATCGGTACGCCCCTGCTGGAGAAAGGATATTTCCAGACACATTCACAGAAAAGAACCACCTCGCCCTATCACCGTAATTATCCAGACCGAGCGCAGAAGTAAATTCGGCGCTACCTGTTGTCAGACAGCCGAAGTACCTCGCATACCGTCCACATAATTAATGTGAAGTAACGACGCCCTTCCAAAGGTTAGCACAGCCAACTCTCTAGAAAACTGCATTTTGTTTGTGCCTTCACTCATACTACGGCTTAACCGCATGTGTAATGTATCAGAATAATTGAAACATACATGAGTAGGTAAACCCCACCAGTTTCGTATAATACAAAGGTATTTTTAATAATATAAAATATTACTAAAAATCTGGTGTGAAGAACACAAATGCAGGTTCACTATTAATATTTTCTGTGAGCGGTTAAGCCGTAGTATGAGTGAAGGCACATGTGTAATGTATCAGAATAATTGAAACATACATGAGTAGGTAAACCCCATCAGTTTTGTATAATACTAAGGTATTTTTAATAATATAAAATATTACTAAAAATCTGGTGTGAAGAACACAAATGCAGGTTCACTATTAATATTTTCTGTGAGCGGTTAAGCCGTAGTATGAGTGAAGGCACAAACAAAATGCAGTTTTCTAGAGAGTTGGCTGTGCTAACCTTTGGAAGGGCGTCGTTACTTCACATTAATTATGTGGACGGTATGCGAGGTCCTTCGGCTGTCTGACAACAGGTAGCGCCGAATTTACTTCTGCGCTCGGTCTGGATAATTACGGTGATAGGGCGAGGTGGTTCTTTTCTGTGAATGTGTCTGGAAATATCCTTTCTCCAGCAGGCGCGTACCGAAGAGCTTGTAGAAAAGCGAAATACGTATCTACGTCTCTGGGGATAGGATATATTCGGACACGTTCACAGAAAATATTAATAGTGAACCTGCATTTGTGTTCTTCACACCAGATTTTTAGTAATATTTGATATTATTGAAAATACCTTTGTATTATACAAAACTGATGGGGTTTACCTACTCATGTATGTTTCAATTATTCTGATAAATGTATAACCTTTCACTGTGGTGATAAAAATTAAGGTAACTGTAAATTTTTAGATTTAATTTTAGTATTTTTTGTAATTCACTTTAAATTTCAATAAATGCATATTTTTTCTCACTGTTTGTGTTTACCCAAGGATAGCCGGGACCGAATTTACAAATGCATTATCAGGCAAAGAAAAATTACGGGACCGAATTTACATGTTATTTTTGAACGTCCATTTGTTCGGGACCCAATTTACATGTACCCAATAATAAAAAGAAAAACAATATTTATTTTAATTTAATGTCAAACATTTTATCATTTAATAAATCTACATTTTATTAATTTAAATTTCTAAATCGTCTTCTAAATTACGT
The DNA here is from genome assembly GCA_935421215.2 of Melolontha melolontha. Lineage (NCBI taxonomy): Eukaryota > Metazoa > Arthropoda > Insecta > Coleoptera > Scarabaeidae > Melolontha > Melolontha melolontha. The sequence goes on from OW285242.1 coordinate 53,629,166, forward strand.
AAATCGGAGGCCTTCCTTAGGTTTCTCTTGTGGCCATTTTAGCGTATAGTAAACATCGTGAATGTCATAAGCATAATCAAAGAGATATAATATAAGGTGACATCTCTTACGAAGAAGGAATTTCATGACTCTTTCAAATAATTTTCTAAGTAGCGAAGAGCATTTGCATTTCTTTGATTTACAATGAACTTTAACCTGTCAAAATTATCTATTATCTCGTCCTGATCGTGAACAAAATCAGATAAATATTCTTCAAGTAAATGTTTACTATTGTTTACCACTTGTGAACCACCGTAAGCTCCAGAAGCATGAGGATCTTCAAGAGAATCTGAGCAACCTATTCCCTTGATATTTGTTGTATTGTGGATATCATCCATTTAGTTTGTTTTCATATTTCGCCTCGAGACCTGCTAATACGGCACAGCTCCAAAGATTATTTTCTAAATACAGTTGGTTTCTATGACCTGTATACTCTAAGTGAACAAAGTGATTGTTGTTTAGATGTAGTACCTTTGCGCCATCGTGTTTTGATAAATAAGACAGATTATTTAAACTCAAGTCTAGTTCATTTATTTCACGAAAGTATGTGAACTTTCCAAATGGTACTTCGTTAAGTGAAGTGGCGGATAAGCCTAGGTAATATAAGGACATTGCATTTTTGACCAGACCGATCTGAGCATCGCAAGTTTTGAACAATACGTTTTGATACGAAAGAAATTAAGGTATATCTATACGTTAAGCACGTATTACGCATTTTTTACGAATGAAACAGACATGCATTAATACACGCCACTCACTAGCCAAACTGACAAAGTCTTTATAGTTGTGACAGAAACATGTATCTTTGGCAGAAATAAATGTTGGGAAATACGAGATGTATGTCCATGTGTACAGATAGAAACGTGTATAATGCATGTCTGTTGCATTTGTAGTACGTTTTGACTCAGGTTTAGGAATATTATAGTAAGGGCGCCATATATGGACCACCATAAGGATTTCCTAAAATAAAACTCAGATTTTTAAAGTATAAACAACCTTATTTATTTTAAACTATTCGACAATTATTTGGTTTTGAAAAGAATTTAAATTAAAACAAAAAAACATCAACATCTTAGAAATAATCTACATTTTTTATAATCTGTCATTTTTACGATCTTACTAAAAGTGAGCATAACATGGACCACATGGTTTCAAATATGGACCAAGGTGAACTAAGCTTAAATTAATAGAAAAAGAAATTGCCCACTCTATTATCAGGGCTTAGATGAATCATTGGTACAAAATTCGCAAACATAGAAGTCGACCACATCTTCTATGTCAGCACAATCTTCATGAGCCCATCGCCTACAAGAAGCACATTGGATCCATTTCTCTCCATGAACATTTTCAGAAAAAAAACCCATGACAATACAAGCATTTGGCGTTTTCATTTTGAGAGCGGTCGGGACTCTCGTCTGTGCTATCATCAACGAAATAGTCACTCTGATTAGAAGTTTCAGAAGATGATTCTTTATATTTTAAGATGATGCTTTTTTTCTTTGGTGCTTTCTTTGATTTATTTTTAATGTTCAACGGTCTCTTTTTCTTTAATTTATCTGATTCCTCCTTCCTTTTTATCGATGTTTCTAAATCTCGCTTATAAGGTGAAGATGTCAAAACCACTGATTTTGTGGCCTTTCTTCCTCTATTACTGACAGTTTTCTTCAAACGTGGTATGGGTTGCAACACTTATTGTGACAAATATATTCTAGCTGATGTGGAGGAACCAGCCACTGAATCATTCAAGGTGGTTGTCGGTTCCTTGGATTGTAGATTTGGAAGGTGACTTTCGTCAAATGTCAGAGTAGAAATAGGTGTGGAGTGGGCTTCCAGAGCTTCAAAAGCATCTGCCTCAGGAAAATTGTTATCACCATTTTCAATAACTGGTGTTATCCTATCACGTGGTGGATCATTAACAGATTCTTCTACTACTGGACAGTCGTCGTCAATAAAGTCATAATCTTCGAAGACATTTCTGTTAATTGGATATATTCCAGTCGCACGAAAACCATTTATAGCCAGTTCTGCACGCTGAGTTCTTATGTAGGCTTGACCAAATAATTCAGCTATGTCATAATGTGTCACTGCTTGTGGTTGCATTCGTACCCGCTTACGAATTTCTCCTGTCAAGTACTTTTTTAATGGACCCATAAATGTTTTTTCAAGCGGCTGTATTTTATGACTAGAGTGTTGGGGCAGCGACAATAAGCTAACGTGATTTTTTCTTGCTAAATCCACCACCTTGATGTTACGAGTGTGACTAGCATGGCCATCTAAAACAAGGAGAACCGGCGATGTAGCAGTTGGTTTCACGTGCTGTAAAAAGTGCTCGAACCACTGAGTAAATAGTTCTAATTGTATCCATCCTGATGGATGACAGGCATGAATAGAACCAGGTGGAGCACCTTTCATCAGTAATGGATTATCCCGTTTTCTTGGAAATATCAACATTGGTGGGATAAATGTACCACCTGCACTCATACATATGACACAAGTAATTGTTGATCCACGTTCTGCTGAAGTTGCAGTTCCAATTTGTTTTTTGCTCTTAAGTGCCAATATCTCCGGCATTTTTGATGGCACGACTGAAATACCAGTTTCGTCCACGTTATAAACATTAGTCGCAGGATACTGGAATTCATTCATACAACTCTCTAATAAGTCAAAAAATGCATTTACATTTTCTTTGTTGAAACCTTTCATTCTTGATGTTGATGTACGCGTTGGACGGCGGAATGATAGGTTAGGATGGCGCTTGAGGAATAACCTCAACCATGTTCTGCCTGCAGATTCTTTAGCTTCTGAAAACGAGTGCTCTATGTTGTTTTTCTTCGCTAACTGGTAAGCCAAAGATCTTATGTCCCTGCGTGTTAGACCAAATCCTGATTTTTCCATTTCTAAAATATAATTAGATAGCTCATCCTCCAATTCAGTAGGTAACGTCGATTTTCTGCCAAGTTTGAGGTTAGTTATATCACAAAGTGATTCATTTTCTGTTTTTGTTAATCGTAAAAGTGTAGTTTTGGGAACTCCGTATGTTTTCGATGCTTTTAAAAAGCCCATTGTCTTTTCTCGTACGGCTTTAATTGCATCTGCCATTGCACTTTTATCCCACGCCTGTCTGGCCTTCACTTTTACTTTAGATGCCATTCTGCAACATAAAAAAAACACAAGTGATGGTTTGTAATATGGACCACGGCTACCAACACAACTTTCAAAATTTTCCGTAGTCCATATTTATAACATGCCGGTGGTCTATATTTGAACACTCGTACATTTTAAGGTTAACATTGTTGTTAATAAAATTATAAAAACTATAGGAGATGCGACTTTATATGAATAATTGTACAATAACTCGCCTTTCTCCTGGTCTAATTCACTTTCACATCGAGTAGTATTTGTTCAAGTGATGAGCTTACGAAGTTAGCTAAAAAAATGTATCGTGAGTTGACGAAAACGAAAAATGGCTCCCAAGAAAACGTGCGTCTACGTTACGTTACTGTAAACGACTAGTGGTCCGCGGGAAGGGTGCGGGTTAGTACGCACCGACTGTCGGCTTGATACATCCAACGCTATTTAAGATATGTCGGTGGTCCATATTATAGACCTAGTCCATATACGGCGCCTTTGCTCTAATTATTTGAAATATTTTAAACTCTCAACATCTATAAATGAAAATGCATGACATATGACAAGAGAATAAATATCGAAAAATAAAACCTAAATAAAACATTTATTGTACATGGGTAACATAAGCAAAAGTCTAGTTATGCTTTTGATGATAAAAATGTATAATCAATTATAACTGAGAAGTGACTGGTTTTAGGACCTAGGTTTACTAAGATTTTTTTCTTTATCTTAATGAGAACCATAAGGGGGTAGAATTTTCGAACAATTTTTTTGACACCCTGTATAGTCTAGTGACCTATCCACTAGACCAACACGGTGTAATGGCTAGTTTACATAAGAAATTAAAAAAATTCAAATAGATGTCATTTACATCTACATTCAAACAAATGTTCTTCGAATGATAAGATTTTATTAAAGCAGAATGCGTAGTGTAATATTAATGAGAAAAGTAGACGATAAAAATCAAATTCTCTGTTAACCTAAATTATGGTAAGCGCTTCTTTTTGCAAATCGAAAATTAAAATGTCATTTTTCAATTGCAGTTATTTGGTATTTTAATAGAATATAATTTAAACATACAAAATAATGAAGAATTATTTAACTGTGTATCAACTTTTAATCAAATAATCTTCTTCTATCGATACATCAATTGCTACTAAACACAAGGACTGGAGAAAAAAATATAATTTTAAGAAATATTCAAGGTACTTACTTAAAATATACTTCGGGCTGCTGAAAGGAATGGATCGTAGGCACTATCGCGCTGTCAACTTGTAAATACTCTCCAACAACTCAATTTAAGGCTTTTATATTCGTTCCTAGATGGAAACAATTGTCAATCATTTTGTTTATGTACATAGGTCAAAAAAATTAAATAAAGTCTAATCAAGGGTTGCAAAACATAGTCCTCATGTGTTATTTCCATCTTCGGTTGATATAAAATTTGTCTTATATCAATATCACCAAATGAGGTGAACTGGAAAGATGATTCTTGTAAATATGAAGAAGAAATACCAGTCTTTAATGTGTTAGTATTAGACAAGTTATTTGTTTATTTACTACGCAAAAGGCGTCGTTTTTATTTGTTAAAAATCATTACTCCACAATTATTTATTTTTAAATAAAATTAAAAATAGTCATGTACAGCTGCTTTATAAAAAAACGCCTAATACCGTAACTTCTTTATTTATTTTCCGATTTCAATAATTAAAAAAAGTAGAAAAATGGTTTTATGAACTCTACAAATTGGCCCTGGTCCAAATATTTTTAATAATAATAAATTTCTGAACCTGTTTCTTTTATCCTAACATTGATACCACTTCAGATATTTTCTTGAAATTCGGGCCTTCTTACCATAAAGTGGCATTTTTCGTTGTAATTTTTTTTTTAAATTCTCTACTGGAATAATGGTACGCCACTGCTTTTTCGCTAAAATAAAAAATATTTTGTTAATGGTGTTTTATTTTGTAACAAAAAAGGTCTCTTGACTTTTCTTTATAACTTGAATTATTAAGAACTCTTAAAAAATTAAGAAGAGTTATTGTTTCTATACTAAAAGCAAAATATTTATAGTAGTCTATGTTTGTTTTTGTTTTATTAATTTCGACAGGTAAATTATTTGCTGGTTAAAATATCTGTACAGTGTTATTTTGGAAAAAAATTGTTAATTTTATTAATCTCGAATAGGCTGACATCCTAATCTGCCAGTTAGGCACAACTGCAAAAACATATTCAAGCTTGTGTTATTAAATTTGGCGAAACAGAAGCAACACTTCGTAAGCCGGGCGGTGGAGCACCTAGAAAACGAACAGCATATTGCATAGAAGATATTCGACATGGAATGGATAACTCACAAAACAAATCAATCCCAAAACTATCACAACAAGTTAATTTGTCTGTGGTATCATGTCGTACTAAATTAGAAAAGAACTTAAAGTAGTTTCCATAAGTTTCGAAACTCAAACAGGTAGATTTTGTTACGAGAACACAGTATTGTCTATGGTTTTTGAATAACATAAATAATAATGACATTCACGACAAATGCTTCCTTTCGGATAAGACTTGGTTTAAATAAGCAAAATATGAGAATTTGGTCTGCAAAAAAACTTTAAGCTGTTAAAAGCTCGAATTTGAAACTTTTGTGGGGATGCCTTGAGTTACATGAAGGAAACAGATTATATATATCTTGCCCATAATACGGCAGTTGTACATATTTATTGCATTTTCGCAAAGTAATGTAAATATAACCCTTAAGTACTATCGTGTTTTCAGGTAACACAACTGTTATCGTGGGGTGTTTTGACACCCCACTCTTTAAAATGAATTATTTCGTTAATTATCTTTTTTTTTCTACTTTTGAACTACCTGTGCAATAAACTAGTCTCTTATCTTGTGATTTGTTCAAGGAAAAACAAAACTTTATTCACAACAAAATTTACATTTATAAAAAAATATAAAAAATGTTCCCTCGTACAATTTTTTTTTTCACAAAAGTATCTGCAGTGTATTTTTAAGATGTCTTCACTTTTTCTACTGTTGGAAGCCATGATCTTATTCTCTGTAAAAGAAAACTGGCGTTAATATTTCATATAAAAATTCTGACAATGACGTTGTGAGACGTATATTTTTTATGACAAAAATCATTCCGTTTTTTCATGCACTCAGATTTATACAAAATTCTTACAATTTACCTTTCTAAACATTCTCTGCATTCTATGAGTATCTCAGAATGGTCCTTGCAGACATGCTGACGACATTTTTTTTTTTCGTGGCATATTGACTGTACCGTCTGGCCATCGCCTGGTCCGGTCCGCCTTTGGCAGGAGTACGTCAAACACTTCTGGTCCAAAGCATCGACTCCTCCTTTGGTACCATTGTAGAAATTTATAATTTCTGGTTTCTCATTTGCTTCAACATTTTCGTTGTGATGCATAGACGAAACCAACACGATATGACGTTTTCTAGTGCTTTTGGGGCGGTAGGTATCGGTACATCTGGTCCATGAGGAACTGGTCGAATAGCAGAGTCAAGATTGGGATACACAATTTGTTTCTTATTTTTTCTGTTGAATCCTTGAACATTACACGAACAAAAATTACAATTATCACCGTGATTTCTAGGCTCTCGCCATACCATAGGATCACCAAAGCTTAAACATTTCTTCCTACCTTTTTGTCAGTTTCTTAATGCTTCAACGCAAGCGGAACAAACAGTATGAGGAGCCCAGGACTTGTCTTGGTCGCCAATTTTTACACCAAAATAAGGGTGGTATACATTTTTAACAAACGAAGTTATAGTTTGCCTCTGCTTTACTACGACATAACTACCACAGATATAACAATAGTTATTCGGATTGTTCACACATTGTCTTCTTTCCATATTTATACGTTCTAGAACACTTAAAATACGCAACAACGAAGACAACAAGCGCGCGGACACAGTAGCACGACGACTAACACAACCAAACTGCACATAAGCAGGTTTCAACGTTGTATTGACGCTTCTGCGCCGACTCTGTTGCTTTGCTGAGAAATCAAATATTAACCAGTGTTTCCAAATCACATTTAATTTCATAAAAATTAATTCATTTAAAAATCATGCCTAACATGGAACAAACATATTCTTGTCATAGGTATGTATATTAATAAATTAACATTTTTAAGATATAGAGCGCTATAAAAAAAATTTACGTGATAGAGCAAAAATATGGCGTTTTTTGGAATAAGGGCCCCCAAACATATACAAATTAGCAAACAGCTTTCAAACATCAAAATCACTGTAGACCTGTGTTATTTTTCGAGGTATTTGAAAGTTTCAAGTTAAAAAATAAACCAGGTATATGAAAGCTTAAACAAAGCAGTCTGATCCGTGTACGTCACTGGTTCTCAACCTTATTTTGCCCACCAACCCACTTTGATAATTTCTTTTTTTCTTAAACCCCCAATTTTTTTTACTTGCGAATATGAAACAGCTATTGCCACACTTATATTTAAACGTGTAATATTATATACTATAGTCATAAAATAGGATATGACCCTATCCTATTTCTGAGTTTAAAAAGGACTGCTTCAATGAGAACAATTAAAACAAATACTTAATTATATTGAAAAGTATTTTTATTAACATTCAAAAGACATTGAATTTATAACTTATGCTACTTATGCAACTAATGAGAAGGTTGAATTTGATGCATTTTAAGTTTGTTAATATCAGGCTCGATTTTAGTTAAAAACAATCGTAAGTCAGTAACATGGAGCCCATTTCTATTTTTAGTTACCAACGTTTCTACAGCACTAAATCCATGTTCAGCTAAATAGGAAGATGGAAATGCTATTAGAAATCGTTGAACAATCGACCATAATCCTGGATACATTTGCAAAATCGGCTTCTGCAGCCAAAATTTTTGGTAGCCATTCTTGAATTTAATTTTTAATTCCTCATTTGTCGTCAGTTCTATTAGTTCTTCTTCTAACTGAGATGACCCTGATGTGTTGACATTTGAAAAAGGATACAAAACCCAGTCTGGTATGTCCATGTTTAAAATGTCCAGGAATCGTTCCTTGAAATCACTGTGGAGGTTTTCCAAGTGTTGACAGTAAACAAGCAAGTCGTCGTGCTTGAATGATATTGCTGATAAATTTGGGAAGTTATTGAATTCGGATCTGCCGATATTTCTTTTGTATAATAGCAGTTTGGACACGAAAGCAGCAACGTTATTTTTTGTCTTAATCAAGTTAAAGTCGTCGCCTTGAAGTTGGAAATTGACATCATTAATCTAATTTATATAGGTCTGTCAAGTACGCAATATCGTTTTTTGATGAGATGAGGTTGTCACGCAATTCCGTGTCTTTGTTTCCTAGGAACTCTATCATAGACCCAAACAGATTGTAAAATCGAGTCAAACAAGTACCTTTTAACAGCCAGCGCACCTCTGTGTGAAGCAGAAACCCGTTGAAATCTACATCATTGGCAATGCAATGTCATTCAACGAGTTACTTCTGATTTTACTAACTGTTCTGATAACATATTGCAGTGATGTATGGAGGCGTTCACTCAGATTTTTCGCAACCAAATGCTGGCGATGAATTACGCAATGCACAGCAAGCACGTCAGGAACTTTATTTTTTAAGCACGCTATGAAGTCTTTGTGACGCCCTGTCATAGCCGGTGCGCCATCCGTAGCAACTGACAAGATATAATTAAAAGGAATTTCCTTTTCGTCACAAAACTTTTCCAGTGTATGGTTTCTCCTTTTGTATCTCGTTCCAAATTGGTAGCAAACAATAGGTCTTGACATATTTTCTCATCTTTGATAAACCTCACGTATGACAATAACAATGCTTCTTTGGTTGGTAAAGTGGACTCACCCAGCTGAATTGAAAATTGACAAGTCTGGAGATGACTGCACAATGATTCTTAAATGTTTTCAGCCATCTCATCAACGCGTCTTTGCACAAAACTATTGCTCAAAGGAATTTTTCGGATAATATCTGCAGCTGGTTTATGGAGCACAGTGGTTATTACTTCTTTTACTCCTGGTAAAATTAAATTTTCCACAATAGTATGTGGTTTGCCTGTTTTAGCAATCAACAATGAGATATTGTACGAAGCTCGAAGTCCGTCATCGTCTTGCTTAGAAGCTGATGAAAAGAAGTTTGATATAGTTGGCTGAATTTCGTACATCTCTTTCATGCCTTGAAAATAGGTCACATATTTGTCTTTCCTATCCGGGTGTATTTTATTAAAAAAAAATAAGGCACACTGGTGTTAATGGATTTGTGGGATTTTCGATAAATCCGTGTTTAATATAATCCACACTATACTGCCGTCACTTCATTTTTGCTTCCGACATGGTTTTTACTTTACAGATACGAGAGTAGTAGTAGTGAAAAGATCAAATCTTAACACCCTATTTGGGCGCGGTAATACTAATGAAAATAAAATGAACAATCACTGCCTTTATATAGCTTGGAGACATATAACACGCATCGACATGAATAAGATAAACATGCAGCGACTTGTTTATAACACCCGGCGCGGAAGTAAAGCGCGAGGGCAAGGGTGATGCGGGAGCAGAGTACTTGTTAAATGTTAGAATAAGCACAGATAATACTCTCAATTCTTGCAGGATCGCAAAAATTAAGCTATTTAACAAAAACTTGTAATAACTGAATTCCTACGAGCTTTTTTGCTATTTTTTATTAACAGGCTTTTGTTAACTTTACCTGTATTTATATATGAGATATTTCACGTGAAATTGTCTCTTTTTAGACAATATTTTTTTAATCTGCCCACGCCACTCCGTGCCATCTCAACGCCCCTAATTTTCTCTGGGTCTTCTACTGTGTCACTGAAAGTCTCAAACGCCCACAAGGGGGCGTTATCGCCCACGTTGAAAATCGTCACTGCTCAAGTTCAGTGCTCATGCCAATCTTTTACCTCACTAAGTCAGATAATAAATGAAGAAGGCAGATTAGATGCAAAAATCACACACGAAGCGAATAGACCAAATAAATTATTATGCTAACACTTGAAAATAACAAATCAATATTTGTGCTAACACTATTTATTATGTAGCTGTGTGGCATGAGCACTGACTGAGAAACATAGAAACAACACCCTCGGAGACTGCTGTGTGGACTTAAATAAAAGACAAAATTAGAAATTAATTTCAATCTTTCGTTAACCTGAAGCTAAAGTTTCATCAAAATACGGGAAGTGGTCATAGTGAATTTTTAAAGTTTATAAATTGGCCGAAAGATCGACTTCAGTCGAGAAAATTTTTGCGCAATAATTTTTACAACTTTCGGAGAGGACTAAATCATTCGTTAATTTCTGTTTTTGAAGATGACTCAATTAACAATTTCACGTTGGTACTGCGAATCCAACGTGGACGCACCAGTATCAGCGACGATCTGAGCACAGGTCCGCTAAGAACAGGAGTCACCTAGAAAAACATCGATGCTGTGCCTCGTCTGATTAACAAAGATAGACATGTGACAAATCATGAAATTGACATCCGTGGGTATTTCAAAGGCCTCAATCCAAACGATCCTACAAAATGAACTGAGCATGAGAAAGTTAGTTTCCCGTTGGATTACGAATCTTTTAACCGAAGAGAAAAAGTCGGCTTTCGTTAATTGGCACCGAAAAACTTTGAAGAGATTCAATAAAGGAAACTCAAAAAACGTCTATAGTGTAAAGTTTGTCTTTTCGGGTTCTTAATCAAACTAACGGTAACTTTAGACACACACTATATTAATAATAAAACGAATAACAATTTAAAAACTAATTACTAACAATAAGCACATTTATGTATTTATATTTATGTAACTTTAATCCGCGATGATTCAGTATGAAATGCTTCAATCCCTTCTTTGACGGCTTATATATCGCTGTGAATACTCTTCTCGAGCGTTCTATATGCATCGAGAAAACGCCAGAGGTATGACGCGCGACGCATCGTTGGATGAGTCATCACATTGCCCGCTTCTTAAAAAATGAAATTTCGTCCCGAAACATGTCATGCTTTGGTTCCCTCAAACGATGGCGAAATCGACAGGTAGGGCCTTTGTTACAATGTGACGTCATATCGAAATAACAGTCCACGATCTTATCTTGCCTGGATGTACAGGAACATTCAAGCCGGTAACTGCATACCAGAATTTCCATACCAGTATGTTGGAATATTACTTCTAACATGCTCCTTACAATTCTCCAGTCTAGGCGGTCCAATCCACAACCCAATTTTGGAACTGCTAATTTCATAATATCTTGTTGTAACATTTGTTCGCGTAAGTGGACCAGGGCCTCCTATAAGGCACGATAAGTTAGCTTCAGGCTTGACAGTTCTTTCGTGACCAAATAAAATATGGGCCGTTCTTCATTTATGATTTGGAGACTCTTCCCAATTGCTGGTCCCTGCTGCCTTAATTTTTCGATTCTGACAAATCTCTCTTTAAATTCCCTGGAAATTTCTTTGGTCATTCGCAGATCTCGGGCTACGCAATGACCAAGCGCGTAGCCTGGTGGCACCGTAAACAAATCTTGCTGTTTCTCGATGGTCACCCCAAATAGAGCTTTTCTCGAACCAAAATACTCTTCCATAAAGTCTTCGAAGGTTAGTTCCTGGTATTGGCTATCCAATCGGCGCAAGTCAGCGGCTTCGTCATTATTGTCTCCAGAGTATGGAGCTAACCGATTAAAATGTACGACTCTTGGCTTAGTATGAGGTGTTCGCCTGATGCGGTATATTGCATCGTTAATACGCTTCAACACCTCGTATGGCCCCTCTCAATTCTTTTGAAGTTTTGGAGATAGGCCCCGTCGTCACTGTAGATTATATAACCAAACCCGATCGCCTTTATGGTAACCACTCATCTCGGCGTTGATGTCGTAGCCCTCCTTCATTCTGTAACTAGCATCTAGGATATTATGTCTGACTTGTGCATGGATATTATCTAGTCGTCGTCTGAGCGTGCTGACATAATCTTCTCCGGCAAGATCTTCACCAGGCTTGCTCCCAAATTTTAAATCACAGGGCAATCGGAGTTCTCTCCCGAATAGCACGTTTGCTGGTGATTGACAAATTGTCTCTTGAACAGAGGCCCGATACGCCATTAGGAATAATGGTAAATGTTCGTCCCAATCTCTCTGGTGTTCGGAGACCACTTTGGATAAGTGTATGATCATGGTCTTGTTCATTCGCTCTACCATCCCATCTGATTGTGGATACAAGGGAGTTGTTCTCGTTTTTCGAATGCCCAAAAGTCCACACATCTTTTCGAATAGACTGGACTCGAAATTTCGTCCTTGACCGGACTGAAGTTCCAGGGGTACACCAAAACGGCTCCCTCACTATCACGTCTGCTCGAGTTCCAGCCTCTTGATTTGGTAGAGCATATGCTTCAACACATTTAGTAAAATAATCTATGACCACTATTATGTATTTATTTCTACTTTGTCGCTTTCTGGAAAAGGGCCGGCGGCATCTATGGCGGATTCTTTCAAATGGGCTTCCCACATTGTATGACCATTGCTTCCGGCGCAATTAGCACACTTTCGGCACCACTCTTTCACATCTCGTGAGCAATTCACCCAGTAAAATCTCTGGCGCACCTTCTCTAGTGCTTTATGAACGCCAAAATGTCTCTGAGAAGCACCATTATGAAGTTCTCGCAATACCTTGATATTCTTTTCTTGGGAACCACCATTTGCATCTTCCGCTCGCTTCCATCGTGATTTTCGACCTCACGTCTCAGGAGATCGTCTTCCATGGTTAAGGAATCCTATTGTGCCCAGTATGACTTCAATTCTCGTGAATGGGGAGCAATTTCTTACCAGGTCGATCTTTGCCCGTTACTCTTCCAAGCCCTGAAGACTGCAAGATCTGGATCAGCTTCTTGATCCGCGCGCAATTGTCAGGGTGCCATTGGTCATCAACCACGGTGGTTCGAAGAGTGTTGGCCGATTTGTCTTCGATTCGGTTGCAATGTCTACAGTCTTCTGGACAGGGCCTTCTGGAAAAAGCATCTGCATTTCGATGTTTGAGGCCTGTTCTGTGTTCAATGTCGAAGTCATACTCCTGTAGCCTTTCAATACATCTAGCTACTTGACCCTCGGGATTCTTAAATTGTAAGAGCCACTTTAAGGCGGCATGATCAGTGCGAATCAGGAACTTCTGCCCATACAGGTACTTGTAAAAATGCTCAATCGTCTTAACTGCTGCCAATAGTTCTCTCCTGGTTACGCAGTAGTTCCTCTCTGGTTTGAACAGGATCTTGCTGAAGTAGCCAATGACCTTTTCTTATCCATCCTGAATTTGAGAGAGCACACCATCAAATCCCGACGTTACTGGCATCCGTATCCAGAACAAACCTCCCAGACAGCAGTGGATAGTTTAAAACAGGTGCACTGATCAAAGTTCCTTTTAACAACTCAAAGGACGCTTGGCATTCGTTGTTCCAAATGAATGCTCGATTTTCTGTTAGGCGAGTAAGTGGTTTTGCAATGTTAGAGAATCCAGGAACGTAGCGTCGATAATACGTGCATAATCCAAAAAAGCTTCTTAGCTGATGTCTGTCTTTGGGTACAAGCTATTTTTCCATAGATTTTACTTTTTCTGGATCCACAGCAACTCCTTTACCGGAAGCCACATGTCCAAGATAATTTACCTCCTTTCGGAAAAGGTGACACTTCTTTGGACTTAATCTCAGGTTGGCATCTCGCAACCTCTGGAATACTACTGCCAAATTTTTCATGTGATCTTCAAAGATCTGCCCTACCACAATCACATCATCGAGATATACCAGGCAGGTATTCCAAGACAGTCCCCTCAGTACAGTGTCCATGAGTCGCTCAAAAGTAGCTGGGGCGTTACGCAGTCTAAATGGCATGACCGTAAACTGCCACAGTCCTGCACCTAAACTGAAGGCAGTCTTCTCTTTAAATCGAGAATGGAGAACCATTTTGCTCCTGCCAAGGAGTCTAGCGTATCGTCTATTCTTGGGAGAGGATAGCTGTCCTTTTTGGTCACACTATTCAAACGACGATAGTCCACACAGACTCTGGTAGATCCATCCTTCTTCCTGACAAGGGCCACTGGTGAAGCCCATGGACAATTCGATGGTTCAATTACTCCTTGGCCTTCCATATCTTGTATAATCCGCTTGGCTTTCTCAGGTTTTGCCAGTGGAAACCTTCTTGGTCCTTGTCGAATTGAACTTGCACCGCCGATATTTATTTTGTGCATTACAATATTGGTTCTTCCTTTTGTACCAGTCTCAGTTTCAAAGACGTCTTCGTACTGTTTGATTAGATCCTTAACTTGGCTTTGCTCCTTCTCGCTCAATCCTTGATAGGCGGTGCCTATTATGTTGGACAATTTCTCAGGAACCTGCACGAATTCATTCTTCTTCGCCTCTACACGATGAACGACGGCCGACACTGGCGAACACCACCCCAAAATAGAATCCTTCTTCAATGAAACAGGGTAATGGTTCACATTCATTACCCTTATCGGTACAGCCTTCTGAGTCTTAATCAGCATTTTGGCAACTACTATTCCTCGGCCCACCTCGTCATCATCAGCCTTTGGTTCCAAAATTGGAACATTTCCGTCCAAATAATCACCTTCCATACCCGCCGTCAAAAATGTCTCACTTATTACATCCAGAACAATATTTTCTGCTGTAATTACTTGTACACTCCCACAATTTTTCCCATGAAGAAACAATTGCTCATTATTTATTTTTAAAGTGCCTTCTTTCATGTTTAACTGGAAGCCGTAGGTGTTCATGGTGTCTAATCCCAAGATTATTTCTTCTTCTATGTCGGGTACCAGAACACGATGACGGATTGATATTGGTCCTAAGATAAAATTGACAACTACTTCACCTGCCACAGAAGCTGCTTCTCCAGTAGCTGTCCTAAGTCTCCATTTGCTAGAAAGTAGTTCTTTATTCCTAGAAATCAAATCGGGCCGCACGATGGTTTTCGTCGATCCAGTATCTAGCAAGCAAGCATAGGTCCTTCTTTCCATAAAAGCGTCCACATACAGGCCATTGGTTTAATGTTGCAAGGATGCGATTTGGGCAGCCCTTGGGGCTTGCGGATTCTCAGCCAATTCTTTCTTAGTCCTTTTACAACATTTATTCTGATTGTGACTGTTTCTTCTACAATTCCCGCATGGCCGCGCACTTTTATTTGGTTTGATCTGATTTAGGACTTGACTAACCACCTGCTCCATGAATTCCTCATTTTCCTGTTCGTCGACAGAACAGCCACGAGCATGGTTCTGAGAGGCTTGTTTTGAAGTCTCAAACTCAAGTGTGTACGCCAAAGCATCGATCGAGGTTTTCGGTCGTGCTAACCTTAATGCTTGCTGCGTATCAATATCCCGGAGACCATCTATGAACGTCTGGACAGCTAGGTGTTCCATGAAATTATCTGGCACCATCGGATATGCAAATCGAACTAGACGAGCAATATCTGCCTCAAATTCCTGAAGATTCTCGCCTTTCTTCTGAGATCGATTCTTTAGTTGGGTATGGTATACTTGCTCCAAATGCGCATGGTCGTATCTCATCTCCAAGCGTTTAATGAGTTGAGAATAATCTTTACGTTCCTCAGGAAGCAATGTCTGCAAAATATCACTAGCATCACGTCGCCCTCTCTGCAGAAGTCCATGCGTTTGCTTCTGCGGCCGCTTCGAATTGCGTCAGGTAAGTTGCCCATGACGTCTTTCCATCAAAGGTTGGTGGCTTGATTCTGGTCTTCGAGATAGTCAAAGGTTCTTCTTTTATTTCGATAGGCCACGGTATTGCTTCTTCGTTGATCTGCTTTGTGTCAGAATGACTCATAGTAACAGGTAATTTCATCTGAATCATTATTGCCTCTAAAAGTCTAGAATTTTCTCCAATTTTCTCCTCTACAGCTACGAAAACCTCTTCCTTTAAGGCTTCTAATTTTTCCGCTAATCACTGTTCTAGAACTTTCTCCACTTGTTCCAGACTTTTTCCGAAGTTTCAGATTTTTCTCGAGGATTCTAGCGGTTTCTAGGTTTCTTTATTTCATTTGTTGCATTTGAATTTGTGCATTCTCTATTAACCGTTGTTCCATATTTTTCGCACTATCCCAATTCTTCTGCTCCATTTGTTGCATTTTAATTTGCGCGTTCTCTATTGGTCGTTGTTTCATATTCATCAACAGCGAATTCACGTCAGCATCTCCGCCTGGAACTTGAAAGTCATAATTCTCTGGATCCGCGCCTTCTTGGATCAACACATTGCGAAGCCGTTGCTGGAGGATTGCTTTTTTGCCAATTGTATCCTCATCCCTCATCCCTCTTCTCTAATTCTCGTTTTAAATCAGTCACTTTTAATTCCGTCAGTTTCATTCTATTAGCCATCACGATATTTAAAATAACGTCTTTTCATACTGTAGATTTATTTAACGAATACTTAACTAATGCTTAATTGTCCACTTAGTCTGTTGTTTACTAGTTAGCTCACACCTGAAAACTACTGTAAAGTTTGTCTTTTCGGGTTCTTAATAAAACTAGCGGTAACTTTAGACACACACTATATTAATAATAAAACGAATAACAATTTAAAAACTAATTACTAACAATAAGCACATTTATGTATTTATATTTATGTAACATTAATCCGCGATGATTCGGTATGTAATGCTTCAATCCCTTTCTCGACGGCTTATATATCGCTGTGAATACTCTTCTCGAGCGTTCTATATGCATCGAGAAAACGCCAGAGGTATGACGCACGACGCATCGTTGGATGAGTCGTCACAATAGTAACGTGAGTGGTAATGAATAATGCATTTTTTCCTATGAACCCACAAATACACGTCAGTCTGTTGTTTGGGTGTTCCAAGATGAAGAAAATCCAACAGACGCTGCGACGTTTGCGAAGTGTGCCGAAAAAGATGGTTGTGTCTTCCGTATTGTCCCGACCTAAGTGCCAACGATTTTCTACGAGAATGGAATGCGTGCTCGACGATTGCAGCCGCCGGAAATAGCAGTAGATGCCTTCAAAACGGCAATTTTGACTGTCCCAACTGAGGACTGGAATAATTGTTTTAACAATTGGTTCGAACGAATGCAGAAGTGTATTAATTTGTGTGGAAAATATTTTGAAAAGCAATAAATCACTTCTAGTCGATTCACTGTTTGATTTTGTAGCTATTGGCAATACTAAGACATCCCCGTGCTCCGAGAAACCAACCTTAATGTGTGTTCAAACTGTGTGCGAACGCACATTGAGACGGGGTTTTAAAAACGGCAGAAGGCAACTATGGTGTATGTTGACCTGATTGCGGCATATGGTACGGTCTGGAGACAAGGAATTTTCTACAAACTTCTCAACGTAGTACTATGCAGCCGAATAGCATATTTATTAGAAAACATACTTTGCGACAGGCCCTTCCAAATAATAACAGGTGGAGAGCAAGAGTAAGATGAAACATCTTAAAAATGGATTGCGGTACTTGCATCTGGCCTGTTTAATATGTATATTTCTGACATGCCAGCACAACGTCAAAAATGTTTGGATATGCCGATTACCTGGCTCTTGCATGGCGGAGTAAAACCATAGAGAGAGCTAATAATATACTTGCACAGGACCTGTCCGTGCTGGAAAAATACTTCGCCGACTGGAGACTAATCCCGAATATGAATAAAAGAGAAATGTCGTGCTCTCACCTCAATACTAAAGAAGCACGTCTAGAGCCGTAAGTGTATTTTCATAAAAACTTACTGTGTTATAATCCTTACCCAAAATATCTTTGAGTAACAATGGATCGAACACTCTCGTATAAAAACCATCTAGAAAACACCGCAGCTAAAATAAACACTAGAAATAACATAATCCAGAAGCTCTGCGGTACTACTTGGGGTGCGAACGCATCCACCCTTAGAACGTCAGCTCTTAGCCGTGTTTACGCGGTAGCTGAATACTGCGCCCCAGTCTGGCTAAACAGCTGCCACGACAAGAAGATTGACTTCAAACTCAACAAGACCATGAGAATAATTACCGGTTGTTTAAAAAGTACACCTCTACCTTGGCTCTCGGTTCTAAGTCACATTGCACCTCCCATCGTCCAGAAGCCTGGTAACAGAATATAATAAATTAATATCGAATCGCCACCTTCCAGTACACAGTGATTTGCCTGATGCCGGATTGTCGAGAATAAAGTCTAGATATCCTCAACTACTGCCAGCAGAACAACTTATAACAAAAGATTTCAACCGAAATGATAGATGGAGAGAGTATTGGGCAGCCTTGAAACCCGCTGGAGTGGCCCATATCATTGATTCTACCGTGCCCTTATCAGTAATAGAGTTGCCTCGCCATGTTGAGTGGAAGACACTCAATAGAATAAGAACGTCCCATGGAATTTGTAGTGACTCATTTTATAAATGGGGACTGACTGAGACACCAACTTGCGAATGTGGAGAACTTCGCCCGACTATTCACCATATTACAGCTTATTGCCCCCTTACAGCATAAGGTGGTGAGATAAGTGACTTCTTTGAAGCTATTGACTCCGCCTTTGACTGGATCAATGGCCTTGAATTTTACAATTTAGCTTTTAGATGTATATTTTTAATCCATGTTAGCCATACGTTAAATAAATAAATAATAATTCCTCGTATACTTTGATATACAGGTGAGTTTTTTTGAATGTTTAGCATTGGGATCTCAGAAACTACTGGAGATAGAAAAACGCTTAAATAGGGAAAGATGCGCAGTTTTACGAGTGTGATTTAAAACTGCTTTTGTTTCTCCGATAACTTTCATGGCTTATTAGATATTCAAAGAAAACTAAATTTTACGATTTTCTTTAAACATGCTTAGCATCGTTAATAGTAATTTTAGAGAAAAAGTGTTCAGACAAAAGTTTTAGATAATTTTACGCCAAATAAAACTATGTAGCTAATATTTTCTTTTCGTTCACCATTATCGAGTTATGGCACAAACTTGTGTTTTTTTAAATGGAAACTATAGTTGGTTTTGACATCATTAAAAAGCTTATTTTTTGCTGATTACAATGATATAAGATTTGATATGGTTATTTTAAAAAATAAAGAGGATATAGACATTTTTATGGAAAACAATTGAATTTCGAACTGATAAAATACAAACCAAAAGAAAACTTATTTTGAAATCTTATGTAGTAATAAAATTAAAACTATAAGAACTTTTATTAAGGGCACACAACATTATTAATGTTCAAAGATACCTCCATTATTATTAATACACAAATTGCATCTCTTTACAACAGAATTTGTAGCATTGCGGACTTTACGCCTATCGATGTTATCAAAAGCATCTAAGACAGCTTCTCTTAAATCGTCGATTGCTTCATATGTTCTTTTGTATACTGTGTCCTTTAGTACACCCCACAAGAAAAAATTCAAAACTGATAAATCAGGGGATCTAGCCGGCCATTCAATGGGTGCATTTCGTCCTATCCATTGATTAGGGAAGTTCAAATTTAAATAATTTCTAACATTCAGTTGATTGTGCGGAGGCGCTCCGTCATGTTGAAACCATTGCAGCATTGCTCGGGTTCTTAAATTTAAATTAACTAACATTTCCTCGAAATCTTGTTGTAAAAAAATAAGATAACGATAAGGAGGAAGAACAGTTGATCCTATAACACCACACCAAACATTAAACCCAAATTTAATTTGTGGTCTCCTATGTTCAACGTGAAGGGGATTTGTTTGAGACCATATGTGCTCATTGTGCCTATTAAACATTCCACAATTTGTGGAACGAGATTCATCAGTCCATAATATTTTCATTGAAAAGTGTGGATCGTTTTGACACTGATCTTTAAACCATCTACAAAAAGCTATTCGTCTGATGTTATCACCCTCATGTAAAGTTTGTGATACTGATAATTTGTAGGGACGAAATTTTTGCTTCTTCAACACTCTGACAATAGTGCGTTGAGAGGAGCCCATTTCTGTTGAAATTTGTCGGGTCGATGTAGATGGATTCTGAGCGACACTTGCTAATATGTTTATTTCTCTATCTTCATCCATCCTTTTTTTTTTATTTTGGTTTAACGAACGAACCATAGTCTGCTAAATTATCCCATAATCTCTTAAAAGTAGATAGCGACGGCTGACGTCGATCAAAATAATTTTCAAAATAAACTTCAGCAGCTCTAGTAGAATTTTTCTGGCACTGAATGTAACATCCAACCATATCACGCTTTTCTACATTAGAAAATTCCATAGCCAATGCAAACTTATGATTAACGGCCGTTTGCACCGCTTACAGTTAAGTTACAATTAAATTAATTAATAGTTAATTGTCAAAGTTTGACAATTAACTTGACTTAAAAGTAAAAATTAACAGCTCTCACTTCTGTGACTCAACGTGAAAGCAATGTTAGTATATTTATCTCGACTGCTCCAACGAACACTATTGTAACTCAGATTTTTCGTTTTTTGAATTACAAAACACCAAACATTTTTTTTAAGTTTTTATCTTATAAAGTGAACAATCATAGAAATGTTTATATCCTCTTTATTTTTTAAAATAACCATATCAAACCTTATATCATTGTAATCAGCAAAAAAATAAGCTTTTTAATGATGTCAAAACCAACTATGGTTTCCATTTAAAAAAACACAAGTTTGTGTCATAACTCGATAATGGTGAACGAAAAAAATAATATTAGCTACATGGTTTTATTTAGCGTAAAATTATCTAAAACTTTTGTCTGAACACTTTTTCTCTGACTACTATTACTATTACTACTATTACTATTACTGAATTACTATTAACGATGCTAAGCATGTTTAAAGAAAATCGTGAAATTTAGTTTTCTTTGATTATCTAATAAGCCATGGAAGTTATCGGAGAAACAAAAGCAGTTTTAAATCAAACTCGTAAAACTGCACATCTTTCCCCATTTAAGCGTTTTTCTATCTCCAGTAGTTTCTGAGATTCCAATGCTAAACATTCAAAAAAACTCACCCTGTATAACACATGTTTTATCTATTTGTAACTAGAGATTCATACTGAAAACCGAGAATCGTCGTAAATTAAATGTTATTGGTAACAAAAAAGGTAGGTCTGAACATGGCTTAGAATCAACTACTTACAATGAAAGTTTCTATTTTTCATTTTTTAGGGTTAGAAACCTTCCCTAAATTATTTTCAAGCTATAGCATGACCATCACCCTATCGTCCTTGTTCTTTGTATATAGTTGAAAATATACATAAACAAAACTAAGAATTAGCGTAAACTGCTACTACTAGCATAGAGTACCAAAGCACTTTAATACATCTAAAAATCTATAACATTGGATGCATTCAAAGTAATTAGTTAAGCGAAGTCAAAATAAGGAGTTTAAAAACGCAAAATTCTGTGAAAACCATTTTATTATTATGACATATTTACATTTACAAGTTAGGGCGTACAACTATTGCACTTCCTATATTATTTATTTTCTTCAATCTTCCTACTTATGATGAAACACTAATCGTCCTTAATAATTCACCTCTGTCTCTTTTATTGACCGAATTTTTGCGTCTGTCAAAATAAATCACTGCGAATAAAGCTGTAATGGTAAGAGTAGCAACAAAAATACTATATAAAATAGCATCTCGCATTGTCAAAGTATTCTGCATACTTTTCAAATAGTCTTTCGAGAAAAATTTTTGCCTGAAATATGTATCATTTAAATAAAGGCTCAGTTCATCGAAAGCCTTCTTCATATCAGCTTGTCCTTCAACTAAAGACGAGAGATATTGTTTTTGTAAAAATGACGGATCTGGCTTACTCGTAGATGGGTCTGAATAATTGAAATTGTTTCCCGTTTCTGATAGACAACCAATTCCATTTATATTTGGCCCATTGTAGAAGTTGCCATTAGCAACTGAGACTATATATGGCTTCTTTGTGAAAATATCCGCTAAAACTTCGCACGTCCAGTCATTGTAGTCCAAATGCAGAATAATTACACTGGAAAATTCATGTAATTCAATGTTCGTAATCATATTACCGCTAAGATTAATCATTCTCAATTTTGATAGTTTATAAAATAAAAGTTTCGGTAACGATTTCAAATGATTCGAGCTTAAATCGAGATTCTCCAATTTTTCAAGCATCTGAAAAACACCGTTATCAAGCCTCCTGAGAGAAGTGGAAGTTAAATTCAAGGTCTTTAATGTTTGCGAATTGTGGAAGAAATTTACGGCAATATCCTTCATATCGAAAATTGGGTTTCCACCTAAATTTAACACTTCCAATTTGGAAAAGTTCCTTAGAAAATTGTCCCCAATGCGATGCAATTTATTCCACGAAACGTCGAAATAAATCAACGAGATATTTTTAAATAGATTTTTTTCCAAGGTATTTATTTTGTTTCCAGCAATATTCAAATATTTCAAACTTGCACAGTTAGGTAACTGCAACATTTCGATTTCATTATTAGAAAGATCCAGAAATGTTAAAGCTTCGCAAATGGGTGACCAGAATGACAAATTGGTGATATGGTTGCTACTCAAGTCCAATTCGTGTAATTTGTGCAATTCTCTAAAGGAATTATTTTTTATATGAGTTAGATTATTTCGTGCTAAGTTCAATACTTCAACATTCTTTAAGCCATTGAATATTTCGCTAGATAAATATTCTATTTTGTTGTTGTTTAGAAATACATATTTTAAATGAGATAAATTACTTAAAGCTCCTGCGTTAATATGTTTTATGTTAGTCTTAGTTATATTTATTAATTTAATTTCACTGAAATTATTAAATAGTTCAGTTCCAATAACATCAGAAGTGCTATCATTATGTATTTGTATTGAGTCTATAACACTGTCCCCTTTATTATAAGAATTAAGTTCCTTCAAATGGGTACAATTTAAGAAGTTAGAATCAGTAAAGTGTGCACAAAAATTCGAGTCATTCAGCCTCATCCAGCAAACATCTTTAAATGTGCCGTTGTGGCATTCTTGCAAGGAAAATTTTGAGATAATCACCACGACGATCAACAAGCATACTGTTCTTTCGAGTGGTTCCATATCTGAAACAAAAACAAAATTGTTATTTTAAATTGTTCGGATCAGTAAACAAAGTTTTTAGAAATTAATCAATGGAATTTTTATTTTTTTTTGTGGTATGTTTTAATGTTTTAACATTGACCTAAACTTGATATGGGTTATCTTGGTTGATGCATTGTTTCTTGGCTTTATTTCTAATTTTTTTCTCTGTAAGATGGACGTATTCTAAATTTCTTCTACTCATCAGCAAAAAGTGACCAAACATGCATCTAATTTATTAGATTAGATACTTCATATCCTACAATTGGGCAATTCATTCATATTTAATATATTGAAATTGACTTTTTTAATTTTCCATGAGGATGATTTGACGGGAGGTAATACTTAATTATTAGAACCATCTTTTGGAAACACTTAACATTATATTCTATATTCTGGCGTTCTTTTTATGGCGATAGATGTAGTTTGGTTAATTTCTCACATTTGGTTTGGATTTAGAAGAAATCACAGTAGTGTTAATTATGTAATAGAAACTATTAAAATCCATAAAGTCACAATTGGTGTGCAAACATCACACTTTATACGTAAAATTGAGCATATCTAAGCAGTCAGCATGGTAGGTGCTGTAAATTTTGAATTTTGCTCAAAAACCTGAAAGAATACTAACATTAAGCGCTAATTGAGTCTATTTAACAAGTCAAACTGACTTTATTACGATTGATGCAACTTGGCTTTGTTACTATGTTCCTGAATCCAAACGATAATAGCAATAGTAGAAATATTATGACACGGATGGTAAGAGCTATGATTTTTTAAGAATTGAATTAAGTAATTGATTTTCATACACTATTTTGCAAATGCCAAACTGTTAACCATCATTAGAGAATTTTGAAAACAATAAGCGTGTTTGAAAGTCGAAGCTAGGAGTATGTTGCAAATCATAAAAACTCTAATGATCAAACGGATTTCTTTCATTTCGCCCTCAAATTTTTTTTTTTATTATTTATTGCATATGGGATGGGAGAATTACAGACTACCGGTTAATCTATAAACTATTCACTCTTCCCACTAAACATCTCGCAGCTTTCTTTGGTTTCATATATATGAAGCGTTATTCTTCGGGATATTTCGCCGCGTTTGGATGATTTCGTCCTGAGAAGGTCAACTTTCTTCCTGACGTTTCGGTGAAATCACTTTCACCTTTTTCTAGAGGATCTTCTCGTTGCAATGGTAACTTCAAGAGTGCACTCTTGAAGTACAGAAATAATGATGGTGTCATACTTGTAGTCAATGTCGTCTACAGACATATTGATCAGCTCTTCTCGCCTACAAGGTCCGTTGTAACCTATTATCAAGACTACGCAAAATTAATATTATTATGTATATGCAAAGCAGCGACAAATATGAAAAATGTACTTTCATTGTCAAATATATTTTATTATCAGCTTCTTATATAAATTTAATAATATCTATTTCTCCTAAGATTTTAAATTTTTTTGGTAGGTAACCTTGAGATAAACGCTTGAGGAAAGCCTGTAATTTCTTATACTGCGATATATCTACATCCTTATATGTAGTTAACATAGAATAAATTGTCCATAAAGTAGATGGTTTATATTTAGTATGTTGTAATTGAAAATAGGCAATTAAAGAGTTTTCTGATATAGCACAAAGTTCTTTCTGTTTACACCATTCTTCAAATTTCATATACTGCTGCTCATAATTGCTACGAGAATTAATGGGGAGTAAATTATTCACGCCATTTTCAGCAATTTCTCTAATTTCAGGTGGCGTACGAAATATTTGCACTCATTTTATATTAAATTTAAGAAGTGTCAAATATTGAATATAAAAATCACGATAAATTAAAATTTTGAATTTACGTCAAATGTCATAACATATATAAAAAATTGATAAAAGGAGGCAAATTAGAAAATAGTATATTAAAAAACAAGTTTCATAAGGCACCATTTTGCCGCACGAGATCAGTTTAGAAAACGAGTTTTCTAAAGAGCCAGCCTTATGGAACGAGTTTTTTATACTATTTTTTCTATTTTGCGTTTTTTACATTAATAAATTGCTTAAATTGGAATTATTTAATTTGAAAGTTCAGAGTTTAATTTTTATATAAAGTATGCAGTTGGTCACATTGATACTTGACATTTTCAAATTTAAATCTTGCTTTCCGCGAAGTATATTATATTGCATATTATTTATTAATTTTCGTTAACATTACTTGATATTTCATTTAAAAATATAAACATTAGTGACATAGAAACAGATATATGTTGTTGTCAATTGTATACAATATACGTTGTTTGTGTAAAATATGGACATATATCATATCTGTCAAATGTACATAAATTCTTAAAATCAAATGTCAGCAATGACATTTATTTCTGTATTGGAACAACGCCAACATTGAAAAATGAAAAAAAGTGTATCGAAATGAAGCTCATTTCGATACTGTTTTGGGTTTCATAATGAGTTCATTTCGAACGCAAAATAGAAAAAATAAGATAAGCAACTCGTGTCAGAAGAGATTTACTGCACTCGCCCATTAGGACACTCCTCGCTGTGTTCGTCGTATCCTTGGGGTCGTGGAATAAACGTGTCTTATGACAATCATTCTTTAATATACTATTTTGATAATTTAGTATCACTTAATTTTTGCCCAATTTCATTTCTATTGTTCTTTAATAATGTTTTCAGATACAAGACTCAGGATACGGCTCCTGTCAAGCTGGCTACAGCTTAGGGGAATTTGAACTGGATTGACAAAGTACTCAATTTGTTTTTATATTGTCTTTATTACTTTGATTTTGAACTCATACATTTATTATTTTATACCTGCTTGTATGATATTTTTCGGAGACTGTGTTCACGATATTATAATAATAGTAGCTTAGGAGCAATTGATGTGAACTCAATAGACCATGACTTCGCGCTTAATTCAGTTCTTTATTAATTTATATTTATATTTAGCTATTAATTAGTTTCAAGTATTTCCTTGATATTTCCTTATCTAAGCTACATCTGTTGCTAATAGACAAATTTTGTTTGGGAAAAAGGAAATGGTTGTCTTTGGAGCGAGAGGTCTTCTTAAGTGGAGGATGGGGCTTGGTGGCAAGGATCGTGGGTTTTCCTATTTAATTAGAAATAATAATAATTATTATAAATAATAACATTAATAATTATCCTTTTTATAAAATCTTCCATGACATAATCAAAATTTTATAGTAAAATACTTTATGTTTCATAGAGCTTGCAGTTTTAACTATAAGGATACAAGTGCTATTGCTGTAGATGACATTTTAATCGATTAAATACATTTAAATTATATACTTATATTACCGCGCTAAAAGTTGTTATTATGTTTTGTGGCCTCTGACATTTACCAAATGAATTATCGGAATCCATTTTGTTAGTTTAATTACTTTACTAATTTTAACGTTGAAAATGATGTATCTAAGACTATATAATTTAAATTAAAGAATATGTTTGTGGTAGGTGTCATTTCACAAGCCGTTGATAATACTGGTCTTGATCTCAAAACACAGATTAGATTAACATATTAATAGCGAGACAGAATGGGATGGAAGAAATGATAAAAATATCACAATATTTAAAATGTAACGTCGTAATCTATTGAACTCGACCTGCATTATGTTTACAAAGATTTTATACGCTTTTGTAAAATATCTACAACATGAATTAGTAAATATGAAGTTATTCACATCAGTATAAAATATAGGCAGCAACTATTCGGAGAAGTTCTTTTAACACTTATAAGAAACTTATAGAATTATTTCTGTATAGCAGTAGTAACACTTTTTAATGTGATACACACTACACACTATATTAGTTAACAGTCTGAGCCCAAGAATATCGTAATTGTACTAAATCTATATTAAAAATATATAGACCAATTTATATATATATATATATATATATATATATATATATATATATATATATATATAAATATAATAACTTCGTGACCTTGGTATGATATGGTAAACCTAATCAGTAGGCGATTAAAGGTCTGTATATTACTTCAAAATATATATATTTGAAAAACTCTACATGTTTCGGCAGTACGCCTTTATCAAGAGAATACAAAACAACTTAATTATTTGACATTTATATTCTGTCATTTATATTTTGTATTTTTTTAAATATATATATTTTGAAGTAATATACAAACCTTTAATCGCCTACTGATTAGGTTTACTATATATATATATATATATATATATATATATATATATATATATATATATGTGTATATAAAGATAATTATTTCGTGACGTTAGTATGTTATGGTAGATTCAATTAGTTGGCGATTTAAGATTTGGTTTTACTTCAAAATGTATAGGTATATTTAAAACAATCTTACATGTTTCGAAACATGCCGAAACATGTAAAATTGTTTTAAATATATACATTTTGAAGTAAAACCAGAACTTAAATCGCCAACTAATTGAAACTACTATATAACAATATATTAAATATATGGCTGATGTGCTGTATGTAATAATAATATGTAGTAATGTAATATTGTGATAATGTATTTGGTTTTGATTGGAATAAATAATAATAATATTAATTGAATAGTATAGGAATTATACTAATGGTTGGGCGCCTTGGTTTGTTCAAAAACCTATTACATAAGTTCACCAGTTCTTCTCATATAATTTCTGTGTCTGCGGCTAGATGTCGGAGAGCAAGTAATATTTTGCAAAGTTGACCCTCACAGGCTCCTCGTTGGTCTATTTATCCCTAAGTGTATGGTAGAAAATTGTATAATAAAATAACTAAGTTATCTCCAGCTAAGCACTGATAAATAAAAGAGTTTGTTAAGGAAATATGTGTAAAAGTTTATTAGAATAAGATTTCTGTAAACAATAACAAATAAACGTGCCTAAAGACGAATTATGGAATTAATATCAAGTGCACGTGTGAATTGAAAAAGTTATGTTATAATGGAAATGATATTTTCATGTAAATTAAAATATTAATACATCGACAAACAAATTCAGGTGAGTACTACAATCCTTAATAATAAAAGTTCTTTCACAAATTCTTTGTAAAAATGTAAATGTAATTTTTAAAGTAAAATTATGTGTTTTGGTTTAGTAAAATTTTGTTTTTAAGTTGTAAACTGTTTCAATAAGTCTTTTTCGAAATAATTTAGCTTAATAAAACCTGTTTTTCGAAGAATAAGGGCAGGTATCTTGAATGATGTCGGCGTAGATCAGAAAATTCGTAGTATGGTTCAAGTACGGAGTCTTCGATGCTGCGATGCCGGCTTTGGCGTACTTCGACGGCGTTGGTTTTTCTCGGGCCGGTGTTCCAATCGAAAAGATGCTATGAACGATTACTGGCCGTTCTTCGGTGTTATCGCCTTCAAATATGATTTAAAAGTAGCTCCAAATTTATGTGTTTCTTTTCCGGACACTTTTAAAATTTTAACACAGGTATTTTAGATTTTATTAAATTTAAAACTTCGGAGTAGCACTTTTTCCTGGCACACGTTATAAAAATTTCTACTGACGCCTTGATGGCAATTACTTCCTTCAAAGCCTAGTATGCAATTATGAAATAGCCTCGAATTTTACTTTAAATTACAGGTAATTATAATTTGAATATACGTGGAATATTGATTTAAACATATAAACAAAATTAAAATAATATTTTTCAAATTGTTGTTATGAGTTTTTGAATGTAGGGTTATGTTTTATGCGTAGAAAGAAAATAACTTATTCGCGGGTTTGTTTACATTTAAAAAGTGGGCGTGTCTAATTAGTATCGATACAAAATTTTAATGTAGATAAATTAGCTATCTGTCAATTTCGCGCTAATGATTTTAATTATGAGAATGACAATTTAAAAAAATATATAAAAAGTAAATTTTGAAATAAATATAAATTAATTTGGAATATACAAAGTTATCGTAATATTAATTTATTTAGATTTCGATACTAATTTTACAAATTATGTCCGCCAATTTAACCATTCTATTGTATGTTATTTTTATGTTAATTTCTGTCTTTCCCTTTGCAGTCGGCGATTAAAGGTCTGGTTTATTACTTCAAAGTATATATATTTAAAACCCTACATGTTTCGGCAATGATGCTTTTGTCAAGGATATAAAAAATATAAATGACAAATAATTGAGTTGCTATGGTTTAAATTATTCAAAGATACATTCCAATAATAATAATAAATCATGCCTTAGTATTCCAAAAAATAGATAGCAATGTGTGAACATATTGTCATGAATTTTTCCCCGAAGAAAAATTAAAGAAAAAAAATTATATATATTTATGTACATTTTATTCCAGGAAAATAATTAGAGATATTTTATATTTTATTTAAAATTTGATTATAATGTGTATTTTTGTCCACGTCTGTAGAATGTTCGAGCGTGGTCTTGATGTTTGCGGTTCCCGCCACGAAGGAAGTATATTGTCGGAGTCGGTCCTTTGATTTTGTTCTAGGTATGAAGATATTCATTTCCGTAGGGGGCGTTAGAGATTTTTCATCCGTTAGACAGATAGGTTGAGTTAATTCTTCTGAATAAAGACTTCCTTTTTATTCAGTATATTATAGTTAATTTCGATTAGTGTTTTTAGTTGTGATATTTGATGTGTTTAAAGTAATTTTCGATTAATTCCAAGTTTTTGATACTTGTAATTTTTGATTTGTGCGACCTATCTGAAATCTCTCTTTAAGTATAATTTTTTAGTGAGGTGCGACGATTACATTAATTAATGTACGTGTGCATTTGCAAGTATATTTATATATATATATATATATATATATATATATATATATATATATTAATTTATTTAAGTTATTTGCATATTGATTGAGCTCGTAAATTCAGTAAATTTTAGTTTATAATATTTTATAGTCAGAAAAATTTTCAACATTTTAGTTTTTTTTAGCTAGTTTTTGCTTTTGGCTGGCTGTAGTTGTATTGAAGGTCAGGGAAATTTGGTGGGAGTTCGATCATGTTATAGAGCGCATGATCTTGTCATTTTTTTGAGTTGCGCGCTCACAGATAATTTTCCGTTTGACGTTTGAAGTTTTTGGTTAATGTAATTAATTAAATTTGAAAATTTTGCTAACTATTTAATTAGGTTAAGTTTGTTCGCGGTCAAATTTGAGGTTTTTTATCTTGTGTACAAGTCAATATTTATAGAAGTTTTCCTCAGTCTTATACATTAGTGTTGCATAAGACACTCTTAATACTTTGTTAAGAGAGTTTTTTTTTTAATTTTTTTTGGAATTATATGTTTGTATTGTTAATGTGAGTTTCATTGCTAATACCTTTTTTATTTAACACATACCCTTCGTGGGTAACCCTGAAGATACAAGAGCTCCTGAAAGGCTGAACCGACTAAGCTGTTGTGTATTGTGGGCCAATTCAAATAATTAATCAACACCACAATCCACAGCAATTTGTGTTGTTCGCTGCTAGCAGCTTGTGTCTCTTTCTGTGTATGAACTTGTGCGTTGGTTGCTGCTGGCAGCTTGCGTCTCTCTTTGGGTGTGTGGTTTTGTGTTTGTGTGAGAGCGTAAGTATAGGGTTCACACAAGTTCATACCCAGAAAGAAACACAAGCTGCCAGCAGCGAACAACACATATGTTCACACCTTGCTATCTGTTTTTGGAATACTAAGGCATAATTTATTATTATCAATTGGAATGTATCTTTGAATAATTTAAACCATAGCAACTCAATTATTTGACATTTGTATTCTGTCATTTATATTTTATATCCTTGATAAAGGCATAATTGCCGAAACATGTAGGGTTGTTTTAAATATATATACTTTGAAGTAAACCAGGCCTTTAATCGCCGACTGATTGAATTTACCATATCATACCAAGGTCACGAAAATATTATATATATATATATATATATATATATAAATATATATATATATATATATATATATATATATATATATATATATATGCAAAAGCAGCATATATATATATATATTGATATATAGTTACGGGGTTCTAATTTCTTTTACTATGTTTGATTGCAAAGATGTAAAACATAATATTGTAATTAGTAAACGATAATAATTATTCTATTATTATAGTTTACTAATTACAAAATTGACGCTAATAAAGTTGTAAACCGTGTCCAAATAAATTACACCACTGTTTGGCGAATTTACAGAAGACATCTAAGAACGTATCGTACAAAAAAAGTTTTATTTGAACTTAAAGAAACGAATAAGAAAGTTAGGTATGATTTTGCTCTTTGTGTATTAGCACAAACTTAACAAACTCCGCAGTGTCTGGATAACGTTTATGGATCCACCAGGAGCATTTTAAACTGAGTGGGGTATTAATACGTACAATTGTAGAATTTAGTCGGAAAATCATCCCCATACTGTAATTCAGCAAGGGATGCATGATTTGAAAGTAACAGTTCATTTTAGAAGCATACTTTTTTGAGAAACATAAACAAATTAAAAACAGTTACAGCTACTGTAGAGCTATATTCCACCATGCTGCGAAATTATGTTATCCCAATATTGCACAATTACGATATTGAAAATATCTTCGTGCAAGATGGCGCACCCCCCATATTTACACTCCAGTAAAAATCAATTAATTAAAACTATTGGCAATCGTATCATAAGTAGAAACTTCCGCAATCCTTGGCCAGCGTGTTCTCCACATATTAAGTCGGCAGATTATTGACTATGGGACTATCTTAAAGGAAAGTTTCTTCAACTCATCCTACAACTATCCAGCAGCTCAAAGAATCAATTTCATAACAAGTGGCAGCTATTCCAGTTAATTTACTCCATGATGTTGTTCACAGTATAGAGGAAAGGCTGCTTCTTGTTGAAGAACGAAATGGCGGACATATTCAAAATTTGCGATGAAGTGATTTGCTTTGTAATAAACCCCAAAGGAAAATAACTTTGATTTAATCTTGAATGAATTGTCTTTATGAAAACTCAAAATAATGCATAGAGGTTAGACGTAAATATCGGGAAGATGTTATTTAAACAAAAAATATGACAGACAATTGTCAAATTTGAAAGGCAAAAATATTAATGATATTGATATTTGAAAAATCAGTAGCTGAGTTTTGAAAGAATTAAAAAGGAGAAATTATTATCAATTTTTAGATAGCAACCAAAAAATTTTAGAAAGAAAGTCATAGTTATACAATAGGCATATTAAAGGTACTAATTTTAATCATTTAATAGTATTAAATGAGAAAAAAAAAGTAAATATCATTAATACGTTTGCTGGTATTAATGTTAAGCATATATATTTGGAATAAATTGTCAATCAACAAATTATAGCAGGCATAAGAACCGTATTGGCAAAAGGAATTTAATCACAAGTCTACAGAGAATTAAAAATAATAGGAAACAAGAATAGAGAATTTGTTATAGAAAGAAGTTAAAAATAAAGTCATATAAAATCCTTAGATAAAGGATCACATGAAAGGAAGATAAAATATTTAAAAAAATATTGTATTTATTCAAAATAGAATTGAAGAAAAGAAAACATATAGCATATAAATTTTATTATAAGAAGTTAAATAAAACTGAGATGTTTGAAAGGTGACGCTTTTGAAGTAATTTCAACAAAGTATCAAAAGCCAAGTGACAGGAATATTATTAAAGTAGCAGGTTATATAGTTTATAAGAAGTTATGTTAAATAAATAAACGGACACACTAAAAATGTAGTCTTTATAATAAAAAATATTTTTTTGTGAAAACATCTTTTTCTTTCGTTCCACATAGCCACAGCAACGCAAGGCAAGGTATTAAATTGAATGATGTGTTTTCTTGGTAAATCTATGTTATAATACTTTTATTTACTTTCCCGTTCATTTCATATCAAATTGACCACAGCAAAGTGTGGTCGGGTTTAGCAATATATAAACTCCAAAAATAATTATCCGGTAAAGGGATAAGTCTAATATATCTTGTTACAGTATGATCAATAAGCGCTAATGGCAATTTACAAAATTAACAAAAAGAGCGTAATACAATTTTTATATTTATTTATACTTATTGTATACTTATTATACCGTGAGTTTTTTATGACACATAAATGTTCAGGTTTAAAATAAATATTTCAATGCATGGGAGCTTTATGAAACCAACAATGCTAGCGTCATCACTTGCCGTAATGAGGCATTTTAGTTGTCAGTGTCAACAAAGTGTGAAAATAATTTATTTAACATTTAACTTACACAAACAATAGTAAAATGCATTTTATGGTAAATTGAAAAAAAATTGTTTTTATTTATAATTCTTTGACTTTTTCGTAAATGTTCGAAATATCCACCTTCACATGCTATACAATATGCGAGTTGATTATGAAATTCCTGCAAAGAGTGTGTTAAAAAATCCGGCTTGGTTTGTAATTCATCGCAGGCTGGACTTATGCGTGCTTTTAAATCTTCAATGTTAGTGAAAATTACATTATCATAAATCTTAGACTTAGGTAGTCATTCGGCGATTAATCTGGCGAACGGACCGGCCAAACTATCGGACCCAACCTCCCTATCCATCGATCAGGAAGACTTGAATTTAGAAAATTGTAATTGGTGCAGTTGAATGAATTGGGGCTCAATCCATTTGAAACCAGACATCTTCAATGGCTAAATTTTTAAATCGAAGAAAAATACGTGTTCGAAGAAAAAGATGCTTTATCAGTGAAAAGTATTTTCTTCAACATATTATGATTTTCATTTAATAAATTAAATAGTGTTTCGAAAAAACAAACACGTTTTATTCTATCTTCATGAAATAATTGTTTGTAAGTAGAAAACTTGTAAGATTTGTATTTGTACTGTTTGAGAATTTTAAATACAGACGTCTTCGAAATATTAAATTGTTGGGCTATTTTACTTAATGGTGTTATGGGGAATTCTTCAATGTAACATAACAAATTTAATTTTAGGTCTTCTGAAAGAATGTGGGGGGTTTTAATTTTAATTTCTGTGTTTTTATTGTGCAGCTATCAGAATAAAATTTCCTAGTAATCGCCTGAATTTTTCCGATAGATGGTATGGGCCTGTCAAGATATTTGATAGAAAACAGATCTCGCACTTTCCTTAAACTGTTTCCGGTTTCATACCAATTCAAAATTTCTATTTTGTCATCTTTTATATATATTTTTTAAATTAGGTAGAAACAAATGTGAAATGCTAAAATATTTAAAATGTTATTTCGTTTATGCACATTACTGACATTGATTTTGACATTTGTCGAAACACATAATCGAGCGATGTTGGTTGCATAACATTCGCATGCATTGAAGCGGTTTCTTTGAAACTGAACATAGGCTATATTTAGAGATAAGAAAAACTCACGGTATATACAAATTTATATAAATTTAATTTTTAAGACAGAAAATGATTCTCACTATTAGAAACGTGTTACTGGCGGTGACGAGTCTTGTATTTTTAAAAACGACCCGGATACGAAGCGCCAGAGCCAAGAATGGCATACTCCAACTTCACCGCATCGAAATAGGGCTCCGAGGTGGTAAATTAAAGATCGAAAGTGTGCTGATTTGCTTTTTTGAAAGCTCAGATTTCGTCCATAAGGAATATGTACCTCACGACCTAAGTGTAACCCAGTATTTTTACCGAGAAGTTCTTGAAATGCTTCGACGCGTCTTTGGTGTGAAGCCGAACGCTATTTCAATTAATTAATTTTAATTAATTAAAAAGTTTTTGATAAGTAAAAACATTCCGCAATATCCTTATTCACTGGGCATGAGTCCTTATAACGGTTTTTTTCTTTGTACATGATTGAAAATCAACCTCAAAAAACATCGTTGAAGAACCTGTAACCCACCAGTTGAAATCAGCTTTTACTGGACAACAATCGCGGAGCCTACACATCAGATTAAGATTAATTTTACGCTATTTATATTTCTTCTAAGATCTAATGATTTGAAACGAAACCTATTGAGCATAATAATATAGTCACATTCTCTCTGGATAGACACCATCTTCCTAGAATACAAAATATTTTAAAAATTGACGTTGGTTAGATTCAATGCGAATAATATGTATAGCGTAAATTGGGTACCGGATTAATAATTCATTTCCAATTTAGATGGAGTAATACAAGAAGTAAGGTTATGCATAGGGAAACCCAAATATGCAAGTGGAAAACCAAAAAATATGCGCATAAATATGCAAATCATTTAGCGAAAATATGTACAAAATTATTGAAAATATGCCAATAAAAAGTACTTCTAATTTATAATACATACCTTTATTGATTCACTTAAAAATAAACAGACATTTTAATTTTTCTACATACTGAACTAAATATGCATTTATTACACAAAGCAGGTTTTCGTTAGTTGTAAAAACAATAAACCACTAAATGTTTCTCGAAGTTCACAATTACAAAAATTTGTCTCCTGCCTGAATAGAAAAATTTGTAAATGGAAAAACTCCTTTCCACATCAACCGATGTAATAGGGGTGTTTTTAAAATTGCTTAATATTACAGGATCCAAATCGATGCATTCAGTAAATTATCCCTCTAAAATATTATCTACTTATCTAAGAAATCAAAATTTACAATTTTTTCCATCATATTTTTGAATTTTTAAAAAATTTTGTCCCCCATTTTTCCTGCGACATTTTGAAAAGCTGCAGATGTTTTACTAGTTCTACACTTCAGGTTAATTCCGAATTATATTTTTAATTTATAAACGAAAGTTGTTGTTTTATTACTTTGTTTTCGAATAATTGCTTAACATCAGTGAGGGATTGGGAAGATTCGTCAGACAATTCTGAAATTAGATCTTTTAGTTGACAGAAATTCTCGCAATAAAAGAGCGGCTTCCAACCAAGTGATCTTGTAATAACAGGTTGAGGTGGAAGAGTTGACTATGGTAGTTTTTCTTGATAGAATTAAACCCTTACCTTAGGCGTTTTAAGGAAGATTTTTTCATGTTGGAAATTAAACTATTTACGAGAGGAAAATGTTTCCAAATTTCTTCAGTAACCCTATTTAAAGCATGAGCAAGACATGTTACATGCATCAAGTTCGGACAAAAGATTTTCAAATTTTGTCCGGCCTTTATCATGTACGATGCTGCATCTGACAAAATGAGCAAAAAATTATGTCCAGGCGTAGGAAGGAAAAATGTTAATAGTTCCTCTTGAACAAGTCTGGCTACTGTTAGTGCATTTGTTTTTTTTTAACTCTTTAGAAGCAATGAGGTAAGACTTTGACAGAATCTCGTCGCTAAGAACACCAATCAATAAATGAGCAATACAACATCCTCTTGAATCGGTGGTTTCATCAACACGTATGTACAAATTTTTGTTCCGAATTTTAGCTTTAATTTCCTCAATTACTTCCGAATACAAGGAACTTACGTCGTTTCTTCGTAGTGTTGTTTCACCTGGGACATTGAATTTGCAATACATCTGGAGAAGAGAAGTGAAGTTTTGATTACGTAGCTTTGACAAGGGAATATTTGACGTCATCATTGCTTGACATAGGTCTCGGTTAAAGATGCCATGTTCGTTTAGCTTTTGGGTCATTGGTTGGAAACATTGCCTTAATGTGGGTTATGACATGTCTCCAGATTTAATCTTACCCAATTTAGTAATATGAACAGAAGCTTTCACGTGTTGGTCTATTTGATATTTGTTATCGCATGATATCTGAAAAAAAAAATTGAAAAGAAATAATGTAGATACTTAGATCTAAATCCCTAATAAATAAATTCAAAATATTTAACGAAAGCGCGCCGAGTATCCAACAATGGTGAGAAATCGGTAGATATACCTAGGATTCCGTATAAAAAATTAAGTTAATACTTACAGGGCAAAACTGAAACGCCCTGTACATTTCTCTGTATTTTCATTGTTTATGTCCCTCAAAAAGAATGTAACTTGCTTTTAACTTCACCAACTGATTTCACACTACCCTATATATTGAATATTCTGAAATTATACTTTTTTTAAAGCATGCAGAACAGTAGACTTTTTCCATGTCTACACGTAGTTCTTTGTATGGCTTAACCCACACTTACGCTCCACTGACTTTGGGCATTTTACTAATAAAAATAAATAAAATATCACAACACTACAAAACACAAATCGATTGTATCTCTTCAAAAGCACAATCAGAAATAAAATTCAGAAATCTATTTATTATTTACCTAGTTATGTAAATATAGGTACAATAAAACCCCTGTTAACGGTTTAAAATTACCTATTTTGAATTCTCGGAATTTAAGACTGGGAATACCCGTACTCTTACCTAATAATTTTTTTTTTCTTGAGAACTGCCAACATGATAAAATAAATTACTTAATTTATAAAATTGTTCATCTTGAACTCTTGAAACCCCTGCCAAAGATCTACATCGTTCAAAATACCTTCAATTAAGCACAATATGCTATTTATTAAAGATATATGCAAATATATTAAAAATACATATAATATACAATATATGCAAAATATGCGCTTTGCATCTTTGGATTACATTATTTATGAATGTGTGTATATTACGCCCTTTCGCCAAATAAATCAGTAAATATTACATGCACTCGCTATCATCTCATTGATTTGTTGAATAAATTATAAATTTTGTATATTAATATTAGTTAGAATTAAGTCCAATAGTGATTACTATTATTAACAATAAAGCATTTCTGTGTGAGAACAAAACACTCACGAAAGTTATATATGTAGTAGTAAACACTTTCTTTCTATCTTTAATATTTATGCTGTATAGCTGAATGTTGAAGTCAACCAGAATAATGGTTTTACCATTGCTAATGTGAAGCAAGTTTTAAAATAGTAATAAAAGATGCCGATCGCCATCAAATGAAGTTACTAGAGAAATGTTAAGTACAAATATTCGCAATAATAATCATTGTTGCATATACCAAAGAAATTTGAGTACATCAAGACATTTGCACGCATTACGCATTTGTTACGAATGAAACAGATATATATATATATATATATATATATATATATATATATTACACATATCTGTATCTATACACATGGACACTTGTATTTTCCAAAGTTCACTTCAGCCAAAGATACGTGCTTCTGTCTTATTAATAGACGTCATCAATTTGGCGAATGAAGTAAAGTTTGATGGCTCGCCTTAAAATTTTATCCTATCGGGTGGCACCAAATAATCTAGTGACACCTGACGGACAAAAGAGACTACATTGAAAATAGCGATTTTCTGTTTCGTTTGTAACAAACACGTAATGCGTGCTAACGTATTGATGTACTCAAATTTCTTTGGTATGTTTGCTGCCATCTGGCATCGTGTTAATGGACGTACACCTATACAATAAGGGTAAAGACAGAATAATTTAAACGTACATGAGTGGATAAAATCCCACTAGTTTTGTATAATACAAAAGTATTTTTAATAATATAAAATATTTCAAAGTTATTTTTAATAATATAAAATATTACTAAAAATCTGGTGTGAAGAACACAAATGCAGGTTCACTATTAATATTTTCTGTGAACGTGTCCGAATATATCCTATCCCCAGAGACGTAGATACGTATTTCGCTTTTCTACAAGCTCATCGGTACGCCCCTGCTGGAGAAAGGATATTTCTAGACACATTCACAGAAAAGAACCACCTCGCCCTATCACCGTAATTATCCAGACCGAGCGCAGAAGTAGATTCGGCGCTACCTGTTGTCAGACAGCCGAAGTACCTCGCACACCGTCCACATAATTAATGTGAAGTAACGACGCTCTTCCAAAGGTTAGCACAGCCAACTCTCTAGAAAACTGCATTTTGTTTGTGCCTTCACTCATACTACGGCTTAACCGCATGTATAATGTATCAGAATAATTGAAACATACATGAGTAGGTAAACCCCACCAGTTTTGTATAATACAAAGTTATTTTTAATAATATAAAATATTACTAAAAATCTGGTGTGAAGAACACAAATGCAGGTTCACTATTAATATTTTCTGTGAACGTGTCCGAATATATCCTATCCCCAGAGACGTAGATACGTATTTCGCTTTTCTACAAGCTCATCGGTACGCCCCTGCTGGAGAAAGGATATTTCCAGACACATTCACAGAAAAGAACCACCTCGCCCTATCACCGTAATTATCCAGACCGAGCGCAGAAGTAGATTCGGCGCTACCTGTTGTCAGACAGCCGAAGTACCTCGCAACCGTCCACATAGTTAATGTGAAGTAACGACGCTCTTCCAAAGGTTAGCACAGCCAACTCTCTAGAAAACTGCATTTTGTTTGTGCCTTCACTCATACTACGGCTTAACCGCATGTGTAATGTATCAGAATAATTGAAACATACATGAGTAGTTAAAACCCACCAGTTTTGTATAATACAAAATTATTTTTAATAATATAAAATATTACTAAAAATCTGGTGTGAAGAACACAAATGCAGGTTCACTATTAATAGTGTAATGAATAGTAATATTAATAGTGAACCTGCATTTGTGTTCTTCACACCAGATTTTTAGTAATATTTTATATTATTAAAAATAACTTTGTATTATACAAAACTGGTGGGGTTTACCTACTCATGTATGTTTCAATTATTCTGATATAAAATATTATTAAAAATCTGGAAATTGGAAACACTGAAAACAGAAAATACCGTACTATGTGTGGGAGTGACGTAAGTCATTGCAATATGTCACTGTTGTAGGGGAATGTACCTATGATAGCATACTTTACTTCTATGCTCTGTTAGTTCTTTAATTAGGAACCTAAAATTTTGTAATTAAATACTTACCTCATGTACAAGATAAGCGTTTATGATAGTTATATAATATTTATCTCTTCTTTGAACGTCATTTAAGATCTAAACATTTTCTGACAACAAGATGAAGTCGTAAGATTCGTAAAAACAGGTCATATTGAAATTAAATATCGTCAATATTAACCTTTTATAGACTCCAGTGTTAACCTGATTCTTTACTGAAATCGCTATGCGAAGAATTGTTTGACTAGAATTGTTGATAGGTACCCTCACGTCTTATAATGACAAACACTCATAAATTCAATACAATTGGACTTATTATTTTTAGTTTTTATTAGTGAGAACAAAAAGAGGAATATTACATAAACAAGAATAACAATAGATTATATAAAAAGAATAAGTCAATAATAATTCATAAAAACAAAAAAATAACTTTAACTCTAACTATAAAATTAACATGGCCTCTGAATCCTTAAAATTAGCAAATCAGTGGCAATCAGTTAGTGGCATAACGCGCAAATAAAAGCTTTAGTAGTTTTATGCACATCAGAACAATCACAATGGCATCAGCACAAGCATTTCGGGTAACGGATCCAGGATTCCTCATAACGGAGCTGAGAGTAAAGTCCATTCAAGTATATGCAAACAACTTCAGTTTTGTCATCGTTATTGTTATTGTAGCGATCATTAATATGGTCCTCGTTTTCTTTCTCGTTCTCCTCTATGATTTTCCTTTTTTTAAATTTTCGAGACAGCTTTTCTTGTTCTTTTCTAGCTGTTTCATCTGCTTAGTCTTTGAATTCTATGATGCCGGGAGTTGCGTTCAAATGACCACATTTTCCGGGGTTTCGCCATTTCTTCGCTTTCATTTTAAGGACAGCTTCTGGCTCTGGTGGTAATTTTGAGGTGGAGAATAATCCATGTGTTCATTCTTAAACCGTTTTCGTGGGAAAACGAAATCTGAAGGTAAAGCCATGGCATTCATTGAACAGATTACAGTCAATTCCAAGCGATTCGCGAACGTTATATACGTTTTTGCGTGGAAACTTATACTGATCCAGAGTAGCAGCTAGTGTAGCTAAGTTTTGACTTATGCTGTTTTTATCAAAGGTCTGCGCTTGAGCATATGATGTATTTTCTGGAATCCTCAAAGAGATAGTAGGGTGTCTCTTAAGAAATCCACTGACCATTTCTTCCCTGCCATTTCAGTTTACTTATTAAAACCATGGTTGATCTTGTTTTTTTCTGACTTTGGAACATGAGTTTGGTTTCTATCCTAAATCTGCTTTTGTGGCACCACTATTATTCTTAAATCTTCTACGTAGAGTTGTTGGTGGGACGTTGAACGTTTTTGCTGCTAACTGCCATTCCATTTTTTGTCCTTTATATTTTGTAATACTTGCACTATTGCCTCCTCCTTCCACTTCTGCCTTTTTTTTGAACCACACTTTGCCATACCTTGCCATATATGACAATACATGCAACTAAGAACTCATTTGTGTAATGCTATGCGTAAACAAAATATGAACACACTGGTTTCCTATATGGCATAGTATGCCATAGGCGACCAGGTAGTATGTCATCATAGGAGGAAACCGGCTTTCAAATTAAGTCACCTTAAACCCCCTTTACGGCGAATATAATTTCAAAATAAGTAGATAAATCCATGAATAAACAATAATGTAATATGTGCATGCCAAGTTCATACGATTAAATTACATTTTCAATTACAATGTGGCAAAGAATAAGTCGATAATATTACATCGCTACTTACCAAAATTTACATTCCTGAACTCTTAGACAATATCTCCCTTGACTGGCGCTGTTTTCACACTGAAAATCTGAAATGCGCTCCTGCGTATGCAAGGCTGCAAGCTAGGGCACCATAACCGATAAATTTTAATTCACAGCCCGTATGCATCATGTGCACCATGTCATCATAGGCTATTTTCCCCCAATATGTCATTTTTATAAACGGGAATTTTAATGGACAGAAATATTTAAATTTGCTGCAGAACTATATCATACCTGCCATTAGTGAATTGCCCGACATTAATTTTGATCAAATATTGTTCCAACAATATGGATGCCCTGCATATAACTCCAGAAACGTAAAAAATTACTTAAATGATATCTTTCCTGAACGTGTACTAAGTAATTTGAGTGGAATTCATTGGCCAGCTAGGTTCCCGGACTTCGCGCCTAACGATTTCTTTTTGTGGGGGCATATAAAATCATAAATCAATGGTTTCCAGCAAGATAGAGCCAGAAATTTAGCAGAACTAAGGGAAAATATAGTAGAAGCACTCCATAGAATTACACCTGAAATGTTATTAAATGCTCAACAGGGTTTCTATGACAGATTAGGTTATCGTTTAGCTGAAAACTTATAACTTTATTACCTATTTATTGCTGAGGAATTTTTTAATTTTATTTTTGCTTTTCGAAGCAACTATTTTTGTTGTTCTAATGTTAATATTCTCTTTATTTGTCCATTCACCGTTTATAAGATCAAGTCGTTGAATAAATACATACAAAAAATAAAAGTGTATTTAACTTACTTAAAAAGTATAGTGTTTGGTTACTGTTCTGACAAATTGCGATGACAAATGTCAGATATATGCCATTCATAGTGCGGCACACCCAAATTGTACGATATTTTCAGTTTTTAGTGCTTCCAGTTGTCCTTACATTTAGGGTATACGTATTTTTCCCTACTGTACCGGCTGGTCGAGAGAATATCGCTATTTTTGGCGAAGTCTCTTTTGTCCGTCAGATGTCACTAGATTATTTAGTGCCAGTAGATAGTACGAAATTTGCTACTTGCCTTTAAGGTAAACCATCACACTTTACTTCATTAGCCAAACTGATGACGTCTATTAAGACAGAAACACGTGTCTTTGGCTGAAGTGAACGATGGAAAATACGAGGTGTATGTCCATGTGTACAGACACAGATATGTGTAATACATGTCTGTTTCATTTGTAACCATCGTTGCAATTGAAGGGCTCATAAGGAAAGGAGGATGCACCAAAGGTGTTATTATTGTTAATAGAAGTTATGTTTAAAATTAAAGCTACTGGACACTGTACTTTAAGGTTATAGAAATTAATGTAAAATAATAGTACTTCATGTTGAAATAAATTTATTGTTGTTTCTTAGATATACATACAAGTAATTTGATTGACAGTGAATTTACTTTTGCGTCGTGAATAATTTCGAACAGTTTATTTAATATATAACTACACAGTGTTCCTTAATATGTTAGATGTGTTAAGTTTTGATTCTTTTGTAATAAAAATAAACAAAAATTGCAAAGCAAACCAATCCGACGAAAAGAATGCAATACAAGATGACATCTCGGAAAATCAAGACATTATCCAGATTTTCTAAATCTTCTTCGAAATAAAGACTTTGATTGGAATTTGTTTGATTTAGAAAATCATTCAGTTTCATCAAAGAATTCCTTATAGTGTCTTGATCATCTTGTAAACGGAGAAGGTATTGCCTTTCCCACATCGGTGAATCCGCTGTATAATTGGTGTTGTAGCAGCGTATTCCTCGTATATTACTAGTATTGTAATCAGTGCCTGGTACTATGTTATGAATATCAGCCTTGCTCATAATTCTCGATAAAATATCGCAAGACAAGTTATTGTCTCGTAAATCTAATGTAAAAAGAGATTTATGATATCTAAAGTCAGAAAGTTTGTTTCCGTTAACGTATAATTTAATTAATGCTGGTAAGTCATCTAGAAGAACTTCAGGTAAGTATGTTAAATTATTCCAACTTAAATGTAAATTTTTGAGTCGATGGAGAAAAGAAAACGTTCCGGTACTTAACTGTCTGAGGAATGTGGAAGATAAATCTAGCGTTTCTAATGACTTCGTGTACCGGAAGAAATCTATTGAAATGTCATCAATTCTAAATAAATGATTTCCACTTAAGTTTAAAAGTTTTAACTTAGAGAAATTTTCAAAGAAATTATCTTCAATATAATCTAAGTTATTGTTTGCGATATCCAGTTGGATAACTGATATATTGGCAAATATAACATTAGAAAGTCTCTTCAGTCTATTGTTGGATATCTTCAAATTTTCTAGTTTCGAACAGTTACCCAACTGCAAGTTTTCAATAAAATTATTGGATAGATCCAAAGAACCTAGTTTCTCACAATTTTCGAATAAAGGAGTCATATCGACAATTCTATTGTCACT
The DNA here is from genome assembly GCA_935421215.2 of Melolontha melolontha. Taxonomy (NCBI): domain Eukaryota; kingdom Metazoa; phylum Arthropoda; class Insecta; order Coleoptera; family Scarabaeidae; genus Melolontha; species Melolontha melolontha. The sequence goes on from OW285242.1 coordinate 53,673,375, forward strand.
TAAGTATAATTCGTTTAAGTTAGGTAACTTTAATAGAGAATTTTGATCCATATCTTTTATTCCATTTCGCGATAATCTCAATATTTTAAGTTGAGTTAAGCCATTATATTTTCCTTCTACGATGTTCAAGCTGTTCTCATTTAAATCTAAAACTTCCAGCCTACTCAAAGTACCGAAAGCTTCTGGATCGATATACTTCACATTGCTGTTTTCTATCTTCAAGAGTTTAAGCATAAGAAAACTACTAAATAATTCACTTGTTACATTGTCGAAACTGCTGTTACTTATTTTAATGCTTTCACAGGATAAGTGCTTGTAATCTCTAAGTTCTTCTGGTTTTATCGCGTCACAGATCAGTAGATCTCTAAAGTATATTGGTCGACAAGAATCAGTGTTAAATCCTCCACTACACAGATCGCCATTTTGATAAGAAAAATGTGAAAATTTACAATTACTTTGGAAGGATAGCTCAAATGTGAGTAATATTATTATAGATATACCTAATATTCTTTCCATATTCTCCATGCCTGGAACAAAGATACATATAGTTTAGCCCAGTTATTCTCTTGTCGTTCTTGTAATGCATCTGTCAGAATGTCACAAAAAAGGAGCGAATAAAGCTGCATATTTAACACGTGATCAAAAATCTTTTACGTCTCGGCTGGCGGTAGATTGGGGTGAGAAATTCATATCTGTTATAGATCTACACTAAATTTTCTTAAACGCCATAAATTATAATAATTAATTGCATATAAGTCAAGCACAAGTTAATTAATTTTTTAAATATTTTTCAATAAATTTTTACTCAAAACAGAAAAAACATACAAGGTATTTCAATTGAAAAGAGCCACCTCAAATAACTCTTTCCCTGCTGTGATTTATTTAAAATTATGGAACTTGTCAATGATCACATCAAGGAGGACAATTTTTAATGTCAAACCTGATGATTTAAAATCACTCCTGGGGGCGCAGCAGCCCCCACCATAAAAATTTAGATAGGGAAGATGGGTCTTATGACCACTCATTCAAAAAGTCTTTTAATTCTCTTTACGGCAACATGTATCAAAAAGTTAATTTTTTTATCAGTAAGCAAAAAGTGCATTATTTGCAAAGTGTAATAAAACACGACTAGAGTGAAATGGCTTGGATTTCTATTTAATAAATTTTCAAAATTATAACTATTAACCTCCACATAATAGTACAAACTTGCTTTAAATGCTCTCCTAACATGTCGCAACATTTCTGGAACTATTCGCAGGCATTCTTCAACAATTTTATGGCGTAACTCTTGCAAGGAAGCTGAACGAGTGGCATACACCTTAGATTTAAGGTGCGCTCCGAGAAATAAATCAAGTGGTGTAAGATCCGGCGATCTGGCAGGCCATTCTATAAGCCCTCTTCGACCAATCCAACGACCGCGAAAGTGATAATCCAGAAGTAGGCGTACTCCGGCAGCATAATGTGGAGGCGCTATATCTTGCTGGAATATTACCTTATTCTCCAAAAAATCTGGATCTTGCTCCAATTCTGTAATTAAATGATTGATTGCATCGTCCAGCATGTTCAAATACATTTGACCGTTTAAAGTCCCGTCAATGAATAGGGGTACTAAGAGATGATCGCCAAAGATACTAGCCCATATATTAAGTTTCTGTGGCTATTCTGTATGTGTTTCCCACTTCAAATTAGTAAAATATCTGCATAGGTGACGATTTACTCACCATTCAATTGAAAAGATAATTCGTCCGAAAAGCAGATATAAATAAGTTTCGATTATTGTTGATGAGCTCGGTGATTACTTCACAAAATTCCAACCTCCTGTCAAAATCATCCTCATTCAATTCGCGAACAAGTGTAATTTTATAGGGATTAAATTTGAACATCTTAAGTATTCTACAAACTGATGAACATCTTACTCCTGATGCACGTCAATACGACAGGTTGAGATATCTGTCGTATCGACGTCGCACTTCCAAGCACTGCGACCTGACCTAAGATTTTGACGTTGATATCTTCAAAATTAACAACTCGATGAAAATGTTTTTTTTTTGATATGTGCAAACCCCTTTTCCGTAAATTTTTGTATTTCAGTACGTACTTGTGTCGCTGCATGATCTTGCACACCTACTATTCTTATAATACAAAGTCACTAATTCTACACGTTCTTGGGTAGAATAGACCGATATTTATTAATTGTGAATTCACGATTAAACTAAAAGTAAACTCCGCTAAAGAATATTCCACTAAAGAACGCAAACGTAAACTAATATCGAACAAAATAAGTTTATAAAGCTGAAAACAAAATTAAAAAAATGTAATGAAGAAGGACATTAAAAATAATAAGTTAATATGAGAAAATAAAGTGGTTATCACTAGAGTCTGGATTATATTCAAAATATGCTTTTTTTAATTGCCTTATTTCATTCTAAAAGCATTAAATAAACCCAGAAAACTCAGTATTTTGTTGTGAAAAGGTATATCAACAAAATTATGAGTTTTCTGGGTTTATTTAATGTTTTTTTATTGAAATAACACAATTAAAAAAACATATTTTGCATATAATCCGGCCTCTAGTTATCACAAAAAAATTGCGAAATGTCATGAGAGCATTTAAAGCAAGATTGTACTATTACTCTACTCTAGTAGTGTTTTTACACAGGTTACAAATAATACACTTTTTGATTACTGATAAAAAAATAATTTTTCATACATGTTGCCGTATAGAGAATGAAAATACCTTTGGAATGAGTGGTCACAATACCCACATTTCCTATTTAAACTTCTATGGAGGGGGGGGGGGAGATGCTGTGCCCCCAGGAATGATTTTAAATCGTCGACATGAGAAGTTGTACCCATTGATATGAAAATTTACAGGTTTCATAATTTTATATAACTCACAGCAGGTAAAGAGTATTTTGAGGTGGCTCGTTTCAATTGAAATGCCCTGTATATAGAAGTGTTATGTTCGCAATGGTCAAAGCAATAAAAATGGAAATTTGTATTATTCTATGAATACGGAGAAAGATTTTGGCAAAGATTTCCAAATTTCATTGTTCATAATAGCAACTTGTTCACAGAAGCTTTATGAATACAAGCGTGTTTAGAAGGAACAGGTTCTGTAAATTACAAATTACCATCGAGAAGATCTTTTCGTAGACATTAATATATTGTTGAACTAGAAAGAAGTATAGTAACATCCGATATTTTTGTACGACGGCTATCTCAATAACTAAATTTATAACAAAAACAGTATCAATAATACCAAAAGTATTATTAAAAAATCGGGTGTGGAGAACACAAAACAAGAAGATATTTGTGTGAAAGTTGCTATCCGGACACGTAAACACGTGTTTCGTTCTGCTATGGACTCGTTAGTGCATGATGCTGAGACACGTTAATACAATTTCTCGTCTGTTACAACTGCTAGTTTAGCGTCCGTAATCCGATATTAACCAATGAGTCGTTTTATGAATTTTATGAATGGGTCGTTTTATGAATTTTGTCTATTTCAGCATGCACTGAGAAGTCCATACCAGGATAAAACACGTATCTCAGTGTTTCTCAACCTGTGGGGCGCGCCCCCGCAGGGGGCGTGATAAAACTAAAGGGGGGCGCGAGCAAGGCGAAAAAAAATAAGAAAAAACATTAGTAAAAAGATTACTCAAATTTACTCAAAGAAAAAGAAAATACATTCTGATATAATAAAAAACAAATTGCACGTTTACACTGATATATAATGCACTTATAAATAGAATACAACGTATTTATTAATTAACTTAAAAATATTAAATTTAAAACAGGATTAATAATTACACAAGTATACACGGTTTTGGATCTAAGCAACCAAAAGCTGTTTCTATGGTTATTTGGGGCGCTGAATCCGAATCTGCACTCCGTTTTTTGATTTTGGTTCTAGTTTTCGAGATATTAAATAAGTTAATTAAGTTTACCTTATATATATATATATATATATATATATATATATATATATATATATATATTGTAATGGGGCAAACTGCACCCTTATTCCAGCAACTTTAATAGGAAAAGCAGTATTTAACAATATAAAACACACAGAAGAATTGTTAAATTGGTGGACTTAATATGTAAAATTAGTATCGAAATGTAAATAAGTTAATATGACGATAACTTTGTATACTTTAAATTAACTTATTTTTATTTCAAAACTTACTTTTTATATTTTTATTCTCAATTTCATAATTCAAATTTTAGCGCGAAATAACAGATATCTAATTTATCTACATCAATATTTTGTGTCGATACTAGTTAGACACGCCCACTATTTAAAATGCAACTAACCCACGAAAATGTTATTTTCTACACATGAATGCAACATAACCTTGTATTGGAAAGCATGTTCTGACAGTTTTAAAAATATTTTATAAATTTAATTATAATGTCAAAATTATTATATTATTTATATTCTTTATGTTTACGGATGTAGTAAATGTAAAACTTCGAGGCTATTTGACGATATTAACTAGGCTTTGAAAATAAATAATCGCTATCGGCGTCATTATCCAAAATCTAATAACGAATGGCCGTATTATAGTACATCTCTAAAGTAAAATTTAAATAAAAATTAAAATACCAGTGATATAATACTAAATTTATGCTGCATTGAAATATTTATACTTGGCCCATCTTTTGAAAACAAACCTGAAGACTATCGCTTGGAAACTAATAAGATTCGAACCGAGCATCTTTTGTATTGGAGTTCCGATGAAGAGGCAGAACCGAAGCCGTTATACGCCGCAAACGCCGTCATCAGAGATTGGAGGACCCGTACTTTGTATTTTCCCGATCACATCGCTTTCATTCTGGATAACTGCAGAATTCGATGGAAAACAGGTTCACTTCAATTATTATCCTACAATAGAATCCTAATAGTTAATATTATTAATTCAAAACAAACTTATTAATATAATAAAATCCAGAATTTTACTTTTATACACATCGTTGACTTTCTTATAATAGTAAAACTATATAAATTATTTAAGCATTGTGGTACTTACCTGAATTGTTGTGTTAACTATTTGTATTTAATAGTAGACCATATTTTATTTACTAAACATAACCTCTTCGTATTATACACGCGTGCATTATTTGTTAACTATTTTATTTGTCGCTAGACACATTTATTTGTTCAAAATTACAGATTCCTTATTTACTTCAATAAATTATTTATTCTTTTCTATAATTTACTCTTTTATTTGCTAGTGTTTAGTTGTAGAGTTTTAAAATATTAGATTTAACTATTAATACATCGCACATTGGGGTAAACATACACATATTATGTGCCATATTATCGACGAAGGTCCTGAAGAGTCTAATTTTGCTTACTTCATGCTCACGACTGCTAGTTGGCTTATTAAGAAAGAACATAGATAGCGTTGATCTAATAATACATTTTCATATTAAAGGCGCCCAATTTATATATTCTATTCTATTAACTTCAACTTTTATTTATCAACATTAAACATTCTTTTATTCACATTTAGATCATCGTACTTAATCATTTTGACGAACTAACGTGGTGGCTTTTATATTACACCATCTCAGCGCTATATTATTTGACACTCGATCGTGAGGCGTTTTTAACATACCAGCGCTGCTTAATATCAATATATATACAGGGTCCGGCAACGAAGCGGAGACGGAAGATTACACGCGCATTTGAATTACTCAAATATTTAGTCATCGGATATCCTTCCGTACCATCAAGCGCACGTTCTAAAAATATATTGTTTTACACAGGGTGTTCCAGATGGAAATGCCAGACTAAAGTTGCATTTTTTTAAATGGAACACCTTGTATGTTAATAGATCAAATGATCCGCGCTTGAAAGCTGGTTACAACGATATAATGTTGTATGGGTCTAAAGTTGATAGTTTCTGTGTGAATAATTATTTTACTTGATAAATTGATACATTTCAGTAGGCTATTCTGCATAAGGAAACTCAAAAGATCCGAAACCAATAGAATAGAATATTTTCTACTAGTATGCACTTTCGTTACTACGTGAAATAAATTCTGCAACTGCTCGCGTTATACAGGCTGTTCACAATTTCGCAAAATCGAAGAAATCTCGTAATTTATAAATGGAACACCCTGTATATTTTTAGCTCATTGAAAAGCCCTTTTACTACACTTTCTATTGATACCTCATTTGATGCACCTAGAATGGATCATTTGCTAATTATTTCTTTTTAGACTTGAATTAATGAAAAATGCTTGTATTTTTAGTAGCTAATTTGCGCTTTTAAACCTTCTGTAAGATCGGATATTCAACAAATGATTCATAAATGGTCTATAACAAGAAAAAACCCCATTAAGTACGAGAAACAGTTGATTTTCACTCAGCGGTGAAAGCAAACATTAAATTTATATAAAGTAATATAGCATTTTCAATAGATTCACTGCTGATCAAGTTATCTGGTGTCAGTTTTAAGCTTGTATACTTAATAACCAAGTTGTCAAAAATTTCGTTCCATCTTACACAGTATTTCGTTCAATCTTTAAAAGAAATTGCTATAATGACTAATTTTAGTATTAAAGAAATGGTGAATATGATATTTATTCTTGGTGAGTGTACAAAAAATTGTCTCCTAGCAAGTAGAGTATATGCAGAGAGATTTCCAAACCTTGAAAGAAAGCCAATATCGGAAGCATTTGAAAGGTTATTAGAGAGGTTTACAGAAACTGGTAGTGTAACCAACAAGAAGAGAGAAATAAATAAGCTGGTAATCAATGAAAAAAGCGCGAATTTGCAGTATTATTAACAATACAGGAAAATCCACACATAAGTATAGACGGTATTTCAAAGGTAACAGCTATTGAAGATAGGAGCGTTCGAAGAATTTTAAGAAGTCATAAGTATCATCCGTACCATATGGAATTAAATCAGGAATTGCATGGTGATGATTTCATTAAAAGAACAGACTTTTGTGGTTGGTTGTTAAATAAAATACGAGAAATGCTAAATATTTGAACAAAGTTTTGTTTAGCGATTAGGCTACTTTCAAAAGTAATGGGGCTGTAAATAAATATAACATTCATTACTATGCAACAGAAAACCCGCATTGGATACGTCATGTAGACAATCAGAATAGATGGTCTCTTAACGTCTTAACGTTAGGGAGTTTCTAGGGCGATGGAAGGAAGGCGATAGGATGGATAGGACGAGGTGGTCCAATCGCTTGGCCTCCACGAAGTCCAGATCTTACTGTCTTGGACTTCTACGTTTGGGGATATGTCAAGGCTCTAGTTTATGTGAAAGTTTCTACAACAAGGGAAAATATGATGGAACGCATAAGAGAGGCATTAGAAATATTCGCCAAGAAACATTACAGCATGTTCAACAGAATTTCACCAGGCGGCTTCATTTATGTATTGAGAGACATGGAAGGACATTTGAAAGTTTTCTTTGATTTATTTGCATTTACTATTTACATTTACTTTATTTTTATTTACTGTGCTACTACTTCTGTTAATTAAATTTGATGTAGTGGTTAATAATAATTAGTATTTATTTAAAATAGTGCAAACTTTTAATACTACTCGTACTTGATTCTTTCCTACATGATTTCGATTTATGTTAAGCTAATTAGGTATGTATTGTTTCATATTAGGTATTCGTAAAATAATTGGTTTTACAAAATTCTTTAAAATACAAATTAATTAGTGCAAATTTTTTATTAAACTAACACCAGATAATTTGATTAGCAGTGAATCTATTGAAAATGCTATATTACTTTATATTAATTTAATGTTTGCTTTCACCGCTGAGTGAAAATCAACTGTTTCTCGTACTTAATGGGATTTCTCTTGTTATAGACCATTTATGGATAATTTGTTGAATATCCGATCTTACAGAAGGTTTAAAAGCGCAAATTAGCTACTAAAAATACAAGCATTTTTCATTAATTCAACTATAAAAAGAAATAATTAGCAAATGATCCATCCTAGGTGCATCAAATGAGGTATCAATAGAAAGCGTAGTAAAAGGGCTTTTCAATGAGCTAAAAATATATAGGGTGTTTCATTTAAAAATTACGAGATTTCTTCGATTTTGCAAAATTGTGAACACCCTGTATAACGCGAGCAGTTGCAGAATTTATTTCACGTAGCAACGAAAATGCATACTAGTAGAAAATATTCTATTGGTTTCGGATCTTTTGATTTTCCTTATGCAGAATAGCCTACTGAAATGTATCAATTTATCAAGTAAAATAATTATTTACACAGAAACTATCAACTTTAGACCCATATAACATAATATCGATGTAACCAGCTTTCAATCGCGGATCATTTCATCTATTAATATACAGCGTGTTCCATTTAAAAAAATGCAACTTTAGTCTGGCATTTCCATCGGGAACACCGTGTATAAAACAATATATTTTTAAAACGTGCGCTTGATGGTACGGAAGGATATCCGATGACTAAATATTTGACTAACTTTCAAATACGCGTGTAATCTTCCGTCCCCGCTTCGTTGCCGGACCCTGTATATATATTGTTGTATTTCACGTCTATTAATGAATGTTTAATTAAAAATCTCAATAGGACAGATATTTTGAGATTACTCTTGAAAACTTGCTTCCGGCTCATTTATCTCAAATACCTGAAGTAAGTTATACTTCAGTCGTGTGTTCATTTGAAAAGTCAATCTAGGTTACTTTGAAATTTTGATAGAATAAGACGCAAATATAACGAGCGATCATTAAAATTTTCACTCGCAGCTGGTCGTGTATATAAAAATGTCGTAGCTTTAGTCATTAAGATGTTATTTCGAACATCTGTCAGTGTCAAATATATATTTTAAAGTTTCATCAAAAGAAAAAGTAATGGCCTTTAATGATATGCATAAAGCGTTAATGGTAGAATGTTACTTCCTGACATCTCAAAAAATTGATGGTATTTGGCAGCATTCAATAGAAAATTGCCTTGCGGAGTTTGAAGAGAGATATCCAAATACTGTTCCTAGCTATAAAACTTTCCGTGATACGCTAATGCATTGTGTAAATCTTTTTCGTCAAACAGGCATTATTTTAAGGAAAAAGGGAAGCGGTCCTCCTCTCAAGTGAAGTCGCGGCGTAACTGAAAATGTCAGACAAATTATTAACGAATCTCCTCAAAAATCAATTCGCAGAGTTTCGCAACAAGTAGGGCTTTCGTATGGAACATGTCAAAAAATTTTAAAAAAGGACTTGCACATGTATCCATATAAATTAGCTTCTGTACAAAATCTATTACCTACGGATTATGAAAAAAGAACACAATTTTGCCAATGGTTTATTCAAACAATGACAGACAATATTTTAAATCATACTTTTTTCACCGATGAAGCTTGGTTTTATTTGAAAGGTTATGTTAATTCGCAAAATATGCGTATGTGGTCCAGTGAAAATCCTCATTTCTACAGAGAAGTTCCTCTACATCAAGAAAAAATAGGCGTATGGGTAGGTATGAGTCGTCACCGATTAATAGGACCAATATTCTTTGAGGGCACGATAACATCGGAGAAATATCGTAACGAAATTCTCAGTGTTTTTACTAATCAATTGACTAATGATGAACTCCAGGTCGGATATTTTCAACAGGATGGGGCTACATCTCAGGTTACACTTGAAAATATTCAGTTTTTGCAACAATTTTATGGCGATTCCATATCCACCACGATCGTGTGATTTAACAGTCATGGATTTTTTGTGTGGCCATATATAAATAATATTATTTATGAAACACCAATTAATAATCTACAAGAGTTAAGACATAAAATCATAGAAAAATGTGAACACATCAATAACTCACCGCAAATACTGATCAATGTTTTCAATGCTCTACGAAATAGAGTGCGATTATGCTTGGTGGAGAATGGTCAACATTTTACACATTTTTTATAATATTCTATTACTTTGTATAAAAATTATAAATATATTTAATATAAAAGTCAGCATTTCAAATTATTTTTTAACAATCATGACGTTTGAAATTATAATGACAGATCTCCTCTAATAACTTAAGTTAGGACATACTTTTTGTGTACATGCCTTACTTGAGCGAAAATTTTAATGGTCACTCGTTATTAATATGTGTTTGTTGTTCCGTAAACGTAAATTCACATGACATTTGATAATGTCAATCACAAATATCAGTTAATGCATAAAATAATCGTGCGTCGATTCTGGTTTAAATAAATTGCTTCTTAGTTTTAAAATGGCTTAAATTTTGAACGGAGGATTTTAAAGTGCATTGATCTTGAAGAACAACATTTTCAACATTTGTTATAGTTTTCAATAAATACCTATTATTTGTTATTTATTTAAATTTACAAGTAAATTTACAAGTGAGGGAAATGCATATATGTTCGTTTAAATATATAATTTATGCAGGTCATCCAAGTAGTATTTTTAAATTGTAATTAAACAATGTCGTTTAATGTAAAAATATATTGAGAATAGAAACTTAGTATTTTATCGAAATTTATAAAAGATATAATTTAATTATATTTGGTTTTGGTTTGGAGAAACTAATTTTGGTTTTTAGATTTGTAAGCTAATTGAAGTAGGTGTACCGTGACATCTATGATGTTTTATTTGAGATATAGTATGTTTGATTAATAATCCATTTTGCGTTCGTTAGCGAAATATTAATTGGAATTTTTTCTTAAATTAGGATTGTGGGTATATTCACTGCCGATTTCCATTTTGAAAATAATTAAGTATAGGGTAATAAGAATATTTTTTTTCTCGTATGAAGTAGAAACGAGCTGTAATAAAAATGCGGATCGAGATTCTCCCTCATTTTTGCTCTCGTTGCAGTCAAGTGGTTAAGCTTCTTTATCTGGTGATAAAATTGTCCAGCTAAGTAAAATTTAATTAAAACATTGGTCAAATATTCGCTGGTAGCGATTTTTAATTTTACTTGGCATTGCAAATCAACGAGGAAGTGTTCCTATAGGTTGGTTTCGTGCATTGATCACGGATTGGAAAGATAGTTTTTTCCCGACCACGTGGATAAAAGTTTACATTTTTTTAGACTGCAAACTAATATACGAGTTGAGTGATTATCTAGAATATTTTGTAGAAGCCATCGTTAACCTAATGAGGCATTTTGTTTTCTTAATTTAGAATATTTCCTTTTCATATATTTTTTTCTCTCCTTCTTATCCAACAGAGAAGTTGGTAAGGGCGCTAACATCCCCAAAAATTGAGTAAAACAGACGTAATCAGTTTTCGCCGATTCTAAAAGGACCGATACGCTGGGAATTTCCAGTCATTTGAATTCGACCACGAGAACGTAGTTTTCTTTCTCTTGTAAGCGACATGTGAAAAGATAGTAATTATCTTAAGTATATTTTTGACGATATAAGTAGTAGTCATCGTCATCCGAAGAAATTTGTATAAATTTGTATATATAAGTATATAAATATTAATTAATTTTTTTCCTGTATTGAAATTCTGTTATCATTCAATTTAGTATAAATTTGCCTTTTGCTTTTTCTTAGTGGAAAATATTTAACTGATTAAATTATTCAATTATTTGTTTTAGTACGTAAGAATAATTTCTACATGTACTGTGTGGAAACATTTTCTAACATAAGGTTCTTACTTAATTTTATTGCTTTTCCATATTTGGTCAAATCATTTCAGACGTTGATCTTAATTTTTTTATTAAATCTTATGATCTAATTTTAGAATTTATCTAAAACACCTTCACATATTACTAGAGCTGAGGATGTTTGCGGTACGGCAGGACCGTATGTAGTGCATCCCCACATTTAACTATTTATCTAAATATTCTCTGAAATGATTTGCCGGATCTCATAAATTAATAGAGTGATATTTTAGTATGCACTGGATATTGTTATTATACAAAATCATAATAGCCATTTGTATTTATGGATCATAAATAATAATACGCATGTATTTGTATTTGGTTGTGAATTCAATTTAAACTTAAAACGAATCGTAATATTTTAACGACAAGCCGTCCTTACAATACATGCATTCGAGACAAAGTGTGCAACTCTACGAATAACTTCCATAATTGATCGAAAATGGACATTTTGGAGCTGAAGTAAAGCCCCTATTCTTAGAAAATTTTATTACTGTCGTTAGGAACTATTATTATAAACAACAAAGGCCTTTTATTAGTGTTGAAGTTTTAGTTTCATTGAATTTCCATGTTGTAAGTAGTCAATTGTAAAGTGTTCATTCACAATATTCTAAAACAAGGTTTAAATTTAACTAAAATCCAGAAAAACACATTCTGATAATATATTACTAGATTAGAAGCTGTGTTTATTACTATTTATTATATTATTTTTATAACCAAATGCAATAAAAGCTACGAAAACAAAAGAAGCCTCGATTTATTAAAATCTTGTCACACAGCCTTTCAAAGCCTGGCAGCAATTGACTACTTACAACATGGAAATTCAATGAAACTAAAACTTCAACACTAATAAAAGGCCTTTGTTGTTTATAATTAAAGACGGCAGACTATGTGCCCGAACACTAAGTAAACTAACTGCCTCGGTATACGTATTTATATGATCGTCTCTTTATTCTTTTCTGCGTTTTTTTTTTTTATTTTGCCAACGCCAATAAAAAATTCAAAACATTTTAATAAATACAATTTTATAAATACAATATTTTGAAAATATAAAGCATTTATTAATGCATACATATATATAACAATAACATCATGCGTTTGAAATTCGTTTACGTTTAGACAACCTAAATAAACACACATATATGTATGGATGTTTTTATTGATTGTTAAATATAAAAAAAAAACGCAGAAAAGAACAAAGAGACGATCATATAAATACATATACCGAGGCAGTTAGTTTACTTAGTGTTCGGGCACATAGTCTGCCGTCTTTATTTATAATAATAGTTCTTAACGACAGTAATAAAATTTTCTAAGAATAGGGGCGTTACTTCAGCTCCAAAATGTCCATTTTCGATCAATTGTGGAAGTTATTCGTAGAGTTGCACACTTTGTCTCGAATGCATGTATTGTAAGGACGGCTTGTCGTTAAAATATTACGATTCGTTTTAGGTTTAAATTGAATTCACAACCAAATACAAATACATGCGTATTATTATTTATGATCCATAAATACAAATGGCTATTATGATTTTGTATAATAAAAATATCCCGTGCATACTAAAATATCACTCTATTAATTTATGAGATCCGGCAAATCATTTCAGAGAATATTTAGATAAATAGTTAAATGTGGGGATGCACTACATACGGTCCTGCCGTACCGCAAAAATCCTCAGCTCTACATATTAGTCAGTTTATTGTCTGCAATTTAAATTATTTCATTCACTTAATATACTGGGTGAGTCTTTTACTCATGATCAGACATTACTTTGTTTATTGCGAAATCATATCGTCATTTGTAGCGTAATTATTGCTTTGGTTAAATTAATATTTATAGTTCTTTTTATTCATTAAAATCTAATCTTTTCTGAATCATTTTTAATATTTTATTGTAACGTGGTTAGCCAAGTTGGCATAACCTTTGTTTTTGACATTCTGTGATACCAGATCTATTTGTTTGGTGTGTTTATCTTGGATTACAATAAATCCTCCAATGTTATTGTTTTACATTGTTGTTTTATTGGTCTAAATATATGAAACACGTAGATACCATCGATTTATTCAATTTACCATCAGTAGTGTCTATGTTCACTGAAGGGCTAAGGAATATAAACATGGTGGCGCCCTCATATTAAATAAGATCTCCCTACGCGCTCGCCTCTATAGCTGAGTTGGTTTCTTTAGCTTAAGATCTCCGGGGCAATCATATCATTGGGGTAAAATGATAGATCGGAACTAAGTATAAGGTAAATCTATTGCTCGTAGGAGTAGATAGCAAGTTCTTTATCTGTTCTATCAAATTCTTCTTGTAAGTGAACACTGATAATTCTACAGTGGTAATTGATATAATAACAGTACTAATTGCGATAACTATCCGTTAACTCTTTTATTGTTTCAATTTAAATAAATTGTAAAGTCTATTCTCAAAGACTGAACGTAGAAATATTTTAGTTTAGAATAATAACAATAACGCAAAACGCAAATGAATGTATTGGCTTGTTTCACTATGAGATTTATTTAAATTCTCTAACATCTGTTTCGGCTGTTATGCCATTCTCAAAGAGATCTATAAATCTCAATGAGAATGGCATAATAATGAGAATGGCATAACAGCCGAAACAGATGTTAGAGAATTTAAATAAATCTCATAGTGAAACAAGCCAAGTGTTTTAATTCTTTATTATTGCTACCTACGCGATCCAAATAGTAGCGGCACGCTTTCAACAAGGCTGTCGCTTGATGTTCAGCGAATACCTCTCTCTCTCGGTCTGACCCACCTGAAGGTGTGCGCTCCAAAGAATTACCCCTGCCGACTAGCTCAAACGAATGGAGAGAGTGTGGGATCAAAGATCGCTCGGTGTAAAAAAGGCGCCACCGCATACAAGTCCACGGCAAGGCGCAACCCCGTATACACGGCTGCGGGTGGAACTTAGGTGGCCTCAGTCACAAGAGAGAGATGTATTCCCCCCACCTTGTTGCTGCCAAAAACGTGAAACTGTGTTCCCCCCAACACCCGTAGGGAAAGAAATCAAACACGAAAGTCAAATTCAACAAATCACTTTAATATAAACAAATCAAATTTCAACAATCCTTCAGGTCAAATCAGATAATAATAAAAATAAGGAAACTATCAACAGTAGTTAAGTAAAACAAATCCAACTTGTGATCGTGACATACAGTATAGAAAAGATGGAAAATTTAAATAAACAAATCGATATATTAAAAGAAAGGTTAAGCAGTATACAATTACGTTATTCAGACGAGGTTAAGCCTCTCTGTATAAAGTGACAAATAAATCAAGTGGTAACAAAGTGGCTTCAAACAAAAGTATATACCCGCAAAATTAGATAGCCACCGGGTATATCTACAAAATAAATAAATATATAAAATAGAAAAATTAACGGATAAAAAGCTTTAATTGATAAACAAAACTAAAGTGTACGTTAATTAACAAAGCACAGGTACACCTGTTACGTTAGCGCCACCCTGTATACACAGGTTATTAATAAATGAACTTCTAAAACTATTACGTCAAGTTAACAAAAATGAAATAAATTAGAACGCCAGTAAGAATTCAAACAGTAGTTCCTTACAGAAACGATTACAGATAAATTAAACTTAAGTAAGGTTTGACGTAACCCCAATTATAAAACAGAAGCTCTACTTATGGTTCGAGCCTCGTGAATATTATAGAAAAATGCTACGGTTGCTGGATTAAACAGACAACCTTTTAGTTAATATAAATAAAGTGAGTATAAACGTATTTTTACCTTTCTTACTAAATTGGTGGGTGAAGCCCTTAATCGGTCTACTAAAAGTAAAAGGTTATACACAAGAATATCTTAGAGAAAGGTGAAGCCCCTCTCTGAAGTTCTCAAAAGATTAAAAATGAAATATAGTATGACACTATCGAAGATTCGAAATACCAGAGTTAATCTTGTCACCAAGATCCCCTTAAAGACACCAAAAATTAAGCACACTTAGCTTGCACCGAAGATAAAGAAGCCTAGTTCCTCTGGAGTCTGTCCTCCTGGTCAATACTTCCAGAAGGCTGCTCGGAAGAGACTTTTTTTTCCACCAGAGATTCTTGGTCCCAAAATGGCCGTAGCTAGCCACGTGGAAAGAACTTCTTGATAATATATATATAAAATAAAATACTAGTTGCTATTTCCTCGGAATTTAGCACTAATTACAGAACGATCCTACGAAGAAAATACGAAATAAGAAAGGTTTCAGTATATAAAAATAATTCTTACCGCAGAAATGCCTCGTTGCACCAAAGAATACAAGTAAGCGCATGGATGTCTAAAGAACAAATGTCCGAAGTATTCCTCGTGTTACAACCAATGGCCGTCGTACGTCACCCAAAATATTCGGAAACATAAACGAAGGAAAATAAAAGCTCAAAATCTCCCAAACGATTGAAGATTGTCTTAAGAGTCCGACAGAACCCATTACGTCAATTAATTAATTAGTAGAAGTCGGAAATAATTCGAACAGGAAAATTCCCCAATGTGCAGATTTCTGTAGAAGAGATTACTCAAACGATAAAGAGAGGGCGTGAAAAGCGGAGGATTTAATTTCGGCAAATAAATCAAATAATTCAAGGTGAAACAAAGAGAAAATGCGTCAAGTCGGTCTTTAAAATCAAAATAAAAATTACCACAATGCAAAATTAGATAACGGAGTTACATAATTCGAGATAAACGTGAAATACTGCGAGAATGGTTTAAGCGGCAAATTTCCAAGATGGAGGACGATTGAAGATTGTACAATGTCGTCCAAATAATATGTACAAAAGGAATTTAATTGAAAATAACGAAGCTGGAAGAGCCTAAGCTGTACGATAATTAACAATATAATTAAATAAAATAGCATAAAACGTACATGTTGAAAAATAAGCGGACCAAATTGACTTGAAGAGCTTAAAATTGAAGTAAATGGATTAAAAATATACTAGCAGAACGCAGAGTGATTTTCTACACGTAACATTATTTACTGTATGAAGTTAAAATGTTTCACCAAGAAGTATCTGCAACAACAGCCGAGAATATTGAATGAATTCTCGAATCAATGATTAATAATAAATCAATGATGAATATATGATAAATTTCCTAATTCTGTAGCGTCCTGGCCTTTTGGTTCTTGGAATATCCTTCCCACTCCTTGGGATTTATTTCTATTTTTGTCTAGCTTCAAGTTTATTTTACATTTGCACTACTGTACTGTACTGTATATTTCTATCTATCATAGATAGCTTTCTTTGTCTATGTACTTTCTCCTTTGTCCTAATTTCTGTGTTTTGTACCTAAATTTCTTCCCGTTTCAATTCTAAGAACCCCTTTATTTCGTGTCTTATCTTTCTATAGCTTAAGATCTCCGGGGCAATCATATCATTGGGGTAAAATGATAGATCGGAACTAAGTATAAGGTAAGTCTATTGCTCGTAGGAGTAGATAGCAAGTTCTTTATCTGTTCTATCAAATTCTTCTTGTAAGTGAACACTGATAATTCTACAGTGGTAATTGATATAATAACAGTACTAATTGCGATAACTATCCGTTAACTCTTTTATTGTTTCAATTTAAATAAATTGTAAAGTCTATTCTCAAAGACTGAACGTAGAAATATTTTAGTTTAGAATAATAACAATAACGCAAAACGCGCAATTTTCCAGGTAATTCTGCTTGTATTCTAATTAAATCTTCTTAGTACTTCTCCTTCCTTTTCTTTTTCCTTAGTTCTCTCGTATTGATTCCTCTCGCACCTCTAATTTCAACTTGTACTTCTTGCTAGATACATCGTTCATAATTGGTTATTATTAGGCATGCGCATTCTAATATGCTTTTAATTTTGACACTTTGCCTTTGTTTATGTTTTAAACATTGCTGTTTCTAATTGCATAATTTTTATATTACAATGTCTTGTTTGCGTTCGTTATTGATATTTTTGTTGCTTTTAGATTGCACTACTCCTGCTCTTGATGTTGAATGACTTATTCGATTGATTTTCTTATTTCTAAGTGCCTTTGATGCCTCATGTTTACATGTCCATTAGGAATGTTCTTTATAAAATACAATAAATTGAAGTTAAATATTATTACCAATATCACTAATACACAAACAAAATATTATTCTATATCCTTTTTCTACATTTTCCGTACGTTCAGCATGTTTTCTTATTTAATCAGATGTTAAGTGTGCTTAATATTTAAGATAACCTTAAACTTATCTACACATTCGTTAAAATATTTACATATACTTTTTAATATAAAATTAGAATATTATATACGAAGTGCATTTTAAAGACACAACCTCGGTTTGATTTTCCTTTGTTTTTGTTTTGGCTATTCCGGTTACCTTTGTTTAATTTATACTTCATAAACTCTATTTATATTTTATACCCAAAGTCAATTTCACAGCAATATGAACATGAGGATAAGGAACACACACACACACATAAAAAATGTTATCAAAATCGTTAATATAGTTTGTGAGTCCATAGATAACAATTAAATATTTTTTATTTTGATATGTATATAGATAGATTAATAATTAATAATATCTAACAATAAGTGTATCTATTTACTTACGACTTATGATCTATTCAATTAAACACTATTAACAAAATTTAAAGATCGTTCAACATCGACGGAAGTAATTGGAGCATAATAGCGTAACTCTTACATGTTTCGGCACTTATGGCCTTTTTAAAGAGTTTTTTTTTTCAAACGTGATCATTCAATTACATACAATTCTAAAAACTCACAGTATATTTTGTAGTGTCATATTTTATATGTCACGTTCTCATGGTCCTTATATAATGATATACAATTTCATTACGATTTTTTCCTATAGAAATTCATGTAGTTTCAGATATTGTTAATACTTTAATGTCTGTCGATAAAATTTGGAAGAAAAATATGAAAACAACCTTCCACACCCCATAAGAAACACACACAAAATTTTAGTAGTTTGTGAGTCTATAAACAACAAATAGAATGTTTTTGATTTTTATATACAGTGTGATTGTAAACATATGCCACAAATTTTACGGGCAGATTCCTGAAGTTATTATGATCTTAAGCGTTCATATGAATGTATGTCTTAAACGTCCTAGTTTTAAAGTTACGGGATGTTTATTAGTAAATTAAAAGTTCATTCAAAATTAACTTATGCAAATTTTTGGAAATGTTAGTCTTCAACTGCGATGTAAGCTTCTATCCCCCGTTGCATTGATAGGTGAGTGCATTCAAGAATACCGAGGGCGTTTCGAATTGTCTCGAATGCTGCAACAATACCAGTCTCAGTTCATCATTTATTCGACTCCCACTGAAAATGTTCAGTGGAAGTCGTATAAACTAGTGGTTTAACGTGACCCCAGAGAAAAAAAAAACTAGAGAATTTAAATCTGGAGATTGCGGAGGCCACGGTGTGGACCTTCTCGCTCTATCTATCGATTTGGAACGCGTCGTTAAAAAACTTAAGAGCAATTAAATGGAAATGCGCTGGAGCACCGTCGTGCATACAATACATGTGATCTCCAACAATTCCGACCCACACATTAACAGAGAATTGATGCCGATGGCGGGTTTCCAATGTATCGTGTGGGTTTTCTTCGGCCCATATGTGATTATTTTGAAAATTAATAATAGCCTGTCTGGAGAAATTAGCCTCGTCGATATAGGATATTTGAGCCAATAACTGAGGATTTAATACGATTTTCTGTTACATCTATTGACAAAAGACCAATCTTTGCGAGAAATCTGCCGGCAAAAGTGCGTTGTATGTGATATGGATACAACAGTTGATTGTTAAAAATTTGGAGCATACTTTGGGATGAATTATGTTTAAGGTAGAGGCAATTATTCTGGTGCTTGGAGAAGGATGTTCCTCAATTTTACACCATGCTTCCACGTGTAGAGTTCTAACTGTACGTGGGTGTCCGCCACCAGCCGTATATTTTTTAAAACTTCCCATTTCGCCACTCGACTTTGGTGAAGACGGGCAAATATCGTATGATACGGGATGACACGGTTCGGGTCTTCATAAAGACGTCTAGCTGCACGTAAATTGCCAATGGTAATCCCGTAAACAAAATACATATCACACAACTCAGCATTTATGTAATTCATTTTAGAGAACTTTGACAATATTTTGACAGATTAATATTGAAAGGACGAATAAATTTTTCGCTTCTAAACTGTTGTTGAACGAGGCGAGTTTTATAAGGATGGTACTTTTCTTTTCCAAGAATTCTTCCTACTGAACGACGACTAATATCATGCCATTGCCCCAGCTTGTTTCTAGATAAATGGGGAATTTTCTCTACAGATATGGCAATATCTTACGCTTTAATATCATTTGTAGCAGAATTTGTACGACAAATTTATGTTATACCTTCTTAAAGTTTAGTAATAATAGAAAGCGAAATTGGCTGCCGATTAGGATGCATAGCATTAAAAAGGTTACATATTTCCTGAAGAGTTCTTGTTATATCATCAAAACCGATCTTCATTAATACTTGTATTCTTTCTCTTTCATTTACTTCAACCATTATTGACAAACAACAATTATTTAATGACACTTTTAAATGCCACAAGCTACTAGACCTTATGACAAAATTTAGAGATTGTCTTATCCAGGTAACAGTAACTTTTCATTCGACAAAAGAAACAATTTTTTTAATCGCCACAACAATCGAAGAAATAAAAGAAATTGTAGTACATTTCAGATTATAAAGGTTTTTATTTAAACGATCAGAACTAAGTATAAAGCAATACTTATGATTTTGAAGATGCCGAGAGATAAATATTCAAAAAATTATTACTTTCATTTGGATGTAAATCTCAAGCTAAACACTTTAGACCCGAAGTGTAATAGTTTGATGAAATCGTGTTATTGAGAATCCCAAAATGTAAAAGAATTTCAATTAAAAAATTATAACTTTAGTACGTAACGTTATTTAAACATTATGTATATTTAAAAATTCTTCAAATGATGGCATCCCTAATCTTCGTGTCTAAAATTTTATTACAATATAATTTTTGCGGAAGGCAGATGCGTATGTCCAGCCACAAGGAAGCGATGTTCTATAGATTTGTAGACATTATTTCTAACCAAGTGAAGCCACAAAGCCATGAGAGTCCAATTTTTATTTTGTCCACCACAGTTGTCAGTAAATACAATGAGATGTTTGTTGGGTGTTGGGGGGTTGCCATTAATGTATTTTAAAATGCAGCTGGCGATCTCATCACTTCCTCTTTTGGCAACATTCTCGGTCCACATGTACATGTAACCTTTTTCAGTATTACCTTCGTGTATTCCCATATTGTACATCCAGGCTTTTCGTAAGTAAAACGCTTTACCAACGGTAAGTTGTGGAATCGGTAGCGCTTGTTGTAAGTCGAAAGATATTACGTCCAGCAAATACTGTTTTTGCAGAGACAGGTGTGGTATTAAATCTTGTTAGTTATAGTATAGCAAATGGATCGTATTGTTGCAGCATTTGGGACAATTCGAAACACCTTCCGTATTCTTGAACGCACTCACTAATCAATGCAACGGAGGATAGAAGCTTGCATGGACTCGAAGGCGGTCATTTCCAACAATTTTTATAAGTTAATTTTGTTGTACTAGTACGTTTTATTTTATGAACTTTACTTTAGTATTCAACATCCTGTAACTTTTAAAACTAAGCCGTTTAAGACATACATTCACATGAACTTTTATGATCACAATAACCCTTGAAAATAACCTATAAAATTTGTCGCATACATTTAGAATCACCTCGTGCAAAGATTTACAAAAGGGAAGTAACGAGCAATCGAAAAAATTCATAATTGTAGTACACTGTGAAATTGGGTTGGTACTTTAACCATTTCCAGATAATGACATTTATTATTTGCCATTGAAACTATAAGTTTGTGTCAAATTTTTCAAAACTCTTATTAAGAAAATTGTTTGTGTTTAGATGTAAATGGACAACATTTTCAACAACTTCTGTAGCTATATGTAAATTTTGATTATGATTTCGATATTAAATAAATTATTTGTTTTCTTTTTTGTTGTAGTATCATTTCAATGCCATAACCTTTTTTTACAATGAAACCAAATGAAACTGTCAAGCATCAAGTAATGTGTCATTATTTGGAAGTGGTTAAAGTATCAACCCAATTTCACAGTCTACTCCAATTATGAATTTTTTCGATGGCTCGTAATAACTGGCCAATATTATGCTGATGTATTGACAATTCGATGTGCTAACATTTCGATGTACTGACAATTCTATGTCGGATTGAAGACGAAACGACCGTATATTATTCAGAGAAAGTTTTGTTCTATGAGGATAAGGCCACATCTCATTTATCTATTACTGCAATTTCTAATTGCTGTCTCATTCATATATTCACCAGATCTGGCAGCAAGAAATTTTTCTTGTTTCCAAACTTGAGATTCCGGAAAAATAAAGGGGTAATGCCAACAGCGACTGCCTATTTTGATGATTTTCCAAAAAATTACTTTACAGGCAGCTTCAAAAATTGGAAATTTACTGAGCTACTTGTATAGAATTGGCCGGGAATTATATTGAAAAATATGAGAAGTAGATATTTGTAATTGCTAAGATAATTTATTATTTGTGTTTAGAATTTCATGGTAACTGTTTACTATACTAACAAAGTTATAAAATACTTTCTTAGCTTACTTAATAAGTAAGAAAATTCTAGGTCGAAGTGACAAGATATTTACAACTCTTTTCAAAGAAATGTTATTCTAATGATAAGATTTCATTAAAGCAGAATATATATTGTAAACATTAGTCGGAAAAATAGACGATAAACATTAATTTATTTTTAGCATAAATTCTAGCAAACGCTTCTTTCTATAGTAGATCACCAAACTGAAGATTAAAATGTTATATTTAAATCGTAGTAACTAGGTGCTTTAATCATGTATACAATATAATTAAGAATATTATTTATTATTTAACTTCGTATCTAACTTTTAATCAAATACTCCCATAACTCCATCCGCCGAAACATTAATTACTATTAAATACAAAGAATGTAGAAAGAAATATAATATTAAGAAATATTCAAGGTACTTACTTAAAATATCCTTCGAGTTGATAAAATGAATGGTTCGTGGGCACTATCACACTCTCCACTTGTAAATACTCTCTAAAAACTAATTTTAACGCTTTTATATTCGTTCGTAGTTGTAAACAATTATCAAGAATTTTGTTGATGTGCATAGGTCAATAAAATATAAATAAATTATAATCGAGGCTTACGCATCAATCACAAAACATGGCTCTAATGTATATTATTTCCGTAAAATTTGTCTTATATCGGTAACGCCAAATGAGGCGAACGGGAAAGAAGATTCTTGTAAATGCGAGAAAATGTACCAATCTTTAACTTTTTAGTATTAAACGAGCTATCTATACGCGTCATTTTCATTTCTTAAGAATCCTTACCGAGAACAATTATTTATTTTTAATCTGTATATATATATATATATATATATATATATATATATATATATATATAATAACTTCGTGACCTTGGTATGATATGGTAAACCTAATCACTAGGCGTGATTTATATCCTGTCATTTATATTTTGTATTCTCTTGATAAAGGCGTACTGCCGAAACATGTAGAGTTTTTTAAATACATATATTTTGAAGTAATATACAGACCTTTAATCGCCTACTGATTAGGTTTACTATATATATATATATATATATATATATATATATATATATATATATATATATATATATAATATTTTCGTGACCTTGGTATGATAAGGTAAACTTAATAAGTCGGCGATTAAAGGTCTGGTTCATTACTTCAAAGTATATATATTTAAAACAACCCTACATGTTTCGGCAATGATGCCTTTGTCAAGGGAATAAAAAATAAAAAATTTTATATTTTATATTTTTTATTATATTTTTTATTCCCTTGACAAAGGCATCATTGCCGAAACATGTAGGGTTGTTTTAAATATATATACTTTGAAGTAATAAACCAGCCCTTTAATCGCCGACTTATTAAGTTTACTATATATATATATATATATATATATATATATATATATATATATATATATATATATAAATATAATATTTTCGTGACCTTGGTATGATAAGGTAAACTTAATAAGTCGGCGATTAAAGGTCTGGTTCATTACTTCAAAGTATATATATTTAAAACAACCCTACATGTTTCGGCAATGATGCCCTTGTCGCCGACTTATTAAGTTTACTTTATATATATATATATATATATATATATATATATATATATATATATTGATATAGTTCTTCTTGTTACCAGAAACTGGAAGAAAAAGAACATACATGTTAGAAATAAGCGTTAGATTAAGTATTATGAAAGAAGACCGTTCGTTTCAGGTAAGTTTAGTCTAATTAATGTTTCTATCTTTAAATTCTATTATTATAGTACAAATAATAAGGTTATGTTGTTATGATATGGAAATATGGATACAAAATAAAGATTTTTATTTTGTAGTTACGTGTAGTCCTACCTCTATTATAAGGATTTTCTTGGTGATATAGGATTCAATTGGAAACGAACGAAAACTTGATGCAGGTATGTTTGAGGCTACCAGGTACTGGGATGACGCCAACAGTTTTTCGGAGGATTGGTCGATATATTTCAGAAATGCTCTACCATTTTATTGTTCGGACGATGTATGTACACTGTCTTCTTATATTCTGAACATTTTCGAGTTAGTATATAACAGTTTTAATATTTTAAATGATATTTTTACTTTACAATAATTTTTTAACGTAGTTTTTTCTTACAAAGACTCAAGCGACGGTCTTATCTATTGTTTTTTGCCTTGGCCTGCATATGATTTATTCTTACTTAATACAGGTATTTAATTTTGTATTTATTCTAATCGAATTATTTTATATCTCATATTAATTGACATTACCGTTATTATAAAAAATAATAATTATAAAATAATAATTACATTCTTTTAAATGTCCATTAATGTCATATGTATGCAAGTTAAATCGATGATTCGCGCGATGAATTAGTTCAAATCAAAAAAATATTACGGTCGATAAAATAGATTTCCATATGATATTAATATTATAAATTACAAATATTACAAATAAATTAATGAATTTTGATAATGGAAAGTGATCTACATAATTAACAAAAATGATACCAAATAAATTTTCTAATTAAATCCGCGGTATTAACTTACTAATATCTTACACTGTAAGTGTATGGTCTTCTTTCATAATACTTAATCTAACGCTTATTTCTAACATGTATGATCTTTTTCTTCCAGTTTCTGGTATCAAGAAGAACTATTATGTATATAGGATAGGTCTGTCAATTAAAAAACTCATTTATTAAGTATCCCTATCCCTATATTTCGCAACAATTTCTACCTAATCAATTTTATTGTCCTTGTACGTCAATTCTATTATTTTTTTCAACTCTACATTTTTATCTCCGGAAGAAACAACAAGTTGTTGCGAAATATAGGAATACTTAATAAATGAATTTTTTAATTGACAGACCGCTTGCCCGCTTTTAATTTATTTTATTCAATATATTACGGTCGATAATTTTGTTTAAACTATATATATATATATATATATATATATATATATATATATATATATATATATATTGTTATGGGCCAAATTGCACCATTATTCCAGTCAACTTCAAAGGGAAAGACAGAAATAAAAATAAAAATAACACTCAATAGAATAGTTAAATGGGCGGACATAATTTGTAAAATTAGTATCGAAATGTAAATAAATTAATATTGTATATTTCAAATTAATTTATATTTATTTCAAAATTTATTTTTTATATTTTTATTATCATTTTCATAATTAAAGTCATAAGCGCGAAATTAAAAGATAGCTAATTTATCTACATTAAAATTTTGTATCGATACTAATTAGACACGCCACGCCCACTTTTTTGAATTTTTAAAACCCGCTAACAAGTTATTTTCATCCCACTCATATAACATAACCCTACCTTGAAAAACCCGTTACAACTATTTGTAAAATATTATATTAATTTTGTTTCCGTGTTAGAATTAATATTGCATTTATATTTAAATCATTATCAAATGTAATTAAAGTAAAATTCGAGGCTATGTACATAATTTTTACAAGGCCTTGAAAGAAATAATTGCTATCGAGCGTCAGTAGTAAAATTTCATAACGATTGCCAGTAAAAAGTGCTACTCCAAAATTTAAATTTAATGAAACCTAAATAAAATACCTGTACTAGAATCCTAAAATTACGCAGCAACGAAATAATTAAACTTGGAGTTGCTATAGAACCAGATTTGGAGGCGATCATATCGAAGATCGGCAAGTGATCGTTCAAAGCATCTTTTGGTGGAACACCGGCCCGAGCAATACCACCGCCTTAGGCCAACGCCAATACCGGCATCGCAGTATCGAACACACCGTATTTGATCCGTACTTCGACTTTTCTGACATATGCCGCTTCTATTCATGATACCTGCCTACATTCTACGAGAAACAGGTTCAATTAAATCAATTTATTTCGAAAAGGTCTTAGAAAACAATTTTTTTAACAAAACAAAACTTTACTAAATTATAAACTCTTGATTTTACTTTTAAATTACATTGCTAACTTACTCAGAATTTGTGTAGACATTTATTATTAAGAACTGTAGTACTCGCTTGAATTTGTTTATTTATTTATTTATATCACCATATTCTTGAAAATAACATTGCTATATAAATATAACCTTTTAATTCACACGTGCACTCTATGTTAATACCATATTGTGTTGTTAGGCAAGTTATTTTTTCATTGTTTATAGATATCTTACGTCAATAAATATTTACACTTATCACTTTAAACGAACTCTTTTATTTATCAGTGCTTAGCTAGTGCTACCTCTAAAACCGCGTACGCAGCAAACCCCAGTGGGAATTAGGACGGATCCTAATTCCGCCCCTGGTCTCAAAAGGCCCCTCGAAAAGTCTTACCGACTAGCTCAGACAGTACAAAGTACGCGGATGCGTCGTGGGTCTCACAACGTATCGATGTAAGGGCGGGCACCACTACGTTATGTCTGGCAAGACTTGGCCAACGTAGAACACCCACGGCCTGAAGGGCGCTAAATAATGGGGTGTTCGGCAACTCTACGAAACTAAATAAAACACAAACACTTCTGCCTGACAGGGTCCTAAGGTAATCAAACAACAAGAATTTTTAATAACAAAACCAACGATTTATTGCACAGCAAGAATTTCTATAAATCAGTACATTAAAAAAAACATTGACTAGTTCCCAACGACAGATTTACATAGGTTAGAGAATGAACATAGTAATCAAGATTATAAAATAAGTCGAAACAAGTTTAATGAAAAAGTTAAATTAGCACGAAAAAAAAATATCTGATCACAGCGGCAATGACGTCACCCTGTGAAAGGTATCAAACAAGATTGACAAGAACCAAATCGACACAAGTGACAAAACTATCTAGTTCCAATACCCCTCAGTGGATAGGCCACCGGGTATATCAATACAGTAAATTAATAGAAATTTTACAATTACCTAAGCGGTAACGGATTGTAAGAGCAGCAAATGCTCCAAAGGTAAAGTTGCTAAATGCAACCATAACACAAGTACAAAAGTTATGAATGGTTGCTCCCCGTATACAACATTGAGTTTAAAAAAAAGTGCAAAATTACAAAAGTACGTCAAATTACAATATGCTAGCAAAATAGAACGCCTGTTCAGAATTCTAACTTGGCTCTGTACAAGAACTGTTATATAAATTAATTGACTCTATAATAAATTCGTGACGTAACCTCAGAGTTTTGATTTACAAGTTTCTGTGCTGAGGGCGCAGAAACCGGTAATTTTGAATTAAAATTAGGGGTTTACTGGTGAAGCCAGACAACCACAAAAAGTACACAAAATAATATGATCTAAATTACAGAACGGAATAAATAGTGACAGACCTCTCGGAATCTAATGTAGGGTGAAGCCCTTACTACTTCGGAAGTCTCTAAATTTATGTAGTCCCACACGGGAGTACTTGAAAGTTTGTAAAGCATAAATTAGAACAAAATCTAAACTAGAAAAGTAATATCACTTAAGCGTACGGGTTCCTCAATGTAGGCCCCAAATTAGAGAAACTTATTATGAGTATAAAACTTAGCTGCCTATCCCTAGGGGGATGCAAAGTCCTCCACAGGATCTTCTTCGTAAGAAACGGTAGCACGTTCTCCCTGGTTACAGCCCTGACAGTAAGAACTTAACAGCATCAGTAAGGCCTCGCCAGATATGACTCAGGACGTAGAGTTCGGGTTACCAAAAATTCGAAGAATATAAATCAAAGATTCATCTTCACACCATAGCCATCTTTCCTTCCCGGAAAATTATATAAAAAAAAATCATCGGCAAGAACAAAAGCAGGAAATTGGAATTTTCCCCTTTTAATCGCAGAAATCCTAAGACGGAAAATCGCAATAAGTAAAGTTTCAGTAAATTCAAATAAAACTCACCGCAAATATAGTTCCGTTTCAGAGAAACACAAGCAAGCGCTAAGAAGACTTAAGATGGAATCATGGAGTCCCACGTGCTTAATGAAAAATGGCCGACAAAAGTGAAACTACAAAATTCGGAATAACAAAAGAAGCGATATAATTTCCAAAACCCAGCTCAAAATTTAGAGGGGTGCTTACTGAGGTTATCACACTAAAAATACCGAAGATAAAAGCAATAAAACAGGGAAAATAAAATGTTTAGAAATTAAAGGAAAAGAAACCTGTTAATCGGAAAAATTAACGTAAGAGACGAATAGAGGGCGCCTCCCACATAAGGATTAATTAGACACAAAACGCACTTAAACAACGTAAAATCTAATTAACAAAAACCCAAAATTAGAGTACAAATTACGAGAGGTTTTAAGACGGTCAGCACACCATTTTAAGCACCAAAACTAAGTACGTAAAGCATGCCTTCCTCGGAGCTTCGCATTAGTAATAATAGATGGCGTAGACTAAATATAGTTAATAATAATTTGGATGAAGGACGGACTCAGTCAAAATAGATGAACATGAAATATTTAACTGGAGGGCTTAATGTTTTGAAGAGCTTAAACGATGTGATAATTAACTAGCTAAAAAGGTAAAATAGAGTGAATCGAACATAAGGCAAAATAATGTTCCAAGCAGTCTAGAAGGTCTTAGAAATGAGGTAAGTGGATAAATTAAATGCTAACAAAATGCAGAATGATTTTCTACATGTAACAATTCCCCCCTTACAAACCAGAAATTTACTCGAAAAATTTCTCCTTAAAGCTAAGGATAGGGTAAGATGAAACACAATAAACGATAACGTAAGCCGATACAACGGCAGCTGAACGAACAGCATAGTAATGCGGAAGAAATGAGATAGACAAAAAGTGTGCAAATATCAATACGTCGGTAACTAGTAAAAGCAAAAGAAAGGTACAGAGAAGGTCGCTAATAAATGGAGTAAAACAAAAATATGGAAACCTGAAATCATCAAGGCTATCAGCCAAAAATCTGATAACACAAACTCAAAATAAGATCGGTTAAACTAATACCAAAATAAACCAAATAATACTAACAGAAGTATACCAAAAAAAAAAATAACACCCAAAATAATATATTACCAAATAAACTGTCCATCCAAAGATGGAAGCAGACGAAACGCCAACAGACGAAATTGACAAACGTCAACCAAAACTATCTTACACTAGATAGGAGAAAAAAACAAAATGCAGACGGCAAAATTGACATAACGTCAAGCAAAACTATCTTAAACCAGATAAGAGCAATATAATTCGCAGGAAGCGAATTTAACTTAACGTCAAACTATCTATCTAAAACAAGATAGAAGAAAAGCAAAACGCAGAATACGAAAATGACACAAGGTCACGTAAAACTATCAACGCTCGGATTGAACGACGGCAGAAACTCATTAGTACCACAAAAACCAAACCAACACACCATGTCTACAGTTAGCTCGGCCTAAACCACCACAGAGGCCCTTCGACATTCGGTCGGTAAGGGCCGAGGGGGTGGATAAGGAAAAACAGGTGAGAATCTAAAAGTTAGGAAATGAGTAACTGTGACACTGTGTACTTACGAGTTCCAACAATCTAACAATCGTTACGCCATGCGATAGAAACACAAAAAAAAATCTTCAACTGGCCAAACAAAATAAGAGGATGCGAAATACAAAAGTTTTAAGTGCAGCGGCGGCCTACCAACACACTAATACGGTTGAGAACCAAAACACAAAAAAAATCATAACAAACAGAGACACGTCCAAGATCGAAAAAGGAAAAGTCGCGATTACAAAACGAGGGGTGTCGATCTCAGCCCTATAAGAAGCATACGGCGATGGACGACGGAATTTTTTTGAAGTCCACCCCGCTTCTTTACACGAAAGTGTTGTCAAAGTCGAGATTCAAAAATGGATCACATCAGAGATGTATCCCAAAGTTCAAGAAAAAAAAATATACTTTAGAATTAAACACAATGGTCAATAAGTGAACGGTAACCAGCGATATGCAGGTAAAATAACAACCCATATGCCAAATATAACACTGAAGTGAAAGAACTCTAAAAGAATATTAAATTAATAGCCAATATCGGTATACAAGTTATCTAACGGATAACGTCCAAAATCGATAATCAAAAATCGGAATCTACAGAATCCAATAGACAAAATCAAACGTCCAGTACGTATAAGAGTTCACAAAACCCTCACAAGAGGAAAACCTACACGGTACAATAAAACTCTATACGTCAAGAACAAAATAAACTGGTAAGATCTGTGTATATGTGTGCTCTCCAAATCCTCTAAATAGAGATGCAAAAACAGCAAACAGAACAACACTATCAACAGTTCTAAACCTTATAACGTCCAAACTCCATAAAATAAACGTTAACTAAACTACAAGAACGTTAACAGAGTCAACAAGATAACAAGAGTTATCCTAGAATGTAAAAGTCATAATCTTAATCGAAAATGTCAGTATCAAGAATCGATAAATGTTTCAACAACCACACGCAGTCCAATCCAAATTTGGGAATAACAAACTTATCTCAAAATAAGTACAACAATACCTAGCATAAACCACTAGAACCACAATAAACCAAAAATATAAGGATCTGCGTAACGTAAACTTGTCAATTCGAAAAATCGATCGAGAACAGACATATGAAAATCACAATAATAAAAGAAAGACAAAATCGGTATACTGTACGACAAAATATTGAGACCCAACTTAAACCTGAAGAAAACGAAATGTTACAGAAGGCTAGAACAACAGAACAGGACTCCCTTTTGGTCGCCTTTTACGCCAGGGCGGATTACACCCGACTGAGTATTCGTCTAGCCCCCAGACAGGCCGAAACGTATTCAAGATAGAAAGAACTAACTGACAAAGACTCCTTTTTGGTCGCCTTTTACGCCAGGGCGGATTACACCCGACTGAGTATTCGTCTAGCCCCCAGACAGGCCGAAACGTATTCAAGATAGAAAGAACTAACTGACAAAGACTCCTTTTTGGTCGCCTTTTACGCCAGGGCGGATTACACCCGACTGAGTATTCGTCTAGCCCCCAGACAGGCCGAAACATATTCAAGATAGAATGAACTAACTGACAAAGACTCCTTTTTGGACGCCTTTTACGCCAGGGCGGATTACACCCGACTGAGTATTCGTCTAGCCCCCAGACAGGCCGAAACGTATTCAAGATAGAATGAACTAGTCGTCACTGGGTTGCGCTTTCAAATGAGCGCTATTCCATGTTCCAGGCACAAGTTCGCCTTCACAGGTTTTGAGTTCGTAAGTATCGGTAGACAAACGACGGTGTATTAAAAAAGGTCCCACAAATTTATCAGCCAGCTTAGCGGTATAGTATTTAGAGGCATCAGACAAAACGAAGTTCCTACGCCAGACCAACTGATTCGGAATGAATTCCACCACACGATGTCTCAAATCATAACGTGTTTTAGCTTTCTCGTAGGCTGCCTGCAGACGAAGTTTTACATCTTGGAACAATCGAGAAAATTGATAAGATCTTGTCATAAGCTCTTCAGAGTCTCTAACACAAATAACATTAGGTGCATTACCACCTTCGGATTTCTGAAGTGGGCGATCTCCGGTAGTTGTCATTTCCCTACCGAAATTAATGAAATAGGGTGTAAGACCGGTTACGTCAAGCTTGGCAGTACGCAGAGCGCAAGAAATCTTGGGAAGAAACAAATCCCAATCTCGGTGATTCTCTGACACATAAGAAATTAACATAGTTTTAATTACCCGATTAACACGCTCGACAGGGTTCGCCTGTGGATGATAGAAAGAGGTAAACGCTGACTTAATTTGATAGTGATGCAACAGCTGTCGATACTCTTTAGACTTGAACTGAACTCCATTGTCTGAAATAATCGTGCGAGGAACGCCAAACAACAAGAACACATCATTCTCAAGATGTCTAATGATATTGACAGCAGTGGCTTTTCGAAGCGCGTACGTCAAAACAAACTTGCTAAAGCAATCAGACACGACAAGTATATAATTAAACCCACGCTTGGATCTAGGTAAAGGTCCAACAATATCGATACTAAGTACTTCCCAAGGTTTGTCGATACGAGAGTGACCTCCCATGCGTCCGATGGGTTTGCGTTGTTCAGGTTTCGTACGCAAACAAGTGCGACATCGATTTATGTAACGAATGACATCAGCTGTCATTTTAGGCCAATAATGACTCTGGGTAATTCTACTCAAGGTTTTCGATATGCTTAGGTGCCCGCATGTAGGAGGATCATGACATGCTTTAATTAATTCAGAACGACGTTCTTTAGGGACCAATTCCCTCCAAGAATCGCTTACGGTACCAACACTACCACGCCAAGGGCGTACAAACTTAAAAAGTTTACCATCAAAAAGCTGGAATGCTGAATATCTTTCAGGAGATTCCCTAACATGATGTAACAAACGATTATACCACTTATCAGAAGTATTAAACATGGCCTTCATTGAACAAAGTTGAGCTTGAGTGTGAATCGGCTCACGGAAAACACTTTCACGATGAAAAACGGAATTGGGAAACGGACACGATCTCCTAGACGTTTCCTTCTGTCGTTTCCTAGAAGGTCGAGAACGAGGACAGGAATTTGCGATATGTCCACGAGCACCACATATATAGCAAGTACGAGATTTTCGAGGATTTGGACAATCTCTCACCAAATGCCCTGGAACATTACAATTCCAACATTTAGGACCAATGTTGGACGAAGGTACAGATACTGCTGCTACAGCACAAGAAGTCGAGGAGTATGAGTAGGCCATATCAGGCTCATGCAAAGAAGATTTATTACGAGGTGGAGGAGCATAAGCTTCTATCGAAATCTTGCATGCTTCCAGTTTTCTACACACTTCTAAGAGTTGATCAACAGACTTAATTTCGGTCAGACGCAATTGACTCTGGTAAAATGGAGCAATGTTCTGCATCAGAACGTCTAGTTTCAGACCTTCGGCGACCGGAACAGTCAACCGCTCAAACATACCGCTCATTACCGCAACATACATTCCTATAGTCTCGTTGGGCCCCTGAGTACGCCTCTTAATTTCTTGGAAAAGCTTGTCATTGTAATTCGGAGGCTGGAATTGCAAACGAAGCTCTCGTACAAAATCGACCCAAGTCGTCACCTTGTGACGTGTGGAACGCCACCAAATTAAAGCTTTGCCCGAGAACAATTCTGTCGCCGATCGAATTAGCTGTTCCTTTGAAATATTGTTCGCAATACACTTGTCCTCGATGGCCTCTAGAAAAGCACTCAGCGATTGACGGGAGCTTTCGCCATCGAACTTGGAAAAACTCCAACGGGACACAGGAACTACTTTACAGGTAAAAGATGATGCCGAAACAGAAGCAGCATTCACCGCATGAGACGCAGTTGCATGAACAGGCGATAACAATGGTTCTCCCACTGATTCCTCAGAATCAGATAACTCACTATCGGACTCAAGAGGACCATGAGCAACACTCGTCGATGCAAACACGAAGGACATGTCTGCCGGAACAGAACCAGTCAGCACGGACTTCCTGGCTTTCCGCGCCTTCGACTTAAGTGACGCCTGAAGAGAAACCAGTTCTACCAACATACCAGACACTTCCTCTTCATCTGCCGGAGTCGCCGGTTTTGCACGCCTGATACGCGAGAAAGCATGCACTATCTTAGTATGAATTTTGCGATAACGCAAACTAGTCTCAATTTCTGAAAATTTACTGAGAAGATCTTTAATTTCATTAATTTTCTGCCGAACTTCACGCGCATCGTCCTCATAGGAATAAGGATTAGATGGTTTAGCGAGTTCAATACCGCCAGACTCCAACTGTAATAAACTCCTTAAAGTCGCTCGCATAGTCTTGACGGGAACATTGTCGTTC
The DNA here is from genome assembly GCA_935421215.2 of Melolontha melolontha. Classification (NCBI taxonomy): domain Eukaryota; kingdom Metazoa; phylum Arthropoda; class Insecta; order Coleoptera; family Scarabaeidae; genus Melolontha; species Melolontha melolontha. The sequence continues at coordinate 53,707,516 of OW285242.1, forward strand.
GCCCCGCGAACCCTCAACTCATACACGAGCTCCTCTCGTTCCAACCGATTTATCTCGATCTTACCCTCCATGTCAACAACCGGATCAAACAACCCAAAAAAACAATCGATACACCAGTATCGTCAATCACCAAAAAAAACAAGAACGTAGGCCAACGATCTCGAATAGTGTCACAAACCCCGAATCGCTACTCCCAGCAACCAACCCAAAAGGAATCCCAAAATTAGTTTGATTACCCCAAGCCCCAACCAGCAGAAGGTTCATGTATTCAAGAAAAATATAGGCCAGACAAACAGGCCTCAAACGTTGGTCGCCAATTTGCTACCTCTAAAACCGCGTAGGCAGCAAACCCCAGTGGGAATTAGGACGGATCCTAATTCCGCCCCTGGTCTCAAAAGGCCCCTCGAAAAGTCTCACCGACTAGCTCAGACAGTACAAAGTACGCGGATGCGTCGTGGGTCTCACAACGTATCGATGTAAGGGCGGGCACCACTACGTTATGTCTGGCAAGACTTGGCCAACGTAGAACACCCACGGCCTGAAGGGCGCTAAATAATGGGGTGTTCGGCAACTCTACGAAACTAAATAAAACACAAACACTTCTGCCTGACAGGGTCCTAAGGTAATTTAAACAACAAGAATTTTTAATAACAAAACCAACGATTTATTGCACAGCGAGAATTTCTATAAATCAGTACATTAAAAAAAACATTGACTAGTTCCCAACGACAGACTTACATAGGTTAGAGAATGAACATAGTAATCAAGATTATAAAATAAGTCGAAACAAGTTTAATGAAAAAGTTAAATTAGCACGAAAAAAAAATATCTAATCACAGCGGCAATGACGTCACCCTGTGAAAGGTATCAAACAAGATTGACAAGAACCAAATCGATACAAGTGACAAAACTATCTAGTTCCAATACCCCTCAGTGGATAGGCCACCGGGTATATCAATACAGTAAATTAATAGAAATTTTACAATTACCTAAGCGGTAACGGATTGTAAGAGCAGCAAATGCTCCAAAGGTAAAGTTGCTAAATGCAACCATAACACAAGTACAAAAGTTATGAATGATTGCTCCCCGTATACAACATTGAGTTTAAAAAAAAGTGCAAAATTACAAAAGTACGTCAAATTACAATATGCTAGCAAAATAGAACGCCTGTTCAGAATTCTAACTTGGCTCTGTACAAGAACTGTTATATAAATTAATTGACTCTATAATAAATTCGTGACGTAACCTCAGAGTTTTGATTTACAAGTTTCTGTGCTGAGGGCGCAGAAACCGGTAATTTTGAATTAAAATTAGGGGTTTACTGGTGAAGCCAGACAACCACAAAAAGTACACAAAATAATATGATCTAAATTACAGAACGGAATAAATAGTGACAGACCTCTCGGAATCTAATGTAGGGTGAAGCCCTTACTACTTCGGAAGTCTCTAAATTTATGTAGTCTCACACGGGAGTACTTGAAAGTTTGTAAAGCATAAATTAGAACAAAATCTAAACTAGAAAAGTAATATCACTTAAGCGTACGGGTTCCTCAATGTAGGCCCCAAATTAGAGAAACTTATTATGAGTATAAAACTTAGCTGCCTATCCCTAGGGGGATGCAAAGTCCTCCACAGGATCTTCTTCGTAAGAAACGGTAGCACGTTCTCCCTGGTTACAGCCCTGACAGTAAGAACTTAACAGCATCAGTAAGGCCTCGCCAGATATGACTCAGGACGTAGAGTTCGGGTTACCAAAAATTCGAAGAATATAAATCAAAGATTCATCTTCACACCATAGCCATCTTTCCTTCCCGGAAAATTATATAAAAAAAAATCATCGGCAAGAACAAAAGCAGGAAATTGGAATTTTCCCCTTTTAATCGCAGAAATCCTAAGACGGAAAATCGCAATAAGTAAAGTTTCAGTAAATTCAAATAAAACTCACCGCAAATATAGTTCCGTTTCAGAGAAACACAAGCAAGCGCTAAGAAGACTTAAGATGGAATCATGGAGTCCCACGTGCTTAATGAAAAATGGCCGACAAAAGTGAAACTACAAAATTCGGAATAACAAAAGAAGCGATATAATTTCCAAAACCCAGCTCAAAATTTAGAGGGGTGCTTACTGAGGTTATCACACTAAAAATACCGAAGATAAAAGCAATAAAACAGGGAAAATAAAATGTTTAGAAATTAAAGGAAAAGAAACCTGTTAATCGGAAAAATTAACGTAAGAGACGAATAGAGGGCGCCTCCCACATAAGGATTAATTAGACACAAAACGCACTTAAACAACGTAAAATCTAATTAACAAAAACCCAAAATTAGAGTACAAATTACGAGAGGTTTTAAGACGGTCAGCACACCATTTTAAGCACCAAAATTAAGTATGTAAAGCATGCCTTCCTCGGAGCTTCGCATTAGTAATAATAGATGGCGCAGACTAAATATAGTTAATAATAATTTGGATGAAGGACGGACTCAGTCAAAATAGATGAACATGAAATATTTAACTGGAGGGCTTAATGTTTTGAAGAGCTTAAACGATATGATAATTAACTAGCTAAAAAGGTAAAATAGAGTGAATCGAACATAAGGCAAAATAATGTTCCAAGCAGTCTAGAAGGTCTTAGAAATGAGGTAAGTGGATAAATTAAATGCTAACAAAATGCAGAATGATTTTCTACATGTAACACTAGAGATAACTTAAGAAGATTATTAAACAATTTTCCATCACACATAGGGGTAAATCAACCGACGAGGATCCTATGTCAATTTTTGTAAAATATAATACTTGTTCTCCGACATCTAGCCATAGTCTGAGACGTTACATGAGAGTGGCGGATGATCCAACATTATAAATTTAAAAATAAAGGCGCCCAATTCAAAGTATTATTCTAGTACTATTCAATTAACATTATTTATTACATGTTATTATTATTATTACTTAGATCATCAGCTATGTTTCAATATATATATATAACGCAATGTTTATATGTGTCTGCTATACACTAAAAACTAGTGGACTCATTTATGGGTAGTTTTTTTTGCAAAATGAGAAGGTTTAAAGCTATAGAAATCCTAGATCTGATCAGCAGATAGAAAGTTAGGGGCCTGCTATTACTTAAATGTAGATGGGGCATTATGAGACAGTGCTTTTGACATTGACAATTAGATTTATTTAAATTTTGTGAAGTTCTGTAATGTTGAATTTTTTAATGTTTTGTAAGTTTCTTAATGATCAATATTAATTGTGAAGATTTTGCTGCATTATAAAGTGAAGTTTTGTAGGTATTTTGATTTTGATTTTATATTCTGACTGTTCGTCTTTGCCGTTGTAGAATTGCTGTTGGAATCCTATTTTGCTTTAGTTAAAATGCGACCAAAACGTCAAAATAGCTATCGCCGCATAAATGCAGCCCCAAGAGAAAACGAGGAGAAAGATAAAATGAAACAGAATAAGAAACAGCACAACGAAATGATGGAGACAGATTACATATTGTAGTGTTTTTTCCCCGAAGAATTATTTTAAAAAACAATTATTATTTATGTTTAATTTATTTTCAGGTTTATATTTAGTGATTTGCAATATTTTATTTAAAATTTATATTGGCGTATATTTTATATTCAGACTGTATATTGTTCGAAGATTGAATTGATTTACGTCGTGGTCTTTTACCGGACGTGATTATCGTTCGAAGTATGTTGCTTGATTTATTTTTGATCTGGGACGAAGGTTATTTTTCCCACCAGAGATTGATGTACATTGAGATGATTCGCACGTGTTAATATTAAATAAGGACTTTTTCTTTATTTAAAAGGTTGATAGTTTCGGTTTATATTTTAATTTTGGTTTATGGATGTGTTTAAAGTAATTATCGAGTTATCGAGTACCTTAACTTGTAATTTTTATTTGAAATATGCGATTCATCTGAAAAATCTCTCATTAAGTTTTTTTGTGTGTGCTACGGTTACATTAATTAATGTAAGTAGGTTTTTTTGTAAATTAATTTCATTTGATATTATTCTTGTTGACAAATTTCGTGATTTTGAGCTCATTTGTTAAGTAAATATATATTTAGTAGATAAAGAGCAAGAAAAATTTTCATAGTTTTTATGAAGGATTTTTTCTTTATTCAGGTGTAAGATATTTTTTGAAATCAGGTTGGAGGGAAATTCATATTCATGTTTAAGTGCGCATGATTGGTTTTCAGACACGCGTGATAGCAGTTTATGATCTGTTTGACGTTTGATTTTGGGGGTTAACGTAAACAATTAAAAAATGAAAGTTTTCTATGCTATTTAATTAGGTTATTTTGTTCGCGTATAATTGGAGGTTTTCATTACGAGCGTGTCATTTATCTCGTAATCTTTTTCCTCCTGCTTTTTGTGATTGAATGCAATTAGCTATCTTAATATTTAATTAAGATATTTTTTTTTCTTTTTTTTAAATAAATTTTCCTAGCAAAGTGCTTGTTTTAATGCTTGTATATTTTTTTTCTGTCCACGTTCATAAATGAACCGGAGATTATAGAGGACTCTGTTAAAAGAAATAAGCTCTCCGTAAGGTGACCTGGACTCATAGTGGTGCATTGTGGACTATCTTCAACGAGATCCAACAATACATGGCAATATGTCACAGTCACGTGCTACTGAATCATGACAATAACACGAATCAAAAAATGAAGCAAGTCGCCGCTTGCCAAAATCTACATTCGATGTTTTCTGTCAAATCCATACTATTCATATTTTCGTTGAGTTTACAACGATAATCCGTATATGTTAAAACACTTCTATACATACAAATGGATATACCAAATGCACATTGGAGACTATTTATTTATTTATTTATTTATTTATTTATTTATTTATTTATTTATTTATTTATTTATTTATTTATTTATTTATTTATTTATTTATTTATTTACTTATTGTACATCACAAGAAAAAAATTGCGTAATGCAAAATAAAACTTGCACAAGTTTGTAAATTATAGTTATAAATGTGTATTACAAATAAGAAGGAACCCAAAATCCTAAACTTAAAGCAATTTCACTGTAACAACCGCAATCAGTAAGAAAAAAAAGAAGAATCAAAGAAACCGTAAATTTTTTAATAATTGGAGAAAGGCGTGGTTTGAAATATTGAGCAAATCAACTCCAGACATAAAAGATTTAGTTCTAATAAAACTCAGTCCATAGGGTTGTGCTAACCATATTCAGTTCGATGGAAACGAACATGAAACGTGTCACCCGAGCGAGAACGAAGCGATGGAACATGGAAAAGCAACAGAAAAAGAAGGGCAGGACAGTCTATGCTATTATGTAACAGCTGATATCTAAGCTTAATAAATGCTTTATATTCTCCAGCGATTCAATATCCAAGCAGTTGTAATTTCTCCGTGTGATTATATAAGATTTTCAATTTTTAATTTTAATAGTATAAAGTTAGCTATTTTACGCTGAATTCACTCAATCTGATCTATATGAACCCCATGATAAGGAGACCATACGACATTACAATACTCGAGTATAGTTCTGACCAGGGCGTTATAAATTTATATAATATAGATGATGTTCGTGAAGTCACTGCATACACGTTTAATAAAGCCGCATAACTGCAAGTTTTTATTTATAATGTGATTCATATGTAAATTAAATGATAAATTACCATAAAAAATAACACCCAAGTCGGTAACGTGACCAACTCTTTCCAGGGCCATGTAATTCGAAACATAAGTTTTTCTTTAAAGAAGTGATAATATGGCATTTACCAAGATTAAGAGACGTATTGTTGCTTATACACCATACCGCTAGCAAATCAATCATCCTGAAGCACTCTACCGCCATTGCAAGAGTCCACACATTTAAATATTTTCAAATCATCTACGTAGGCCAAGAAGTTGGAACAAGTGAAGTATTTATATAAATCATTTATACAAAGCAGAAATATAATTGGTGCTAAGTGGCTGCCCTGAGAAATACCGAAAACAACCGATATAGGTCTGGATGTTTTTGGTGACAACTAATTGAGACCTATGAGATAGGTAAGAGGCAGTCCACAAAGTCAAGCCACAAATTCCATAAAGACCAAGTTTGTGAAGCAACAGCTTGTGGTCAACACGGTCAGAAGCCTTATTACCACTATTATATCATTATTATCACTATTAACGCACGTACACCGGTAAACGGGTAAAGCAGCTTTACCTTCATCAGCGTTTAACGTAAGTCGCCTTGTTTGGGGTTAGGTCGTCGCATTTGTCAAACTTACAGAACACTTCTTTGAGGTGGCTTAGTTACCGCAAAGGAACTTTATGTATTAAAATATGCGAACCCTCCATGGCTCTAATATATCATGTAAAATATTATATTAATGTTTACTAACATCAAGTGTATAAATACGATAATACATATATGCTAAAACATATCTGCATATGTACAGATGGATACACAGTGCATACCAAATTCTCATTCTGTCGTACGCTGATGAGGAAAGATAGTCCGAAACACGTGTCCTTATGTTGATAGTCTCTAATGAAAATACGGTATGTGTTTGGAATTATATGCGCATTTGCTCAGGGAAAGGGAGAGCGATTGTGATCTACACACATATTGCTCTAATTTGTTGTGTGGGCTGCCACTCACGCATATACCTTCTAGACTCTTTTGTATTTGATGTTTATCTCAAAGTTATTGCTTTGGGTTCTGATTAACTGGGCCTAGCATCAAAATGTAAATTTAAAGAAATTTATGAACGAAATTTTTATTTATTATTAGCAATATATTTCTCAAGGTATGCAATTTGAACACACAAGAACTTCATAAAAGCACACAAGAAACTAATGTTGGAAAATTATATCTGTAAGACGGCCTCCTTCCGCTCGAACATAACGTTGAAGACGTTCCTTGAAGCACTGAATTTTCTAATATTTCTCTAGGGATGCCGTTGATTTCTTGGCGAATAGATTCTTTAAGTTTCAGTATAGAGCGCGGTTTGTTAATGTAAATTCGAGATTTTAAATATCTCAGAATAATTGAAACATACATGAGTAGGTAAACCCCACCAGTTTTGTATAATACAAAGGTATTTTTAATAATATAAAATATTATTAAAATATTATTCTTCACACCAGATTTTTAATAATATTTTATATTATTAAAAATACCTTTGTATTTTAAATGTCCCCATAGAAAAAAATCTGGAATTGTAAGGTCCGGCGAACTGGAGAGGCCAGGTGATATCACCAAAACGAGAGATTACTATTCCAGGAAATGTTCATCTATAAATGTCCATAGAAATGAGAGCAGTACGGGCTGTTGCTCCATCTTGATCTCCAATGATTCCTACTTCACTAACCGCACACCACACAGTCACACGCACACGTAAGCTGTGTAGATGTCTCTCACTCACAATTTATGGATTTGCTGGACACCAAAGCCGAAAGTTTTGTTTGTTTACAGCACCGTTCAAATGAAAATGAGCCTCTCCTCTCATAATGATAATGGCTTCGTCGTTTTCATCAAAAATTTCCATCATGCTGTAACAAAAGTCTACACGCTGTCTCTTATCTGCATGACTCAATTGATGACACACTATAAGCTTGTATGGATGAAATTTAAGTTCCGTAAGCAAGATTTTCCTCAACGTGGATGGGCGAAGTCTGAGCGCTGCTGACCGCTTCCTTATTTAGCGGCTAGGACTATGCATTGATGCTATCCGTACCAGTTCGACATTCACCGGGGTAGTAACTGTCCTCGCCGCTCCTGGGGGTTTCTTTTTCAACAATGATCCTGTCGTGTTCACATTGTGTATCCAGCGCAATATTTTGTTGCGATTAGGGATCGCACCATGCCGCACAACATTAAAATATAAACGAAAGTCTCGTTGAGTCTGCGTGACTAATTCACCGTTTGCGTAAAAGCGTCGCAAGACAAACGTACGACGTTCAAGATTCCACATAACGGCTACTTTACTTTATCCTCCACAGTGCCACTATGCGCAACCCTCACCACTCAATATTGTCCATGAACTACGCAAGTCAAAAACATGCGTTTCCCGGTAATCACACACGGATTTTGTTATATAAATCCCAGTACACGGATTTTGGTGGATAAATCATGCTAGAAGCTGAACTGAGGTACACCATTGTCAACGAAGTGTGTGGTAAGCTGTTTCCAAAAAAGATATTAACTAATTTAGAATCGTAGTGTAACAGACCATTAATTCAACTCAGGTGGGAGCTACTGTTCTATATATTCTTCTGGATACTAGAGGCAGTCAATTTAAACTCACTACGAAGAACTTGCTGGTGTCAAATTTATATATTATCGTAATTTATAGTCATATGTTTTTACTTTAGTTAGTAAATTGAAAGGAATTATTTAGCGTATACAGGGGAGTCAAATTTACCGTAAAGTACTAGGATCATGTTCATGTTCTTTCTTTTGTGAATGATTGTGCTAACGTAAAAAGGATTTCCAAATCTTAAGTATTCATTATAAATGTGTGGAATAATATAGGCCCAACCTATTGTTAACCTTTATAGTGTAATTTCACTATTTCCTTTTTCTTATTACGATTTTAAATTATAGATTAATTTATTTTTCCTAATATTTAATCATCTAATTATTATACTGAATGTACAAGAATGCCGATGTGAGATTTATCGAAATATCTTTAGATAAATTCCAACCGATTTATTATTTAGTCTAAGCATATAATTTACTTATTTATGACTTAATGATTTAAGAGATCTTATTGCTTTTGTTGTATAACTTTTATTCTTCTAATTTCATTAGTATACTTTTACTTCAATGTAACTTCAGTATTTAATTGCCTTCTGATGCATATTAGATGTGCATGATTTTCTATAATATGCAAAGTACTATACTGGGTGAGACATTAACTCGGTGTAAATTTACTACTTTTAATTCAACCTTATACCGTATGTGTTAAATATCATTAGGCATAGAGAATCAACTTATCAGTACATACGATGTATACATACATAAGAAAGCCAGTCGAATGCCAGCGAAGACCGATTGCCTCCGATACCGATTGACTGGAAATTTTGCATTCAATCTAGCTGCGGCCGTTACAGTGTGAAAGCGTTCAATAAAATTAATGTATAATGGCTCTTGATACACCCGTTGAAAAGCTTCAGTTGGTAAAATGGTTTTATGCTGGCAAGTCTGCAATGGAGAGGATGAATTTGTTTGCGCTGACTTTTGCAGACCACTCTGTACCTTGCAGACAAAACAATTTATAATATTATAAATAACTTTGAAATTTGTTTCTGTCTCAATAACTGTACGAAATGCAAACCAAGAGAGGTATCACTACAAAAAATTGAGGAAAGAGAACGGCGGGAGTATTGATTTGTAGTACTGTGGAAATTGATAACACGAGATCTACTAGAATTGCTGCCGAGGAATTGGGTACAAGTAACACAACTATTTCACGTATTTGGAAACGTAGTGGTTTAAAATGTTTCAAATATTCGAAAACCCAAGAAATATTTCCCGAGGACAATTTTTTCGGAGAATGGAGTTTTGTCAAGACGTTATGGAAAAGATACATCGAGATGAAAATTTCGTTAAAAATATTCTCTTCACCGATGAATCAACTTTTCCATTACATGGAAAGAACACCGGCATTTTGCAAATCGCAATCAGTATCCTCAAAAATTAAATGTTTGGGCAGGTATTTTAGGTGACCATTCTATAGGCCCATATTTTATTGATGGTATATTAAATGCCGACAAGTATCTCGAATTACTGCAAAATCAAATACTTCCCGCCATTCAAAACATTGGAATAAATCAGGAAATCGTTTGGTTTCAACATGATGGCTGTCCAGCACATAATGCAGTGAGGGCAAAAGAATTTCTAGGAAATACTTTTCCTTACCGTCTTATTATTGGAACAGGAAACATTAAATGGCCTCCGTGATCTCCTGATCTATCTCCAAATGATTTCTTTTTGTGGGGATTTCTAAAAAATATTGTTTATACTCATGAAGTTGGTAGAGCAGAAAATATGGTTGCCTTGAGCGAAAAAAATAAGTGAGGCTGCTAATTCATTAACTGCTGACATGTTAGCAAATGTAAGAGCTAATTTCTACGACCGCCTAGGACAATGTCTTGCTGTGCAAGGAGGAATTTTTGAGCCTCTTGTATAATTTATTATAATTTTTAGAATACTTTTTTATTTATTTTATTAGGATTATTCTTTAATTTTATTAGAATTACGCTTTTGTTTGTGCGACGCACCGCAGCTTAAAAATTTCCTGCATCTACTGAAAGAAAAAAGAAAAGCTAATCCCTTGCAATTCGTAAATGTTATTTTAGAACGCATTACAAGTACCTATGTCGATGGTCAAATGATTACTGCTAACTTGTATTTGCGAAACAATCGGACGGCTGTCGTGGTCTTCGCCGGCATTGGATCGACTTTCCCGTATAAGTATACATCGTATGTACACTCATACGTATTCCCTATGCCTAATGATATTTGACACGTGCGGTATATATAAATAACTGGTTTCATTAAGCAAATCGGTCACTGATATTTGTTGAATTCTAATTCATTATTAATTGTAGTTTCTGGGCCTTATTAAGATCTTGCATTATTTTGTTTGGTTGATTTATTTACTGGTGTGTTGTTCAACATAAATGCTTGTTGATATCTTGTTGTCGTTAATAAATTACATCTTGTTATTTTTATAGTATTTGGTGTTTTATTGTTGTAGTAAAAATTATCAACATATTACCTGCGAATTATCTCACTTATTTTCGACGGCGTCTGTGTTCGCTGTACCGATTTGAGGGTATAAACACGGTGGCGACTATTATTAAAAAGAATCTCTCCCTAGCTTACCTCCTAACTGAGTTAGCCTCTCAACCGAAGACCTCCAAGGCAATCGTGTTGTTGGGTAAGTGGGTAAGTTATTAGATAGTACGTTGCGTAGGAAGGTGCAGAACTAGTGCTTGAGAAAGTACGTAGCACTTTCCTAGAAAATTGTCAAAATTGATTGCGTTTCGCGTTTCAAACATTTGTTACTGAATCTCTCTAATATGAATTTCTATACGCGCGCAGATATGGTTAGTATGCATTTTATGAATGGACTTGTCAATAAGAATTTGTTAGAGGCTAGGCGATCGGACAGTGAACGATTTCCTAATCTTCATGTTCCTGACAGAAAAACTTTCCAAAATATTTATCAACATGTTTAGAAAACAACCACATTTACTCGCAATGGAGAACACCAGAAAGGCCAAGTACAGCAACAAGGGTAGAAGTGGAACAAAATATGCTGAACATGCTAGAAAAAATGTAGGTACTTCTATCAGGCACTTAGTCCTGCTGATTTTCCTCCGCATGTTGCATTTTGTCAATGGATTCTTAATAGATTGGTTTTAATTCATTAAATACTGGTGCTTATTCTTTTTACCGATGAAGCACATTTATCAAGAAAATCAATTAGAAACTAACTATGGGCTGTTCAAAACCTACTGTAACAGTCCACTTTAACCCTTAACATTGGGCTTTATATTAATAATGTCCCGGGCTTCGAGGGATTCGAGGTTGCTGTACAAACGATAACTTTAGTGCTGAAAATACTTAAATGCCGCAGTTATCCTAAATATTGAGATATAGATTAAAGTTGAGTATTGAGTAATTGACTTATTCAATTACCGCTTTGTCGGGCGCCAAGAGGATTACCCCCTCTAAGGTAAAATTGTACTTTTAAAATTGCCGGTTAGCAAAAAAAATAGCGGAGAGATATAGAAGAAGACTCTAAATAAAGCGGGTAAGTCGAAATGCGACTTACGCCTTTCTCTCTCAAAGCGTGTATGAAAACTAAGGTGAAAAGAAAATAATCCCTCTTTTTTACTTAATAAATGTTTCGATCAATTCCTTTTGTTTAATATACATGAATTGAAATAAAAGAACAAATGATTACTAAATGTACTTTTATTGATAAATAAAGCTTGTTAATTTACATATGATTAATTACAACTTTACTTAGGGTTATTCTGAAAAGTTTACTAAATACTAATATACATATGGGGCGAGATACAGTAAATTTAACACAGATTTGAACTGTTTAGTCTGATCAGATTAATAAACAGTATTTATAAAGACTAACCTTTGCATCGCTGCACTAATGGCCATTTCACTTTATCGTTGACTCGGGGCTTCTGGATTGATGCACTTGTTCACTGTATTAACACTATTTCTTCACGCCTCAGGGTGCCTGATATTCCAGACAAGAGCCCTGATGTATTAAGCGTGGTGATTCACTTTTATATAAATGACTGCACTTGTAGGCATGTGATACTTTTTTTACAAAGTGTACTTATTGTACTTAAGTACACAAAATGCGGTTAACCCTTTTTTACTCTTGCTTATAGGGTCGCACGTTTTACTAGGTTGACTCCCTTGAGCCAAGTACTTTTATTGCAGTATTCTCTCACTTTATTATCACGTTAAGGGGTAGCACGTTTGACTCGTTTGACTGACTTGAGTCGAGTCCTTCGTTTTGTTTTTCTTGATGCGTCCTAACTTCGGTTTTCTCTTGGTGATTCCCCGGCTTCCTTATAGAGTTCTTGATCGTACTGGTGGATGATGCAATACAGTCATTCTAACGATTCGTATATGTGACACTAGGTTATTCTAATAGAGTTTATGTATGGCTAACTATAGACACTTAACTATACAAAATGATGATTTGGCATAGAAGGAACTGATTGAAATACGTGTGTAATATTATTGCGAAATGTTTTGCAATAATATTTAATGGCGGGAAAAGCATTAAAATTTATACAATGTGACTTTTTTAGTTTAAATAAATTAATTTTAATATTCTTTAAAATTTTACAAATGGATATAACTGCTTTGAAATAAGATGGGCGTAATGTGTCCCATTACACTACGTGCGATACTTAAAGATCGCATTCAACATAAATTTTTAATACGGAATTATGGGCGACTAGCTAAACTTACTTGTGGTATTCTCGAATTTAAAGTAAATTCGTTTCTTCATTACCTTAATTTAAGGATTATTAAAAGTGAGGATGTGGTAGGTATTTATTTAGTTTATATTCAACTTTATTTTAAAAAGTAAACAACTAACAGTATAACAATAATAAATTAGACATTATTATAAGTCAAAAATCATATATCCTGATTTTATAAAATTTGAAGATTTAAGGTAATAATCGTTATTTAATAATTTGTTACTTCTCAGTATGTCTACGATGAAGAATTAAAGGTAATTAACATACTGTCAGCGTTATCATTCCTATTCGACCAATGATAATAAATCACGAAGAACATTGCCACTATGGCGAATCCAGCGAAAAAAATTGTGTATAACATGACATCTCTTTGAAATAGAGTATTTTCAACAGCTTCCATGTTATCCTGTGAATAATGTTTTTGATAAAAATTTGTTTCGTTCAAAAAATTCTGCAGATTGTCGAATTCTTTCTTAATATCATCCTGTCCGCTAACCAAGAAGGACAGATATTCTCCTTTCAAGACTGTTGAATCTGAAACAGTATCAATTTCATATTGACTTTTATCTTCGCATTTTATTCCGAACATATTCGTAGTGTTGTATGTATTCCCCCTCGTTAATTTGATAAAGCTGTTTCTTTGTATTTTTGCTAATGTAATACATTTAAAAAAGTTTTCGTTTAAATTTATGTTGATGTATATACGGAATGAAATATCTAAGGAAGTCAGATGATTGCCATTAAGGTATAATTTGTCAATTTGTTTGTTTTCTATAAATGACATTTTTGGTATGTATTTGAGGTAGTTCCAACTCAATCCAAAATTCTCAATTGCCGCAATGGCATAAATGTTCCAAGAGTAATTTGATTTAGTGATGTGCACGACAAATTCAGTTCTCTTAAAAGTTCATTATTGCGAAATTGATTTGGAGCTAAATCGATCATTCCGAACAAACGATTATGAGCCAAACTTAAGATCTCCAGTGTTTTCAAATTACGTAGATTTTCTATGCTGATATATTTTAATTTGATATCGCTAACATCTACACAATTAACAAACGCGCATGGCGAGTCGTAACTTTGATCGTCAATTGTGACCAAGGAAGAAGTTTTCAGACAACTTATTTTATTTCGCGCCAAGTATATGTCTTCAAGATATATACTATCGTCGAATACTCCATAAGGTATATGTATTATGTTGTTATTACTTAAATCTAGGTAAGTTAAACTGTTTAGATTGTAGAAAGCACCAGGTTCTATGTATCTTATATTACTGTCGTTCATATCTAGAACTAATGTTGCATTGAATCCCTCATTAAATAATCCCAAAGGAATTTCTTCAGAAGAATTTTTATTGTGAATCTCTATTACTTCAGCCTTCGATTTATCTACAACATTTAAGTCAGTTAAATCAGTACATTTTAGTGCAAAGTTGACATAAACGTCGTGACAAAGTTTCTGACGAAGCAGTTTCGATTCCAAATGTTCAATTGGCAATACTCAGAGGAGAAGTCTATTATCGTTATTTTAATAAGAATAATAATAATTAAATACATTACTTCGTGGAGCTTCATTCCTGCAACAAATACCAATTTACAGTATTTATATTATAGCCGTAGGTACATAAACATGCAATCAATTAATTACCGAAATTTGTACCGCGTTGGACCGCGTTTGCCAGTCTGTTATTGACGATCCACAACAGTCACTACAATTGCGCGCATATTCTCTAAATTTAAACAAATCCATTGTTCATCACAGTATCCGCAGCTCTATATCTACGCCCCTAAAAAATTGTTGTTGTGCAAGAGATGAAGCCCCGCTAACCGAGTCGAATTCGGCAGGACAATGAGAAATAGCTTTAGGAGCTCCAATAAGATATGTTTTCTGACGAATCCAATCTTTACATCAACGGACACGCGAACAAACAAAATTGCAGATATTTGGCTTTCGATAATCCCATGGAACTCCATCAGAAACCATTATGCTCTTCAAAGGTTATCATTTAGGTTGCCATATCAAGTCAAGGAATTAAGGATAACCGTGGTCGCACTCAAACTGTTAATTCCGATCGATATTGCCATGTGATCCGGAATTTTCTGGTTCCAGAACTACATACCAGATTGGGTAAAACTGCAAAACATTTTTCCAGAAAGATAGAGCCACATCCCACGTCACAAATGACACGTTAGCTGCTCTTCACGATTTATTCCCTTGAAGAGTAATTAGTAGAGACCGGACGCATCAGGCCGAAATTACGATGAAACATATAAATAGTCTATAACATCGCTAAGTACAACGCGCAGTTATTGAATCGCACTATTCATGCAGTTAACCGCAGATTTGTCTTTTATCGTTGAATTGTGGCGCAATTACTTCAATATTACAGTTAAATTCCTTTCTTCGTGGGCGTAAATAAAAGCGTGAGGAGTTTTTATAATTTATTTTATTTATTAGTTTATATTTCGTAAGATAAATAAAGTGCGGTGGTTAGTTTCTTTTTCTCATTATTTTGACTGTTAGTTACATACTTTGTAATTATTCTAATTGATTCTATTTAATATCGTTTCATCGAATCTACTTCTCCCAATTACTAACGTCAAAGTAATTGGTGTCCAGTGAATTTCGTCAAGTTTCAGCAACTACCGAATATATTTTTAATTTTCACACATTTAGATCTAGAAAATTGTTTAAGTTACTTTTCAGACATGATATGGAACAACGTCGAGAATGGCATCGTGAAACAATGGCGAGTTGAATTAAGGCTCAAACTGATTGCATGTCCATCGCCAGTGATTCCGAAATTTATTGCAAAGTCTGTAAAATATCGTTAAAATATTCCAAGGAATCGCACGTAAAACGTCACTTAATATCGCAAACACCTATACTGAAATTGGACCTGTTGGAATTTGACAATTTTATCTAAGAACTCTGTTAAACTTTAATGTCGGCAAATATTCCATTAAACAAACTGAGCCACAGCAAAGTGTGGCCGGGTTTAGCTAGTAATATATAAACTCCGAAGACAATCGGTAAACGGATAAGTCTAATATATCTTGTTACAGTATGATCAATATGCACTAATGGACAATTTACAAAATTATCAAAAGGAGCGTAATATAATTTTTATATTTATTTATACTTATTATATACTTATTATACCGTGAGCTTTTTTATATCACTGAACATAATACATGAATGTTCAGTTTTAAAATAAATACTTCAATGCATGGGAACGTTATTCAAACAACAATGCGAGCGTCATCACTTGTTGTAATGAGGCATTTTAGTTTTCAGTGTCAACAAAGTGTGAAAATAATTTATTTAACATTTAACTTACACAAACAATATTAAGATGAATTCTATGGTAAATTGAAAAAAGTTTATTATTTATAATTCCTTAACTTTTCCATAAATGTTCGAAATATCCACCTTCACATTCTATACAATATGCGAGTCGATTATGAAATTCCTGCAAAAAGTGTGTTAAAAAATCCGGTTTGGTTTGTAATTCGTCGCAGGCTGTACTTATGCGTGCTTTTAAATCTTCAATGTTAGTGAAACTTACATTATCATAAATCTTAGACTTAGGTAGTCATTCGGCGAT
Organism: Melolontha melolontha; assembly: GCA_935421215.2. NCBI lineage: Eukaryota > Metazoa > Arthropoda > Insecta > Coleoptera > Scarabaeidae > Melolontha > Melolontha melolontha. Next base: position 53,724,143 of record OW285242.1, read on the forward strand.
TAATCTGGCGAACGGACCGGCCAAACTATCGGCCCAACCTCCCTATCCATCGATCAGGAAGACTTGAATTTAGAAAATTGTAATTGCTGCAGTTGAATGAATTGGGGCTCAATCCATTTGAAACCAGACACCTTCAATGGCTAAATTTTTAAATCGAGGAACAATAAGTGTTCGAAGAAAAAGACGCTTTATCAGTGAAAAGTATTTTCTTCAACATATTATGATTTTCATTTAATAAATTAAATAGTGTTTCGAAAAAACAAACACGTCTTATTCTATCTTCATGAAATAATTGTTTGTAATTAGAAAACTTGTAAGATTTGTATTTGTACTGTTTGAGAATTTTAAATACAGACGTCTTCGAAATATTAAATTGTTGGGCTATTTTACTTAATGGTGTTACGAGGAATTCTTCAATGTAACAAAACAAATTTAATTTTAGGTCTTCTGAAAGAATGTGGGGGGTTTTCATTTTAATTTCTGTGTGTATTTATTGTGCAGCCATCAGAAAAAAATTTCCTAGTAATCGCCTGAATTTTTCCGATAGATGGTATGGGCCTGTCAAGTTATTTTATAGAAAACAGATCTCGCACTTTCCTTAAACTGTTTCCGGTTTCATACCAGTTCAAAATTTCTATTTTGTCATCTTTTATATATATTTTTTAGATTAGGTAGATACAAATGTGAAATGCTAAAGTATTTAAAATGTTATTTCGTTTATGCACATTACTGACATTGATTTTGACATTTGTCGAAACACATAATCGAGCGATGTTGGTTGCATAACATTCGCATGCATTGAAGCGTTTTCTTTGAAACTGAACATAGGCTATGTTTAGAGATAAGAAAAACTCACGGTATATACAAATTTATATAAATTTAATTAATTAGATTTTGAGCAATGAATTGACGATGACGAAAATCTGGGCTAAAATGGCTCCAAAAAATATTTAGAAAGATTATGAAGGACAACAGGATGGAAACAAGTCCTTTTTGGATCAGACAGTAAATGATTCTCATTATTAGAAACGTGTTACTGCTGGTGACTAGTCTTGTATTTTTAAAAATGACCCGGATACGAAGCGCCAGAGCCAAGAATGGCATATTCCAACTTCACCGCATCGAAAAAGGGCCCCAAAGTGGTAAATTAAAGATCGAAAGTGTGCTGATTTGCTTTTTTGAAAGCCCAGATATCGTCCATAAGGAATATGTACCTCACGACCTAAGTATAACCCAATATTTCTACCGAGAAGTTCTTGAAATGCTTCGACGCGACTTTGGTGTGAAGCTATTTCAATTAATTAATTTTAATAAAATAATTTGAAACATACATGAGCGGGTAAAACCACACCAATTTGTATAATACAAAAGTATTTTTAATAATATAAAATATTACTAAAAATGGGGTGTGAAGAACACAATACAAGTTATATATTTGTGAATGTATCTCCTCTCCAGAGACGATCCTGTAGAAAGGTGCAATACGTATCTGCGTCTCTGGAGAGGAGATACATTCACAAATATATAACTTGTATTGTGTTCTTCACACCCCATTTTTAATAATATTTTATATTATTAAAAATACTTTTAATTAACTAAAGAGTTTTTGATAAGTAAAAACACGCCGCGATCTCCTTATTCACTGGACATGAGTCCTTATAACGTTTTTTTTCTTTGTACAAGAATGAAAATCAACCTCAGAAAACATCATTGAAGAACCTGTAACCCACCAGTTGAAATCAGCTTTTACTGGATAACGATCGCGGAGCCTACACATCAGATTAAGATTAGTTTTACGCTATTTACATTTCTTCTAAGATCTAATGATTTGAAACGAAACCTATTGAGCATAATAATATATATAAATGCTTTATACGTGCATAACGTATTGTCATACATAAACACAACCTTTTTGTACATAATAATATAGTCACATCCTCTCTGGATAGACACCATCTTCCCAGAATGCAAAATATTTTAAAAATTGACGTTGGTTAGATTCAATGCGATTAATATGTATAGCGTAAATTGGTACCGCATTAATCATTCATTTCCAATTTAGATGGAATAATATAAGAAATAAGGTTATGCACAAGGAAACCCAAATATGCAAGTTGAAAACCCAAAAATATGCGCATAAATATGCAAATCATTTAGCCAAAATATGTACAAAAATGTTGAAAATATGCTAATACAAAAATACTTATAATTTATAATATATACATTTATTGATTCATTTAAAAATAAACAGACATTTTAATTTTTCTACATACTGAACTAAACCTAAATATGCATTTATTACACAAAGCAGGTTTTCGTTAGTTGTAAAAACAATAAATCACTAAATGTTTCTCGAAGTTCACAATTAAAAAAATTTGTCTCCTGTCTGAATAGAAAAATTTGTAAATGGAAAAACTCCTTTCCACATCAACCGATGTAATAGGGGTGTTTTTAAAATTGTTTAATATTGCAGGAGCCAAATCAATGGATTCAGTAAATTACAAACACAATTTTTTCCATCATATTTTTGAATTTTTGAAAAATTTTGTCCTCCATTTTTCCTGCGACATTTTGAAAAACTGCTTCAGATGTTTTACTAGTTCTACACTTCGGGTTAATGCCAAATTAGATTTTTAATTTATAAACGAAAGTTGTTGTTTTATTACTTTGTGTTCGAATAATTGCTTCACATCAGTGAGGGATTGGGAAGATTCGTCAGACAATTCTGAAATTAAATCTTTTAGTTCACAAAAATTCTCAATAAAGCAATAAAAGAGGGGCTTCCAACCAAGTGTCAAGGCCAGTGGCTTATAATAATTTGCAAGTACTAATTACTCAGTGCCTAATGAGATGATGTTTTTTTGAAACACGTTGTATAAGATTAGATGAAACAAGAAAGCAAAAGAAAAATGTCCAAACTTTTATTTACACCATCAAAAATTTTCGATGTAAGCTCTTCACGTCACAGGTCCAGTTCGGTCGACCAACTACAGTGTAATCTCTTTTACAGTAAGATGATCCAATAGTTGCAGATCTTGAAACGGCGTGCCATATTGTTACCTTAGGAGAGTGAGATGGCCTTTGGTGAATCTCGCATGAGATTCACCAAAGAAGGAGCTCCACAAGACGCTCCACAAGATGGACATGTTGCACTAGGAAACATATACAGAATTGAAGACGATTAATTTTATCGGTTTCGAGTAGGATGGCATTTCATTATGTAGCACTTTGCGAGTACTTTATACTAATTTAAAATCTGTGCATGTGGGCAAATATGACGAGACGGACACGGAGCTACATATAGTTTGTCTCATCTGTTCTTGATTATCAACAATACACACCGATTTGGGATCCCGGTCGCACTTCGTCACATACAGATCCACTTTTACGCCATATTGCTATTTATTTTTTAATTGAAAAAGGGGACGGACGGTTTTGAGCATTAAATTGCCATCGAAGACAGGGTTGAACTAATTTTAACTGTCAAAATTAAAAAATATTTGCTGGGCTTATTCTATAAAACAAACAGTATTGTTGACACCTTTTGGAATCTGATCTGTAGCCATAATTGAAAAATGATCACCTGACACTGACTGTACATTCATATAAGTGTATGAAATTTAAAAGCTAATATTATTCTGTTTCTTTATGTAATCTTAAATGTACTCGTCTCTTAACACTACATATTAATTAACATTCTTTTTGTAGATAAAGGCTCTTCATATGAAACTATGCAACAACTTCGCCTGGATATGTATGTAAATTACGTATAAACGAACTGGTTAAAAGCCTGTTTTGTTTAATATATCTATTGTTACGTGATTCACACTTAACATTTTAATGTTTTTATGATTGTAAACTTAACATTTTTAATTAAACTTTTTTATTGTTTTTAATACAAACTTACACAAAATATTCGTAAACACGTAAATAAGACTATTGCTTTTCTTATTTATACTATGAACAAAAGTTTATTTTTCATTCTAATAAATTAGTTAAATAATGCCTTAGTTGTAGTAACAAGAAATATATCCATAACTTCCTTGGAAGTTAAACTAGCCAATTATGAATTCTTAATACAAGAAACATATCTTTCTACAACCTATTATAAAAACATCTTTCGTCACCAAATTCTCCAGTGAAAATTTGATTTCCATCACCAGTGAAAGAAAATCCCATAACATTATTATTGACAGAAATTCTCGCAATAGAAGAGCGGCTTCCAACCAAGTGCACCATCTTGTAATAACAGGTTGAGGTGGAAGAGTTGACTTTGGTAGTTTTTCTTGATAGAATTAAACCCTTACCTTAGGCGTTTTAAGGAAGATTCTTTCATGTTGGAAATTAAACTATTTACAAGAGGAAAATCTTTCCTAATTTCTTCAGTAACCCTATTTAAAGCATGAGCTAGACATGTTACATGCATCAAGTTCGGACAAAAGATTTTCAAATTTTGCCGGCCTTTATCATGTACGATAACTGCACCTGACAAAATGAGCAAAAAATTATGTCCAGGCGTAGGAAGGAAAAATGTTAATAGTTCCTCTTGAACAAGTCTGGCTACTGTTAGTGCATTTGTTTTTTTTACTCTTTAGAAGCAATAGGGCAAGATTTTGGCAGAATCTCGTCGCTAAAAGAACACCAATCAATAAATGAGCAATACAACGTCCTCTTGAATCGGCGGTTTCATCAATACATATGTAAAAATGTTTGTTCCGAATTTTAGCTTCAATTTCCTCAATTACCTCCGAATACAAGGAACTTACGTCGTTTCTTCGTAGTGCTGTTTCACCTGGGACATTGAATTTGTAATACTTCTGGAGAAAAGAAGTGAAGTTTTGATTACATAGCTTTGACAAGGGAATATTTGACGTCATCATTGCTTGACATAGGTCTCGGTCAAAGATGTCTTGTTCGTTTAGCTTTTCTGACATTGGTTGGACACATTGCCTTAATGTGCGTTGTGACATGTCCCTAGATTTCATCTTACCCAATTTAGTAAGATTAACAGAAGTTTTCAGGTGTTGGTCTATTTGACATTTGTTATCGCATGATATCTGAAAAAAAAATTGAAACGCAATAATGTAGATACTTAGATCTAAATCCCTAATAAATAAATTCAAAATATTTAGCGAAAGCGCCCCGAGTATCCAAGAATGGTGAGAAATCGGTCGATATACCTAGGGTTGCGTATAAAAAATTAATTTAATACTTACAGAGCAAAACTGAAACGCCCTGTACATTTCTCTGTATTTTCATTCTGTATGTCCCTCTAAAATAATGTAACTTGCTTCTAACTTCACCGACCGATTTCACACTACCCTCTATATGGAATATTCTAAAATTATACTTACAATTTTGACGCATGCAGAACAGTAGACTTTTTCCATGTGTACACGTAGTTTTTTGTATGGCTTAACCCACACTGACGCTCTACTGACTTTGGGCATTTTACTAATAAAAATAAATAAAATACTACAACACTACAAAATACGAATCGATGTTATCTCTTCAAAAGCAGAATCAGAAATAAAATTCAGAAATCGATTTATTATTTACCTAGTTATGTAAATATAGGTACAATAAATCCCCTTTATTGTACCTATATTTACCCATACTTAAAATTACTTATTTTGAATTCTCGGAATTTAAGACTGGGAATACCCGTACTCTAGTACCTCATAATGTTTGGAGTTCTTGAGAACTCCAAACACGATAAAATAAATTACTTCATAGTGAAATATATTCATAAAATTGTTTATCTTGAACTCTTGAAACGCCTGCCAAAGATCTACATCTTTCAAAATACCTTGATTTATGCACAATATGCTATTTATTAAGAATATATGCAAAATATGCACTTTGCATCTTGGTATTACATTAGTTATGAATGTGTGTATATTACGCTCTTTCGCCAAATAAATCTGCAAATATTACATGCACTCGCTATCATCTCATTGATATGTTGAATAAATTATAAATTTTGTATATTAATATTAGCTAGAATTAAGTCCAATAGTGATTACTATTATTAACAATAAAGCATTTCTGTGTGAGAACAAAACACTCACAAAAGTTATATATGTAGTAGTAAACACTTTCTTTCTATCATTAATATTTGTGCTGTATAGCTGAATGTTGAAGTCAACTAGAATAATGGTTTTACCATTGCTAATGTGAAGCAAGTTTTAAAATAGTAATAAAAGATGCTGATCGCCATCAAATGAAGTTACTAAAGAAATGTTAAGTACAAATATTTGCAGTAATAATCATCGTTGCATATACCAAAGAAATTTGAGTACATCAAGACATTTGCACGCATTACGCATGTGTTACAAATTAAACAGATATATATTACACATATCTGTATCTATACATATGGACACCTTGTATTTTCCAACGTTCACTTCAGCCAAAGACACGTGCTTCTGTCTTAATAGACGTCATCAATTTGGCTAATGAAGTAAAGTTTGATGGCTCGCCTTAAGTGTAAGTAGCAAATTTTATCCTATCAGGTGGCACCAAATAATCTAGTGACACCTGACGGACAAAAGAGACTACATCGAAAATAGCAATTTTCTGTTTCGTTTGTAATGGTGGGTTCATACAGACTTCCTTAACTTAGTATTAGTATTAGTATTAGTCCTAACTTTAGAATTAATCTTACGAAATATATGATCGTTCAGACATAAATTAGTATTAGTCCCAGGCTTGCGCATTGCATCTAAAGAAAAGCGCTCGCAAATGTGAAATTTACGTAAACATAACCATACTTTGCGTATTGCCGTTCGTTGTGTTACTATATCTATACGAATTCAACATGTCCAAACTAAAAAACGCAGCCTTACTATTTTCCTGTGCTACTTTATTGAGCGTATTAATAATATTGTTAAGCAAATTAAAAAGGAAGAGGCGTTTTAAGACTCGCCCCCTGAATAGAGGAAGAAAAACGGAAGGACATTTTGCAACGTTATTTAAAGACATGCAGATTTTCAGCAGTTTATAAAATACACGAGAATGTCTCCAGATACTTTCGAGGATTATTAGAATTAGAGAGGAGAATTATTAGCTGAAACATTAAACATCTCGCTAATTGTTTGCCATGCATTTTGTACGCCCAATTTATTTTTAAAATTTATATTACGTTTGTCATTTAAATGACTAAATTCCCGTACTAACTCTATTAAACGTCCGTCATCAAATTTATCAGTCATTTTCTTTTTGTTCTTTATTTTCGGAATCAATAATTATAAAAATGCGCTTATAACGATATTTATTCTCAAGAACAAAAACAAATATGGAGGCAATTTCATTAGATTTTAAAACGTTTCAATCAACGCCTGCGCACTATTTTGGTCTTAGTACTAAGAGTTAAAAGTTTAGGAACTTTCAAGGTTACGTCTTAACGCTGTTAAGACTAATACTAATACTAATTCCTGTGTGAACGAGTACTAGGGTAACCAATAGTTTTACTTCTTAAGACTAATACTAATACTAAGTTAGGACTAAGAAAGTCTATATGAACCCACCATAACAAACACGTAATGCGTGCTAACGTATTGATATACTCAAATTTCTTTGGTATGTTTGCTGCCATCTGGCATCGTGTTAATGGACGTACACCTATACAATAAGGGTAAAGACAGAATAATTTAAAAGTACATGAGTGGGTAAAATCCCACCAGTTTTGTATAATACTAAAGTATTTTTAATAATATAAAATATTATTAAAAATCTGGAAATTGGAAACACTGAAAACAGAAAATACCGTAATATGTGTGGGAGTGACGTAAGTCATTGCAATATGTCACTGTTGTAGGGGAATGTAGCCTATGATAGCATACTTAACTTCTATGCTCTGTTAGTTCTTTAATTAGGAACCTAAAATTTTGTAATTAAATACTTACCTCATGTACAAGATAAGCGTTTATGATAGTTATATAATATTTATCTCTCCTTTGGACGTTATTTAAGATGTAAACATTTTCTGACAATAAGTTGAAGTAAAATTCGGAGCAGGTCATATTGAAATTAAATATCGTCAATATTAACCTTTTATAGACTCCAGTGTTAACCTGATTCTTTACTGAAATCGCTATGCGAAGAATTGTTTGACTAGAATTGTTGATAGGTACCCTCACGTCTTATAATGACAAACACTCATAAATTCAATACAATTGGACTTATTATTTTTAATTTTTATTAGTGAGAACAAAAAGAGGAATATTACATAAACAAAAATAACAATAGATTATATAAAAACAATAAATCAATAATAATTCATAAAAACGAAAAAATAACTTTAACTCTAACTATAAAATTAACATGACCTCTGAATCCTTAAAATTAGCAAATCAGTGGCAATCAGTTAGTGGCACAACTCGCAAATAAAAGCTTTAGTAGTTTTATGCACATCAGTACAATCACAATGGCATCAGCACAAGCATTTCGGGTAACGGATCCAGGATTCCTCATAACGGAGCTGAGAGTAAAGTCCATTGAAGTATATGCAAACAACTTCAGTTTTGTCATCGTTATTGTTATTGTAGCGATCATTAATATGGTCCTCGTTTTCTTTCTCGTCCTCCTCTATGATTTTCCTTTTTTTAACTTTTCGAGACAGCTTTTCTTGTTCTTTTCTATCTGTTTCATCTGCTTTGTCTTTGAATTCTATGATGCCGGGAGTTGCGTTCAAATGACCACATTTTCCGGGGTTTCGCCATTCCTTCGCTTTCGTTTTAAGGACAGCTTCTGGCTCTGGTGGTAATTTTGAGGTGGAGAATAATCCATGAGTTCATCCTTAAACCGTTTTCGTGGGAAAACGAAATCTGAAGGTAAAGCCATGGCATTCATTGAACAGATTACAGTCAAGTGCTGCCCATGTTCGGTGCTACTAAGGGCTCCCACCTGCTTTCATCCTCGGGTATCGAAGATTTTATGGTTCATTTTTGCACGGTTCTCAAGGGCGATTCGCGAACGTTATATACGTTTTTTGACTTGTGCTGTTTTTATCAAAGGTCTGCGCTTGAGCATATGATGGATTTTCTGGGATCCTCAAAGAGATAGTAGGGTATCTCCTAAAAAATCCACTGACCATTTCTTCCCTGCCATTTCAGTTTACTTATTAAAATCATGGTTGATCTTGTTTTTTCTGAATTTGGAACACGAGTCTGGTTTCTATCCTAAATCTGCTTTTGTGGCACCACTATTATTCTTAAATCTTCTACGTAGAGTTGTTGGTGGGACGTTGAACGTTTTTGCTGCTAATTGCCATTATTTTTTGTCCTTTATATTTTGTAATACTTGCACTATTGCCTCCTCCTTCCACTTCTGCCTTTTTTTTTAACCACACTTTGCCATACCTTGCCATATATGACAATACATGCCACTAAGAACTTATTTGTGTAATGCTATGCGTAAACAAAATATGAACACACTGGTTTCCTATATGGCATAGTATGCCATAGGCGACCAGGTAGTATGTCATCATAGGAGAAAACCGGCTTTCAAATTAAGTCACCTTAAACCCCCTTTACCGCGAATATAATTTCAAAATAAGTAGATAGATCCACGAATAAACAATAATGTAATATGTGCATGCCAACTTCATACGATTAAATTACATTTTCAAGTACAATGTGGCAAAGAATAAGTCGATAATGTTAGATCGCTACTTACCTAAATTTACTTTCCTGAACTCTTAGATAATATCTCCCTTGACTGGCACTGTTTTCACACTGAAAATCTGATATGCGCTCCTGCGTATGCAAGGCTGCGAGCTAGGGCACCATAACCGATAAACTTTAATTCACAGCCCGTATGCCAGCATGTGCACCATGTCATCATAGGCTACTTTCCCCCAATATGTCAGAATTTTGCAAAGTATTATTTATTAAGTGGTATCACAGAGGTAGTTCTATAAGAAATATAGTTTATTTATTTGAAGAGACATACAATGTACGTCCATCGTGTGTTACTATTTTCAAAATTATGAAAGGATTTGAAACTGTTGGTTGTCGTTCTCCGTGGCATCACAAAAGGATTAGGCGAGCTAGTATTGCCACTTCTGAAGGACGAGATGCACTTATTTGCGCCAGTGTAGAAGAAACTCCGACCACATCAAGCAGAGCCTTTCGCAGAGTATTTCGGTGTGCAATGTTTTAAAGAAAAATAAATATCGATCTTATAAATTTAAAAAAAAATGAATTATTTCCGGATGAGGAATGGAAAGCCAATGCAGATCCAAATTCCATAATAATTTTTTTTTTCTGATGAAAGTACTTTTACATTGCACGGTAAGCACAATTCATCAAGAGCGCGATATTCGCCTAGAGAAAACCTCATTTACATTATGCTGCAAATACACAGTAGTCCCAAAAGCTAAATGTATGGGCTGCGTTACCTTGGAGATAATATTATTAGACCCATTTTTATAAACGGGAATTTTAACGGACAGAAATATTTAAATTTGCTGCAGAACTATATCATACCTGCCATTAGTGAATTGCCCGACATTAATTTTGATCAAATATTGTTCCAACAATATGGATGCCCTGCATATAACTCCAGAAACGTAAGAAATTACTTAAATGATATCTTTCCTGAACGTATACTAAGTAATTTGAGTGGAATACATTGGCCAGCTAGGTCCCCGGACTTCGCGCCTAACGATTTCTTTTTGTGGGGCCATATAAAATCATAAATCAATGGTTTCCAGCAAGATAGACCAGAAATTTAGCACAACTAAGGGAAAAGATAGTAGAAGCACTTCATAGAATTACACCTGAAATGTTATTAAATGCTCAACAGGGTTTCTATGGCAGATTAGGTTATCGTTTAGCTGAAAACTTATAACTTTATTACCTATTTATTGCTGAGGAATTTTTTAATTTTATTTTTGCTTTTCGAAGAAACTATTTTTGTTGTTCTAATGTTAGATCAAGTCGTTGAATAAACACATACAAAAAATTAAAGTGTATTTAACTTACTTAAAAAGTATAGTGCTTGGTTACTGTTCTGACAAATTGCGTTAACAAATGTCAAATATATGCCATTCATAGTGCGGCACACCCAAATTGTACGGTATTTTCAGTTTTTAGTGCTTCCAGTTGTCCTTACATTTAGGGTATACGTATTTTTCCCTACTGTACCGGCTGGTAAAGAAAAAATCGCTATTTTTGGCGAAGTCTCTTTTGTCCGTCAGATGTCACTAGATTATTTAGTGCCAGTTGATAGTACGAAATTTGCTACTTGCCTTTAAGGCAAACCATCACACTTTACTTCATTAGCTAAACTGATGACGTCTATTAAGACAGAAACACGTGTCTTTGGCTGAAGTGAACGATGGAAAATACGAGGTCTATCTCCATGTGTACAGACACAGATATGTGTAATACATGTCTGTTTCATTTGTAACCATCGTTGCAATTGAAAGGCTCTTAAGGAAAGGAGGATGCACCAAAGGTGTTATTATTGTTAATAGAAGTTATGTTTAAAATTAAAGCTACTGTACACTGTACTTTAAGGTTATAGAAATTAATGTAAAATAATAGTACTTCATGTTGAATAAATTTATTGTTGTTTCTCTTAGATATACATACAAGTAATTTGATTGACAGTGAATCTACTTTTGCGTCGTGAATAATTTCGAACAGTTTATTTAATATATAACTACACAGTGTTCCTTAATATGTTAGATGTGTTAAGTTTTGATTCTTTTGTAATAAAAATAAACAAAAATTGCAAAGCAAGCAAATCCGACGAAAAGAATGCAGTACAAGATGACATCTCGGAAAATCAAGACATTATCCAGATTTTCTAAATCTTCTTCGAAATAAAGACTTTGATTGGAATTTGTTTGATTTAGAAAATCATTCAGTTTCAGCAAAGAATTCCTTATAGTGTCTTGATCATCTTGTAGACGGAGAAGGTATTGCCTTTCCCACATCGGTGAATCCGCTGTATAATTGGTGTTGTAGCAGCGTATTCCTCGTATATTACTAGTATTGTAATCAGTGCCTGGTACTATGTTATGAATATCAGCCTTGCTTATAATTCTCGATAAAATATCGCAAGACCAGTTATTGTCTCGTAAATCCAATGTAAAAAGAAATTTATCATATCTAAAGTCAGAAAGTTTGTTTCCGTTAACGTATAATTGAAATAATGCCGGTAAGTCATCCAGAAGAACTTCAGGTAAGTATGTTAAATTATTCCAACTTAAATGCAAATTTTTGAGTCGATGGAGAAAAGAAAACGTTCCCATACTTAACTGTCTGAGGAATGTGGAAGATAAATCTAGCGTTTCTAATGACTTGGTGTACCGGAAGAAATCTATTGGAATGTTATCAATTTTAAATAAATGATTTCCACTTAAGTTTAAAAGTTTTAACTTAGAGAAATTTTCAAAGAAATTATCTTCAATATAATCTAAGTTATTGTTTGCGATATCCAGTTGGATAAGTGATATATTGGCAAATATAACTTTGGAAAGTCTCTTCAGTCTATTGTTGGATATCTTCAAATTTTCTAGTTTCGAACAGTTACCCAATTGCAAGTTTTCAATAAAATTATTGGATAGATCCAAAGAATCTAGTTTCTCACAATTTTCGAATAAAGGAGTCATATCTACAATTTTATTGTCACTTAAGTATAATTCGTTTAAGTTAGGTAACTTTAATAGAGAATTTTGATCCATATCTTTTATTCCATTTCGCGATAATCTCAATATTTTAAGTTGAGTTAAGCCATTAAATTTTCCTTCCACGATGTTCAATCTGTTCTCATTTAAATCTAAATCTTCCAGTCTACTCAAAGTACCGAAAGCTTCTGGATCGATATACTTCACATTGCTGTTTTCTATCTTCAAGAATTGAAGCATAAAAAAATTACTAAATAATTCACTTGTTACATTGTCGAAACTGCTGTTACTTATATAAATGTTTCTACAGTATACGTGCTTGTAATAACTAAGTTCTTCTGGTTTTATCGGGTCACAGATAAGTAGATCTTTAAAGTATTTTTCTCCACAAGAATCAGTGTTAAGTCTTCCACTACACCGCCCGCCATATTGATAAGAAAAATATAAATATTTACAATTACTTTGGAAGGATAGCTCAAATGTGAGTAATATTATTATAGATATACCTAATATTATTTCCATATTCTCCATGCCTGGAACAAAGATACATATAGTTTAGCACAGTTATTCTCTTGTCGTTCTTGTAATGCATCTGCCAGAATGTCATAAAAAAGGAGCGAATAAAGCTGCATATTTAACACGTGATCAAAAATTTTTTACGTCTCGGCTGGCGGTAGACTGGGGTGAGAAATTCATATCTGTTATAGATCTATACTAAATTTTCTTAAACGCCATAAATTATAATAATTAATTGCATATAAGTCAAGCACAAGTTAATTTATTTTTTTAATTATTTTTCAATAAATTTTTACTCTAAACAGAAAAAACATACAGGGTATTTCAATTGAAACGAGCCACCTCAAATAACTCTTTCCCTGCTGTGATTTATTTAAAATTATGGAACTTGTCAATGATCACATCAAGGGGGACAACTTTTAATGTCAAACCTGATGATTTAAAATCACTCCTGGGGGCGCAGCAGCCCCGACCATAAAAATTTAGATAGGGAAGATGGGTCTTATGACCACTCATTCAAAAAGTCTTTTAATTCTCTTTACGGCAACATGTATCAAAAAGTTAATTTTTTTATCAGTAAGGAAAAAGTGCATTATTTGCAAAGTGTAATAAAACACGACTAGAGTGAAATGGCTTGGATTTCTATTTAATAAATTTTCAAAATTATAACTATTAACCTCCACACAATAGTACAATCTTGCTTTAAATGCTCTCCTAACATATCGCAACATTTCTGGAACTATTCGCAGGCATTCTTCAACAATTTTTTGGCGTAACTCTTGCAAGGAAGCTGAACGAGTGGCATACACCTTAGACTTAAGGTGCCCTCCGAGAAATAAATCAAGTGGTGTAAGATCCGGCGATCTGGCAGGCCATTCTATAAGCCCTCTTCGACAAATCCAACGACCGCGAAAGTGATAATCCAGAAGTAGGCGTACGCCGGCAGCATAATGTGGAGGCGCTCTATCTTGCTGGAATATTACCTCATTCTCCAAAAAATCTGGATCTTGCTCCAATTCTGTAATTAAATGATTGATTGCATCGTCCAGCATGTTCAAATACATTTGACCGTTTAAAGTCCCGTCAATGAATAGGGGTCCTATGAGACGTTCGCCAAAGATACTAGCCCGTATATTAAGTTTCCGTGGCTATTCTGTATGTGTTTCCAACGTCAAATGAGTAAAATATCTGCATAGGTGACGATTTATTTCACCATTCAATTGAAAAGATAATACGTCCGAAAAGCAGATATAAATAAGTTTCGATTATTGTTGATGAGCTCGGTGATTACTTCACAAAATTCCAACCTCCTTTCAAAATCATCCTCATTCAATCCGCGAGCAAGTGCTGCGCTCCTGGAATGATTTTAAATCGTCGACATTAGAAGTTGTACCCATTGATATGAAAATTTACAGGATTTAAAATTTTATATAAATCACAGCAGGTAAAGAGTTATTTGAGGTGGCTCGTTTCAATTGAAATAGCCTGTATATAGAAGTGTTATGTTCGCAATGGTCAAAGCAATAAAAATGGAAAGCAATAAAAATGGAAATTATTCTATGAATTACTATGGAGAAAGATTTTGACAAAGATTTCCAAATTTCATCGTTCATAATAGCAACTTTTTCACAGAAGCTTTAAGAATACAAGTCTGTTTAGAAGGAACAGGTTCTGTAAATTACAAATTACCATCAAGAAGATCTTTTCGTAGACGTGAATATATTGTTGAACTAGAAAGAAGTATAGTAACATCCGATATTTTTGTACGACGGCTATCTCAATAACTAAATTTATAACAAAAACAGTATCAATAATACCAAAAGTATTATTAAAAAATCGGGTGTGGAGAACACAAAACAAGAAGATATTTTTGTGAAAGTTGCTATCCGGACACGTAAACACGTGTTTCGTTCTGCTATGGACTCGTTAGTGCATGATGCTGAGACACGTTAATACAATTTCTGATCTGTTACAACTGCTGGTTTAGCGTCCATAATCCGATATTAACCAATGAGCGGCGCTATTTTCTTCCATGCTGTCCTTTACGACTTAACTGTATGTAGGGGTTGTTTTATGAATTTTCTCTATTTCAGCATGCACTGAGAAGTCCATACCAGGATAAAACACGTATCTACATGTCTAGATACCATCTCTTACACAAATACATACTTGTATTGTGTTCTCACCCGTTTTGTAAAAGTATTCTTGATATTATTAAAAATGTTTTTCTTTCATACAAATTGTAAATCTTATCTCACTCAAGGATCTTTCAAATTGTTTTTATTAACTAAATTTAACATATCGATCGACACATACTACCATACTAAAAAAGACCTTCGCATGCTAATTCACAAATTACACTTCTTATGTACTACATACCGTTAATTTATTAAGAAACAACCAAACATAAAGATAAGGTTTAGTAAAATGAGTGATTAACAAGTTTATAAAACGAGTTCCATACTGTGATGAATCACCTGCCTATGCACCAGGCCTGGCATCATCTCGAAAGATATCGGTGCATCGGGAAAAATTTAGACAGAGGTTCCCGAATATCCTAGAAGTTTTCCCGTGAATATAAATAACATTCGAGAGGGATATTAATCCATTGAACGGGTAGTCGTCAAATTGATATTGTAATAAATATATCGTACATTGATATAAATTCAGTGTAAATAAAAATATTGTTATAGTTAGTTGTAGTTTTAAGTTGTTTATTTAGTGTATACGGGTTTTTATTATTAATATAGTGTGTGTTTAAATTACCGTTAGTTTTATTTAGAGCCCGCAGAAAGACAAAAACATTACAATACTATACTTTTTCCGTGACCGTAAATAAAACATTTGGAAATTAGTTTATTAATTTATTTTTATTTAATTTTGTAATATGTTTTACTTTTGTAAATAGGTATTCTTCGTGACTTAGTCCCATTACAGGCCATCCCATTACAGGCCGCGGAGCAATGGAGTAGCATTACAGGCCGCGAAATTGTTATGCCGTAAATGTAGGATTGAACGGTGCCATTACAGGCCGCGACGAGAAATTGGCAATAAAAACTATCAATTATGATTAATTATTTATTATAAAGTTTATTATAACATACATACATAATTATTTATATTTACAACATATACAACATTTTACAATTTTGATTAATTAATTAAACTAATTACGTTTGCTAAATATAGCAAAAATGCAAATATTAAAAATTAATTAAACTTGCTAATTTGGGAAGTGCTTGCTCTACATCTTGACTTTCTTGTATTTGCGACACTATTCCATTTATCCTCCTATCCATTTGAATATATTTTGCAGCACGCTTTTTTGGGGATATATTGTGGTCAATCCTTTGTTGAATAATGTCGTAGTGCCTTGAATCGTTTTTTAAAGATATAATTAATTCCATTAGATTTGGCTTCGACTTCCCAATATGCCTGTTTAGACGACTATGCCAAGATTCGCATACATTCGTCGTTCTATGACGTTCTTCATAGCATATCCACATGTCTTGCACTATAGAATTTTCTAACCATTGTGTCACAAAATAATCATTAAAGTCCATTATTTCTCTAAAATTGGGGGAGCTTTCCATTATATACAGCCAGCCATCGTCAATATATTGGGAAGGTAAATGAGCTAATGCAGCTGTAAGCTTTATATGCTTCCTGATGTCTTTGTCTTCCCTGTATCTTTTAGCCAATCCCAATTCTTGCACTTTTCGCCATATGCTTTGGTTAAAGTGAAAATTGCAACCTTTGAGTTTGCAATCAGGGAACATTTCTCTGCACGCTAATATTGTTGACGTTTCAAAATCTATCTTCATGCTCCTTGGGTTGAAATTTGGAATATGTTCTTTCATTAACGTGAACAACTTTATGTAGGTGTCTTTTTTTCTGTTAGGTAGTAACGCGTACAACGCTGGTCGTACACTAGTCGTTTCTTCGGTACTTTTTAAATCCACGTGGAATGTATATAGTTGATCAAATAATGAGTTGCAACATTTAAATGTACCATCCCCAAAAATTGTATTTTTTGACGATAATCCCTGTATGCCCAGCTTACTTCCAAAGCCGATAATTCGATCTGTCGTACCTTGATCAAAAATTTTGAAATTCTCTCCATCTTCAGTTTTATTTATATAATCGGGAACTATAAATTCTGCTCTAGTTTTTGGTAACGCAGGTACCCCTAGAGCTTTATTTCTGTGTCGGTACAAGGATGATTTTACAGACTCATATGCTGGCATTTTTGTAACAAATTCCAATCCACTATCTTTAATTTGATGAAATTCTTCTTCATACACTTTTGGTATGCATGTCATTTCCTGTCTGGCACGTTTTCTACAAATTGATTTGCACTTCTCAACATCGGTATATGCAACGTTAGGTATTACTAAACAATTGTGTTGACTGGTGCGGATAACCTTATTTTCATTGTTCGTTGTAATTCTGCCGCTGCATTCTAACTTTGAATTGCTATTTACACATCTCCAGTTTTTGGTAAAATTTTTGTAAGTCCTCTTCAAACAATATTTAAATCCTTGATAGAGAACTTGCGGATTTCCCCTTGCACTCTCAATAATTTCAACACAATCCATTGCAACTTTAATTTTCACACTGTGTTAACCGTATTGAAGTTCACTACGTACTAATAATTATACTAATAACTACTTAACCATGACAACTTACAAAATACACCTATTGGTCGGAATGTCGTCATTTTGTAATTATTAAGTACAGGTAATAGATATGACTAATGACCTATTTCTGAGAAATATAAATATATTCCGATTATCTAATTCCAGATTTTGCATTTTGTAATCGCAAATACATCAATACACACAAATGGATAAGGCATTAGGATTAGGATTATAGGATAATAGGTTATTAAGAGTTTCTGGATGTTACGCACATTAAAATATTGTTGAATGTGAAAGTAACTTGATTATCTAGGGTTTTTCCTATTCCGCATATTGTTAAATCTATGGGAATTAATGAATCATCGCGGCGGCCTGTAATGAGACTCGGTTTTTGGTCAAAAAGGGATGCGGCCTGTATTGGCACTGTTTCAGGTAGTTTTCAAACGCGGCCCGTAATGGGACGGCCTGTATTGAGACTACACGATTCTTCGTCTGGAGCAGATGATAAGAATTCTGTAATATCTTGGAGTGTCAATGTTTTCGACATTTTGGGTCTGTAACCGTCTGATTTACGCTTCAGATACACAATTTGGTGTACTTGCTTATATCCACAATGTTCTTTAGATTAATTGATATACGCAGCATTGAATAAAGCAAAGAGGAAGGTTTCATCTTTTTAGAGAGATTTTGGAAATAAGCAACTAACACATTTTCAGATAATGAATTTGTTTGGCTTTCTTGGCGCCAATCTTGGGAAAATTTATATGCACGTTCGTACTGACTTATTGATTTTTTCGCCAGAAAATTAGCAGTAGTCGATGCCGCTGCTTGAGTAATTTCGAGTGGAGTACCAATAAAAACATCTTCTTCACTTCCATTTCCGTTTAAGTTCATATTTCCTACAAAGAACAAAATTCCTTGTCTCTTGTCACGCCACGTCGAGTTATTTTGACAGGTTAATGACAAGGGACACGGCTAACTAATTTAATATTTTGGAATTAAAAAATCAAAAACTAACTTCAGTGCATAACTAATGCGCCCGTTGCTACGTTCACCCCGCGCCTAAAACGCACGAAGCCACGGCTTGTTGCTGTGTATTTAAAAGATCACTTAACGTCACGGAAACACATACGATAAATAGTATTTTAAAAATGGGAGTGGAATAGTTATTTATGTAACAAGTACAAAATGTAGGACTTTACTGACGAGCCGAGTTAGCTTGACGAGCGAGGTTAATAAAAAAGGATAGTCAATAAAGTCCATTATGTACGAGTTGCTTATATAGTTTTATATTTGACTGATTTGAATGCGTAAAAGTAAGTAATTATTTTTTGAAAATTCCACTGTCGGTTAATGATTTTTGCTGTTGCCAATAGTTACCAGATTAATGTCAAGCTTAATAATTTTGACATTTGGTAAAAGTAAATTTAAAATAAAGGAGTTTGAAGAAATAATTTCTTCCGATATAAATGAAATAGCGTTGAATGCTAAACAATTACTTTTGCCAAACAAGTCAAACACTTATACTATGAGACATATAGTATATAACGCAAATGGTGTTCAACAAACAAACTTTTATTTTGACAATGACAGTAGAGTATTTTTTGCATTATATTACTTTACTAGTACAAAAAAGTAGGGCTTTACAGCAGTAAAATAGTATATTGTTCAATGAGCGTCTAAAGATGGACGTCACGAGAATGACGTTTAAGACAAGAACGGACAGGCGAGTGCCTTAAGTTGTCCGAGTGACTAATGTCCATTTAGACGAGAGTAGAATACTATACTTTTTCAACTTTTATATATGAAATGAGTGTTCTAATTAATTTTCAAATAAAGTTACATATATCTACAAAAATTAATTATAGAAATTTATTTTGACATTAAAATTTTTAAATTCCATAGATGGTGTTGAATTATTATAAGATTATTTTCATTTGAGTTTATATTAACATTTATATTGTCGTTGACATCGGAGTGGAGATTGCAACGATCCTCGTTCAGAAATTATGAATTTAATTGTGATTTTATTCGTCCGTAAATTAAAAACATTTAAACGAAATAAAATTTTCATTATTTTTGGACAGATGTGTATATTTGTATATATTTAGGTTGAGGAATGTATTATGATGCAAGTTTTGTTAGTATATAAACTTGCCGTGTATGTCGCTGTGATGCGCGAATGTCTCCCACTATTTGCGTCGTCGCAGAGAAAATTTGCCCGATTCTTCTAATATTTACCCCCGCTCGAATATTTATTTCTTGCTGCCGAAATTTTATATAAAAGGCACAACTTTTGCTATTCAAAAAAAAAACATCATTCTCACTGCGTCCTCTGTTCGAGCAGTATTCCAGTTGAGAGAACTTACGACGAAATATCGTCAAGCGAAGCCGGAAGCAATGGCCGGGCGAATTGTTACACTAGCAAAATTAATTCTGAATCCCAACACCACTACCAACTGGTCACAAGAATTAATAGAAGACACACGCGAAGTAATTGACCGAACATTCAACGAAAGAAATATACAACAAATTCTTCGGACATCGCCGAACATATTTATGGTAGATCAAAATCAACCAAAAATACAAGTCAGGATACCAGACAACAATACCGAACCGCCTAATGAAGAAAAAAAACACAACCGAACACAGAACAAGAAATAACAAGAAAACAAAACTGATGACTTTATATACCCGAAATTTACAAGGAAGCCAAAAACAGACGAAACAACTACACCGATAGAAACAAAAAATTCATACGACGCCCTCGATTCCAAAACCGAGGAAAAAATGGAAGAAGAAACAACCGAATTCACTCCACAGCCTTCAACATCAGATAGCACACCCAGGGTAAGTGACAAAACAAACACTACACACAACACAAAAACTGAAACACGAAAACCACACAAAATCGCACCAATAATTATAACCGAAAAAGACAAATGGGCACATATACGACACATACTTAAAACACACAGCATCAATACAGTACAAAACAAACTTGTGAAACCAGGCATACACATCGAACCGACAACTGACGAAGACTACCGAAAACTTAAACACATACTCGACAAAGAACAAATTCGATTTTACACTTTTCAATTGAGGAGCGAAAAGACACTAAAGGTAGTTATGAGTGGAAATGGAGGCAACTTCGACTACGAAACAAAATTCAAAAACTCATGAACCATTTAAAGAGGACCTCAGCTGTCGTTGTCGCGATGATAGCCAAGGGTTAATCAACGATCGTTTAACTACAATTATAGATTGAGACTAGCTCTACTATGTGGACCTCAACTATCGTTCTAGGGATGATAGCTAAGGGTTGATCAATCATGGTTTAAGTACAGTCATTGATCGAGGTCTGCTCTACTACGAAAATCCCGTCTAACGTTCTAGGGATGATAGCAAAGGATTAAGAGGTCAATTAACCTACCCGTATCTGCTCAGTTTGCTTAAGTGTATTCTAGAGCTCACCGAAATTAATTAATTATTATTTTTATCCCCGTTCACCGTAGTACTGTAGATTAGTGATTTTTTCTAACACCGTCTGGTTCCATCTGTGTAGAAGAGACAATTTAAAGTTAATAAATTCACAAATTCTGCTGTTGCAGTCCGAAACCGTCTTTAAGAAATCCCTATAGAAGTTACACGCAGACAGCCGTAAACCGTCATCTAAAAAGTCCGAGAAAGGGTAAATGCAAGATTGCGAAAAGTATGAAAACCGCTATATTATATATCATATGTTCCGACCGATCCGTAATAGTTTCTTTATCGTATCATATAATAAAAATTCTGACTCAAATTATATTGTTTTCTTTTCATTATATAAAAAAAAACTAATTAAAATCATATTATATGTCCCGACCAAGTTTCAATAATTCTTCCAAAGAAGTATCGGAAATAAAAATTGTTTTTTCTATTTTGCGTTCGAAATGAACTCATTATGAAACCAAAAACAGTATCGAAATGAGCTCCATTTCGATACGCTTTTTTTCATTTTTCAATGTTGGCGTTATTCGAATACATAAATAAATAGCATTGCTGTCATATAATTTTAAGAATTTATATACATTTGACAGATATGATATATGATCGTATTTTACACAAACAACGTATGTTGTATACAATTGACAACAACATATATATGTTTCTATGTCACTCATGTTTATATTTTTAAATGAAATATCAAGTAATGTTAACGAAAATTAATAAATAATATGTAATATATTATACTTCGCGGATAGCAAGATTTAAATTTGAAAATGTCAAGTATCAATGTGACCAACTGCATGATATAAAAATTAAACTCTGAACTTTCAAATTAAATAATTCCAATTTAAGCAATTTATTAATGTAAAAAACGCAAAATAGAAAAAAATAGTATAAAAAACTCGTTTCATAAGGCCTTTTGCCGCACTCGCTCTTTAGAAAACTCACCGCAAGCGGCTCGTTTTCTAAACTGATCTCGTGCGGCAAAATGGTGCCTTATGAAACTCGTTTTTTAATATACTATTCTATTGAAAGCTTTTTTATTATACTCGAAAAAGTATTATTAATTTATTTATTAAAACTGTTTTTTTTTTATAAATTACGCAGGTACCGATGTCGAGTTAAATTTCGGAAGCGTTTGAAATTAAAAAAAAATTATTTGTTTGCGGTTTTTGACAATACGATACAATATAGATTATAACTACATTACACTTGAGAATTAATAGCGATGTGTTTCGCGTACAGTTACACTAATAACTCTGCTCTACTAATGCATTGCCCATCTTTATATATTAAATATTATCTTATCTTACTGCACCTGTATCCGACTAAATAAATGAAACTGCAGAGTCAACGTCTGGTAATACTGAATGGATAGTATTGTGTCAGCACATATAACTCTCGTTTTATTCCGTAGTAAATATAATTTTGGTTTGTACAATTTCCGTGTTATTTTTTTCTTTTATAGGGATTTAAAATAAATATAACTGAATTGCCGAAATTTAATTATCTTTGTATACTGCATTTATATTATTGATAATTCAGAACAAACAAATTGTAACTGTTTCCCATGAATTTTTCATTTAGTTTTATTTGTACTAAAACTATGACTAAATGTAATATTCAAGTTATTTTGTAATTTAATAAAAATAAACCTGCGTTTAAAGGAAAAAAGTTTACATTATTCACGCCGACAAAAAGCCGTTATGATAATACAAATTTGTTTAATTTTTCAACGTATGTTTCAAATTTACTGTGTTAAATTTCCCGACCAAAATCTATTTCTGATTTAGTGAGTAAATAAATGTACCTGTTTTAAAAGTAACCGCCTGTCTAGAGTTTTTTTTTTGTCGCACTCGTAGCATTTTTCATTTTATTTTAAGGTCACTAAGCAAACCAACTTTATCACAAAACAAAAACTTCTTTGATCATAAGACTACTGAAGCAATAATTATAAGTTTGTGTGCAAACTGCGGTGGTCCTCACCTATCCACATTCATAAACTGTCCTAACAACCAAAACAACCCTGCAAACAAAACCACACCCAAACTTAAATACATACCAGTACCACCCCCAACAACTAATCCCTGGACTCAAAAACAAAAAAACACTACACTTAACACAGTTGACGAATTAGCACTTGCCTTAGGCAATATGCTAATAACACTACACTCGACAAACGCCACAAAAGAACAGATACAATACTTCGTAACGCAAACACAGACAATAATAACACTCTACAACAGTAAACATTAAATACACACATAACATAAAACGCAAAAAAAAAAATGCGATGATGGCCAGTAAACGAACACATATGACTTAAACGCAAAAAAACGACTAACACACAAACTGCACACACAACACAGGACCGCACAAAAAAACACAATAACACACGATTAATTATTAATCAGACTCAAACACATCACAACCCTGGGAGAGACGAAACAACGGAGTGGAAATGGAGGCAACTTCGACTACGAAACAAAATTCAAAAACTCATGAACCATTTAAAGAGGACCTCAGCTGTCGTTGTCGCGATGATAGCCAAGGGTTAATCAACGATCGTTTAACTACAATTATAGATTGAGACTAGCTCTACTATGTGGACCTCAACTATCGTTCTAGGGATGATAGCTAAGGGTTGATCAATCATGGTTTAAGTACAGTCATTGATCGAGGTCTGCTCTACTACGAAAATCCCGTCTAACGTTCTAGGGATGATAGCAAAGGATTAAGAGGTCAATTAACCTACCCGTATCTGCTCAGTTTGCTTAAGTGTATTCTAGAGCTCACCGAAATTAATTAATTATTATTTTTATCCCCGTTCACCGTAGTACTGTAGATTAGTGATTTTTTCTAACACCGTCTGGTTCCATCTGTGTAGAAGAGACAATTTAAAGTTAATAAATTCACAAATTCTGCTGTTGCAGTCCGAAACCGTCTTTAAGAAATCCCTATAGAAGTTACACGCAGACAGCCGTAAACCGTCATCTAAAAAGTCCGAGAAAGGGTAAATGCAAGATTGCGAAAAGTATGAAAACCGCTATATTATATATCATATGTTCCGACCGATCCGTAATAGTTTCTTTATCGTATCATATAATAAAAATTCTGACTCAAATTATATTGTTTTCTTTTCATTATATAAAAAAAAACTAATTAAAATCATATTATATGTCCCGACCAAGTTTCAATAATTCTTCCAAAGAAGTATCGGAAATAAAAATTGTTTTTTCTATTTTGCGTTCGAAATGAACTCATTATGAAACCAAAAACAGTATCGAAATGAGCTCCATTTCGATACGCTTTTTTTCATTTTTCAATGTTGGCGTTATTCGAATACATAAATAAATAGCATTGCTGTCATATAATTTTAAGAATTTATATACATTTGACAGATATGATATATGATCGTATTTTACACAAACAACGTATGTTGTATACAATTGACAACAACATATATATATGTTTCTATGTCACTCATGTTTATATTTTTAAATGAAATATCAAGTAATGTTAACGAAAATTAATAAATAATATGTAATATATTATACTTCGCGGATAGCAAGATTTAAATTTGAAAATGTCAAGTATCAATGTGACCAACTGCATGATATAAAAATTAAACTCTGAACTTTCAAATTAAATAATTCCAATTTAAGCAATTTATTAATGTAAAAAACGCAAAATAGAAAAAAATAGTATAAAAAACTCGTTTCATAAGGCCTTTTGCCGCACTCGCTCTTTAGAAAACTCACCGCAAGCGGCTCGTTTTCTAAACTGATCTCGTGCGGCAAAATGGTGCCTTATGAAACTCGTTTTTTAATATACTATTCTATTGAAAGCTTTTTTATTATACCCGAAAAAGTATTATTAATTTATTTATTAAAACTGTTTTTTTTTTTATAAATTACGCAGGTACCGATGTCGAGTTAAATTTCGGAAGCGTTTGAAATTAAAAAAAAATTATTTGTTTGCGGTTTTTGACAATACGATACAATATAGATTATAACTACATTACACTTGAGAATTAATAGCGATGTGTTTCGCGTACAGTTACACTAATAACTCTGCTCTACTAATGCATTGCCCATCTTTATATATTAAATATTATCTTATCTTACTGCACCTGTATCCGACTAAATAAATGAAACTGCAGAGTCAACGTCTGGTAATACTGAATGGATAGTATTGTGTCAGCACATATAACTCTCGTTTTATTCCGTAGTAAATATAATTTTGGTTTGTACAATTTCCGTGTTATTTTTTTCTTTTATAGGGATTTAAAATAAATATAACTGAATTGCCGAAATTTAATTATCTTTGTATACTGCATTTATATTATTGATAATTCAGAACAAACAAATTGTAACTGTTTCCCATGAATTTTTCATTTAGTTTTATTTGTACTAAAACTATGACTAAATGTAATATTCAAGTTATTTTGTAATTTAATAAAAATAAACCTGCGTTTAAAGGAAAAAAGTTTACATTATTCACGCCGACAAAAAGCCGTTATGATAATACAAATTTGTTTAATTTTTCAACGTATGTTTCAAATTTACTGTGTTAAATTTCCCGACCAAAATCTATTTCTGATTTAGTGAGTAAATAAATGTACCTGTTTTAAAAGTAACCGCCTGTCTAGAGTTTTTTTTTTGTCGCACTCGTAGCATTTTTCATTTTATTTTAAGGTCACTAAGCAAACCAACTTTATCACAAAACAAAAACTTCTTTGATCATAAGACTACTGAAGCAATAATTATAAGTTTGAATTCATTCCCCGTACTGAGAAACCCGAAAATATAGAGTATTGAAACAATTGACATCTGTGCATGTTATTTTGTTTTATATTTTATAAGTATAATGATGTTTGTACACCTGGTGATAACCTAAGCAATAAAAAAGTCACTAGATCTATGCCCCGAAAATACCGACTTATTTTAGCACAGTCATAGACGAAGTTGATATCTTTCATAATTTCAAATTTTTAAACTGCGAATTGGAGTTATTCTAAGTTTTAATAGTTTATGTTAAGAATTAATAGTAAATTAATTGTTCCGATCATCATAATCAAAGTCTGATTATTTTGTTTAATTCTTTGGACGATTCCAAATTGGAATTCGTTCAACCGAACAGAGAGCTGTATTGTAATAAAATAAACTGTTAATTTTAATTTTCCGTGACCGTATGTTTATTAAACATAATAAGCAGACACCGTTATAATTTTGGTGTTGGAAGTTTAACTGAAATTTCCGTCTCAGATATTATAAATGTTAAATATATAAATCATAATAAATTTATCTGGAATTTAATCAGATAGAAATCAGACTAAGATACATTAAAGAAACCCCGTTATAAATTTGGCGTGTCCGAACTGGAACGTTTAATCTTTCTTTTCAAACCAAACAAACACGTTATAAGATGCGTACTGGATTTGTTTAGTAAATTTATAATTTTGTGATATAGTTTACAAATTTCATAGAAATGACCTGAAGGTAAATTTACGACGAATTTTTGTTTTTATTAGGGAGACCCACAACGATAATTGATCCATGGCCTTGAAAGTCTTATATATCCAAAGAATATAACTCAATTGAATGACAAGTTCCCATTACTCCCATGATCAAAGCGATCTAAAGGTATTAATTATTACATATATAAAATACTAATATGTGTACAGAAAACTCGTTACCTTTATTACAAGATATTTATCATCAGGTGCTTTGTTAATAAATTCATTAATTTGCTGTGGTGTAAAAGTATTGGCTTTTCTTGACTGATGACCTTGAGATTTTCTTTTAATAAACGCCCGTAGCTTCGAATAATATTCAATCTTAATGTTATGAATGTTATGATATGTACTTAATGTACCTCTTAACATAGAGTATGTTGTCCATAAACTTGATGACATATTTTTGAGATAATTTATCTAAATATACAAGTAGAACATCTTCAGAAAAGGTATTCACGTTTTTACTTTTTCTCCAGTCCATAAAAGATTTGTATAATAATTCGTACCGTCTCCTTGATTTTTCTGACAGTAGATTTAAAGTGACTGCTTTTGCCTTTTCTAGTGTTTCCGGTGGCGTACGATTTTCAATATCTAAATTAATATTCCTTACTTGCTTACTGCTCTCAATAAATGAAATGAACTGTGTTGTTTTTTTTCTATTTTGCATTTTGTTAGCCTTACTTTGTTTCGGTTTACTGCTATAACAACGTTATTAGAATATATAAAACGATGCCTTTATAATTTATAAACGCACTTTAGTATAGTGCAATTTTAGTCTCAAACACGATCAATTCAATTTCAAAAAGTGTTAAATTGTCAAAATATCAAATAATCACAAATAATTTGTTCATAAGGTAGATGGTTTAACTTTAAAATGTCGTAAATTAAAATATTTTCTGATTCAACCTTAAATTAATTTTCTTTGCATTATTTTTCAAATTTCATAAACTACTTTTCAAAACAAATACGAGATTAAATGTGAAGTAAAATACTTAGTATTTCAACAATTTCTCTAATTTCAGATGGAGTACATAAAGAATTCACATTACTTTTTTTTTAATGTATAGTGACTGATATAGAAACAAGCATATTTTGCGCTCTCCGTAACATAACATCGCAGAGAATATTATAAAGACAAATTAAAATTGTTAACATAAATACATTGCTTTTGTATTGTTAAGATATATACTTTTATGTTCGACGATGCCATCTTGGAGAAATAAAAAAAGCATGTCGAAATGAAGCCAATTAGGTTCTCGTTAATATGAATAAGTAAATTTGAACACACTCTGTTTCATTTTGATCAGAGTTTCGAGCTTCTAATGCACGAAGGTGAGTTGACGGGAAAGTGATTTTCCAAAAGTTGGCAATACTTTCGCCACGATAAGTATATTCGTAACTTCTACCATGTTTTAGAAGCCTGGTGTGATAATTTCGCTCAAATCCGTCACATAGATAAACTTTTACAATCGTTTAAATTAAACTTGTTTAATGTTAAATTTGTTTTTGTATGTTAATATGGGGAAAAATACTTTCCTGTGTTAATTAAATATATTCTTTACGCAGAAAAACAAGTAAAGAAACTCATAAATTTTAAGATGAATCCCATGGAATGATTTGTGAAAGATTCGTTGTTTTTTGAAGTAATCATGTAAGTACAGGCATATAAAACCGATGTGATCTCAGATCTTGAGGCTCTTGCACAAAGCTCGCTCTGTTCAGAAAAGTTACCTCCTATTTGGGGCCTCATATACTCCAGCAGTTAAATTGAAACCATGAAACCAAAGCCACTACGAGTTCAAGATACACCTAGACGTGGTGGATTGGCAAGCCGGTAGGCTCCATCACACGTAATCTCCATGTTAAACGGATTCTCCGTCAATTGGATTCGTAACGGTCGTACTTGGTCTCCCTACCCCCTCATAATAGGGTAGGATAGAACAGGGAGTGGTGGCAAATAACCGTACTCTGATGTCTGTTCAGCTATGAGCTCAGAAGGTGTTGAGCATCTGAGGTCTACATTTCCAGTAATTTCTCCAGAAATGATTAACTAATAAAATCTATACCGTTGAAAAGAGCAATATCGAATAAAAGCGTGTGAGATAGGTAATAAACATCTCAATCGAATGGGTATACAATATTTGCGCCAATATTAAATTACGAAGAAGATAACCGCAAGGTATGTGCTGCGTTTGCTAACTGAGGAGCAAATGCAATTGCGTGTTACAATTTCCAATGACTGTATGGCTAAGTTCAAACGAAATCCAAGAGAATACTTTTATTGATGTCTGTGTCACCATAGATAAATCTTTATCTTCCAGAGGCAAACTCAGTCAAAAAAATGTATTTCTTCTCTCGGAAGAAGGTAAAAACTGCTTTTCGGTCAATAGGATTATGGCCACGATTTCTTTTGATTTCAGTGGCGTAATTTTTATTGGTTAACTGCCATTGACAGATATAAAATTTTACAATTAATCTATCATTCCAATGCCTTTGGATACACAATATTCTTCGTTATTTCATCTGGCGCATAAACAAACAGAGCAGATGGTTTTCCAATATGCTACATTCTATATATTGTTGAGTTTTAGCTCGATATGATTTAATATAAAATAACTGGATGTGTGCTCGTGCGTATATTTATTTGGACTCTATATAACATCTAGGTATCTCAGAGCGATCTTTTTGGTTCTACGTAACTAGGCCCAGCGTCCAAAATAAACGTAAAGAAATAATACAACAAGAGATAAATTGTCAAAAATTTTTTATATGTTCACAACTCATTTTTTATTTAACTTAAAATATCTCATTTTTAATTTAAGACATAAATTATCAATAAAAAGTTTTGTACAAATTTATTTATGAAGAATACAAGTATAGTTTTGGAATCTTTGGTTTTGGATTCCATTGAATCTCTTAAACTATCACGTTTGGGGGTATTTGCCCTTCTAATGTTAAGCGTAGTACTTAAAGTGAACCTCTATTTTGAAATATGGATTTCTGGCTTCTACTAATATTAGTTTCAAAATTGAGAGTGCTATTCAGCGTCTATTTAAGTGGAAGTCCAGTTCCTACAGAATAGTATGTATATAATAGTAATACTGCACACTATATATACAAGCTGTCCCGTATCATTATGTTCAAATTTTAGGAGTGTAAAGTAGACTTCATTTCAAGTAACAAAAACGCAAAACTTGTATATCCATTTTTATTTGTTTCAAAGTTACAGATCTATGAATGTGATTGTCAGATCATGAAAAAAAATGTAATCCTAAAGTCAATAAAAATTGATTTTATTTAAAAAGTTCAATTCATAATATTTTCGAAATGTCCATCTCCTTGTTGAATGCAGGCTTGTGCCCGTAAGCCAACAGAAGAAGTACTTATCCGAATTTCATACTTGTTTTGTCGGATTTGCTCGGCAGCCAGGTGAAGACGATCAAACAACTCTTCTCTTGTGTTCGAAACTTGCGCATGTACCCCCATAAATAAAAGTCAATGGGATTAAGATCGGGTGATCTGGGTGGCGACCAATCCATCTTGGATAATTGACGTTAGCCCAATTTCGGACAGCAATTCCGAAATGTGGTGGTGCCCCATTCATGTTAAACCACATGTCGCGTCGAACATTCAGTGGGACATCCTCTAAAAGACCTGGCAGTTCGTCAATAAGAAATTGAAGATAATTGTCCGCATTTACCTCCCAGGAAGAACAACAGGGCCAATCAACAAGTCATCGATTAGGGCCGCCCAAACGTTAATAGAAAATTCAAGTTGAAATTTAGATTGGCGTATAGCTTTGGGATTTTCTGATGACCACCTGTGCAGGTTTCTCAGATTTGTAACACCACTTCTCGTGAACGTAAATTCATCTGTCCAGGGGACTGTTCTGCAGAAATTAAAATGGAGCAGTGACTGTCTTAATATCCAACCAGAATAAACTAGACGAGCATAGTGGTCTGCCTTAAGCAAACTGTGTCCCCTGCGATAGTGATATGGATATAAGCTCTCATGTTTTAAAATTCCCCAAACTGTCATTCGTGGCACTCCTAGTTGTTTAGCGATTCGACGTACACTGAAAGTTGTATCCCTTGTAACAATAGCTACTGCATCTTCTTCTAAGTCTACTGGCAAATTTACCCCTCGGTCGAAAAGATAATCACGCAGTTCGCCTTCCCGAAATTGTCTGTGTACTTCTAGAAACATTCTGTAATGAGGAATGCGCCTGTCGGGAAACCGATGTCGTTATTCAATAACTGCTTCACGTGCACTGCCGTTTCAGTAGCCATATACAAAATGAATGTCCGCAAACTCTTGAGAAGAAAATCGGTAAGGCATTTTGAATAAAGAAAACGTGTCCACTCACTAATAAGCTGTTGTATGAACTGAATCGTAACGTAATCCTTTATTAAAAAATGCAAAGTTGACAGCCATCTGAACATTTGTTTATTATATGATATTCATGGTTCAGCACTTACGAAATAAGTAAGAACCTTCTTTATCATAAATTAATTGCCAGTACTCTTTTTTGTAGATCTCCAAGAAATTACTGTATGCACTGCGACACATGTTTATTTATTTTAGGATAACATTTTATTATGCGACGTTAACAATCACAGGCCTGTTATTGAATCGTATAAATTTTTTTAAATAAAATCAGTTTGTATTGACTTTAGGATTACATTTTTTTCCTTGATCTGACAATCACATTCATAGATCTGTCACTTTGAAACACGTAAAAATGGATAT
Organism: Melolontha melolontha; assembly: GCA_935421215.2. Classification (NCBI taxonomy): domain Eukaryota; kingdom Metazoa; phylum Arthropoda; class Insecta; order Coleoptera; family Scarabaeidae; genus Melolontha; species Melolontha melolontha. The sequence continues at coordinate 53,755,698 of OW285242.1, forward strand.
ACAAGTTTTGCGTTTTTTTTTACATGAAATGAAGTCTACTTTACATTCCTAAAATTTGAACATAACGACGGGACACTGCCTCGTTGGGGCGGGGATCGGGCCGTCGAAGTACTGCACGGAAAAGTAAAGAAGTTGTCGGGAAAGGGTTGGCGGCCCTACGCACCGGCTGGTTATCCGATCTCTCTAATTTACGTGACCGGTCACTTAACACACGCACGAGCGCACCATCATACAAAACCCTATACTTACGCTCTTACACAAACACAAAATCACACACCCAAAGACACGCAAGCTGCCAGCAGCAACCAACACACAAATTCTTACCCAGAAAAAGACACAAGCTGCTAGCAGCGAACAACACATCTGTTCTCACCTTGCTATCTATTTTTTGGAATACTAAGGCATGATTTATTATTACTATTTGAATGTATCTTTGAATAATTTAAACCATAGCAACTCAATTACTTGACATTTATATTCTGTCATTTATATTTTTTATATCGTTGACAAAGGCATCATTACCGAAACATGTAGGATTATTTTAAATATATACACTTTGAAGTAATAACCAGACCTTTAATCGCCGACTAATTAAGTTTACCTTATCATACCAAGGTCACGAAAATACTATATATATATATATATTTGTATTTCACGTCTATTAATGAATGTTTAATTAAAAATCTCAATAGGACAGATATTTTGAGATTACTCTTGAAAACTTGCTTCCGCCTCATTTATGCAAATACCTGGCGCAAGTTACACTTCAGTGTATATTTATAATTATTTATTCAACTTAATATTCCATAAGCGTTTTAAAATGATTTGTTTAAGATTTTGAGACTCTAATTCTATCGTGTGTAAAGCCTTACTTACTCTACACTAAGTTTGTTATACGACGATTTCAACCCTTGTATATTTTTGGTATGTTCAATAATTATTACTAATCAATCGTACTACTTAAATTCTTCAACTTAAATTACCTTACTTTACATTTTAGATTGTGGGTTATTTTTTAACCACGGGATATATATCATAGGTTCACTACTTTTGTTCGTATGACTAGTTTACACATTTATTATATCTTTCAATAAAGGCATGGTTTAGTTACTGGTTAATTTACTTCCATCGATCTAACGTTGGTTATCTGTAAAGGTTAATTAGAACAGAGGCAGATTAGTGTCTTCTAATTTTACCAGAGCTTAAATTCGTAATTTTGTACGGGTTTCCTAGTTAATTAAATATTTTCCCTCAACTGTGTGTTGGTTTACACATTTAAATAATACTCCTTAGAAATGCGTCGGACATGCGCTATAGATTTACAAGTGAGCGAAATTCATATGTGTGCGTTTAAATATAGAATTTATGCATGTCATCGAAGTAGTATTTTTAAATTGTAATTAAACAATGCCGTTTAATGTAAAAATATATTGAGAATAAGAACTTTTTTATATAGGGTTTTTATCGAAATTTTGGAAGATATAATTTAATTATATTTGGTTAGAGAAACTTATTTTGGTATTTCGATTTGGAAGCTAATTAAAGTAGGTATACCGTGACATCTATGATGTTTTATTTGAGTTATAGTATGTTTGATTAATAATCGATTTTGCGTTCGTTAGCAAAATATTAATTGCAATTTTTTCTTAAATTAAGATTGTGGGTATATTCACTGTCGATTTCCTCTTTGAAAATAATTAAGTGTAGGGTAATTAGAATATTTTTTTCTCGTATGACGTACAAACGGGCTGTAATAAAAATGCGGATCGACATTCTCCCTCATTTTTGCTCTCGTTACAGTCAAGTGGATAAGCTTCTTTACTCTGGTGATAAAATTGTCCAGCTAAGTAAAATTTAATTAAAACATTGGTCAAATGGTCGCTGGTAGCGATTTTTAATTTTACTTGGCATTGAAAATCAACGAGGAAGTGTTCCTATAGGTTGGTTTCGTGCATTGATCACGGATTGGAAAGATAGTTTTTTCCCGACCACGTGGATAAAAGTTTCCATTTTTTAAGACTGCAAACTAATATACGAGTTGAGTGATTATCTAGAATATTTTGTAGAAGCCATCGTTAACCTAATGAGGCATTTTTTTTCTTAATTTAGAATATTTCCTTTTCTTATATTTTTTACTCTCCTTCTTATCCAACAGAGAAGTTGGTAAGGGCGCTCGCTAACATCTCCAAAAATTGAGTAAAACAGACGTAATCAGTTTTCGCCGATTCTAAAATGATCGATACGCTGGGAATTTCCAGTCATTTGATTTCGACCACGAGAAAGTAGTTTTCCTTCTCTTGTAAGCGACATGTGAAAAGGTAGTAATTATCTTAAGTATATTTTTGAAGACTACGATATAATTAGTCATCATCGTCATCCGAAGAAATTTGTATAAATTTGTATATATAAGTATATAAATTGATTAATTAATTTTTTCCCTGTATTGAAATTCTGGTATCATTCAATTTAGTATAAATTTGTCTTTTGCTTTCTCTTAGTGGAAAACTGATTAAATTATTCAATTATTTGTTTTATTAAGAATAATTTCTACATGTACTGTGTGGAAACATTTACTAACATAAGGTTCTTACCTAATTTTATTGCTTTTCCATATTTGGTCAAATCATTTCAGACGTTGATCTTAATTTTTTTATTAAATCTTATGATCTAATGTTAGAATTTATCTAAAACACCTGGTTTTACGTGCACATATTTTAACTTCACATATTAGTCAGTTTATTGTCTGAAATTTAAATTATTTCATTCACTTAATATACTGGGTGAGTCTTTTACTCATGACCAGACATTACTTTGTTTATTGCGAAATCATATCGTCATTTGTAGCGTAATTATTGCTTTGGTTAAATTAATATTTATAGTTTTTTTTATTCATTAAAATCTAATCTTTTCTGAATCATTTTTAATATTTTATTGTAACGTGGTTAGCCAAGTTGGCATAACCTTTGTTTTTGACATTCTGTGATACCAGATCTATTTGTTTGGTGTGTTTATTTTGGATTACAATAAATCCTCCAATGTTATTGTTTTACATTGTTGTTTTATTGGTCTAAATATATGAAACACGTAGATACCATGGATTGATTCAATTTACCATCAGTAGTGTCTATGTTCACTGAAGGGCTAGAGAATATAAACATGGTGGCGCCCTCATATTAAATAAGGTCTCCCTACGCGCTCGCCTCTAGCTGAGTTGGTTTCTTTACCTTAAGATCTCCGGGGCAATCATATCATTGGGGTAAATTGATAGATAGGAACTAAGTATAAGTTAAGTCTATTGCTCGTAGGAGTAGATAGCAAGTCCTTTATCTGTTCTATCAAATTCTTCTTGTAAGTGAACACTAATAATTCTACAGTGGTAATTGATATAATAACAGTACTAATTGCGATAACTATCCGTTCACTCTTTTATTATTTCAATTTCAATAAATTGTAAAGTCTATTCTCAAAGACTGAACGTAGAAATATTTTAGTTTAGAATAATAACAATAACGCAAAACGCAAATGAATGTATTGAATGAATTCTCGAATCAATGATTAATAATAAATCAATGATGAATATATGATAAATCTCCTAATTCTGTAGCGTCCTGGCCTTTTATATGACGTGCCTTTGGTTATTGGAATATCCTTCCCAATCCTTGGGATTTATTTCTATTTTTGTCTAGTTTCAAGTTTATTTTACATTTTGACTACTGTATATTCCTATCTATCATAGATAGCTTTCTTTGTCTAAGTACTTTCTCCTTTGTCGTAATTTCTGTGTTTTGTACCTAAATTTCTTCCCGTTTCAATCCTAAGAACCTCTTTATTTCGTGTCTTATCTTAAACAACTTTCCAGGTAATTCTGCTTGCGTTCTAATTAAATCCTCTTAGTACTTCTCCTTCCTTTTCTTTCTCCTTAGTTCTCTCGTATTGATTCCTCTCGCACCTCTAATTTCAACTTGTACTTATTGCTAGATACATCGTTCATAATTGTTTATTATTGGGCATGCGCATTCTAATATGCTTTTAATTTTTGACACTTTGCCTTTGTTTATGTTTTAAACATTGCTGTTTCTAATTGTATAATTTTTATATTACAATGTTTTGTTTGCATTCGTTATTGATATTTTTATTTCTTTTAGATTGCATTGCTCCTGCTGTTGATGTTGAATGGCTTATTCGATTGATTTTATTATTTCTAAGTGCCTTTGATGCCTCATGTTTACATGTCCATTTGGAATGTTCTTTATAAAATACAATAAATTGAAGTTAAATATTATTACCAATATCACTAATACACAAACAAAATATTATTCTGTATCCTTTTTCTACATTTTCCGTACGTTCAGCATGTTTTCTTATTTAATCAGATGTTAAGTGTGCTTAATATTTAAGATAACCTTAAACTTATCTACACATTCGTTAAAATATTTACATATAATTTTTAATATAAAATTAGAATATTATATACGAGGTGCATTTTAAAGACACAAGCTCGGTTTGATTTTCTTTTGTTTTGGTTTTGGCTATTCCGGTTACGTTTGTTTAATTTATACTTCATTAAACTCTATTTATATTTTATACCCAAAGCCAATTTCACAGCAATATGAACATGAGGATAAGGAACACACACACACACACACACAAAATGTTATCAAAATCGTTAATATGGTTTAAATAACTAATTAAATATTTTTGATTTTGGTATGTATATAGATAGATTAATAATTAATAATATCTAACAATAAGTGTATCTATTTACTTACGACTTATGATCTATTCAATTAAGCACTATTAACAAAATTTAAAGATCGTTCAACATCGACGGAAGTAATTGGAGCATAATAGTGTAACTCTTACATGTTTCGGCACTTATGGCCTTTTTCAAAGAGTTTTTTTTTCAAACGTGATCATTCAATTACATACAATTCTAAAAACTGACAGTATATTTTGTACTGTCATATTTTATATATGTCACGTTCTCATGGTCCTTATATAATGATATATAATTTCATTACGATTTTTTCCCATAGAAATTCATGTAGTTTCACATATTGTTAATTCTTTAATATTTGTCCGATAAAATTTGGATGAAAAATATGAAAACAACCTTCCACGCGCCATAATAAATACACACAAAATTTTAGTAGTCTATAAACAACAAATAGAATGTTTTTGATTTTTATATACAGTGTGATTGTAAACATACGCCACAAATTTTACGGGCAGATTCCTGAAGTTATTGTGATCTTAAGCGTTCATATGAATATATGTCTCAAACGGCCTAGTTTTAAAGTTACGGGATGTTTATTAGTAAATTAAAAGTTCATAGAAAATTAACTTATACAAATTTTTGGAAATGATAGTCGTCAACTGCGATGTAAGCTTCTACCCCCGGTGCATTGTTAGGTGAGTGCATTCAAGAATACCGAGGGCGTTTCGAATTGTCGCGAATGCTGCAACAATACCATTCTCAGTTCATCATTTATACGACTCCCACTGAAAATGTTCAGTATCTATATCTAGATATACGAGCCCCGTCCCGTTTCAATTGGCACACCTACTAAAATTTTAAATTTTACTCAAAACATGTTTGAAAAGCGGTTTCTATCAATTTTTTTAACTGAAAAATAAAAGGATAACACTCTTAAACGTTGGACAATATATATTAAATATGTACTTCAAATAAAATATATTAGATAAAAACAAAATTCACCAGTTAACCATTTGTGTCTGATTTGTTCCAGTATTCTTAACACATAAAAATTGGTAAAAATCGAGGTTGCTATGAAAGATATGTCAAAACTTCCATTAATTCATCGTTAGGTTATATTGTGTGCAGTAAATATTATTATTATACGCTGTAGTTATTGTAATTAAATAAACAATGGCAAGAGGTAAAGCAATTGATGAAGAAATTAGGTCAATAATTGTAAAACTATCGAATGAAGGGAATTCATATTCTGAAATTGGAAAATTGTTGGATATATCAAGGTACAGTGTTAGAAACGTAATAAAATTTTACAAGAAAAACAGTTCAGTGACCCCAAAAGCCCGTATTACAAAGAAAAGCAAACTCACTGATAACGACAGAAGAGCTTTGAAACGAATAATAAAACAAAATAGGCGTGCTAATTATGGCCAGTTGAGTGTACTATGGAGTGATGCTGTAGGAAGACGTGTATCAAGATCCACATGTCACAGAGAAGCTAAGAAACTTGACTTTGGGTCGTACAAGGTGACACTTTTGAAATACTAATTTTGTTTTGTTAAATATCGTTTTCTCTAGGCCAAAGAAAAACCTTTATTGACCTCAACACAAAAGAAAAATAGATTGAAATGGGCCAGAGACCATAGTAATTTGGACTTGAAACAGTGGAACAAAATACATTGGAGTGATGAGTCTCGATTTGAAGTCTGTATAGGTGACAGTCGGAGTCGAGTCCTCCGTGAAAGACATGAGACATTTCATCCAGATTATCTGAAACGAAAAGTAAAATTTCCGGCATCCGTTATGGTGTGGGGGTCGATGTCGGCAAAAGGTGTCGGGCGGTTATATTTTATAGATGGTATTGTTAATACCGATAAATATTTAACCATTCTTAAGGAATGTTTGTTACCCACGATGGAAGAAACTTTGAATTCGGGGGATGATTTTATATTCCAGCAGGACGGGGCTGCGTGTCATACGTCAAAAACAGCATTAAAATGGTTTAAGGACAATAATATTCCATTGTTAAAATGGGTCTCAAGCAGCCCTGACCTATCGCCCATAGAGACTCTATGGCATCAAATGAAAAAGGCCTTGCGCGCAGCTCCTGCAAGATCAGTGGGAGAATTGAAAACCAGGCTTCGCGAAATATGGCATGGATTCACGGCACAAGATTGCCAAGAACTTGTAAATACAATGCCAGGAGAATCCATGCCGTTATCAAAGCTAAAGGCAATGTAACGCAATGGTAAAGTTTCGTTAATGTTTGTCAAAGGTTGTTCGTTTGAAGTTTATTTATATGTAATTATTATTATTATTGATTTTTTTTTTTCGAAATAAGTTGTAAACTAGTTTGTAATTGTTGGCAAAAAGGCTTGATGAAAAATAAAAAACTTTTAACATATTTATGAACAGGATTTCTTCTTCTAAAATGTTACTTACTAAAAATTTTAGAGGTGTGCCAATTGAAACGGGACGGGGCTCGTATATCTAGATATATATCTAATGATATTTGACACATGCGGTATATATAAATAACTGTATTCATTAAGCAAATTGGTCACTGATATTTGTTGAATTCGAATTCACTATTAATTGTGGCTTCTGGGCCTTATTAAGATCTTGCATTGTGTTGTTGAACATAAATGCTTGTTGATATCTTGTTGTCGTTAATAAATTACATCTTGTTATTTTTATAGTATTTGGTGTTTTATTGTTGTAGTAGAAATTATCCATATATTACCTGCGAATTATCTCACTTATTTTCAACGGCGTCTGTGTTCGCTGTACCGATTTGAGAGTATAAACACGGTGGCGACTATTATTAAAAAGAACCTCCCCTAGCTTACCTCCTAACTGAGTTAGCCTCTCAACCGAAGACCTCCAAGGCAATCGTGTTGTTGGGTAAGTGGGTAAGTTATTAGATAGTACGTTGTGTAGGAAGGTGCAGAACTAGTGCTTTGAGAAAGTACGTAGCACTTTCCTAGAAAGTTGTCAAAATTGATTGCGTTTCGCGTTTCAAGCATTTGTTAGTGAATCTCTCTAATATGAATTTCTATACGCGCGCAGATATGGTTAATGTGCATTTTATGTATGGACTTGTCAATAAGAATTTGTTAGAGGCTAGGCGATCGGACAGTGAACGATTTCCTAATCTTCATGTTCCTGACAGAAAAACTTTCCAAAATATTTATCAACATGTTTAGAAAACAACCACATTTACTCGCAATGGAGGACACCAGAAAGGCCAAGGACAGCAACAAGGGTAGAAGTGAAACAAAATATGCTGAATATGCTAGAAAAAATGTAGGTACTTCTATCAGGCACTTAGTCCTGCTGATTTTCCTCCGAATGTTGAATTTTGTCAATGGATTCTCAATAGATTGGTTTTAATTCATTAAATACTGGTTCTTATTCTTTTTACCGATGAAGCACATTTATCAAGAAATTCAATTAGGAACTTCTATAATAGCCAAATATGGGCTGTTTAAAACCTACGTGCGATACTTGAAGATCGCATTCAACATAAATTTTTAATACGGAATTATGGGCGACTAGCTAAACTTACTTGTGGTATTCTCGAATTTATAGTAAATTCGTTTCTTCATTACCTTAATTTAAGTATTATTAAAAGTGAGGATGTGGTAGGTATTTATTTAGTTTATATTCAACTTTATTTTAAAAAGTAAACAACTAACAGTATAACAATAATAAATTAGACATTATTATAAGTCACAAATCATATATCCTGATTTTATAAAATTTGAAGATTTAAGGTAATAATCGTTATTTAATAATTTGTTACTTCTCAGCATGTCTATGATGAAGAATTAAAGGTAATTAACATACTGTCAGCGTTATCATTCCTATTCGACCAATGATAATAAATCACGAAGAACATTGCCACTATGGCGAATCCAGCGAAAAAAATTGTGTATAACACGACATCTCTTTGAAATAGAGTATTTTCAACAGCTTCCATGTTATCCTGTGAATAATGTTTTTGATGAAAATTTGTTTCGTTCAAAAAATTCTGCAGATTGTCGAATTCTTTCTTCATATCATCCTGTCCCCTAACCAAGAAAGACAGATATTCTCCTTTCAAGATTGTTGAATCTGAAACAGTCTCAATTTCATATTGACTTTTATCTTCGCATTTTATTCCGAACATATTCGTAGTGTTGTATGTATTCCCCCTCATTAATTTGATCAAGCTGTTTCTTTGTATTTTTGCTAATGTAATACATTTAAAAAAGTTGTCGTTTAAATTTACGAGTATGTTGATGTATATACGTAATGAAATATCGAAGGAAGTCAGATGATTGCCATTAAGGTATAATTTGTCAATTCGTTTGTTTTCTATAAATGACATTTTTGGTATGTATGTGAGGTAGTTCCAACTCAAGTCCAAAATTCTCAATTGCCGCAATGGCATAAATGTTCCAAGAGTAATTCGATTTAGTGATGTGCACGACAAATTCAGTTCTCTTAAAAGTTCATTATTGCGAAATTGGTTTGGAGCTAAATCGATCATTCCGAACAAACGATTATGAGCCAAACTTAAGATCTCCAGTGTTTTCAAATTACGTAGATTTTCTATGCTGATATATTGTAATTTGTTATCGCTAACATCTAGCGTTACCACGGGTGATTTATTCAATACGTAGTTCTTTATATTATTTCCTGACATTTTCAGTGTTCTTAATTGGGTACAATTATCAATCTCCAAATTCCCAATTTGATTTCCACATATATCCAATGAAGTTAACGAATCGCATCTAATCGTTGTGCATGGCACATTATAATTTTTATTATCATTTGCGCCTAGAGTATTTGCTTTAAAACACCTTAGTTTATTTCCAGCCAGATTGAATATTTTTAGTTGTGTTAAATTGTTAGGTATTTCTCCAGGAAGAAATTTTATATTGTTTCCGGACAGATCCAACGTTTCTAATTTTGAGCAATCAGCGAATTCAGCGTGGTCTATTTTATTGTTGGAAACATCCAGTGTGATTAACGCTTCACAATTAACAAACGCGCATGGTGAGTCGTAACTTTGATCGTCAATTGTGACCAAGGAAGAAGTTTTCAGACAACTTATTTTATTTCGCGCCAAGTATATGTCTTCAAGATATATACTATCGTCGAATACTCCTTAAGGTATATCTATTATGTTGTTACCACTTAAATCTAGGTAAGTTAAACTGTTTAGATTGTAGAAAGCACCAGGTTCTATGTATCTTATATTACTGTCGCTCATATCTAGAACTAATGTTGCATTGAATCCATCATTAAATAATCCCAAAGGAATTTCCTCAGAAGAATTTTTATTGTGAATCTCTATTACTTCAGCCTCGGGTTTATCTTCAACATTTAAGTCGGTTAAATCGGTACATTTTAGTGCAAAGTTGACATAAACGTCGCGGCAAAGTTTCTGACGAAGCGCATTGCAGTTTCGATTCCAAATGTCCAATTGGCAATACTCCGAGGAGAAGTCTATTATCGTTATTTTAATAATAATGAAATACATTACTTCGTGGAGCTTCATTCCTGCAACAAATATCAATATACAGTATTTATATTATAGCCGTGGGTATATAAACATGCAATCAATTAAATACCGAAATTTGTACCGCGTTGGACCGCGTTCGCCAGTCTGTTTTTGACGATCAACAATAGTCACTACAATTGCGCGCACATTCTCTAAATTTAAACACATCCATTGTTGATCACAGTATCCGCAGATCTATATCTACACCCCTACAAAATTGTTGTTGTGCAAGAGATGAAGCCCCGCTAACCGAGTCGAATTCGGCAGGACAATGAAAAATCGCTTTAGGAGCTCCAATAAGATATGGTTCTCTGACGAATCCAATTTTTACATCAACGGACTCGTGAACAAACAAAATTGGAGATATTTGGCTTTTGATAATCCCATGGAACTCCATCAGAAACCATTATGCTCGTCAAAGATTATCATTTAGGTTGCCATATCAAGTCAAGGAATTAAGGATAACCGTGGTCGCGCTCAGACTGTTAATTCCGATCGATATTGCCATGTGATCCGGACTTTTCTGGTTCCAGAACTACATACCAGATTGGGTAAAACTGCAAAACATTTTTCCAGAAAGATGGAGCCACTTCCCACGTCACAAATGACACGTTAGCTGCTCTTCACGATTTATTCCCTTGAAGAGTAATTAGTAGAGACCGGACGCATCAGGCCGAAATTACGATGAAACATATAAATAGTCTATAACATCGCTAAGTACAACGCGCAGTTATTGAATAGCACTATTCATTCGGTTAACCGCAGATTTGTCTTTTGTCGTTGAATTGTGGCGCAATTACTTCAATATTACAGTTAAATTCCTTTCTTCGTGGGCGTAAATAAAAGCGTGAGGAGTTTTTATAATTTATTTTATTTATTAGTTTATATTTCATAAGATGAATAAAGTGCGGTGAGTTAGTTTCTTTTTCTCATTATTTTGACTGTTAGTTACATACTTCGTAATTATTCTAATTGATTCTATTTAATATCGTTTCATCGAATCTACTTCTCCCAATTACTAACGTCAAAGCAATTGGTGTCCAGTGAATTTCGTCAAGTTTCAGCAACTACCGAATATATTTTTAATTTTCACATATTTAGATCTAGAAAATTGTTTAAGTTACTTTTTCAGATATGATATGGAAAAACATCGAGAATGGCATCGTGAAACAATGGCGAGTTGAATTAAGGCTCAAACTGATTGTATGTACATCACCAGTGATTCCGAAATTTATTCCAAAGTCTGTAAAATATCGTTAAAATATTCCAAGGAATCGCACGTAAAACGTCACTTAATATCGCAAACACATATACTGAAATTGGACCTGTTGAAATTTGTCAATTTTATCTAAGAACTCTGTTAAACTTTAATGGCGGCAAATATTCCATTAAACAAACTGACCCACAGCAAAGTGTGGCCGGGTTTAGCTAGTAATATATAAACTCCGAAAACAATCGGTAAACGGATAAGTCTAATATATCTTGTTACAGAATGATCAATAAGCGCTAATGGACAATTTACAAAATTAACAAAAGGAGCTTAATATAATTTTTATATTTATTTATACTTATTATATACTTATTATACCGTGAGTTTTTTTATATCGCTGAACATAATACATGAATGTTCAGTTTTAAAATAAATACTTCAATGCATGGGAACGTTATTCAAACAACAATGCGAGCGTCATTACTAGAGCTGAGGTTGTTTGCGGTATAACCATGGTTATATCATATAACCATAGTAATTTACTATGGTTACATGATATAACCATGGTTATACCGCAAACATCCTCAGCTCTAGTCATTACTTGTCGTAATGAGGCATTTTAGTTGTCAGTGTCGACAAAGTGTGAAAATAATTTATTTATCATTTAACTTACACAAACAATATTAAGATGAATTCTATGATAAATTGAAAAAAGTTTATTATTTATAATTCCTTAACTTTTTCATAAATGTTCGAAATATCCACCTTCACATTCTATACAATATGCGAGTCGATTATGAAATTCCTGCAAAAAGTGTGTTAAAAAATCCGGTTTGGTTTGTAATTCGTCGCAGGCTGTAGACTTGGGAAATTTAAAATATGGAACAGTACACAATTGAACAACGTTCCAAAATCGTTGACCTTTATTTCTCAAATCAACGATCCATTGCGAGATATAATTTTTTAAAAAATATTCTCCATTAATATACTGTATTTAAAATTAAAAAAATTTAATAATTATGTCTTAAATAAGAAGTTATAATGAACTCAAACCCCTTCGGTCATTGCGAGATATAATTTTTCATAATTAAATTAAAAATATTCTCCATTAATATACTGTATTTAAAATTAAAAAAATTTAATAATTATGTCTTAATAAGAAGTTATAATGAACTCAAACCCCTTCGGTCATTTTGGGCCACCCTGTACAACAATTTATTGGCGAAAAGAAGACTGATACTAAAAATTTACATGGCAACGGAGATGTAATAAGAAGAGTTCAGAAGTGATTAATTTTCTAAATGGATTGGATTTTGAAGCATTTAATAACACAGTAGACAATATTTTGAAGATAAAGGAAGATAAGCAGATAGCATTAAAACGAAAAATGGAGAGGCAACATTATTTCTCATTAAAAAAGAAAAAACAATATTGTATTTACCTACGGTACCTACTTATATTTTTATGTAAATTTGTTGTTAGAAATGTTTGTCTTTTTACTACATAAATCTTTATAACATAACCTACTTATAAATGAATAAATTTACATATAACTTGTAAGCATTACTAAAAATAACAATAAATAAATAGGCTTAATATTACTTAATTCTTATTTTTTCAAATAATTTGAATACACTACACTTTTTGTTTATAAATAAATTATATTTAAAGGCATTTGGTAATTTTATAGTTGCCTTCAATAGTTCCACTATAAGAAAAAAACAGTTCATTAGAAAATTAACACCATTATTAATCATACACTCTGGACTGAAAATTGTGTATATTATATGCGCAACACGCACTAAATTTGACTGGAATAATCTTGCAGGCTTTGGATTTTGATTGTATCACACCAAAGTCACGCATGCGCACTTACGAATGTTCAGTGTGCTATTTAGACTAGCCTGCACGTTTCTGCATGATGAAACGTCTAAAACGGAGATATGTGAAGTTTAATGAAGCTAATGGTTGTTGGGGTATTGTTATAATGTTGTAAAGTATCGGTACCTCACCGTGTCAACGCCGGTTTAAATTTCCACCTACAACTTATAACTAGAGCATCTGAGGTTCGCGTTTAAATCCGTCTAAGTTTTGCGTTAGAATCCGTTTGAGTTTAACGTTAGAACTCCTTTCTATCTTGAATTCACACCTTATGCAGAGTTATCGCTGAATAGCGACAAAGCTATGCGAATCTGAAGAATACGTATAAATGTCCAACTGCAAATCAAAAAAGAAATTTGTTTGTAATTCATCAAAATTTTTAGATCGAAACTGTAGTTAAAGTTAGTCCATATCTTCATCTATTTAATACCAATAGTTTATAACCCTCCAGCCTTTCCCTTGTACACAAAGCATTACTGAAATCACAGATTAATATAGCCGCGGTATATGAGTAAGCAACATTACTAGTTACCAAAATTTCAATTTTAAGTAGTTCACATAACAGTTTCGTACACGGTTCTGGGAGAACAATTAATTTTAGATTTGGTTCACCGACGAAAAATGTATATCATCGCTGATTTAAAACTGTTTCGGGTAAAAAATAATACACAAAAGTTTTGCATAAAGTGTTTATTCTATCAAATACAATTATATATTTATCTAGCAGTATAATATTTAGATTGTTCAAAATGATATTTAACTCACGAACGCTACCCGGAGTATAACGGGTGTTCAGAACCATTCGAAGTCAAAGTAGTCCTTGAAAATATGAAGTCATGTCTGATATAGATTGATACATTTACTTAATACAATTTTATAGGTTATCATACACGCAAATGTCAGTTTATGTCGAAATATATTACTTTAATATGCCATATTAATTAATATAAACTAGTCAAGTAATGATTTTAGAAGGTAACACTAATTAATTTGCAAATTTCAAATTAAGTATTTTGATATTTTAGAGAATTCTTGCTGAACAATAGCACCTCTTCATGCGATAACTGGAAAAAATTACATAATCCAATTAATATGCTGTTCATTCTTGTGTAATAAAGCTCATCTAATCTGTAGTAACATGTAAAAAGACAATGCAGAATTAAGAGGAAATAACTTTACAAGTAAAGGTTTTATTCATCTTATAGTGACAATAGTATCTAGTTATCGTACTAGTTTAATATATTAATATTCAACAAATTATTGTAAGAAATGGCTTAAAATAAATTTGAAACAAATAAATTGTTTGTAGAGTCCTTAGATTACAGCCTTATAATAAATATCATAAATTGTAGTTGCATAAATTACCAACAATGATGACCATAATTATAAAAGATGTTGAAAATGTCCACCACCTTCTTCCAAGCATTTTACGCACCTCCTCCGAATGCTACTAAATACATTTTGCAGTATGGGACTATTTCTAATTTCACTAATTTTATTTATAATTCTGTCTTGGAGATCTATATAATCTTGCACTGGTACTTGATAAATTGAATTTCTAAAAAGGCCATAAATAGTAATCACACGGTGGAAGATCACAAGATCTTGGAGGAAATTCATGATCGCTGTTCAAACTAATTAAGCGATTTCCAAACACTTCTTGTAACATATTCATTGTTTCCCCCGCTGTGTGAGCTCTGGCGCCATCTTGTTGAAAGTATCCCAAAGCTAGTTTATCATCGCGAAGTTGATTAAAGAAATGCAATAGTATTTCCTGTCGATATCTTTCTGCAGTCAAGGTACCATTAAAAAAAAAAATGGACCAATAATCCAACTTCTACTTATAGCGCACCAAACACCAACTTTCTGAGGATATAAAGGAGCTTCAACATAAAAATTATTGGGCTTTGTATCACTCCACATTCTCATGTTTTGCGAGTTAACATATCCACTAACATGAAACCATGCTTCGTCTGAAAAGAAAGTTTTGTCTAGGACATCATCATTAAAATTATTTGTAAACCATTACTACTCGTCGCGGATAATCAATATCGAGGATTTCTTGCAAACAAGTTATACGATATGGGAATAACTGTAAATCTTCTTTTAAAACTTTATGGCAAGAACCAACTGACAACCCGATTTGTTGAGCAAGAGTTCTTACTGAAGTTTTATGGGCATCAGTCATTATTTCTCTAACATTCCCAATCACTTCTTCTGTCCGGACTTTTGGTCGCCCACAACCCCCTTGGCGTCCAACACTACCAGTTTGTCGAAAAACTGGAACAATTCTGATTAGTGTACACTGAAAAGTATTATAATCAAAAGCAGGGTTGGGAAATTCATCTCGAAATTCTTCCAAACAAGCTTGAATTGAATACTTCCACTGGCCATCGATCTTTTGACCATTTCGAAAATATGCTTCAACCATGAATGGTTTGTGTACGTTAGTAAATACCATTTTCAAAATTAAAAAATATAAATTAGTATCTTCGATATTAGATTCTGACAATTTTTGACAGACAACAGTTGACATTTAATAATTATTACAAATCAGATACTTAAGTAAAGATATACGATTTTTTGTTCAGAGCCCACTTGACTTCGAATGTTTCT
The DNA here is from genome assembly GCA_935421215.2 of Melolontha melolontha. Lineage (NCBI taxonomy): Eukaryota > Metazoa > Arthropoda > Insecta > Coleoptera > Scarabaeidae > Melolontha > Melolontha melolontha. The sequence goes on from OW285242.1 coordinate 53,771,670, forward strand.
GAACACCCGTTAGATGTATCCTTGCCTTGCTCGAAACTTCTGTTATTTTTCGACAGATGGCAGCACAAAATTGTGATGCCTGCAAATAACTTATGTGCACACCTCAGTTGTTTTCGGGGGTATAATGTTAAATGTGAAGTATTGAGATAGTGTTTTAATGTTAGGATATGAGCAAGATGGCAAGAAACTTACCGTTAAATTACCTGTCTTGACCACAACTGGGCATTTCTTTTAGTTTTATTTTATACATGAAGCAATTAACTTAACCTTGTAAACTTCGTAGATAAAATGAAAACGTAGTTGAATTTGGCAAAAGTTGAAGATTTGAACCAATTTTAAGGTAACCAAACGATTATTACTATTTTTTTATATTACTTAATGCGCAGTCTATGTAAATATTATTAAATAGTAAACAAATAGTTATACACACGATATAATATATAAATTTTATATTTTTAGAATTATTCAACGTGACATGGTGGTACGTAGCAAATTGTATACAAGAAGGGTCTATACTTCATGAATTTCCAAAAGCAGCAACATGCAGGTTTCAACAGTTGATTAATGCCACAAGATTATGTTCATTTAGAATAGACGATATTCACTTAAGAAAGTTTTTTGAGACAACTAATTTCAAAGGCCATACCAACACTTTATTTACCAGGTAGGTAGTCCTTTGCAACATATTTAACTGATCTATTAATATAAACTGTTTTCTGTAATTTAGAATCAGTGGACGTGTCTGCTGCCTATAAACCAACAAATCTGATATTAAATGGCATTCGTAATGTTCCAATTATATCAAAATATGCCATAGAAAATATTTCAAAGGAAGCAGTTATTTGTTCTTCTAATATAGTTGGAACAGTAGTATGAGAAATCCCTTGCTTCAATATTAAGAAGGAAAGTACATTGACAGGCAAATATATTTTTTACGACTAGGTATTTTCCTCTTGATCATTTTTGTATAATCTCTAGTAAATTCACATTTTGTATATCATTTGTAATGCTTTTACTATAACGGGTGTTCATTTGAAAAGTCAATCTAGTAGCATGTGATTTACTGAGAACATTTTGAATTATGTCGTAAATTAAAATTACTATTTAACCTACGAAGTCGTATATTTTGACAGTTTCATACATACAAATAAATAACAAATGTGATTGACATTATCAAATGTCATTTGGATTTACGTTTACGGAACAACAAACACATACTAATATACTCGTATATGCGTCTTATTCTATCAAAATTTCAAAGTAACTTAGATTGACTTTTCAAATGAACACACGTTATATATATATATATATATATATATATATAATCTAAAACCTTGTTTACCGTTGTTACATATTGTTAGATAGACTATACAAATTTTAAAATTACTTGCTCTTTTTTCATTGTTTCTGTTTCACTTTGCACTTAAACTTCTGATGTTCCATGTTCGCACTCTCATAACTTTAGTTTTTGTGTGTCTTTTTTTGTTCTTTATAGAAACTTCTTGGTTATAGGCCGATATTTTTATGTTTTCTAGAATATGTCGTCTATATTAATGTGTGTTCTTATTTCCTGTACATTAGCCATGTTGTCGTCATTAAGTGCTGGTCCGGGACCAGTATTTAGAGTTTTGCGCTTTATTTTCAATTTTTAGTTTCCGTTCTTTTACGTCCCATTTCATTTCCTTGTCATTATTTACCAATTTTTTGTATCCCACTCCCACTCTGGCTCTTTTACTTTTTTCCTCTCTTGTTGCGTCTCTGATCTTTTTCTGTATTCCTCTTTCCTTCTCGGTTAGCTTCCAAATCAATATATATATTTTCTCCGTCAAATTATCTTCTTTCTTTTAGGAATCCTATCTTATCCGACCATTTTCTCATTTCCACCACACACCTATTTTGTCCAATCTTGATTGCTTTATTCACAGCTACCCTTATTTCAAGTTCCTTCTCAATTAATTTTTCTACTGCTTCCTTTAGAGTATCTTCCTTATCAGTATCGATCACTGTACCAGATATTATTAGATTGTTACGAATTATATTCCTCTCCAGCTTTTCTAGTTTATCTTCTATTTCCTTCAACCTAGCTGTCTGTTTTACTTTTACTTCTTCCCATTCCTTTCTCGTCTTGATAATTTCTTATTTCATCTTTTTTCATTACCTCAGTGTTCTGCATAATGTCAGTCCTTACTTTCTTCTAATTATCTTTAATTTCTCTAATGTCACTTTTAATTTCGACTCGAATGTCCAATATATATTTTCTAAATTCTTTTTTAAATTCTATTAACATTTCTTTGATCTCTTCCATCTCTAACTGATTATTTTCCTCAATTTTAGTATGTGTCCTTGGAGTTAACTTACTTCTTTACGCTATTTTCTGTGATTCTTTCCAGGAAGTGTCATGATCTGGGTTATTCTTTTATTGGTTTTGCTTCACTTTGTCCGTTCTTCCTTTCCTATTCATGAAGCTATTCCTGGTTTGTTACTACCTTATGCAATATTCCCCTATTTTTTTTGTTTTTTATTTAATATTGCGACCTACATCAACTGCACGATACACTATTAGTTCTTATTAATTTATTTAATACCGCTGTTGTTGAAACTTAAAATTTACGTAATTTTTCTATTTTTGTCCTATTAAATTTGACCATTCCTGTATGTTTCTCCTAATAACCGTTTCTTTTTATATCAGCTTCTTTCTTTATTTTACAATGCATATACGTATAATTTTACTTTGATTTTTAACGTTAGTTTTTCTTTCTTATCTTTCTGACACCGCGAAAAAAGTCAAGGACCCGGTCATCCCCATCGGAGACCTTGACTGCTATTAGTGTATGTTACCTTTCTCAAACAGTATTTTTATTTAAAACTCTTGCTAATTTAGAGCTGTCAACTTTTACTAAATGATTACTTGTAATCTCCCGTTTAATGTGTTTAATCACCGAGCTCACTTTGAACGCGTGTATTTAGATCGACATATCGTTTACCTGAATTTTACTAATACATACAAGTTTAATGTATGATTTTTTTGTCGTATCCTGGACTTTTGAAATACAACCAATGTGTAAAAATAAAATTCATTATTTATTACTTTATAATCTACATTTAGCACTAATTTTTATTCTTTTTTTGATAGGTATAAAAACAAAATGCAATATTTAATCTAACAAGATTCATCATTTTATTTTTATACTGATAACAAGAAGAATAAAAACTTAGTAAATTCTTATACAAAAAATTCAAAATATAAGTTGATGTAGGTCAGTTCTATTTTAGTTCGCGGTTATGGATTCGAGATGGGGTTAAACGCTGTCTCAGATATTTATCATGAAGTTATGCCATCTTTTTAGGGATTTGTCTCTGTTTGATTTGCTACAGTCATTGCAGTGACACGTGTTCTTGTTTGATGCAAAAACTCTGTTTGGGGTACAGGTGTCCCCTTGGGTAGTATTAGCGCGATAAATTTACAGTTTTATCCAATCAGGTAGGGTTATGTTTATTTATTATTATATCGCATTTTATATAGTTAAGGGTTTTTTTAGCGTTCAGCATGGCATATAATTCTTCTAGACCACTTACTCAAAAAGAAATTGAGCAGATTATTGAAAATTTGTCTGATTTAGAAGCAGACGATAAATCACACATTTCAAAAGAAAATGTAGTAATAGAAGAGTTTAGAAATTATTTTGACGACGTAGAAATTGTTATTTGCTCCTATCCTGTATTCAACAAAAATTAGAAGCAAAATGTCGAAGCGATACAGGTGGAACAAGTAGTAGTTTGGTAGAATGTGAAAATATAGAGCAAAAAATATCAGCACAAAATAATGAAAAACAATCTCCAAATGATAATTACGTACAGAAAGACAACGAATATTAGTAAATTAAAGATGTACCGACTAAACTGTATGCAAAAAACTGGTTCAAATGGAGTGGTAAATCAGGAAAAAAGTAATTTCGAACTTCTCGAAATTTAGTGGTATATCTTCTTGGAAATAAAGGATCTCCTCGTGATGTGTCTAGTGGACTTGAAGCATTGTCATAGCTTTTCAAGGACGATATCGTGAACTCTATAGTTACCTTCACAAATAAGGAAATTTTGGTTTAACGAAAGAAATATGCAATGATGGTGAAGATAATAGTAATAATAATAATAATAATAATAATAATAATCTTTATTGCCCAACAGATAATCCCATTTCTAGGACAAATGCATCAAAAAAAAAGAAAAAAATAGAAGAAAGAAACAGATGTGTGCTAAATTATATATAAATATAAAATATAAATGTATGAAATAAAATAAGTAAGTACACTAATAAACTAAAACAAAAACTTAATCGTAAAAATATTACCATTAATATTATCCGCACATTGGAACATAAAATTAATTGGAACTCTTATTAGCCCGTTAGTTCTAGCTCTGGGTTGGTAAAAAGTAGGGTTAGATCTTGACGTCATTCGAGGCATGTAAAAAACTATGCAGTTTAATATTTCAGGCGAGTCATTAATTAACCTACACATAAATCGCGCTGCCTTAACCTCTTGACAAAGTTTTAAAGATTTTAAGTTACGCCCGCCTAGAAGGTGGTTGTGGTCAGTATTTCTTTCAGGATATCTATCACCATATCTGAAGTAAAGTTATTTCAGAAATGTCCTTTGAAACCGTTCAAGTGAGGAGTCATGCGGCGAGTAGGAAGGAGACCATATTACCGAATCATACTCCAATCTGCTCAAAACAAAAGCCTGGTACAGTGATTTCAGAACTGTTAAATCCTGAAACTGACTAACAGACCTCGAAATGAAGCCCAACATTCTAGAAGCAGACGACATGATATCCAAAAGGTGCAAGTTCAAGAAGGATATATCCCCATTTTCACTATATTTTGGCCACCAATACTATATGATGACTCTACTTCATTAATTTTATGCGTGTAATATATAACACAGCATTTGTTCACATTGATCTTTATCCTGTTTTTACTACACCAATCCGCAAACACAATAATATTATCTTGCAAGACATCAACATCATTCTGTGATTCGACGGATAAGTATTATTTTGTGTCATTAGCGTAGGCCAGCTCAAAACAATTGAAAGATGTGAGAAGATCATCAATGAAAAGCAGAAAAAGGAGAGGTCCAAGAGTAAAGCCCAGAGGCACAACATGTTGAAATGAATGGGCAAGAGTAAAAGCCGTTATGAAATACATAATTAACTCTATTCACAACGTATGAGGTAATAAGTTCTAACGCAGATGGAGTAAAACCGAAAGCACTCAATTTGTTTAATAAAATTTGATGGTCAATAGTATCGAAGGCTCGAGAAAAGTCAGTGTATACAACGTATATACATTATTATCCAATACCTCAGAAATATTTTGAGTCACAATCGTAAAATTAGTGGCGGTAGACCCCAATGGCAAGAATTCATGTTGGTTGCTGGATATGTATGGACGAGTGTTATAAAGAATAGTGTTGTATAAAATCTGTATAAAATTTTATCCAGATTTGGCAAAATCGCTATCGGTCTTGTGAACCAGTGTAATTCTAGCTTTCTTTCATCGATTAGGAAAAGAACACGTTTTCAGGGCCAAATTAATAACAATCTGTAACGGCTTTAAACATTTTACTGGTATTACGAATAAAGTCACTGTGTGTTGAATTATCACCAATTGTTGTCTTATCTGGAAAAGCAGGCATATATTTTTAAATTTCACTTAGAGGTACAGGAAGAAATCTAAAGGACAATATGTTTGTGCCAGTATCTGGAACAGTTGTTATGGATTCAGAAAAAAAAAAAAACGCCGGAAAAGACGTCAGCAAAACCATCAACTATTCCCTGACGATTACTAAATTCACATTCATAATAATAAAGTCTCCCAGGGATTCTAGTTCTTCCTTTCCTGTTGTTAATATACTTCCAGAATTCCGAGGAGTTTGCCCGAATGGAATTCTCCATAATGTAGCAAATATAAGCGTGCGTTAATCGTGGACCAGAGATACTAATTTGATCGAAATTAGAGCTTTATGTGGTCTGTTCTACTACGCTGGTGTAATGAATATGAACGTTGTTACTACAAAAGAACTTTTCGACAAAAATTAAGGATTTTGTTTTTTGTGTTATCATGAGTGAGACTCGATTCAGTGTTTTAATAAATTGTTTAAATAATTGTTTGATAATATGGACACCATGGCAGAACGGCGAAATATGATCATTTTGCACCATTCCGTGATCTGTTTGAGGCTATTATATCTAAATCTTTTGAACTTCACACGCCATCTGAGTGTTGTAGTTTGGATGAACAATTAGTAAGCTTCAGGAAATGGTGTCCATTCAAAGTGTACATACCTTGAAAGCCTGATAAATATGGTATAAAAATTGTTACATTTTGTAATGCGAAAACCAATTACCTTTTAAATTCTGTGGTGTATGTTAGTAAAGGCTCAATTCCAGAAGGAGTTCCTGTTGCTGAATATTATTCATTAAATCTTACTAAACCAATTCATGGCACTAACCGCAATGTTACCACGAATAATTGGTTCAAATCAACTGATACGGCTAGAAAGCTTCACGGCCATCATTCTGTAACTAGAGTTCCGACTAAGTTGGACTATGTTGTTCAGGTTAAAGGAAAAAAAAAGAGAATTCGATTATGTTTGTTTTCAGCGATTTTAATACTATACCTTCTTATTGTCCGCCAAAATCAAAGCAAAAGAAGGTTGTTCTTCTGCTGTCTACGATGCACCCTGAAGGTGATACACCAAATTTGACACGTTCTGCCGAAATCGTTAATTTTAACAATAAGGCTAAGGGTGGCATTGATTCTTTCTATTAATTGACTGATCATTATACCGTTGCAAGTTGGCGCTGGCCATTGAAGATATTTTGCAACATTATAGATTCAGCTGAAATTAATACAAATATTCTTTCTAAGGGTTATAGTTCTAAATAAGATGAAGATACATCCAACAGAAGAATGTATTTGAAATTACTGGCCACAGATCTACTAACACCGCTTATGAGACAACGCCTACAAATACCATCTTTATCCGCAGAACTCCGAGCCGTTATTGAGATAATATTAAACTTGGAGCCAGATCCCAATATTCCAATACCTAAACTGTCATCGTCTGGCGGATGTTCATTCTGTCCCAAAAAAAGATCGCAAATCGAGGATTTCTTGTAAAAGTTGAAATAAATTCATATGTAGAGCATCAAACCAAAGTCTGCCCTGAGTGCTCAAGGTGACTCAAAATTGGTAACATTCTTGTATTTAGAGCCCAAGTTTGTCACAAGATAGCTTTTAGCATATAATAAAATTTAAATCTTTATTTTCGATTACTTTTTTATTGAGGTGCACATATACTCCAGGGTGGTAAAATAAAATATTTTTTGGTGAGTAGTGTTAAAGGGTTAACTACATCCATTACATAACGTAATATGTTTTCTTACTCTTAAACCTAAATACTCTATACTTATTGAGATATATTCTATTTAAGCTTACAAGATGATTTACTGAAATAACCGTTGCAGTATATGTGTTACCGTGAAAGACCGAAAGTAGTGGTTGTCGACATACACCGGTTAATGTCGACAGACACCAGATGAATAGGTGAAACACCGAACAATTATTAGTTATATTATAAATTCGGTCCTTCACCAGTGTATGTTGACAAACACATATAAGCTTCGGTCAATGTCAGAAACGACAGAACATTTATTAAAATATAAGTTTATTATTCATATTATTCACGTCACTGCAAACCATTCATTCTGGAATTTCCAGCTATATTTAATTTACCCTTCACCAGGTATTTGTAATTTCTTGCATCTATTCAAATTCACAATAGGCTTATTAAGAAACGAATATTTAGTTCTTAGTTTTGTTCCATTTATTACCGTAGTTCATTACAATAGCTCTAGGATTTCCCAAATTCAGAGGGTTGTAAACTGTTTATATATTCTTTTAAATTCAAATTCATAGATCAGTTCCAAATGATCAATCGGTAAAGACAGTTCTCGCAAAGACTTATCTAATAGACAACCCGTGGCAGGTGAAACATCATCAACAGGTATTATAATTTGTGCTCGATGGCTACTGCAGTAAATAGTGATCACTTTCTTGAAAAGCTAAATACCCTAATAAGAAATAAGCGAGAAGACAATTGTTTTTATTTTTCTCAAGAAAGGTACTCTAAAATAGTTTCTGAAGTAATTTCTGCTAAAAGTAAGTGCAGTACCCCTTTGGACTACAGACGTTTAAAACGTTTTGACATTTTAAAAGTTAGTGACGAACAAAAGTTAATTGTGCCATTAAAACCAGGAGAAACGAATATCCAGTATTATGTTACAAACGAAGAGTTGTTTAATATACTTTCCGAAACTCACATACGAACAAGCCATGGAGGAAGAACACGAATGCTAAAAGAATTGCAAGATAAATACAAAAATATTACTTATGGAGTCATAATGCTCTATTTAAATTTATGTCAACAATATCAAATGAAACACAGTGCTCCTAAAAACGGTATTGTTGTAAAACCAATGGTGAGTTCCGAATTAAACTCTAGATGCCAAAGTCGATTTGATAGACTTGCAATCACACAGCGATGGCGATTACAAATTTATAATGGTTTACCAAGATCACTTAACCAAGTTTGTCCAGTTACGAGCGTTAAAAACCAAGAGAGCAGAAGAAGTAGCATATCACCTTCTTCAAATTTTTTTAATATTTGGTGCTCCCGCTATATTGCATTCGGATAATGGCAGAGAGTTCAGTAACCAAGTCATATCTGAACTATGCGCTATGTGGAAAGATGTTAAAATAGTGCACGGAAAGCCTCGTCACAGCCAAACACAAGGCTCAGTCGAAAGAGCCAATCACATACGAACAAGCCATGGAGGAAGAACACGAATGCTAAAAGAATTGCAAGATAAATACAAAAATATTACTTATGGAGTCATAATGCTCTATTTAAATTTATGTCAACAATATCAAATGAAACACAGTGCTCCTAAAAAAGGTATTGTTGTAAAACCAATGGTGAGTTCCGAATTAAACTCTAGATGCCAAAGTCGATTTGATAGACTTGCAATCACACAGCGATGGCGATTACAAATTTATAATGGTTTACCAAGATCACTTAACCAAGTTTGTCCAGTTACGAGCGTTAAAAACCAAGAGAGCAGAAGAAGTAGCATATCACCTTCTTCAAATTTTTTTAATATTTGGTGCTCCCGCTATATTGCATTCGGATAATGGCAGAGAGTTCAGTAACCAAGTCATATCTGAACTATGCGCTTTGTGGAAAGATGTTAAAATAGTGCACGGAAAGCCTCGTCACAGCCAAACACAAGGCTCAGTCGAAAGAGCCAATCAAGACATACAGAATATGTTAACTGCGTGGGTGCATGATAATGATTGAAATAAATGGTCAGAAGGGTTGTCGTTTGTCCAATTCGCAAAAAACACAACTTACCATGAAGGAATACGCCAGAGTCCATATGAAGCTCTGTTTGGCGTTAAACCAAAAAGAGGCATAGCATCGTCATCTCTCCCCAACGAGCAAATTACAAACATTGAAACCGAGGGACAGCTAGAAGCTTACGTTAATACTTGTGAAGAAAATTTGGTTAGTGACCATATTCATGACCATGTTTTAGATGTAAGTGATATGGATGACCAAAATACCATTGGAGCCAATCCACCTTCATCTGCCACCAACAGGTCTTCATCTGATGTGCCGACTGATCCACAACCCAGCACGTCTTCAACTCAAACACTGACTGATCTGCAACCGATTACGTCTTCATCTCAAGTGCTGACTAGGCAGCACGAGCTAATCAATTCAAAAAGAGTAGCAGCAAAAGAGAATCTACTACTCCAAGCAACAAAAATGTTGCGAACCTCAAAGAAAAAGTTTCCTGCGGCCCAAATTGGTGATACCGTAAGAATTAAAGTCCCTGGCGTCGATCGTGGTCGTACAGATCCCCGAAATGTGTGTAGCCATTGTTGTTGGGATAGAGAATACAGACTTTTATAAATTAGCGAACAAAAATGGCACTTTCAAGCAGCTTTTCACTCGTAATCAATTCGCAATTTGCAAAGAAAAGTTAATTTCCATGGATGAGATTTCAGGTCAAGAAATTTCGGTAAGAGAAGCAGCTTCTGCTAATTCAAAAAGTGGAGGGCAAGGCTATACACGCTGTAACTGCAAAAAGAAGTGTTCCACGGTTAAATGTAGCTGTAAAAACAATAGCTTTTGTGTAATTCGAAGTGTCATGGTAGCTTAAGTTGTTGCAATAAATAAGGTTGCCATACATTTACTTTGTTTTTTTTTAATTTCATTTCAAGAAATAAAATGCATTTTATTTGTTATATTAATATTATGTTTGTTGTGTTTGTTTTAAGTTCAACAATTTCTTTATGTTCATTTGAAAACTTCTTCCATGTTTTAATCAAAATAAATAATAACCTATAGAGTTTTATTTTGTTTTCTTTTTATAAACAAATTCTTTTAAACATACACCATGAGTCCATGATGAATGTTGACATTCGCCGGTGGAAGTTAGAAATAATGATATTTGATGAATATATCGGACATACGCCAAGTAACTTGGTGAATATACAAAAAGGTTTTGTTTAAGTATGACAATACGTTAAGCACGTATAAAGCGTTTGTACAATATGAAACAAACATGTAAATAATTTACATATCTGTAACTATGCACATGGACAATACACCTCGTATTTTCAGCATTTACTTCTGCTTAATACATATGTTTCTGCCATCTAGGCGTCCTCAGTTAAGCTAGTGAAGCAATGTGTACAAATTAATACAAACCTGTTATAAACAACTGGTTTGTATCTGTATTTAAATTTACTGAAATAGCCCGCATAGATCAAGCAAGTTCCGGATCAAGCAAGTTCGGAACTTGCTTGATCTATGCGGGCTATTTCAGTAAATTTAAATACAGATACAAACCAGTTGTTTATAACAGGTTTGTATTAATTTGTATACATTGCTTCACTAGCTTAACTGAGGACGCCTAGATGGCAGAAATATATGTATTAAGCAGATGTAAATGCTGAAAATACGAGGTGTATTGTCCATGTGCATAGTTACAGATATGTAAATTATTTACATGTTTGTTTCATATTGTAACTTGGTGAATGTTGACATTCACCGGTATATCTCGACTATCACCGGTTTTCGGACTTTCACGGTAACATATGCATAGTTTAAACAAAATTATTTATAGTAAAGGTATACAATATGGATAAGTACTATCAGTAATATGGAACACCCTGATATTTCCATAATTAAATCCAGTCAAAAGATAGTCATTTAGAAATACAGAATAGAAATACACATAAAATGACGAGAATGGAAGCTGATAATGAGAAACACATTACAAAAAAAAAAGAATATGCTGAAAATCTTTAAGAGCAAGTAAGATCTATCTGTGTACGTGAGGCTAAATAGTAATAAAAATAATATGGCGCCCCTAAACTTCAATAATATATTTAATTAATAATATAATAATAATAATAAAGTTTCCGGACCCACATAAATTAAGACTGGAGAAATATACAAGGTAGCACGAGATTTTGAGAACTTCGTTATTCTAAAAGCAACAGTACTTAACTAAAACACAGTATATCAGTAAAAAGACAAATACTGGGCATTTTTATTTCTTAAAAATTATGCCGGGCAAATGGCCTCCTCTTTTTTCTATAACTTCCTGAAGTCGGTCGTTCTGCATAACACGCCGCAACATAGCTAATGAAATAATTTTTTTTTTGAGCTCTGGAATTTCTCGTGATTTATTAATAAAAACATTGCTTTTGAGATAGCCCCATAAAATGTAATCACACACCGTTAGGTCTGGCGATCTTGCAGGCCACTCAATGCCCCCGAATTTAGAAATAACGCGATCTGAAAACATCATCACACAGCAGTCATTGATACCCGTGCGGTATGTGCAGTAGCACCGTCTTGCTGAAACCATGTATTCTAGTTGTTTTGTGGAGGCAGGTTCAATTGCTGTGTCAAAAACTGGTTTATCATGTCAGCATAGTGTGTAGAATTGACTGTAACAGCATTTTCATTCATATTCTCAAAAAAGTAGGAACCAATAATTCCCATAGAGGACATTGCGCACCATATGGTCAATTCGGTCTGTGTAATGGTTTTTAGTGAAGTTCCTTTGAATTTTCCAAAGACAGATAACAGCTGTTTTGCTTAGTGGGGTACAGCCTGAGACATCCATAAATTATGAACATAAATTTCTTGTTGTAACATCCTTTCAGCAAGATGCAGGCGACGAGACTGTTCTGTTGGCTTAGGTGCTAGAACAATCTGGGACTTACAAGTATGGAAATTGAGATGCTTAAAAATTCGGAGAAAAGTCATCCTAGCTAAGCCAATTGCCTGACTAAGTTTTCGACTGGAACGTTTCGGACTGCGCTGTATAGCTGTTCTAACTCGATCAATGTTATTTAACGTTGTGACACTCCTGCTTGGTCTCGTGCGTTTGACATTGTTCGTTGATCCACTTTATTCAAATTTACGAGATCACCCTTTTGTGGCGTGACTAGATACAACTCTCCCGTGAACGAGGAATATTAAAATTAATCCAAAATTTCCCTTGTACTGCGACCACAGTCATTATTTTTGTAATACGCTTTGATTACAAAAGAACATTGCGCACCGGCCCACCGTTTCATGATCACTGAATGGCATAAAATTTCAAATCATTTGCCAAAGAAATCTCATACAAAATTACAAAAATTTTCAAAATCTCCCGTTACCATGGACCAAATAGCACTCACGTTTACTAAACCTATGGCAAAATTTCTATGGATATTTTTTGGTCTACATTAATTTTTTTGTCATTGTATAATTTCAGAAAGATTATTTGCTTCAAAGATGCAGAGATATAAAAGTTTTGATATTTTTTAATTATTATTGTATGCTAAGTAGAACTATGGTGTACTCCATAGGACTTATCGAACACAAGAAGTACCCAAAAATACATTTCTATATTTTTAACAATATTTGGGTTAGAAAAAACGGATATTATTTTCAGTCGCAACACGTTAGTGCAGATAATGAAGACACTATTATTAAATTGATTGAACTCTCGCTTGGCACTTGGTGAAACATCTTGATAAATTCACGATGAAAAAAGAACACTTGGTTATATGCTTCACTAAATTTTATTTACATAAAATAAGACAATTGTTTCGGACTCTGCAGTCCATTTTCAATTAACATAAGAATAAATTTTCTAAAGTATAAATAGATGTATGTAACTACAAAATAGAGAGGGGATAACGTTACTAACAAATTTTCGTGCAAATGGAAAAGGGGGTAATTTAAGATATAATATAATTATTCAATAACTAATTAAATTCAAATAACTGCCCTCATTATCGGCAAAAGTCTAAACTCTGTTTGCTCGTTTACAATGTTTAACGACTTATTTTTCGCCTTTGAAATTTCTAATATTTCCAGGAGATTTAATCGTAATCCTTTTGAAGAAGAGTGTAATATATTAAAATTGTCCGATGAGATAATATGGTTGTTATCAATGCAGTGTTCTGAAATCCCTGAGCATTTCCTAGAATTTAAAATGGCTTTTCTGTGTTCAGTAATCCGAGTGTGAAAACTTCTACCTCTTTGCCCGATATAAAACGCATCACAGGTCATGCAATTGACTTTGTATATTCCACATTTTTGTGTTTTTTCAAATCTATCTTTATTGTTGGCCCATAATTTACCTAAATTAAATTTATTTACTGAAATAGTTTTTATGTTGTTTTTTGTTAATCTATTAGTGATTTTATTCGAGGTCCTACCTATATAATTTATGAACCTATGTTTAGGAGATTCTTTTTGAGAAGAAGCATACAAAAAACTATTAATTTGTTGACGTTTTTTCTTTTTGATAATATTGTCTATTATGTCTGGGGTGAAGCCATTATTTATAGCCAAACACTTCAGGGTATTGACTTCTTTATCATAATTTGGTTTAGATAGAGGTAAATGTAAAAGTCTGTGTATAAAGCTGTTAAACGAAGATATTTTTATACTGTTTGACTGATTGCTATCTGCTGAAATAAGGGTATCTGTGAAAGTATGTTTTCTATAAATGCTATAATCTAATTTATTATTCAGTTTCTTTAAAGTGAGATCTAAGAAGTTTAAGCAGTTAACCTTCTCTTTTTCTATTGTAAATTGTATTTTGTTATTGATAGTATTTAAATGATTGAAGAAGAGATCTAACTGTCTATTTGTACCTGTCCAAACACATATAATGTCATCTACGTATCTAAACCATTTGTGAATGTGACGTAAATGTGGGATATTTGAATTAAACAAATTATCTACAAAATTTGACATAAAAATTTCCGCTAAGAGGCAAGACAATGGGGAGCCCATTGCTAGGCCATCTTTTTTGGCTGTAAAAGGAGTTGTTAAAGCTAAAGTAATTTTGTTTAATACAAACATTTAGAATATTACGTAGTTCTACCATACTAATTATTAGTTTACTATTAGTTTACTATTAGTTTAACAGAAGATTTCATGCGTAGTTTATAACGTTTCTGTTGAAATTTTCTCTCCTTGAAAATTGTCAAAATTGATTCCGACTCGTATTTTCGTGTAATAGTCAAACACAAATAAATAAAACACACATAAGATGTTTTAGATTTACACTTTATTAATAAAATAATGACAACTGTTTCGCTAACACAGTAGCTTCTTCAAATTCAACTTAAGACTAAAGATACATACAAGATACAGCGTTAATCAGGTAGTTGACCCAAGTTAAAATTCTAGGAACTATTACATTTATATTTTGCTTTTTGAAAACTATACCATGTCCTACTTGTGTGAGGTTTAAGTATAAAAATATAGTATAAGCAACTAAGAAACAATATTTCAATGGGTGAACAGATTTAACAGTGGGGATGAATTCAAGTCTAATTTATCGTTTAGTAACATTTCTGAGTTTTTAAGTTTATTAATTTCTAAAGACTCTAAACAATTTAGTTTTCTACCTTTATTTTCTACATGTATGATATCGAATTGTAAATTAAATTCGTGCTCATTCTCTATTAAATGATTAGAGTAGGTTGAGTCAGTTTTCTTATTGATATAAGAATGATAGTGGTCTTGGATTCGTTTTTTAAACGTTCTACCTGTCTGTCCAATATATGTTTTGGTACGTGATCCGCATGATAACTTATAGACTCCTGATTTATTGTCTTTGGTAGTTTTTTCTTTATTATTTTTAATATATTTGGCTAGATTATTATTAGTTTTATAAGCAATATTAATGTTTTCTTTTTTAAGGAATTTTGGTAATTTAAGTTGCTATCTTTAGTCTTAAGTTGAATTTGAAGAAGCTACTGTGTTAGCGAAACAGCTGTCATTATTTTATTAATAAAGTGTAAATCTAAAACATCTTATGTGTGTTTTATTTATTTGTGATATGGATTTACATCAAGCAAAGGTCGAAACAATTAAAGAATTAATAGTCAAACGTTTGTTAGTGAAGCTCTCTAATATGAATTGCTATATGAGCGCAGATATAGTTAAGATATATTTTATATATGGACTTGCCAGAATTTGTTAGAGGCTAGGCAATCGAACAGTGAACGATTTCCTAAGCGTCATGTTCCTGACAGAAAAACTTTCCAAAATATTTATCAACATCTTCAGAAAACAACCACATTTACTCGTAATGGAGAATATCAGAAAGGCCAAGTACAGCAACAAGGATAGAAGTGGAAGAAAATGTGCTGAACATGCTAGAGAAAATATAGAGAGAGAAACCAAGAACTTAGTCCTGCTGATTTTCCTCCACATGTTGCGTTTTGCCAATGGGTTCTAAATAGATAGGTTTTAATTCCTTAAATACTGGTGCTTATTCTTTTTACCGATGAAGCACATTTCTCAATAAATTCAATTAGGAACTTCCGTAATAGCCAACTATGGGCTGTTCAAAAGCTACGTGCGATACTGAAAGATCGCATTCAACATAAATTTTTATTACGGAATTATAGGTGACTAGCTAATTTGGCCAAGAACACTTGCTTGTGGTATTCTTGAATTTATAGTACGTAAATTCGTTCCTTAATTACCTTAATTTAAGGATTATGGAAAGTGAGGATATGGTAGGTATTTATTTAATCTATATTCAACTTTATTTGAAAAAGTAAACAACTAACAGCATAACAATAATAAATAAGACATTATAATAAGCCACAAATGATACATATCCTGATTTTATCAAATTTAAAGATTTAAGATCGATATTTAATAACTTGCTTCTTAGCATGTCTACGATGAAGCATTAAAGGTAATTAACATACTGTCAGCGTTATCATTCCTATTCGACCAATGATAATAAATCACGAAGAACATTGCCACTATGGCAAATCCAGCGAAAAAAATTGTGTATAACACGACATCTCTTTGAAATAGAGTATTTTCAACAGCTTCCATGTTATCCTGTGAATAATGTTTTTGATGAAAATTTGTTTCGTTCAAAAAATTCTGCAGATTGTCGAATTCTTTCTTCATATCATCCTGTCCTCTAACCAAGAAAGACAGATATTCTCCTTTCAAGACTGTTGAATCTGAAACAGTCTCAATTTCATATTGACTTTTATCTTCGCATTTTATTCCGAACATATTCGTAGTGTTGTATGTATTCCCCCTCGTTAATTTGATCAAGCTGTTTCTTTGTATTTTTGCTAATGTAATACATTTAAAAAAGTTGTTGTTTAAATTTATGTTTATGTATCTATGGAATGAAATATCGAAGGAAGTCAGATGATTGCCATTAAGGTATAATTCGTCAATTCGTTGGTTTTCTATAAATGACATTTTTGGTATGTATGTGAGGTAGTTCCAACTCAAGTCCAAAATTCTCAATTGCCGCAATGGCATAAATGTTCCAAGAGTAATTCGATTTAGTGATGTGCACGACAAATTCAGTTCTCTTAAAAGTTCATTATTGCGAAATTGATTTGGAGCTAAATCGATCATTCCGAACAAACGATTATGAGCCAAACTTAAGATCTCCAGTGCTGTCCAATTACGTAAATTTTCTATGCTGATATATTCTAATTTATTATCGCTAACATCTAGAGCTACCACGGGTGAGTTATTTAATCTGTAGTTTTTTATATTATTTCCGGACATTTTCAATGTTCTTAATTGGGTACAATTATCAATCTCCAAATTACTAATTTGATTACCAGATACATTCAATGAGGTTAACGAATCACATCTAATCGTTGTGCATGGTACATTATAATTTTTATTATCATTTACGCCTAGAGGATTTGCTTTAAAGCACCTTAGTTTATTTCCAGCCAGATTTAATATTTGTAGTTGTGTTAAATTGTTAGGTATTTCTCCAGGAAGAAATTTTATATTGTTTCCGGACAGATCTAACGTTTCTAATTTTGAGCAATTACCCAATTCAACATGATCTATTTTATTGTTGGAAACATCCAGTTTGATTAACTGTTCACTATTAATAAACACACATGGCGAGCCGTAACTTTGATCAACAATTGTGGCCAAGGAAGAAGTTTTCAAACAACTTATTTTATTTCGCGCCAAGTATATGTGTTCAAGGTTTATCAGATCGTCGAATACTCCATAAGATATATCTATTATGTTGTTACCACTTAAATCTAAATAAGTTAAACTGCTTAGATTGTAGAAAGCACCAGGTTCTATGTATCTTATGTTACTGTCGCTCATATTTAAAACTAACGTCATATTGAATTTCTCATCAAATAATCCTAAAGAAATTTCTTCAGAGGAACTCTTATTGTGAATCTCTATTATTTTAGCTTTCGGTTTATCTTCACCATTTAACTCAGTTAAATCGGTACATTTTAGTACAATAGCAAAATATTGTAGACGGCAAAATTTCTCACCAAGTGCATTGCAGTTTCGATTCAAAGTATCGGATTGACAATACTCCAAGGAGGTCTCTATTATCATTATTATGATTATAATGAAATATATTACTTCCAGGAGCTTCATTCCTGTAACAAATACAGTATTTATATTTACGGCTGTAGGTATATGAACATACTACAATCAATTAATTACCGAAATTTTATCTAATTTTAGTGAATGTATTTTTTTTAATATTTATAAAATCAGCGTATACAATAACAGCAAATATGTCTTTATATATTAGTATTTCTAGTTTTTAACTATTTGCTGTGTCCGTATCACGAGATCTAGTCTCTGTACAAATTAGTTGTGCCGAGAAGAATCAGCGACTTAAAAATAAAAGTGCTATATACGAGGAAACATCAGAAAATAACGAGACTGGTGCTGTGGTGTAAAAATTTATTTACTAAACATCAAAAATTATCCTTCAAAGTACTCTCCATTCTGCTCAATACACTTCCTCAATCGGTTTGTCCACTTGTCATAAACATCTGAGAAACTATTTTTTGAGAGTCTATTTAGTATACCCACCACCATTGAGCTCTAAATTTCACACAAATTTTCGACTTCTCAATTCTTTTTTGACTTCAGGAAACAAACGAAAGTCACATGAAGCAAGTTCAGGTTAGAAGAGAGGGTCAACCTTAATTTCCACCACCAATTCTTCAAGCGTTCGTTGACATATCGCTGTTCTGATTCTGATCTGAGGGTCATAGCTGCTGTCTTGATATACCGGTCATTTTTTCTTTAATTATTTTGTCTTTAGGGTTCTCCGAATTACATTAGAATAGTACTCTCTAGTTACTGTATGTTCTCTAGGTACAATGTGATCATAAATAATGCCCCATTAAAAAAAAAATAGTGCTTCACTTTACCGACGCTTTTCAAAGTTTTCGCCTTCTGCGATCTTGGACTACCCTTGTGCTTCTATTGCATGCTTTGATACTTTAATTCAGGGTCGTAATGATAAAACCAGCTCTAGTCACATGTAACTACATTGTTTAAAAACTGTGGATTATGTTGCAGTTGCCTTTCCCACCGTCGACAAATTGTCTTTCAATTGACTTTTCGTTCATCGATCAACACTTTCGGGATCCATTTTGCCGCGACCTTTCGGTACTCTGAATGAACAATTTTTTGGATTATTTTGGATCAAGTCGTTAATTTCTTCAATTTTTGAATCAGTCTGTGCAGTTGGTGGTCATCCGCGTAGAGGTTCACCTTTCACTGATTCACAACCGTGTTTGAATTCCTTATACTACTCAAAACACTCCTCATCATGATAAACTATCATTTGGGAATGCAGTTTTAATCATTTCAATAGTTTCAGTTGGAGTTTTACCCAACCAAACACAAAATTTTATCGCATATCTTTGCTCCATTCTCATTTTTTCGATGGGTACTTCAAACACTTCAAACATTCAGTAATTAATTTGTAATAAATGTCAAAAGATAAATCAAAACCTACTTGAGGATAAGTACATTAGAAATGGGGTTTCATGTTCTATTCTTCTTGTTATAAAATTCTAGTTGTGAAAGATGTTAAAACACCAGTCTCGTTGTATTTGGATATACCTTGGCATATCAAACTGTAACCCGCAAAACGGGGAATAGGTTTCTCTACTATGACCCCAAGCATTATCCTTGCTTATGTAAAAAAAATTAACCGTCACGAAATGCCTAGCAGATGTGAAACATCGAAATCGATTGTTATTTAAAGAAGGGAATATAAGGTAAAGTAAAGAAATATTTTGACTATATAAAAAATATATATATTTTTTAGATCGTCACTATCACTATTAATTTCACTATCACTGATATTTAAAATCAATAAAAATTTGCAACGTATTCAGTTGGAAATACTTTCTTATGCTCGAAAGGAAGCTCCGATTGAAATGAAAACTTGAGACGATGCCGTGTACACAAGTAAAGCGACTATAACGGGCACTGATGGACACGCACACATGTAAAAGCTGCGTACGCCTAGTGTAGAACTTGTAAAAATACCGGAGAAAGATGGCGCCAGTATACAAATAGGGGAGTGCCAGCGCTATGGCGAAGAGAGAGGAGCACTGATTGAGCGGTCGTCTAGTGATTTGAGCCGATTTCACCCATGCGACGTGCTATTAGATGATTCACATAAAAAAAGATTTATTCGAGGAAGCGTTTAGTATAAATTAGTATAAATATACAGTTTTATCATAATTGCGTCAGTAGTGTTTGAACTGTCGTCAACCAAGTAACTCAATCGTTAAGTGTGAAATATGAAGAAAATCGACCATCGCGCCGTTATAATTATATATTTTCTTACACAGCAAGAAAAGTCTATTCAAGCCATACTGAAAGAGATGTTATAAGTTTACGGCGACTCTTGCTCGGGAAAAACTATGGTTGGAAAAAATATGGCGGCCTATTAAAGTGAGCAGTCAAGAACATGCTCCAAAAGTTAAAAAAACTAATAATGTAAGATGTTCGGCTAAAAAAGACACTACTGGCAGGAATTATTGGAGTATTCCATATAACCATTTCTAAATTCTTCATAATCATCTTCGCATAACTAAAGTTAGCGCAAGATGAGTGCCGATAATGCTCATTCCGCCGTGCTAGTAACAGTGCGTGGAATGTTCCCGTTCGTTTTCCAACCCCTGTAATGAAGATATGGATGGTGTATTGAATCAAGTTGTTACTTTATCATTATGAATCTGAGTCCAAGCAATACTACATGCAGTAGCATAAGAAAGGCACATCACCACTCAAGAATTATTTGGTATCAATGTCGTCCAAAAATCTCAGATTCAGAAGGAATCCTGATAATAGATTACAAAGATGAAGGCGTTTCCATAACTGGAGAATAATACGGTTCAATCCTGGAGCGGTTAAAAGAACTCAAAAAAATGTATAAAACCCTTTACCACAATTAATAATCGCATCCTAAATACGTATTTCGACAACTATGGGCACAACATGGGGCACAGTAAAGCTAATACATAGAAGCACGCTTTATAACGACGTCTACGTATAATACACTGACATTAAAATAAAATAAATACACAAACTAGAATTGTGTCGACTTACCCTTCTTAAGAAGACGGCAACACCATGTGTTCTTTCTCACGCCCTCCACGACCTACTTTTCTAAGAACGGTATAACACAACCGTGATAAACGTATTAATTTTGTTTTTCACGGTATGAATACTTTCGTATGCGTCGAGATCTCTTGAGTTGTTGATATTTTTTATAAATCTTAACTACTTTACCGACAAATTATGATCCGTGTTTAATGCATGGTCTGCTCCGCTCGATTTTTCTGGTCCATTAAGTTTAATATGTGATATGTGTTCTTTAAAACGGGTCATTATTGAACGTTTAGTTAAAAAATTAGTTAGAAAGTTAGAAAATTAACTTTATCTTCGTTATTACCTAGGAGACTTTTGATGGTGTTTCCAGACCGAAACGCAACTTGGAGACCTTGTTCTTTAACAACTTTATTAATGGTTTTCGTTATTGGATGGTATGGTAAACACATGTACTTTTTCTCCTAGTTACCTTGAGTTTTTCTGATTAATTGATTAATTATTTCTATGTGAAAACCATTATACTATATCTATTTCTATTTCGTATCTCTCTTTTGTTCACGGAAAGTTTAGTAATTGATTGACTAATAAATTTAAAAAAGCTGTCTTGTGTTGAAAACTATGATTTGAATCCGCGGTGATGAATTTATTGATATTGGTCTCTTTCCAGAAAATGTCGATTTCTATTTTATGCTTATTTCTAATTACTAGTGTATCTAAGAATGGTATCCTATAATTGTTTTCCTTTTCCACCGTGAATTTAATCGTCGGAAATTTCAAATTTTACTGTTTAACAAACATGTCCAATTCACATTTCCGTGTATTAAAAATCGCAAAAATGTCATCTACGTACCTGATCCAGATTCTTGGAAAATATTTAGCGTTATTTTAAAATTCTACTTCAAATTGACTCACAAATAAGTGAGCTATGAAAGGAGATACCCAATTACCCATAGTTGTGCCTTGTTTCTGTAAATAAAATTTTTCTTCAACTTGGAAACAATTTTGCGCCATGCAAAGAGTTGTCAATCTCATATATTCCTTTACTTTTAAAGGTTCAATGTTATTATTATATAGCAAATCCTGTAAATATTTCAAAGTTTCTGGAATAGACGCTGAGGGAAACAATGACGTTACATCGAATAAAACTAAAATTTCCCCGTCTTTCAGTTCACAATCTTTAATTAATTGAACAAATTCTAATAAATTACTAACTGACAAACTTTCTGGTTTCACGGTTAAATTTTTAAATTCATTCCATAACAATTTGGAAATCAAGTAAGTCGAAACAATAGGTCTTATTGAGTTACCTGGTTTATGTGTCTTCGGCAAACAATACATTCTTGGTACTAAAGAATTACTAACAATTAATTTAGATTTTTGGGTAGAAGTTATTAATATTGGACATTTTTTCAACGCATCCTTAGTGTCATTAATCATTTTAGGTAACGGGTTGCTCTTAATTTCTACATATGGACCTTCTGTAATTAGATTCCTAACTCTTTGAAAATAACCGGTTTTGTCCATAATTACTAACTTGTTCCCTTTAAGTGCTTTAAGTAAAAACAGTCTCTTGATCTGAAAGTTTTAATGGCATATCATGCATTAAGCACGGATCATAATTTATCGATAAAAAGGTTAAAACTTATAAAAAATATCAACAACCCAAGGGATCTCGACGCATACGAAAGCATTCATATCGCTAAAAACAAAATTAATACGTTTCACTCGGATAACGGCCCTATCCCATACAGTTGCCTTTTTCGTTCATAGAAACTTAGGTAGTCGAGAGCGTGAGAATAAACACAATGTGTTTCCGTTTTCTTAAGAAGTGTAAGTTGACATTATTTTAGTTTGTGTATTTATTTTATTTTAAAGTCACGTGCGTGTTTCTGTGTTTTAGCTTTATTGTGCCCCATGTCCGACACTTTGATTAGTGATTTTACCTGCTGATGATAACAACTTAGTTATTGAAATACGTATTTAGGATACGATTATTAATTGTGGTAATGGATTTTATACCTTTTTTGAATTTTTACTTAACCACAGTCTCCAAAGAAAGACTTTTCGGTTAAAAGAAGTCGTTCAAGAAATAGAAAGATGTCCTGCTCCTGCACGACGATGGTCCCATCCACAGGAGCTTTTACCTGTTCCCAAAAATTAAAAAAGGATTAGGTGGGAGAAATTTACGAAAGTTGCAGAAGTAAAGAACCCAGTTTCCCATTTTTTTAATGAAAGCGTGCACAAGCTCATTGAAAGGTCTAAAAAATGTATTAGTGTGGCAGGTGAATATACTGAAAAAGATAAATAATTTTGAATTTTTATTTTCTCTCCTTTTACCCCATTCCCCATGAAAACTTTCGCTCGTATTAGTTTATACACCGGCCGCCATAAATAAATAACACCCACAAATGCTGGTATTTTAATGAAGTTTTCAAGAAATATGTATTATTTGTATTTAGAAGGGATGAAAATTTTAACAAGATGTTAAGTTTAAATTTGAATTTTTATTTCAGTAAACTGATGACACGACATATATACATACGTCACGTATGCGTCCCTCTTCTTTGCCACGGTGTACCATCTCGAGCTACTAGAGTTGAGGCCCTTATGTTTTTCAGTATAGCGAAATAAGGAGTGGGTGGCAGAGTCTGTGCGTTTTGTCAATTTATTTCATTAGATTTTAGCATTTCTTTTACTTTTGCTTTAAACTTTGTGTATCGAAAATCTTTATTGCTTTTGGAAGGTTGTTGTATATATTTATTGTTGTTGCAGTTAGTAATTGTGTGTGTCTGTGATGAATAAATCTTTTCGTTCTGATGCGTATTCTGTAGCTGTGTATTTCTCTGCTTCTGTGTAAAGGTATATTAATTTTTATTTTGTTCCTGTTTAATTGAAGGGTTTTTTTCTCTCTTTACACGTTTCTTCTTTATGAAAAGAAAAGACTCAAAACTTCAAAAATCATTCTAACACCAGACACTTTGAACAACAATAAAAATACTGTAAGATATCATTTCATAAAAATTAGCATAACAGCTTAATAAAAATGTTTAAAAAATACAATTTAATTGCAGCTTTCTCCAACAATAATAAGCTACAGCAGTGTCTAAAAACAAAACTTGCTAACACAGATCCGTTGAAAGAGTTGGGCATTTTCAAAATAAGTTGTAATTCTTGTCCAAAATTATACATCGGGCAAACCAGAAGAAATGTTCAAACACGATACAAAGAACACATGGCTCATGTTAAATTACACAACATAGAAAAGTCAGCATTAGCTCTACATCATACAGATACAGGTCACAACTTCAATTTAGAAAATGTTAGTTTAGTTTTAAAAAAAGCAGTAGTAGAAATTTAGACATGTGGGAAGCCATATACATGAAAAAACACAAAAATTATCTTCTAAATAATGATATTTCACCCCTCAATAATAAACTGTTAGCATGTATAACGACATCATTATATACTTAAGACATCTTCTAAACAGGTACTAAATTCTTAATTCACATTAATATTTTATATTATAATCTCTAATCCTTTTGCCGTTAGTCCAACCCGATGCCCCTCTTTGTTTCATAGATATTTGGTATTTCCCCATGAACCCATTCTCAGATATTGTATTAGTTTTAAGGTTCATTGTAATTTTTCATTAATTTGTTTTGACTCTTCTGTATATGATGTATTTTCATATTATATATTGTCTCGTAGATATTAAACAGTACTACTGATGATCTGTGCAGAGCACGCGAAATGTACATTTAGTTTATTAAAACTACTTTTGTGAAAATAGTGTTTTGTTTTGTTTCGTTATTGTAATTTAAGGTTATATAAATAAATGCAAAATAATTGTACTTCATGTTAAAATAAATTTATTGTTACTCTTGGGATTTCTTTACATATTGCTATGAACAGTGGTTTTGAATTTGATAATACCACTATTCACCACCAATCTGTCCAGCTTGGATATTCAGTCGGTTAATTTTCAAGATGAGACTGCTTTTCCCTCAGGGTTCCAATCGGAAAAGTTGAAAACACAATTGTATAAGTAAAATGTTTGAGCGCCACTCAAAATTTATTTGAGAAATAGTAATTATGTCTTTAAGTTACTGATGAGCACAAAAGAAAAAAGGTAAAATTCAAAAACATACACAGCAAACGTTAAATTAAACTTTAATACAAAAAAAAAATATATATATATATATCTTTAACAATATTATTAAGGTAAAAATATCGCACGGAAATGACCGCACATACGATAAAAAACTTCCTTAGTGACAGCCGATCAAAAATAAAAACTAATACATTACAAAGATGCTTTTTAATTTCTCCCACAAGAAACAAAAATCAAAAATAAACAAAATTATATGACAGCCCGAAACAATCTCTAACGCATGTGCAACCACATGAAAAATATGCCCTTGATATCCCAAGCGTACAAAATTTAGTTATAGAAAATACTTTTTTATAATAGAAATTTTAAAAAACGTTTTTTTGTCATTTAAATCAAATAACTAAGAATAAAATATATATCAATATTAACACAATGGAGAAATTCAAAATTCAATACATTCAAAATAATAATAAAAATAATAATATTAAGTTATCATTCAATATAATTTACTTACGTAAATAAAAAAAAATATAGATATATTTTCTCGAGGCACCTGAGGTAGAAAGCTTAAAAATTAACAATAACGAGATCAACTAACTCGTATAAAAATATCGGTAATGAAATCAAACACCAACCACTAATTAAACAAAAATCACGAAGTTACTTAACAAAGATAAAGATTTAACTTTAACTCAGCACGTCTTTCTACACCCAGAGTACATTTGCGTCTCCTTCGGATACAGCAAACCTGCCTGCTCCATATAAAAAATACAGTTATAAAAATCGTACACAGCAAAGCAAAACGGCGTGCTTCAACTGCCCTAGTCAAAATCTACTTTTGAATCTACTTTTGTGTCGCGAATGATTTCGAATAATATATTGAATATATAACTACACTGTGTTCCTTAATATGTTAGTATTAATTTTGATTTTTTTTGTAATAAAAGTAAACAAAAATTGCGAAGCAAACAATTCCGACGAAAAGAATGCAGTACAAGATGACATCTCGGAAAATCAAGACATTATATAGATTTTCTAAATCTTCTTCGAAATTAAGACTTTGATTGGAATTTGTTTGATTTAGAAAGTCATTCAGTTTCATCAAAGAATCCCTTATAGTGTCTTGATCATCTTGTAGACGGAGAAGGTATTGCCTTTCCCACATGGGTGAATCCGCTGTATAATTGGTGTTGTAGCAGTATATTCCATGTATATTACTAGTATTGTAGTTATTGCCTGATACTATGGTATAAAAATTCGCCTGGCTTAAAATTTTCGATAAAATATCGCAAGACCAGTTATTGTCGCGTAAATCCAATTTATAAAGAGTTCCATGACGTCTAAAGTCAGAGAGTTTGTTTCCGTTAAGGTATAATCCAAACAATGATGGTAAGTCATCTAGAAGAACTTCAGATAAGTATGTCAAATTATTCCAACTTAAATGCAGCCATCTGAGGCGATGGAGAACAGAAAACGTTCCGATACTTAACTTTCTGAGGAATGTGGAAGATAAATCTAGCGTTTCTAGTGAGGTCGTGTAGCGGAACAAATCTATTGGCAAATCATAAATTTTAAATAAATGATTTCCGCTTAAATTTAGTCGTTTTAACTTAGAGAAATTTTCAAGTAAATCATGTTCAACATAATCTAAGTAGTTGTAGGACATATCCAGTTGGATAAGTGATACATTGGCAAATATATCTTTGGAAACTCTCTTCAATCTATTGTTGGATATCTTAAAATTTTCTAGTTTCGAACAGTTACCCAATTGCAGGTTTTCAATAAAATTATTGGATAGATCCAAAGAAATTAATTTCTCGCAATTTTCCAATAAAGGAGTCATATCAACAATTTTATTGTCGTTTAAATATAATTCGTTTAGGTTAGGCAATTTTAATAGAGAATTTTGGTCCATATCTTTTATTCCATTTCGCGATAATCTCAATATTTTAAGTTGGATCAAACTATTATACTTTCCTTCTACGATATTCAAATTGTTAGCATTTAATTCTAAAACCCTTAGTCTATACAAAGTATCGAAAGTTTCTGGATCGATATACTTCACATTGCTGTTGTGTATGTTCAAGACTTGAAGCATAGGAAAAATTCTAAATAATTCACTTGTTATATTATCAAAATTGCTGTTACTTATTATGATATATTCATAAAAAAAGTCGTTGCACTCTGTAAAATTTTCTGGTTTTATACCCTCACAGGTCAGCACATGTGTAAAATATGTTTCTTTACAAGAATCTGGGTTCATTCTTCCACTACACAGCTTGTCATAGTAATAAGGATAACGTAGTCTTTCACAATCGCATTGGAAGGATGAGTCAAACGTGTGTAATATTATTATAGATATGTATAATATTCTCTCCATATACTCCATCCCTGGAACAAAGATAAATGTAGTTTAGCCCAATTGTTTTCTTGTCATTCTTGAAATGTGTTGAAAAAGTCTTTATATCTCGACCAAGTGTAGACTAGGGAATTAATGTCAGTTATAAATTCGTACTATATTTCCCCTAAAAGCCATAAGTTATAATTTATTTCATATAAGTTAAGTATAACTTACGTTATTTTCTAAAATATTTTTGCTCATAATCAGAAGAAGCCTATATCGAAGCTATGTTCGCAATGGTCAACATAATAAAAATGAAACTTAATATTATTATATGATTTACCGTAGAGAACAATTTTCACAAAGATTTCCAAATTCCAACGTTGATAATAGCAACATTTCCGTGGAAGTTTTAAAAATAGAATCTTGTTTTGAAGGAACAGGTTCTGTAAAGCAGAAACTAAGATCGGAAAGATTTTGTTGTAGACACGAAAATGTGGCCTAACTAGGAAAAAATATAGTTCACGAACGTCCAAAATTTCTATATGATGGCTAACTAAACAACTAAACCTATAACAAAAATATTATTAAAAATCAAGAGTGACATTGGACTAACACAGTCGTAACAGAGGTGAAACTGCGGAACACAATATAAGAAGGTACTTGCGTGAAAATTGCTATACAGACACGCAAACACGTGTTTCGTCCTACTATGGACTCGTTAGTGCATGATGCTGAGAGAGGCTGCTATTTTACTTATAGTGGAGACATATTAATACAATTTCTCCTCTTTTACAACTGTAAGTTTGGCGTTCGATCTTGATTTTAGCCTATGAGCGGTACTGCTATGAATTTTGTATAAATCAGTATACACTGGTAAGTCCACACCAGGACGAAACAGGTATCTACATGTCTAGATAGTATGTTTTATACAAATACGTACTTGTATTGTTTTTTGTTTCACACAAATTGTAAGGTTTTATTTACACAGTCATACATCTTTCAAATTGTTGTCGTTAATTAAATTTAAGTATGGAATCGTCAAATACTCCAGATTATGTAAAGAGAGTTACATATTGGTTTAATAACAATATTGATAATAACGACATTTTGGAGAAACTTTCTTTGGTGATGCAGCATGGTTTCATGTAAATAGATGTGTCAGTTCTCAAAATATGCGCCTATGCAGCACTGAGAATTCTCATTACTTTCACGAAACTGTCTTGCATCTTTTAGCAATCGGGGTATCTGCAGTTATGCCCAGAAGGAGGATTATCGGTCTAATATTTTACAAGGGAAATATTAGCATAGAAAATTATAACAAAAATATATTTGTACCATTTATAAACACACTTCATGTTGCTGAACTGGCTATATCCAACAAGATTCTGCTTCTGTAAGACCATATTACAGAAGCTACTCTGGAATAACCGCGAGAATATTTTATGAAAGGCTTATTAGTAACAACTATTTTCTTCAAGATTTAACACATTCAGATTATTATGTGTTTCTTTGTTTAAAAACTTCTATTTTTACAACTCCAGCGAACGCACATTAAAAAACGATATCAGCGGATTAATAAAAATATGCCGTTTCACGATTTCTAAAATACGAAGTATGGTATTAAATTATGTTTAAATGGTAACAGTCAACATTTTCAAAATCTGCTGTGATAAATTTTATACGAGCATATATATTATCCTTGTTTACTTAATTTTCAGATACTTAACATTATTTGATTTGATTAATTGTGTGATGATAAATGTCAGTTTTCTTGCGTGGCTTTGAATGACGTTTTGTTTAAGTAGGCTCTATAGAATATTTTTTACATTGGTAAGTTGAAATTTTCTGTACTGGGTGAATCAAGGATCTAACTCATAAATGGTGAATATAATAAAAATGCCTAAACTGAAGTTGTCAGGGTTGCTATTCCTGCACATTCTAGAAGTATGTAGACTTATACAGTATCATGCGTAAATCGCTGGCACAAAAAAAATACATTTTTAAAAATGGAATGGCCTATATATAAGTCTAATTTTTCTTTACACTTTAAATTTGGTATATTTTTTAATAACCCTTAACTGGCGTCGCGGAGTCCCTGGGACTCTAGCAAGTATGAAGTATTTAATAACTTTCATATTATTAGTGCAGGTAGTGCGAGTTGTTCAGAAGCTGTGTATGGTGGGGCGACCCATCGCATGCGCAAACGACATCAGTCTATTATCAAGTCAAGTAGGTATAACAACGACCCTAGAGTGTGTGGGACTCTCTGACGCAGTCAGTTTTATATTTTCAATTTAGGAAGAATGTCCGGAAATTGTAAAACAGTTAAAGTGACAGATCCAAACTTTGAGGAATATGTGCTAAGATGGTTTGAAGAAAGTGACATAGAGTTTTCAGACCAAAATGAGATTCTTAGAGCAACATTTCTATCGAAAATGTTATTGCAAGTGATCACGAAACAGTGAGTGAGTTGTCTGGCAATGAATCTGATGACCAAGATGAGATGCAGGTGATTGAAACTGAAGAGGACAGTGATATAAGCGATCCAGCTAAAAAATATTTCTACGGTAAAAACAGATAGAAATGGGCTGCTACTGAACCAACCCGAAATGTAAGAACGCTAGCCCGCAATATATTAAATTTCCAGGAAATAAAAACGCTTTACCAACAATTGAAGCGCTGAAAGCACGGCAGCAAATTTTCTCACAAGATATACTAGATATCATTGTGTAT
Source organism: Melolontha melolontha (assembly GCA_935421215.2). Classification (NCBI taxonomy): domain Eukaryota; kingdom Metazoa; phylum Arthropoda; class Insecta; order Coleoptera; family Scarabaeidae; genus Melolontha; species Melolontha melolontha. The sequence continues at coordinate 53,801,926 of OW285242.1, forward strand.
TATACAAATTTAAAAATTCAAGAATTTCGTAAAAAGGCAGACAATCAGAATCGCACAGAATACAGAGACACAAATGTTGTTGAAATTAATGGCTTACTGGGACTTTTGTTATTAACTGCTGCTTTTAGGTCTAATAATGAGGCCATTGAATCAATCTTTTCAACAAATGGGACTGGCCGAGAAATTTTTCGGCTGGTAATATCAGCAAAAAGGTTCGCTGTCTTATTGACTTGCCTTAGATTTGATACACAAGAAGAGAGAATGCTAAGAGTAAATACTGATCCTGCTGCTGCGATCTCACATATCCTTGATAAATTTAACAAAAATTCACAAGCAGCTTACTGTTTGGGATCCAACGCAACTGTTGATGAAATGCTGACCGGCTTTAGAGGCAGGTGCAAATTTAAAATGTATCTACCAAGCAAAACCGTAAAATATGGTTTGTAAGTCCAATGCTTTGTTGATGCTCGCACCCAATCTATATACAATACGTAAATTTATTGCGATAAAGGCACTGATAACTTAAATGATGTCACCGACGATGAAAAAGGATTTTCTACACCAACGCAAGCTGTTATTCGTCTTTCTAAGCCAATATTTGGAAGCAATAGCAATATTACTGGTAATAATTGGTACTCTCCAATAGAGATAACAGACTATCTTTTCAAAAATAAACTTACTTACGTTGGAACTTTGAAAAAAAAACAAACGCGAAATACCCCAACAATTTCTACCCTCTAAATTAAGACAGGTGGGATCAACAATATATGGTTTCACAAGAAACCAAACATTAGCTCCAGAGTACCAAAGAGAAATAAATGTGTTGTGTTTATTTCGTCGGTCCATAAATCCAAACAGGATGATAACGGCTTTCCAGAAATTAATGCATTCTATAATAATACTAAATTTGGAGTTGATGCTGTGGATGAAAAACCACTAAATATTCCTGTAGCGGAAGAACGCGACGCTGGCCTATGGCTTTATTTTACAGGATCGTAGATGTGTGTTCAGTAAATGCACCATCCACCAATCCACCATCATCCACCAATCTTGTGCCAATGCACATAAAGTAGAGACTCGATTTTCTTAAATTATTGGCCAAACAATTGTATTAGCCACTACTTCGTGAACGATCACAAAAAGCAAATTTACCAAGACAGCTAAAAGCCAGTATTTTCAGAATTTTGGAAATGACAAATGAGGCACCAAATGATGCTCAAGACGTTTTGCGTAGAAACCAGAGGAAGTACTGTTCTGTTTGCGATCCAAAATTTAAAAAAAACCGACAATTTATGTGTTGAATGCAAGCAACCAATTTTTTGCAATGTTCTAAAAAACTTTGTGTGTTTGATGCATTCAAAACCTAGAAGAGTCCTAAATATGTATTGCTTTTCTCTATGCGGTTTTAGGCCGTTGTCAATTTTTTGCAATTTTAATTTAGGAATAAATGTATTCTTTTTTTTGCAGTTTAGACCTAACGGTACATGTTTTCAATACGAAAAGTTACTATCTTTCACTATTTTTTTTGTAAAATAAAAATTAAAGAAATACTACGTTTATTTCTAATAAAAAAGTTATTGTTTCTAGTTTTATACTTTTTGTCTAGTTTATTACTAGTAAATATAAAGTTTTGTCCCCTATTATATCTTTGATTATTTAAACAAGAAAAACTATTTTACATTAAAATTACGATAAAAACACGGTATTTCTAATTTGAGTCCCAGGGACTCCGCAACGCATTGAGTGTTAAAATTTCCGGATGGTTAAGGATACTTAGTAGCTAAAGCCAATAGTTTTCGAGATATTTACAATTAAAGAGAAAAAGTAGCATTTCTATGTGCGTGTTTAAGTGCCAATAATTCGGGACTGAGATGACATCAAATAAAATAACTTTGTATGGCGTTTGCACAAGGTGTGCCATGAGATACTTTTGTACGGAAATTGTTCTAATGTATACTGCGAGATCACGAAGTTTCGATAAATTGAAGGAAATTTGGGCTCAAAAATATCGTGTATTTTAAGACGAAATTAGAAAACCCCGGAATAGTGTAAAAACATACATACTGCTGATAGTAATTTCAAAAAAAAGTATGTAGATACACTAGTAGTAAAAGTAATGCAAGAATTTTAATATATTTTTTTATTAATTTTTATTTGTATTTATTTAGCCCACAAAACATTACAATTCAATTTATAGGGCATAAATAAACCAAACAAAAATCCTTTTTTGTAAATTTCAAAATTTTTTTTTAATTCAATTGCTGGACGACATGCTAATTAAAGCTGGGATTATATGAAAATGCATATTTTTTATTTATGATATGTCTACGAAAATTCTTGCTGATCTATACTGATCCCGTAAAAAGAAAGCATTTGCGACTACTTTTGTTTTGCATATCTTGCATATAATACTCCTTTGAACATATTTCAAATAAAATTGATATTTGTTCATATTTTATAATTTATTTATAAAGTGCACCGTAAAAAATATATAAAACCATTTATTCATAATATATTAAAATTACACTAACAGTACGCATGAGCATTTCCGTACAGAGGGAATTCCCAGATTTGTGTTTATCAAGTCGGGTAAGTTCCAGTGAATCTACGAGCAATAAAGTTGACCTATAGGTCAGTCATATCGCCACAGGGGGTATAATGTTAAATGGGAAGTATTAAGCTAGTGTTTTAATGCTAGGATATGAATTCGAGATGGCACTAAATACAGAAACCCTTATTGGTAAATTACCTGTCTTGTGAAAAACCATTTCTTTTAGTTTTACTTTATACATGAAGCAGTTAACTTAACCTAGTTGGAAAAGTAAACTTCGTAGATAAAGTGAAAACGTCGTTGAATTTGGTAAAAGTTGAAGATTTAACCCTATTTTAAGGTAACTAAACGATTCTTACTATTTTTTTTTATATTTCTTAGTGCGCAGCCTAAGCTAATATTATTAAATAGTAAACAGATAGTTATATACACGTATATAATATATAAATTTTACATTTTTAGAATTATTCAACGTGACATGGTGTTACACATCAAATTGCATAAATGAAGGGTGTATACTTCATGAATTTCCAAAAGCAACAGTTAATTAATGCCACAAGAATATTCATTTATAATAGACGATATTCACTTACTACTTGTAGAAAGTATTTCGAGGCACAATATTTAACAAAGAAGAACTAATATCAAAGGCCATACCAACAGTTTATTTACTAGGTAGGGAATTCTGTAATTTAGAATCAGTTGATGTATCAGCTGTAATAAACCAACAAATCTGATATTAGATGACATTCATAATGTTCCAAATACATCAAAATATGCCATAGAAGATATTTCAAAGGAAGTAGCTATTTGTTCTACTAATATAGTATGACAAACCCCTTGCTCCAAATTGCTCCAATATTAAGAAGGAAACTATTATTTTGACTGGTAAAGATATTTTTTTACGACTAGGTGTTTTTCTTAAATTATTTATAACGTGTGTTCATTTGAAAAGTCAATCTAGTGGCATGTGATTTACTGAGAACATTTTGAAGTATGTCGTAAATTAAAATTTACTACTTAACCTACGAAGTTGTATATTTTGACTGTTTCATACATACAAACATACTAATATATTTGCGTTTTATTCTATCAAAATTTCAAAGTAACCTAGATTGACTTTTCAAATGAACACTTGTTATATAGTCTCTAGTAAATTCACATTTCGTATATCATTAGATTCATTAGTAATGGTTTTACTAATATAAGTTTAATGTATGAATTTTTTTCACATAGGCTAGACTTGAAATACAACCAATGTGTAAAAACAGCTATATTTTTACACATTGGTTTATTTGGTTTTGTTTTTTTTTTAATTATCGCCCATCTATACATAAAACAGAGAAGAAATTCATTATTTATTACTTTATAATCTACAGATATTTATCACTAATTTTTATTCTTCTTTTTATAGGTATAAAAAAAAATACAATATTTAATCTAGCCAGATTTATTATGATTTCATTTTTTTTATACTTATAACAAGAAGAACAAAAACTTAGTAAATTCTTATACAAAAAACTCAAAATATAAGTTGTGGTAAGTTAGTTCTATTTTAGTTCGCGGTTATGGATTCGAGATGGCGCTAAACGCTGTCTCAATTATTTATCATGGAGTTATACTAACTTCGTGGGGATTTGTCTATGTATCGCCAGTTGTGTTGAGTTCGTTCACGAAAGTATATTTACACGTAATTTTACCTTGTTATTTTTGATATGTCGGAATCGTATTCACATGTGTCGACCGGGATAAAAGATTATCTAGAATTTTGTGTAGATAATAGCAGAGTGTTTTATAAGTATTGCAGTAAAATTGTAATTTTATATTTGTTTACGTTTGATTTCATATTGTAATATCTGAAATTAATTACTGTAGATTCGATGCGACAAAAAATTTCAATTAACGCAGCATGTAGGAATTGATTTGCATGAAAGAAACATCACAACATTTAAAAATGCACCACAAACTACTCTGAATGAATCGTTTACTTTAACAAGCAAAAATATAAAATAGAATAGTTTCCATTATGACTTGTGTAATGCCATCTTAAGTGCAAACATTCCACTTTCAAAGTTGAATAATTCAACGTTTAAAATTTTTTTGAGAAGCATACGAAACTGTCAGTTCCTAGTCGCTCAACTATAAGAAAAAAGTATATTAATCTATATTTTGAGGAAACTGTAATGAAAATTAAGGAAACAATGACAAGACAACAGACAGTTGTGGACGCTATATTGCCAACTTATTGGTTGGTGGTTTAAATGAAAATTGCGCCGGCCAATCCATTTTAATTGGTATAGAAGAATTGGAGAAAACAAATAACTTAACTATAACAAGATTTATAAGCGATAGTTTAACGAGGTTTTGTTTGCCAAATGCCGTTCCAAGTGACAAGGTATTACTGATGTTATCGGATGCTGCGACATATATGGCGAAGTCCCAGAATTTAAAGATTTTTTACCCGAATCTGATGCAGGCAACATGTTTGGTCCATGCTGTTAACAGAGTAGTAGAAGAAATACGCTACACATTTCCAGATATTAGTTCATTGATCAGTTTGACATAAAATGTATTTATTAAAACACCGCTGAGGGGCATAGCATACAAAGATAAGTTATCTGGTCTGGCACTGTCACCACAACCCATAATAGCAAGATGGGGCTCGTGGTTTTAATGCCGTTGTATTTTATGCAGATACCTTTGAACAGATAAGACAATTCATTCTCTCTTTTTCAAACGACTCGATAGCAATTGCAGATTGCAAAGATATACTAAACAAACCGCAAATGCTTCAAGAGCTAGGTTTTATCGAAGCAAACTATGGTTTTATTAGTGAAACACTACGAAAACTTGAAACTCAAGGTGTCGAGCTCTGTGAATCTATAGAATTGATTCTAAGTTTCAAGAATAAAATTAATAATGTGAAAGGTATCATAGGAGAGCGATTCAAAATTAAATTAACGCAAGTTCTAGAGAAAAACGAGGACTTTAATCAGCTTAGTAGAATATCCAGTGTGTTGCAAGGAAGCTACGATGAGACTATTCAGATGAGTCCATCAATTATCTGCAAATATAAGAATGCGCCAATTACATCAGCTGACGTTGAGTGGAGGTTTTCAGCACACAACCTATTATTGACGGATCACAGATCATTTTTGGTTGAGAATTTGGAAAAGCATTTAATTGTAAATGTTTACTTACAAAAGCAAATATAAATACAAAGAGTTACATTGTTTATCTTACTTATTCTTATTATTATTATACATATATTTTGTAAAATTTCGAATACAATATTGATGTAGTACATATTTGTGGAATTTCTAAATTTATATTGACATAATTTAACATTATTTAATATTTGACAATAATTTAGTTGTGTAACTATCATTTAAACTTTACATATTTTTGCATATTTTAATAAAGGTTCTTCATACTTTCATCGAATTTTTGAAACATATATGCGCATATAATGTAGTTTCCATGTGTGTATAATTCCCAGTTTTAATGATAATATTACGGCGTCCACGTGTACACTAACTTTAAACTAAATTTATGAATTATTAATAATGGAGTGGTATTCAATCTGTAGAGCTCTAATGAAGTATAACAAGGAAGAAGTGCTCATTTTTTTATTATTAATGAATAATTGAATAATTTTAAGTCCGCTATATTGTTCTTGTAAAACACGAAATGGTTATTAAATGAAATGAGAACTGGTTAGGCATAAATAAAAAGATACTTCAGAAAATTCCTTAAACCTGGTTTATTTTTATATTTGTACAAATTTCGTATTGTAACAATATTTATTAATATTAACTATAAGTATATAATAACTAAAGAAACGAATATTGCGCTGCGCGTCAGGAGCATAGTATCTATCTCAGCAATAATTTGATCGGCGACTTGGATGAACGTATGTCGGGCGCAACTGTGGAAACATAACTTATGCTTCAAATATTTAAACGATCACATCCACTTTGTGACCTTACGTAAGAAGCTTGAAACAGGTTTTACTACGTTATATAAATTATTATTTATTTTATTTTGCCTACATACTATCAACCGCCCGCCTGTTGTGCGCAGCTCAATTTCTCCCTCTCAAAAATAACTAATAGTATAATATGCATGGGACTTGTTTAGTACCTGATTACACAAAGCATATTACAAATACATTTAATATACACTGAATTAATGCATATTATTATCAATAATCTTGTATTGTTACTTAGATGGATTTTAGCTAAAATTTCTTGTTTCGCTTTTTATTTATATTCTGGAATTCATGGATATCTTATCCGGCGGGCGTATTTTCCTCACCAAAAACCCTTTCCTAGCTGTAAAAGCAAGGGTGTACGATAATCTCACAGGTAATTTCCTCACCAAACGAAGTATCGGTGTATTAGAGAAAGTTAGGTATTCCCGAATTTAATATTAATGACTATGGATTCTGGGAATTAAAAGTGGTACGTAGGTACGTAGTATGTATATACAGTTTCGAAACTGGAATTGAAGTGCCATTTTTAATTGTTGCTCGTGTTAGATTGAGTTTGTCTATTAATTTAACTGTATTTTATGAATATTATAACAAAATGACAACTTCCTTAATTAAAAGCAATCGTGGCAAAGATTTATTGGTTTTCGAAAATTTTACGTTTTATAAAACAAAAGTTTTAAAAAGTGAAGAAGTGTTTTGGAGATGTATCCAAACCAAATGTAGTGCTAAGGTGTTTACTATTGGATCCGATCTTACCGTATCCAGAAGTGCTTCGTTTCATAACCATCAACCAAATGAAAAGAAACTGAATATGAAAATTGTTTCAAACTCTTGCAAGCGGAAAGCAGTAGATGATATAAGTGAAAAACCGTCAAAAATTATACGCAGAACACTTGCGAATAATTTGTCGGCCACAATTACGACGACTGATATTAGTTATATCAGAAAAAACATGTACAACTGTCGCCGAAAAGTGATGCCCAGTGGACTTCCTTCCAATATTCAAGAAGTTCAAGAGGTAGTACAGACGTCTGCGCCCCAAACCAGCGAAAACGAATGTTTTCTGATTATAAATTGTTTAAAAAGCAATATAATTGTATTTGGTTGTGAAACTAATATTCGCGTTTTAACCGAAATGGATATTCTGTACATGGACAGTACATTTTCTTATTGTACCAAATATTTTTTACAGTTCTTTGCCATACACGGGTTAACTAATGGACATTATATTCCCTTATTGTATTGTTTACTGCCTAACAAAAACACTAAGACCTACATGGAACTTTTCTCTTTATTAAAATTCAACATATTTGAAGCATATAACATTGAATTTTATCCAAAAATTATTTATGTAGATTTTGAAAAAGCGATACACAACGGTATTGTGCAAATCTGGCCTAACACTGCAATAAAGGGCTGTAGATTTCACTTACACCAAGCGTGGTTTAGAAAAATTCAGTCACTTGGTTTAACCTCAGAATTTAAAACTGATTCGGAAATAGGCAAGTGGCTGAAACATATATTTAGTCTTACTTATTTAAATCCAAAAGATGTAGAAGATTGTTTTGTTTTTGAATTAATGGCATATAAGCCGCAGAATGCAATTTTAGACAAATTCGCCGATTATTTAGTTGAAACATATGTAGATAGTAATGCAATATTTCCCCCTTATTTCTGGGCGGAAGGAAAAGCTTCAATTTCTCATAGCACAAATGCATGCGAGTCTTTCCATTCACATTTCAATTCATCTTTCTACAACACACATCCTTCTATATATATCTTTATTGAAAAAATTAAAGAATTCCAGGTTGACACTTATGTAAAAATTCAAAGTCGGCATATTGTCAAGCGTATTAAAGATAGACAAGTTCAGCTTAAATTGAAAAATCTCCAACAATTGATACTTAAATATGAATTTCATGAAATAAGCAGAATAGATTTTGTAAAATGTGTTTCACATTACAATAAAATTTAAAAATTGTACATACATATATGACAACTTACTGTATATATTAACTCTACTTTTACTTACAATAAACAATATTTAAATGTACCCAGCGTTTTATTTTGGTCCAATTTCCTTTTATGTTACTTTTTGGTTATCAGGTTAAAATACAAATTGGTGAGGAAAATACCTGTAAGATTAAGAACGACCCTTATTTCTGGTGAGGAAAATACCTTACGGATTATCTGACCCGAGCGGTTGGTGAGGAAATTGCCTCCGCCCATCTTATCACATTAAAAATGTATGAATACTGATTATGTATTCTCTATGTTATGATTGTTTCATAAAAAAGTTGATTGATTAAATAAATAAGAAAATACGTAATAAATAAAGTTCTCATTATTTGCATTACTGTTACTCGCGTTTTAAATGGGCGCTGAGATCGAACCGGGGATTAAAGGGACAAATTGGCCCTTTAATCCCCTGTTGGATCTTAGCGCCGTGCTACGGATTAGGACTAATGACGCCCTAATTTATCTATCCAAGCAGGTGAGGTCGAGTTGTCTCCCAAAACCAAATTATTACCTGGTCTCGCAAAAGGCCCTGGCCGAATTGTCTCCCAATAATAGGAGGCCACTCGAAAGCAGGTACAGTTATATTTAATGAAATGTTAATTACGGTAATTCTTTTCTGATGGTTTCTACGTAAAGCATATTTGAAAACCGAATGTGTTCAAGTTGTAATTATGGAATCAACGTTGGATCATAATCATGACAGAATACCAGAGAAACGTTTAAACAGACAAACATTAAGCAATTGTGTGAAACCTGTAGCTGTGGATGGTATATGCGACCGACCGATGAAACTTATTCGAAGGAAATTACAAAATCCAGATCCAGAAACTTTAACAACAGCACACATCCATCGAGTACGAAAAAATTTGCATTATACAAGATATAAACAACTACCAAAATGATCAAAAACAAAATAAGAATTTCAATAATTGTTGAAATTACAAGTTAAAACCAATAAAGGCGAAAATTTTATTGTCAAAACTGATGAAATAAAAATATTGTAATATTTTCTTGTGAAACAAATTTGCATTTTTTTATTTGTGTGTGTATGTGTGGAGTTTCAGATTTATATGTAGACGGCACTTTTAATTACTGACCGAAATATTATTTGCAGCTTTTTACTATACTTGGGCATTACATTGCTCTCGTGTTCTGCCTATTGCCCAATAAATCTGTTTCTTCTTATGTACAAATGTTTGTGTATGTTAAAGACGAGTGTAAGAAATTAATCTTCACTTTATCTTCAAAGGTTATTACCGCTGATTTCGAAACTGCTATTCATAAAAGTATAGCAGAAATATTTCCGGACATTAAAATAAGGGGATAGTGCTTTCATCTCGGGCAATCTTGGTATCGAAAGATTCAAGAAATAGGTCTGTCAACAGAATATAAGAAAAACCCGGAAAAAGAATCGGAAATGACGAGATTTCTCACTTATATTTATGACCTACCTTTCTTACACCCAGAAAATGTTGGTGATTGTTTTGCACTCGATCTTAGTGAATTGAAACCATATCCTAACAAAATTCTGTGATTGTGTAGTGGATAACTATGTTGACGAAAATTTAGAATTTCCTCCACACATATGGGCTGAACATTCTTTTTCGTGGTTACTTTGTTAAGAACTACAAATAGATATGAATCATTTCATTCGAAATATAACCCATCTCATCCAAATATGAATCAGTTTTTGAATGTATTATTAGTTTCCAAATAGACTCTTATGTTAAAATGAGGAGCTGTAATAAGGCAAAGGAAGTGTATGATAGTCTTGTGTTAAAAAGAAAAACCTGTCTCGAAAAAAAATTAAAGAGAAGCGTATTGCCAGTCTTGCCAGTATACATAATATAAACAAACTATTTTATTTTAATACAAAGGTATTTTTAATAATATAAAATATTATTAAAAATCTGGTGTGAAGAACACAAATGCAGGTTCACTATTAATATTTTCTGTGAACGTGTCCGAACATATCCCTCCCTACTCATGTATGTTTCAATTATTCTGATATTTTATTTTACTCTAAACTGATAAGAAATTGCTTTGACGAAGTCAATATCTTACTTCGTCAAAGCAATTTCTTATCAGTTTAGAGTAAAATAAAATAGTTTGTTTATATTATGTATACATACTTTTTTTTATTTTATAATTTCGAGTTTTATTAAAAATGCTGACAATATTGTGATAATTGCTTTGGCACTGTATTTCTTTTATTTGTTTATATTATGGTGTGTCCATGTATACAGATACAGATTTGTTTTTATACAGATCTGTATTATTTTGTATACTACACAAATACTATACTATACAAAAATAAATGATTTTAATTCAAGAGCCCTGTGTTTTGTGCTATTCCTATCTATTTTGTTAATACAATATAGTACTATAAGTAGATATAATTCGTATGGAAGGGGAGACAATTCGACTCAGCTCGGGAGTCATCTCGACCCGTCTCCGGAGACAATTCGTATATGACAAAAATTATCTGTTAATCCAGGGAGACAACTCGATTCCACCGAACCAAGCTAATGAGGAATTGTTAAGAACGGCGTACGTTATACGTATAATATGATTTGTCACGTATTTATAGGGTAATTAATGAGATTCAGATGGTTGTTTTCTTGTTTTAAAATGTTTCAAAGTATCTACTAGTTATATTCTAACTTTTGTGGTGATAATTACTTACAATGGGAGGTCGTATAATTGAAAGTTCACGCGACAAGGAGCTTTTAATAGTTGAATCGATATATTTACAAACGCTAAGGTGCTAGACAGTGGGGAAAAATTTTGGCGATGTATACAACAATCGTGGCAAAAGTTTTTATCATTGGTACTAACAATTTAATTAGGCGAACTGATTTACAGCATTGTCACAACAAAGACATTAAAAGTTAAACCGCCAAATTATAAGCAGTTGAGCAAAAAGAAGGGCTACAGAAAAACCAGCTGAGAGGCTTTCTAAACTAATTCATTCTGTGCTAAAGAAAGATTCTGATGATCTAGACACTCTCTGTAAGGGATATTTCTTACATTCGAACGAACGTATATTATACCACAGAAAAAAACAACCATGGGGGAAAACTTATTATTCATCAACGATGAAAGCAAGAAGAATGTATTATTTTCCTGTACTACCAATATCCTCTATTTATGTAACAGTTACAAAATTTACTTGGACGGTACATTCAGTTGTACGAAATATTTACTATTTACAATCCACCTTCTAAGCAATGGACATTATATTCCGTTGGTGTTTTGCTTGCTCCCAGATAAAAAGCAGGACACTTTCAAAAATTTATTTGTGGCCTTAAAAAGTAAGTGTGAAAGTGTGGATTTTAATATAAATCCAAAAATAGTGGCAGCAGACTTCAAAAAAGCCTAAAAAGGAAGTGTGAAAGTGTGGATTTTAATATAAATCCAAAAATAGTGGCAGCAGACTTCAAAAAAGCCATTCATAACGCTGTTGTTACCGTGTGGATATATGTTAACTGGATGTCGCTTCTATCTTGCCAAATCATGGTTTAGAAAAATTCAATATCTGGATTTAACTCAAAGACAAAAATAGGGCAATGGATAAATGTCTTAAATATGTTTTCGGGTTGCTATTTTTAAATCCATGTGATGTTGGAGATTGTTTCGCATTCGATTTCGTAGAAATTCAACCAGATGACGAAAGGATAACTGCATTTTCTGACTATCTTGTGGAAAATTATATTGGAGAAGAAGCTTTTTTCCACTCGAATTGTGGGCAGAGCACGCCGCGGCTATAGAACGAACTACAAACGCATGCGAGTCTTTTAATTCAAAGTTAATGATATCCAAACATATTTTCTTTTATAGAAATTGTTAAACAATTTCAAACAGACTCTTACATTAAATTTCAAAGTTTAAACGTGGCAGTAAGAATACACGATACTACAGTGTGGAAAAGAATAGACTTATGGTCAAAAGTAATATAGAGGGTCTTAGCGCACAGGAAATCTCACGTTTTCATTTTGTAAAATGTGTATCGTCCATGTACTGCAACCATTAGATTCAGAAAAGTATATGTTTTATGTTTATAGATAATTCTTTTAATAATAACATTTTAATAATTGTAAATATTTAAATATGTAGGAACTTGTGGCTTTTATATTTGATACATATTTATTTAAAATGTATCTAGTTCTGAAGTGATTGCCAAATTTAGAAAGAGATTAACGCGGAGATAGATGGTGAATTCGGTTAAGCCCCGTGTTAATCTATTTAGTATCGGTGCCGAGTTCGTGTCCTCGGTGCCGAATTCGTATGCGCGGTTAAATACGGTCAATATATTGTATTATAGACATTTTCTACGTGTCATGTTTATTATTACTTCGTCAAAATAGAAATAAATTTTTATTAAGAGAATTTAGGATTGGAAGCAGAAACGAAAGATTAGGCAGTTAACAATTTTGAGCTTAAATTAAATGCGTTTTAGTTAAGTTTCAAAGTGCTATATTATGGAACATCAAGAAAATTCACAAAGATTAGATTGTTGTAGTAGTATTGCTCATCTCAAAAGAGGAAAAAATAGAAAATTCAGTAGTTATAGGGTAATATAAATACTGAACGTTGCCAGCTGTATGAAATAATAGAAGAAAGAGGTAGATTAGAGAAGAAGCTATGATTTGATTTCGCTCAGACAAAGGTACAATGGAAATGGTATTTTGCTCAAGACAACTGACTGAAAGAACAGTATAATACAATAATAGAATGTATGATTTGTAGACCTTTAACGAGATTTTGAAAATGCATGTGGAGAAAAAATTTGGAGATTATTTCAGCAGTGGTTAATTGTCGAAGATGATTAGACATTTGTATGTAATCACGTGGAATATTTTAAGAGCGGATAATAATAACTGATACAAACAATTTGGTACTGGTATTGAAGTTAGACAAAGAGAAGTAACGACCTCCTAATTGTTTACTCTTTCAATAAATTAAATCGGACTAGCTTTGAGAGGAGAAATTAAAAGAGAAAAAGTGAAAGTGTATGAATGACAGAAACAGTGGTTTCTGGTATATTTTCCGTCTCTAAAATTGGTTCTTGCGTTCCGACGTTTCTGAATCGATTTAAGACACTGGAGAATACTCGAGAAACCATTGCTTCCTTTACATCCCGTAAAGATGAAAGAAACAGTGCTTTCTCGTATATTTTTCCAGTCTCAAGACGGTTTTTCTGTTCAGAAGTTTCTGAATAGATCTAACCCTTGTGACTACAGCCAAAAGATTATACATAAACACACCCAACACACCCGGGTGTTTTTTACATTTTGTATTTGGATTCACTCAGTATATACCTTCAAAATCGACGAAGTATGGAATTAAAGTTTGGTGAGTTTGTGATGCTATTACTTCTTATCCAGCCAAAGGACAAATCTATACTGGTATGGCATCTTCCGGAGAAACAAATCAAGGTGAGCGTGTGGTCAAAGATTTGTGCTATAATCTGTTTCGTGGAAGTGAACGAAACATTGTATGTGACAACTTTTATACAAGTTATAATTTGGCTACTACTTTGGTGTTAGACTACAATTTGTCAATATTGAACATTGTAAACAAAAATCGAATATTTGTACGAACCAAATTTTCTAATCCAAGAAGAAGAGCAGTTGAATCATCACAAACTTTGGATTTAGCAACAACATAAGCATGTGTTACTATGTTCCAAAACGAACAAATCGGTTGTGTTTCTTTCCAATTCTCATTATAACATCGAAAGTGAAGGTCCTAAATGAAAGCCATGAATGATATTCGATTATAACAGAAGCAAAGGAGGCGTTGGCGGTATGTACAAATGCCTTGGCGAATATTCTACGTAGAGATTGCCTTTGGCTTTTTTATAACATTATACATGTGACTGCATTTGCAGCATTCGTGATCTACATGGAATGTATGTATGCGTAGACACAGAGGTTAAGACACTGGATAATATCCGAGCAACATTGCTTCATTTTGAAACCGCAAGAATATTAAAAGAAAAATCCAGAGTGATATAGATCATGAAACTAATAATAGAATTGATTCTATCGAAGTGTACCTTGCCTTGACTAAAGCGTTTATACGAAAAGAAGAAGTAACATTGAAAATTAAAGTGAAAATGTTTCACACCATCTATATATTATGTAATTTTAAGGCAAAATTATTTAGAAAGTGAGATGCGGTTCCAAATAAAAGCAGCGGGAGTTACTTAATGGAACAGAAGAAGTGATAACAATATTCTGAAGCAGTTCAGTGTAATCCCGGCTCTTAAAGAAAAATTGAAGAATGGCGGCTTATGTGGTTTTGTTGAAATTATGCGGAAAATGCCGATCGCAAGGGACCAACAAAATCTTAAGAATAGCGAGACTAGAGAAGCGTTAGCAAAAAAGAATCTTAGTTGAAAGTATGCTAAGCATATATAACGCAGTTGGCAAGCATGTAGAAACCGTTGCAAAATCACATCTGTACTGTACTGATAGAAGAGGAAGAATTATGTATATTTAATATTAATTTGGGACATTTATTTCTTAATTTATTTTAAACTATGCATCCTAATTGTATTTTTGTAGATTTTTCTAGGAATATTAAAAATTTAATACATTTAACATAAATAGATAAATTTCTCCTTTTCCATACAGAAGATATATGGTTAACGCTAGGGCAAATGTTAACCCACGTATTGGAATTGCGAGATGATTTAATAATATTTTTCCAGGATAAACAAATGTCATTCTCATTATTTTTACAGAATAATGAGTGTATGTTTATTGTTAGCTTACTTAGCCGATGTATTTTCGCATTTACACAAATTAAGTGTGAACTTACAAGGACGTGATAAAAACATTTTATTAATGAGAGACAAAGTTCATGCTTTGATTAAGAAGCTTAACATCTGGATAATTCGCATTCAAAGCCAAAATTTTAATATGTCCGCACTTATTGAGAAAAATTTGAATGAACAAGACACTATTATTCACGACAGTTTGGATTGCATGAAGATGCATTTGCGCGAGCTAAAAACTCAGTTGACAGAGTATTTCCCGGAAGATAAAAATGATTTCTCGAAGAGTTGGGTACTGAATCCGTTTAGTGAAAACGTTGTTGCCGCTACTAAATTACCAAATTAGATTTACGATTAGGTCATCGAAATGTCTGTCGATAAAACGCTACCACTGCTTTTTACATCGGAAAATTTAAATAAGTTTTGGCTTGCTCGTCTAAATATAAGGAAATAAGGAAATTTATCAGAGAAGCATAGAAAATATTAATCACTTTCGCCACACGTCTTACCTCTGTGAAAAGGGTTTTTCGTCTATGGTTGCGCTGAAAATTAAATACAGTAATCGTCTCTTATCACTCGAAAGAAATTTTCTTTTGTGTGTTTCTAACGTGGAGAAACTTTTAAATGAAAAACAAATACAACCATCACATTAATTTCTTTTCTTTACATGTGTACTTATTGTATATAATAAATGATTTTTTTCTCATAAAACGATTCTTCATTATGGTTTAGGCTACTTCGCGACCTCCTTTTGATATAACTGCGACCCCCTTGGTCGTCGTGACCCCAGGTTGAGCAACAATGAAATATAGTAATAAAAATAATTATAAATTTGTGGAAGTATGCAAAGTGTGTTTTAATTTATTAGTTTGTATTAGTTTGATATTTAGTCGAACTAATAATACTTTTGTGCCTTTTATATTTAAGCTCAATGAAGAAACATGTGCTCCAACGACTCTATCAAATTCTTAGTTGCACCAATTGACGTCACTTTGAATTAATCATCTGACATTGGAGGCCCACAATAATCTTTGCTAAAGCATTAAAGGCGATAGAAAATTTAACATATGGGAATAAATTTGTATTCAGAAGAAACAATATCTAGTAAATAATGAAGGGGGCATTATTATAATCTCAAAGTTTTCTAATTTATTTGCGATTTCTTTAAGTATAGAAATTTGTATGTAAATTTGCCATATTTCGCTAGAAAGAATTTTGTGTAACATATTTTATTAATAATACAGGTCTACAGTGATTTTGATGTTTGAAAGCTGTTTGCCAATTTGTATATGTTTGGGGGCCCTTATTCCAAAAAACGCCATATTTTTGCTCTATCACGTAAATTTTTTTTATAGCGCTCTATATCTTAAAAATGTTAATTTATTGATATACATACCTATGACAAGAATATGTTTGTTCCATGTTAGGCATGATTTTTAAATGAATTGATTTTTATGAAATTAAATGTGATTTGGCAACACTGGTTAATATTAGATTTCTCAGTAAAGCAACAAAGTCGGCGCAGAAGCGTCAATACAACGTTGAAACCTGCTTACGTGCAGTTTGGTTGTGTTAGTCGTCGTGCTACTGTGTCCGCGCGCTTGTTGTCTTCGTTGTTGCGTATTTTAAGTGTTATAGAACGTATAAATATGGAAAGAAGACATTGTGTGAACAATCCGAATAACTTTTGTTATATCTGTGGTAATTATGTCGTAATAAAGCAGAGGCAAACTATAACTTCGTTTATGAAAAATGTATACCACGCTTATTTTGGTGTAAAAATTGGCGACCAAGACAAGTCCTGGGCTCCTCATACTGTTTGTTCCGTTTGCGTTGAAGCATTAAGAAACTGGCAAAAAGGTAGGAAGAAATGTTTAAGCTTTGGTGTTCCTATGGTATGGCGAGAGCCTAGAAATCACAGTGATGATTGTTATTTCTGTTCGTGTAATGTTCAAGGATTCAACAGAAAAAAATAAGAAACAAATTGTGTATCCCAATCTTGACTCTGC
Organism: Melolontha melolontha; assembly: GCA_935421215.2. Lineage (NCBI taxonomy): Eukaryota > Metazoa > Arthropoda > Insecta > Coleoptera > Scarabaeidae > Melolontha > Melolontha melolontha. Next base: position 53,819,283 of record OW285242.1, read on the forward strand.
TATTCGACCAGTTCCTCATGGACCAGATGTACCGATACCTACCGCCCCAAAAGCACTAGAAAACGTCATATCGTCAGAATCAGAGGAATCTAATTGCGACCCAGATGACTCAGATTTCACACCAGATTTCAAAGAGCCCGAAGTGTTTAACCAGAGCGAACTAAATGATTTAATTAGAGATTTGCACCTTCCAAAGGATGCATCCGAATTGTTAGCCTCCCCACTTCGTGAGAAACATTTACTGGCACCTGGCACCACATCAAACTTTTACCGGGATCGCGAAAAAGAGTTATGTCAATATTTTACTCAAGACATTCCGACTTAATTTCAAAATTAGGAAATGTGCCGTATGTAAAAGAAGAATGGCGCCTGTTTATTGACTCAAGTAAGCGTAGTTTAAAAGGCGTTTTATTGCACAATTGTAACGAGCTGGCCTCGGTTACCGTTGCCCATTCGGTTCATTTAATGGAAACGTTTGACAATTTTGAACTTCTTTTAAAGAAAATAAACTACCAAGAACATCAGTGGATGCTTTGTGGTGACCTTAAAGGGCTGTGCATGCTACTAGGACAACAAGGAGGTTATACAAAATTTCCATGCTTTATTTGTGAGTGGGATAGTCGAGCAAGGGATAGACATTGGACTCAAATAGAATGGCCCTCTAGAACAAGCCTTACACCTGGTAGCAAAAATGTATTAAGAGATAGCTTGGTTGACCCCAAAAAAGTTTTACTGCCTCCTCTCCATATCAAACTTGGCTTGATGAAGCAGTTTGTTAAAGCCCTAGACAAAAGTGGACAGTGTTTTAAATATTTGTGCGAGACATTTCCAGCCTTATCCGATGCCAAGTTAAAAGAAGGTATTTTTGTTGGGCCGCAGATAAGAACATTATGCAAAGACAAGGATTTTCAAAACACAATGACCAATGTCGAGAAAAACGCCTGGGTTTCATTTAAAGAAGTAATTGATAAGTTTCTTGGGAACTCTAAGGACGAAAACTACGAAAATATTGTTCAAAATATGTTACAACACTTTCATCGTCTAGGTTGTAATATGAGTTTGAAAGTGCATTTCCTGTTTTCACACTTGAACTATTTTCCTGAAAATCTTGGAGCAGTTAGCGAAGAACAGGGAGAGAGGTTTCACCAAGACATTAAGGAAATGGAACGGCGATACCAAGGCAGATGGAGCATAACGATGATGGCGGACTACTGCTGGATGTTGAAACGGGATATGCCCTTAAAAACATACAACCGAATGTCCGGACAACGCAGCTTTCTGGCAAAAAGACAAAGATTTCACTTAAAAAAGACGGAATAAAGTATTTTTTTCCACTTTTTTAACTTGTATTCCACTTTTTACTCAATAAACAAATAAATTTTTTTAGAAATATCGTATTTTTTCATTTAATATTTGCAAAAAAACCTTACGTGATACAAATAAATGCATAGAATTTTTGAAATCAGCCTACCAAAATTATATAAAATCAGTTTTCAAAATAAAAACATCTGTCAAAAAGTTTAATTTTGTAGACCTGGGATAATTCCTATTTCTGTGTACTATTTTAACATTAAATATTTGCTAATTTTTATTTAGTTAGTAAAATGTATGCATTCAGTATATATTAAATCTATTTTCTCAAGTTTCAGATGCTTTGTATTATACAGTACTTGAATTTAGGTCCAAAAACCTTAAAGTAAATACTATATTAGCTATATTAGCCTTTTATTTTTTCTGTAATAAAGGAAACCTAGCACTCCGAAAATTAAGAATCCGATAAAAACAATAATATACAAAACCACATCTCTCAGAAACAAAGTATGTTGTAAATGATCAGTTGAATAGTAATTTTCATGCGTGTCTGTTTCGTTAAGAAAATTTTTAAATTCAACTAATGAATCTTTAAAATCATTTGCCCCTTGCCCAAGATACGACAGGTACTTGTGTTGAAGCATAGTCGAATCTTTCACACCATTATCGTCTTTGATCACTTCATGACATTTTATTCCAAGAATGTTTGAAGTGTCGTAATTATTTCCTTTTATTATCGCCTCATGCCTCGCTCTCTTTATTAAAGTTGATAGTATGTCACAGTTCCAAAGGTTATCGTTCAAATTGATTTCATTGTACGCCTTTAAATTAACATGTTCCAAATAGGATAAACGATTACTGTTAATATACATTTTCCTCAGAGAAACTAAACTGTGAAAAATACCGGTAGATAAGTAAGTTAATTCGTTGTGACTAATATCTAAAACTTCCAAGTTGGGCAGAACCGAGAAAACTCCAATTCTTAACTTTCTTATAGACGTTGATGATAAATTTAACACCTTTAAACTCTCTAGATTCTTAAAAAACTGTATCGGTATTGTATTTGCTCTAAATAAAGAATTATAACTCAAATTTATTTTCTCCACTTGTTTGAGATTATGTAAACAATCACTACTTACATTTTTTAACTTGTTATTGGATATATCCAAATAAATTATTGATGCATTTTTAAACGAGTCTTTAGTGATATTTTGAATGTTATTGTACCCAATATTCAAGCGTTTCAATTTCGTGTTATTTACCAACTGAAAATGTTTTATTTTATTATTGGAAACATCCAACAATATAAGTTCTTTACAACTAGCTATTACAGGTGATATATCGGTAATTTCGTTGTTATTTAGATAAATTTCATTCAAACTAGTACTAGCATTGAATGTATTCGTTTTGATTTCACTTATTTTATTGTCAGCCGCTTGTAATATTTTCACATTATCCAGATCTTGAAACATATTCTCGGACAAGGTCTCTATTTTATTATTCCTGAGATCGAGAATTTCTAATTTTGATAAACCTTTGAAAGCTTCGGTTCGAATATATTTTATATTACAACCGCGTAGGTTCAAAATGGATACCTCGGGAAAATCCGTAAAAGTCCCAGTTTTGATTTCAATAAAGTTGTCATTGTAAGGACGTATCTTTAAAATTTTCGAAGATGATTTAACGGTTTGGTCCAAACTTGAGAAATTCACATCCGAGCATTCTAACATTGGATAAATACTGTGCAAGTTATGGCAGTATTCCACATCGATTTTCGTCCAGCAGTCATAATAATACGAATGCATACGATATTTAGTGCATTCCTCAATAGAGTATTGTAGCATTATTACTAATATTAAAAACTGATATTGTTTCTTCAGCGGAAAGGCCATTTCTGAAACAAACACATAAATGGATGTACTCTGCGTCTGTGTATTTTGGAGGGAGAGGAGGGATGGTTACGTTATACTTTGTGAGATAAATTTGACTATAGATCGTTTCACGTTTACGATGAAGTGTATATTCTATGAGAATATACCGGGTTCTTTTTTATCATTACACATACACTTTCCATAAGTATGGACACAAGCCCGTAATAACGTTATTGTGCATTATTTGACAAAATGCAAAGATATGTCGATTAATGTTTTTTATTAGCTATATTTAGATGCTACCATTTTGTTTTTCCCGTCGACGTTGAATAAGTTATGACGTCATTGATTATTTTTTTTAAATGTCAATCCCTTTTTTTTTTATTTTGAAAGCTTTTACAATTCTTTATTCGATGATTTAAACATTTTGGTGTTAGTGTTACATTAGAAAAGTCTATGCGACACAACCGGAAAATTTGGACGTTTTACGACAACGCATCATCTACGAAACCAGACTAATCACTCCCGAAATATTACAGAATGTGCGAAATGGAATTTATCATCGCTTAGGATTTTGTCAACAAAATGAAGGAAAACATTTTGAGCATTTGTTATAAATTTGATACTGAAAATGTCAAAAATAAAACTTAGAATTACAACACAGTTTACTCAAAAATTTTCTAATGTAACATACCAAAATTTTTACAACATCGATTAAGAATTGTAAAAGCTTTCAAAATCCACAAAGAAAAAGTGGGGTTGACATTTAAAAAAAATATCAATGTCGTCATAACTTATTCAAGGTCGATGGAAAAAATAAAATGGTAGTATCTAAATATAGCTAATAAAAAACATTAATATACATATCTTTGCATTTTGTCTAATAATGCAAAATAACGTTACTACGGGCTTGTGTCCATACTTTATGGACACAAATGATTACTCAAAAATTTTCTAATGTAACATACCAAAATTTTTACATCATCGAATAAAGAATTGTAAAGGCATTCAAAATCCACCAAAAAAAAATGGGGTTGACATTTAAAAAAATTATCAATGACGGCCTAACTTATTCAAGGTCGACGGAAGAAACAAAATGGTAGCATCTAAATATAGCTAACAAAAAACATTAATCGATATATCTTTGCATTTTGTCAAATAATGCACAATAACGTTATTACGGGCTTGTGTCCATACTTTATGGACACAGTGTATATGTTTTCCTATGTATAGAGCTAAAAAAAGTCAATGCATTGATGGCATGGTAGGTTATACACCAGTGACGTATTTGGACGTATATTTTCAATTGTCAAATATTTCTAATTTTTCATTCATACTTTTAAATCTTAAATCAAATACAGTTCATTTAAGACAGTTAATTATCCCAAGAGGCGTATACCTTGTGCGAAGACAATTTTAAATATTTTTAACAAATTCAAAGGTGGACAGTATTTCTTTAAGTATGAAATATATGTAAAATAGTAAAATTAATGTATCAAAAAAGGTAGAAAAACTGGAATTAAAGATTGAAGAAGGGAAGACATTATGCAACAGACTTTTGGAATCTGTTAAAGAGGTTTTCGTAGTACTGAAAATGCTACTGAGCCTACTTTTTTTCTAGAACAAGAACTACAATATGAAACAAACATGTAAATAATTTACATATCTGTAACTGTGCACATGGACAATACACCTCGTATTTTCAGCATTTACTTCTGCTTAATACATATGTTTCTGCCAATATAGGCGTCCTCAGTTAAGCTAGTGAAGCAATTTATACAAATTAATACAAACCTGTTAAAAACAACTGGTTTGTATCTGTATTTAAATTTACTGAAATAGCCCGCAAAGATCAAGCAAGTGCCGTCCTATAAGAAGACAACTATTTAATAATTGACATCTTACGGGCGAAAGATACATTGTCCGGAGGGCTACCTATCGTTCGAACAGCTATGCTGCTACGGGAAACGATAAAATACGTATGTAGATGTAGTCCATTAACAACCTGCCAGATGGCGGTATATACGAAAAGGTTTTGTTTAAGTATGACAATACGTTAAGCACGTATAAAGCGTTTGTACAATATGAAACAATTGTAACGTATTGTCATACTTAAACAAAACCTTTTCGTATATACCGCCATCTGGCAGGTTGTTAATGGACTACATCTACATACGTATTTTATCGTTTCCCGTAGCAGCATAGCTGTTCGAACGATAGGTAGCCCTCCGGACAATGTATCTTTCGCCCGTAAGATGTCAATTATTAAATAGTTGTCTTCTTATAGGACGGAACTTGCTTGATCTTTGCGGGCTATTTCAGTAAATTTAAATACAGATACAAACCAGTTGTTTTTAACAGGTTTGTATTAATTTGTATAAATTGCTTCACTAGCTTAACTGAGGACGCCTATATTGGCAGAAACATATGTATTAAGCAGAAGTAAATGCTGAAAATACGAGGTGTATTGTCCATGTGCACAGTTACAGATATGTAAATTATTTACATGTTTGTTTCATATTGTACAAACGCTTTATACGTGCTTAACGTATTGTCATACTTAAACAAAACCTTTTCGTAGAACAAGAACTGTTTAATATTATGAATAGATCTTGAAAATGAAGGCCAAATGCCTGTAAGCGAAACAGACATTAGTCCACATCGAAAGTCACTTTCATTATTTGGATTTTTGCAAGAAAGGATAAGAGAAGTAAAATCAATTATATCTGATCTAATAATAACTAAAAGGAAATATATTGAAAGCCCAAATTCAAATCAGGACGTAGATCCTCTTTTATTTTCGAAGATAAGGTAAAAAAAAAGGTGGAAAAAAAGGTAATTGCATTTTTTTTTAATTCTCTTTTAGGTAATAGGAATGGGGCCCTTAGATCAATGTCCTAGGAAATACTTCTGTATTCCAGCGAATTCAGCAGAAAGTGAGAGTGTATAGTACTACAGCTCATTTAATAATACAACAAAGGTGTGCAAGACTAAAACCGAGAACAGCTAATATGATAATGTTCCTAAATAAAAATTTTTAAAATATTAATAAGTAACCCAAGTATTTATTTTATTAAAATTACACCCAACCTTTTCCTATTAGCTAAAGGATTACTCAATGGATTTCATATTATTATGCTTTATAACTAGAGAACGGACACGCTTACCACATGACGCAAAGCCCAGTGCAGTACTGGCGAAAGGCTGTAATTCTAATATATTTAATTTTATTTATATAATTGGAAAACAAACGGGTAGTGATCTATAAAATTACGAAATACATATGTATTTGTTGAAAAGTTGTATTTTTTAAGTTTTTAATTTTATTTCTATAATTGGAACATTTTTATTTGTTCATTTTGTCGTTCAAGTTGAGTAAAGGAGTATTAATATTGACTAGCAATAGTTTCTCGAGGTTTTCTTCTGTCAATTTTGTTCTCTTTGAATTAAGTACATCCTTATAAATAGAAAACGTCCTTTCTACATCGCAACTGGTTATAGGTGCATACTGGAAATATTCATTTATTTCTTCATATTTAGCCGTTAGATTTTGTGGAATTGTCTCCATACATAATTGCTGCAATGTAATTAAATCTGGATTTCTATTAAGAATTGCTTAAAACTTTTGCCGAAGGCCACATCCGAAGTCACTAGGAATACTTTTCAAATTATTAACAGCCACATCTAATGTGGTTAATCCGTCATTTAATATGAGATTTCGATTTTCAAAATAAGTGATTAGTTTTGGCAATTTTCCGTGAAGAAAGTACAACTGATTTTTTTAATTTGGGATATGTGTGAGCTACTTGCACTCAACAATACTTCTAGCATCCTACTTTAGCAGTGTTACGAAATGTTTTAGACTATCGAAATTCTCAGCATAATTACTAGTAGCTTCCAGCCATGTTCCCCATCTAGTTATTACTGGAGTGGGAGGCAGTGACAGAGATGGAAATTTTTCCCTGAAAAGAGCTACTCTCAATGGTGCTTTTCTAAAAGTATTTTTTCTTTGTACGTGGCGTCCGAATGAAGCATTTTTTGCATATTCTCCTTACTGGTTTCAGCAACTGTTTCCGCATAAACTCTATTTATAACACTTGTTGCTATTACATATGAGTTATTGGGAATAGTTGGATGTAGTACACCAGCTACAACATTTACCACACAGCGTCCTAACATATCCACCGTTTCGTCGGCGCTTATCCATATGTATTGATTTAAAAGATGGCTTCTAATGCGTTCTACTGTTCTCGTATAGCACCTAGAAACATAATATTTGCGTAAAGTTGATTCATCAGGAACATTTCGACCAGTATATTTTTTCAGAAATATTTTTAAAGTGGGATTGCTAAGTTTATTTAATGGAATATTAGCCGCCGTAAAAGTTATACAGAGATCAGATGTGTTTGCGATCCTAAGTGACGAATTTTTGACGATATTTTACGGATTTTGTAATAAATTTCGGAATCACTGACAATGGACATACAATCAGTATGACGGTCAATCCAACTCGCCGTTGTTTTACGATGCCTCGACGTTCTTCCATATCATATCTGAAAAAGTAATTTAAACAATGCCCTAGATCTAAATATATGAAAACTAAAAATGTGTGCGTAAGTTATTGAAACTGAACGAAATTCAATGCACACTCTTACGTCGAAATAATTGGTAGAAATAGATTCAATCAAACGATATTAAACAGGATCTATCACAAAAATTACGATGTAATTAACAGTTAAAACTATGAAAACAAGAAACTTACTCGCAGCACTTTATTTATCTTACGAAATATAAACTAATATATAAAATACATTATAAAAACCCCGCTTCTATCTACGCTCATGGAAACATTTTAAAAAACACTATATTCTCCGAATACAATAGCTGGCTTGTCCATTGTTATCGCGGCGAGACCAGGTGTCCGAGTAAGTCAAACAAATACTTCATTTAATTACGCCGGGATGTACTGAGCGACGTTATACATTGCCGATTGCGTTTTATGGAAATTGCGTCCGTTCTCTATTTATAACTATTAAAGATATGAATGTTTAAGCATTCAAGGGGAAATTATTTATATTTCCAAACAGAATGTACATGTCGCTCATATTTGTTAATGAGATAGATTTGCTTTGTCTGAATATTTAAATAATTCTTCTTTTTTGTATGAATATACAAATAATTTATTTCTTTTGTCATTTTAGCTGCATTTTACTATAAAATACGTAACTTAGACTTAAACATAACTTGACAGAAAAAAAAAGAAAAATATTTCACTAATAAAATCCAGAATAATTCATTTTAAGTGTAAATAATAATAATAATTGCCAAATCGTCCCTGTACAATATGTTAATATTTATAACAGTGTCATATATGTTATGTTGTTATTGCAGAATTATTTTTAAGGCTGCCAGTTTATTTCTTCGTTAAATGATTAATTGTAGAACCTTCAAGCACATCTGTTTCTTAAGCGGAACATTTTCTAATTTAATATAATAAAACACAATGTAATATTTTTCTGTATTTTATTTTTTAATTATGCCAAATGAGTAGTACATAAACAATTTAGTAGAACTTCTACATCTGGTATATGTTTTTCTCTGTAATACCAATTTAGAATTTAATTATTTGTATGACGAACACAAATTTCCCAGACTACTGAGTTGCATTCATGCAATATGCTTAATACATTTTCATCTTTATATCTATCTCTACCCATATGTTTGTTGTAATAACCTTTAGCTGTTGCCCAGATTAACTCTGTTGCATTAAGCTCACAGTGGTTGGGCGCAAGTCTTAATACTTCATGACTTTTCTCTTTTAAAATTTCATCGATGACATATTTTTTTTGTGGCTTGTTTCTTTCAACTATATCTAGCAACTTGCATTTTATCAATTCGTTTGTAAAATTTATATTATTACTTTGTTGCCATTGTACAATGCTCTGTTTTCTTGATGAAGTATTTGGTACTTGGTACAACACTGTGATATGGACCATTATCCATAATAATGAGTGAATTACTTCGAATATTTGGCATAAGTTACTCAATTACCCATTCTTTAAACTATTCATTTAAGCATGGTTATCTGCTGCTCGGGTTTTTGATGCATAAATTCAGGCGCGACTAGTGATGACGTACTGTAGGCGCACGTACAATGATGCGAGTGTCTTGTGTGTTTGTTTTGTGTGTTACACGAGAATGAACGAAGCACTCGTATCATTGTACGTGCCCTAACAGTACGTCATCACGAGCCGCGCCTGCAAAAATTAAACTTACATTTGCAACAAAACCTGTTTCGCTTCCTGCAAATAATAAAACGTTTTCCATTATAACCTTCTGGCTTTCCAACACTCTTTACAGACCCATCTTGCCAGGACATTCCTCTATTGTCTTTAAAATATATCCAGGATTCATCAAGAAATATAACTTTTCCTGTAGACTTGGACTTCAAATTTCCAACATATTTTCTAAGAAACGTACTTTTTAATAATGATATTTTATGTTTCTCTATAAGAGCCTGTCGATTATCTTCCTTTTTAAACTCGTAACCAATTTCTTTTAATAAAATTGATAAAGCGGAATGTGGTATATAGTCCTTTTACGATAACAGACGAGGCACGTCATAACCGGAAACTTCAGAATTACCTACCTATACAATACTAAACCCAAAAAGAACTGTCTTTCACTATCGAATATCTAGAGATTTCTTCTTTGCAAACGTTCCTATCCTGCGTAACGTTGCCAACATCTATTTTCGCTACTGTCATTCGTATCTATCACTTGTGCGCCATTTGTTGTTCTGTATTTTTCGTGTCCCTTTTATTCAGTTTTGTGGTATTATTTGCATTTCATTAGTTCGCAGTTTGTTCTTTAGTTTTCGTGTCCCTTTTATCCAGTTTCGTCGTATTATTCGTATTGTATTAAAACAACGGTTCCTTTAATAACCAATAAAACATGCCTAAGCCACTAAGCAGGCAATCAAAAGCGCTCATTGCGTCTTTAATCTCGTATTTCGAGAAAGAACGCGATAACAATGCCACGCTATTGCCGTTGAAAGCAGTAAGAGAGGTAATTCTAATAATTAATATATTTTTAGAGTATTAAACCTTGCGTATTTTATAGAGAGTAGCCGATGCTTTAAATATCCACATTTCTACGGTTAATAAGATTTCTTCAATGACTAAACAAGGGATTATTCCATCTAGTCCAAAGAAGAAAAGGGTAAAAAATAAACCAGTAGTGAACATTGATGATTTTAATCAGTGTGCCATTAGAAACAAAGTTTATAACATGTATAGAGACAGTAAGTATTTATTATCTTATTTCGAACTGTAACATTAAGTTTCCCTTAAACACATTTTAGAAGAACATATCACCTTATGTACTTTAAACAACGTACTTAAAAGAAGCGATATTTTTAATGGTTGTACTACTTCCCTATGGAAAGTGCTACGAAACATTGGTTTTCACTTCACGAAAGATGATCCTAAACGAGCGTTGATGGAACTGCCTGATATTGCTTTAAAGCGGATCTCTTTTCTACAGCAGTATATACGCATGAAACAAGAACATATATCAGTTTATATTTCTTGATGAAACCTGGATCTTTCAAGATGGAAGCACTTCAAGAACCTGACAAGATGAACATGTCAAAACTGTGAAAGCGAAACAAATAGGAGGCAGAAGGTAATCGTTTTTCTTTTTCTTTGTTGCATAAATTTTATTATGTTCTGTTCTAATAGGTATATAATATTACATGCTGGAAACGAAGATGGCTTTATTCCTGGTGCTGAATTAATATTTACATCCAATAACAAAAACTCTGATTATCATAAAAGGTGATATGAACCGTGACAATTTTCTGTTTTGGTTAGAAAATCAACTACTACGTAATTTAGAAAATCCTTCTGTGATTGTAATGGATAATGCAAGTTATCACAGTACAATTAAGAATAAGCCTCCAACATCTTCCACAACAAAATTAGAAATTACGAACTGGTTAAATGCAAACTCTATTGATTATGATGCATCAGCGTTAAAGCTACAGTTGCTAGATTTAGTTGAGCGGTTAGTATAATTATTCTTTTTTTTAATAATTACTGGCTATTATTATTTATAGTTTTAAACCACCACCCATTTATGAGGCTGATGAGTTGGCTAATAAATATGGTCACGTTGTGCTCCGTCTACCTCCATATCATTGCATTTTTAATCCTATTGAACTGATATGGGGTATTAGCAAACGCTATTATAATAACCATATTGGCAAATACGGCAGAACAGAAGAAGGCTGCATAAAATTATGGAAGGAAGCGCTCAGTGAAGTAACCCCAACATGTTGGGCAAACAGCATCAAACACACCGAAACAGAAATTAAAAAATGGTGGGATAGAGAAATTGGCTTTGAACGAGAAGATGTAAGGCCTTTAGTTATTAATATAGGCGCAGAAGAAAGCTCAACCGATGACAGCGATTTTGAATAAAAATGATGTTTGTCATTTATATCATGTTATATTAAATTTGCTTTTCTTTATTATAATGTCAATTTAGTGTGTATACTGATAATAATATTTATTGAAATAAACGTATTTCTATTTTATTTCGATAGCTTAATTGCTGTTAATAACATGTCTCAATTATGCTAATTGTCAGTTATAATTTACCACGTACATAAAACTATAGTTAGAATGAGAGGCGTTAGGTTCATCTAATTGTTTTAAAAGTATGTAAATTATCGTTATTTCCTAAGTATGAACAAGACCTGCGTAACTGTCAACGCGGATTACATGTCAACTTATTTTTAATACATAACCTCTGTGATAGATGTAAACAAAAGATTTGGCAAGAGTGCGTGACGCAAACATGACGTATGTTGATGACATGCCTCGTCTGTTATCGTAAAAGGACTATAGTAATAATCCCTTTCATTGCAAGCTTGTTTTTAAGTGACAACAGGGTGACATGTTTTCCTTAAAAAAAGTTTCTTTACAATAAAATATACAAATTATGTATCCATTTTACATATTATGTACTTTGTGCATATTATAAAGAGTATTTCGTACTTCCATTTTGGAAGATTTTGGCAAGTCCTTGGTTGCAAGGGGTCTTTCTTTTCCAAGAGAAGAAAGAATATGATTTTCACTCTTCCGTTTCTTAATTCTAAAAACTGTTTCCTTAGATATTTGAAGAACGGCTGCTACTCTCTTAAATAAGTATAATATTTTAGTATTCGTCACACGAAATCATAAAAATTGGTATTAATTAATGAGTTTTTTCTCTGAAATATATATTAATAATATTTAGTGTCATTCACTTTAGCTAAGATAAATTTGCCATTATGTTTTTTCCGTAGTGGAAAAAATTATACTTAATTTAATTGTCAATTGTATTAAAATCATTGTGTAAGATTTATTTCTACATATACTGTGTGGAAACATAAAATTTATTTAGAAGTAATTTTGATATTATAATTTCTGTAATTATCGTCAGCAAAAATTTCCTGAACAATTAATTTTTTTATATAAGTAAAATATCTCTGTATATACAATGCCGACAAAGCTTAATAGATAAATTTTGGTATAAACTTTTATCCAGTGAAATTTTCGCCATTAGTTTAAATACTTGTGTGTGTTATTCACTGTATTATTGCCTTTACAAGGTGTGTAAATATCGATATAAGGTTTATGAAAGATCTTTGATAAATTATTGATGCAATTCTTAGGACTAAGATTTTTAATCAATTTAATGTTTTCCATATTGGTCAAATCACTTCAAACGCTTACCTTAAATTTTTTATATATACCATCTGGTGATCTGATTATTTGCTAATTTATCTAAGCCACATGCTTTTATGCGTATTTCATTTAATTTCACCTTGTTTTAATTTTATTGTTTGCATTTTCAGCTATTTTATTAATATATTTTACTGGGTGAGTTTTTTACTCATAACCAATTTTTTTTTTTTGGTTACTTAGATATCTTTCACTATTATAATGTCAGGATCACTATGATCATATTTAATTATAGTTTGTTTTGTATTCCTTCAACCTTATTTTTTTTTTATATCCGAGGGAATTGGCGAAATATATATTTGATTGTGAAATTTTGGATATATTATATCCTTTAGTCTGTTCATGTTCTTCTGGATTACAATAAATCCTCATTGTCATTGTTTTGATTTGAATTGTTTTATTTGATTGAACATCTATACTTGTACGTTACCTGAATTTATTATATTTACTACGGCAGAGTCTGTGTTGTCTGTTGCGGCTAAAGGGATAACATAGTGGCGCCCTTTTATATATAACCACCCACCTCCATTCGCTTCTACACTGAGCTGGTCTTCAGCCGAAAGTCATAAGTAGAGCTGGGGATGTTTGCGGTGTGCCAGGATAGTATTCAGTTAAACGCACGAATATAATGACCTTGTTTCGATCGGTGATGCATGCGTGATTTTATTGCTTTACATGCATTCGCTATTTATATCACTTAGGTATGTCAGTTATGTGTTCTGTATATAAATAACACACTTACCTTATTTACGATTATTATAGCATAGCGCCAAGTGGATAAGACTTGCAGTAAGTTTGTAGCATTAGATACGTTTCCATATTTGTAGCGGTGAGCGATGTACGCCGTAATGAATAAATTTTTTTATATTTTGAGAAAGACCGCTCGACATCTACGGATGTAACACACGCACAATTAAAATAATCTTTATAGATAGAAACCGAATCTACACTTGCACCATTACTAATTTGTTTTAATCTGGTAAAATCAAAATCATTGTTTATCACACTCTCGAACTTTTCTATTACATTAACATTTTTGTTGTCATTTACTGCGCATAGCTGGGCGTGTACATCGTCCAGTATTTGCAGTGACTCCGCTAACGATAATGCAGTATTTCGAAATTTCTCGATTGCGTTAAACAATCCTATATGATTGTTATAAATAGTTTGTAAATCTGCATCAAGGGAAGGGTTTTGAAAGAGTCTCTGGCTTTCCTTAATGGCTACAGCTTCGGCAGGATTGAATTGTAGAACCACAGATTTTATTTGTTGGAAATACTTGGCATAATAAAATGCCGCCTTTAACCAACTTCCCCAACGTGTAAGGATTGGCTCTGGTGGTTCGGGAATACCAGGGCACCGACTGTGAAACTCTCGAATTCGTTTGGGAGATTTTAGAAACACTTTTTTTGTGGTTGCTATTAATGCATCCACCTCTGGATAACATTGCCGAATAGTTTGTGCCACAAGGTGTAAAGCATGAACTTTACATGTCACATGCAAAAGTCTCTCACAATCTGCTTTAAGAGAACGGCCTACAGAACGCATTGTCGCAGCACCATCGCTCATAAACATCAGGAGTTGATTAGTTGAAACTTGAAATTTTTGTAGCGTATCGAGCACTACCTTCGTAATTACTTCGCTAGTGCACTTTTCCAATCTTTTGCTGGCTAATAAAATGGGAAATGTTGATTTGACAGGATCTAGTACACGCACTATAATATTCACAATAGAATGTTTTTTTCGATCTGTCGTTTCGTCGACACATACCCATAACTGTTTATCATTTACTACTGCTTTCATTCTGTTTTCAATGTCCTCACGCACAATTGGTAAATAGGTGAGTAACGTTCTCCGTGACGGTAGCTTTATGTTGGAATTGTATTTATTCCAAAAGTCGTGAAAGGCTTTTTTATCTAGCAGGTGAACTGGCACATCGCAGACGAGTAGCATTGTCAATAAATCGAAATTGAATTGCGTTTTAGACAGCACATTATTTTTTTTGTCTTTGTGGTGTACACTTTCAGCATGTCTTTTACAGTCGTATTTGTCCCAGCAAAGTAACTGTTTATCGCATAATTTACAAACCACTTTTGCTCCATTATAATACAAATCGGGAAAGTCTCGGATAAATTTCTTCACGTCGTTATACAATGGGCGCTTTCTTGGCTTGGGCACGTCCGTTATACTTATTAAATAGAGCTCAAGACAA
Source organism: Melolontha melolontha (assembly GCA_935421215.2). Taxonomy (NCBI): domain Eukaryota; kingdom Metazoa; phylum Arthropoda; class Insecta; order Coleoptera; family Scarabaeidae; genus Melolontha; species Melolontha melolontha. The sequence goes on from OW285242.1 coordinate 53,834,468, forward strand.
CACACGATCACGTTGCCAGTTCACGACTAACTAAAGTGTTTCGCTGCATCGTGTTTATACGCTGGTGGGGATGCACTACATACGGTCTTGCCGTACCGCAAACATCCTCAGCTCTAGTCATAAGTAAAGGTAATACACTAGTAGGCGCAAGACTAGTGCTCGTGGGGGCATATAGCAACTTCAAAAACAGATTTGAATGGTATTAAACATCCCTTATTTTCTCTTTCTTGCTGAAAATAACTAAGACATTCGAAACAAGCTGTTGTGATTTTAATTAATTTAATGTTTCACCGTGCATTTTCTGAAATAATAATTATTTATTAAATTTATTTTCATATCAAATATCGTAAAAAACATGGAACAAAATACTTACGCAAAATCTGTCGGTAATTATTTTTATTAAAATTACTTTACACTGTATTTCTTCAGAATTACAATAGAATTAATCAATGACAGCAAAAAGTAAAAAATATCAATAATCACGCTACATAACCGAACAATCAAAAATACGATTGATAAAGAAACCACGACAAACTACGTTATATGTGTCTCTCTCCAACATATTAAACGTATATTTTGTCGTATGTTTGTAATAGAAAGAAGTACGGTAAATTTTCTTCTCTGATTAATATTCGAATGAAGCAAAGATGCATTATATGTATATAGCATGACTTGATTCAGTGAATAATGACATGTGTTTCGTCATAAAACGAAATATTTTATATTGTGTATATTCTTATATTTTAGATATTAGTAAATTTAGTATAACAGGTAAAGTAACATTTAAAACTTTATAAATATTCAATGTGGATAGTCGAGTACAAGTCTAGAAGTATACAAGTGTATACAAGTATACAAGAACGAGTATTCGGTGCTTTGAGCCATATATAACGGTCCTTCAAATCAGGAGGCACAAACAACATGAATCTTAAGATCGATCAAATAAAGTATAAATGATGGCGCAGGGATCATCTTTGCTGAATTAACTGTACGTATATAGATTATGTGCTATGACAACACCATCAATAGAGGTTATTTTAAAATCAAACTTCAAAAATAATTTAATCGGTTGGCAGATTGCATTGAACAATTTGACAACTATGTAAGATTTCTCCATACTAATTGGTGCAGCAGAGAGTTACATAATTTTTGGAAAGAGACTGAGATAGAGGTAATTGTACTAGCATTATAACAAAACAATGTCTTACACTTCTAATACAAATACATTTACAGTGTTTATCTATTGCTTTTGCCTATGCATCAGTTGCGTTCCAAACTTTCATTTGTAATTACCAGAGAGCGGACTCGAGCGATTGATGATTCATAGCCCGTACGCGTCTGCCTTGTATTCGCAATAGGTTTGTTTCTATAAGCGATCCGTGAGTTTCGAAAAATTTGATACGTGTGGTCAGTGCATAAGTGAGGCATACCTATGTAAATAGTGGAGCTGTTATAACATGCATACAATACTACCGCCACAACGGTTTATTTGGGCAATTGGTCAATCAACGGCTTCAATCCGCTCTCTGGTAATTACCAATTATCATATACTAATTGCCAAAAAGATTTTATACATTATTCATTCTAAAGAAAGGAACGCTGGGAAAGATAGAGGCTAAAATACACATTTGCGGTTGGTTAAAATAAAATATATCAATGAAGGCAAATATTAATTTCAATAATAACATTAGGAGATTAGAGTAAAAGATTAATTTAAAAGTCAAAATTATAAAGGGTATATTAATAACAAAAAGACGTTCAAAGGAAAGAAGTATTTATTGCAATTTATTGTAAAATAATTTATTGATAACTAAATCCACACTTGTTTTTATTTAAATTTCTAAAGCGCTTGCTAAGTTACGCAGATCCGAAGCCTTCCTTGGGTTTCCCCTTTGACCATTGTAACGTAACGCAAACATGGTTAAACACAGAACCGCAACTAAAGAGATACCATATAAGGTGACGTCCCTTACGAAAAAAGAATTTCGTAACTCGTTCAAATATCTTCCTAAATAACGACGAGCTTTTACGTTTCTTTGTTTTACAAAATATTTCAGTCTGTCGAAGTTTTCTACTATCTCATCCTGTTCGTGAACAAAATCGGATAGATATTCTTCAAGTAACATGTTTACCACTTGTGAACCACCGTAAACTCCGGAAGCATGAGGATCTTCAAGAGAATCTGAGCAACCAATTCCCTTAATGTTAGTTGTATTGTGGGTATGCCCCCGGTCTAGTTGATATTCATATTTGGCCACGAGTTCTGCTAATACGGCACAACTCCAAAGATTATTTTCTAAATAAAGTTTGCTTATATGGCCTTTATAATCGAAGTGAGTCAAGCAGTTATCGTTTAGACGTAGTATTTTTGCGCCATCGTGTTTTGATAAATAAGACAGATTATTGAAACTCAAGTCTAGTTCATTCAATTCCCGAAGATATGAAAATATTCCAAATGGCACAAGTCTTAGTGAGGTGGTGGATAAGCCTAGGTAACGTAAGAGTATCATACTTCCAAACAGGCCTACCTGAGCATCACTAGCTTTAAATAGTGGGTTTCGACTCAAATTCAGAAATCTTAATGATGTGAGATATTTTAAGCTCTTAGCATCTATAAATGACAATCCATTGTCTGATATGTCCAAATGATGCAACGAGGAATTTTTAAATACCTGTTGATTAAAGCTTTTTATTCTGTTACTTCCCAGTCTTAAGGTTCGTAAGGCAGTGCAGTTACCAAATGTAAGGTTTTGAATGTTGTTACTGGAAATATCCAAGTGAATTAATGTTTTACAATTGCCTATCAAAAATGACGTATTGGTGATTTGATTATTACTCAAATACAATTCTTCTAATTTAGAAAATCCAAGAAGTGATTCTTTCTCTATATTTTTGATTTTGTTCTGAGATAAATCTATTACTCTTAATTCGAGCAAAGCATTAAACACACTCTTTGGAAGTGCGTCTATATTATTACCACTTAAGAATAAATTCTGTAATTTGGATAAGCCATCGAAAGCATTCGGCTGGATTTTGCTAGTTTTAGAATTGATCAACTTTAAGCTCTCGAGTTTTGTTAAATTGGAAAATGAATATTCTTCAATTTCATTAATCCAACTGTAATTTATTTCCATTAGTACTATTTTCGATTCACTTTGTTTATAATAAATGTCATGCAAATTGTTCGTTAAATTCGTACACACTAGAGCAGCATTAAATGTAGCATAAGATATGTAACACTTTTCACTCTTGCGGTCATCCTCAAATCTCTCCCAGCAGGTGCTTATTGGGAATGTTCTTTTCAGTTCACATTCTTCGAATGAAAATTTGAATAAGGTCATCAAAATTAAAAGGTGGCGTATCGTTCCCACAAAGCGTTCCATCCCTAGAATAAGTGAATCAAGATCAGAATTTAAACGTTTTGACGCATTTAATAATGAATTAAAACATGTGAAATTATTTCGTAGTTGGTTGCGAGATAAGTGTTGTTCTAGCGGCCAATTTTCTCGTTTACATATACAGAAAACCCAAACCTCCACATCCAAAACAAAAATGTTTTGGGTTTGGAGGTATTTTCAGATTTGTCAATGTACAACAATTTTATTCTTTATGCATTTCGAAATAAAAATGTTCTTTTCAGTTCACATTCTTCGAATGAAAGTTTGAATAGGGTCATCAAAATTAAAAGGTGGCGTATCGTTCCTACAAGGCGTTCCATGCCTAGAATAAGTGCATCAAGATCAGAATTTAAACGTTTTGACGCATTTAATAATGAATTAAAAGATGTGAAATTATTTCGTAGTTGGTTGTGAGATAAGTGTTGTTCTAGCGGCCAATTTTCTCGTTTTCATATACAGAAAACCCAAACCTCCAAATCCAAAACAGAAATGTTTTGGATTTGGAGGTATTTTCAGATTTGTCAATGTACAACAATTTTATGCTTTATGCATTCCGAAATAAATATGAATTATATACAGTAAAACCTCTAATTATGGACACCTCCGACAATCGGACACCTCTAAAAAATGGACATTTTTTGTGGTACGAAATTTTATAATGGGTTTTCTTAACAATAGTCACTCCTAATATTGGACCCTCCATAAATCGGACGCGGACACCCTTTATTTCACCGAAGCAATAAAACATCTTTAAATATATCTCTTAATTAAGGACAGACAAGACGGGCGGCGCCGAATAAAATTTTGCAATTATGTATGTATGTATGTACTTTTATTGCTGCACACGTGGAAGTATATCTACTCGGGTGTTTCCCATAATACATATGTATGTACAAAGTGCACACGTGGAAGTATATCTACACGGGTTTTTCCCATAATACAAAGGAACGACGGTTTACCACTGGCCTACTCGTCAGGTGATAAGTGGAGTGATATGTATTTTGAATCAGTTTGAACTAGCCTTTGATAGTGTCAACATAGATTCTAGTAAAAGAAAGCGGTTAACAATCCAAGATAAAATTGATATTATTGCGGTTAGTGAACAGCAAAGCTTAAATGTCCGAAAGCTCGCGGAAAAGTTTGGTGTCGGAAAGTTGCAAATTAGTGATATAGTGAAAAGCAAAAGTGAAATAAAAGAACTTTTCGAGAAAAATGGAAACCTAGCTCAAAAAAGGAAGTTTCCAAAAACTAGTGGTTTAGCAATCGACGGAGCAGTGTTCAACTGGTTCTGTAAGGTGCGAAACAAAAATATTCCCATGTCAGGACCCCTACTCAAAGAAAAGGCGCTGGAAGTAGCACAAAGTTTACAACTCACCGAATTCAAAGCGTCTAATGGTTGGTTGGAGAAATTTTGTCAAAGACATAAAATATCATTTAAAAGTGTGTGGTGAATCTGCCTATGTAAACATGCAAAATGTAGACGATTGGAAAGTCAAGTTGCAATCAATATGCAAAGATTACTCTCCGAAAGATATTTTTAATGCTGATGAAACCGGTTTATTTTTCCGCGCCCTTCCGGCAAAAACATTTGCGTTAAGAAGTGATAAATGTGCCGGAGGAAAATCTGCAAAAGAACGACTAACTATATTGTTGTGTTCAAATATGGAGGGTGATAAGGAGAGGCCGTTAGTCATCGGTAAAAGTAAGAAACCTAGATGTTTTAAAGGAGCTCATGTGGATAAGTTGCCGATAGGATGGATATCTAACAAAAAAGCGTGGATGACTTTGGATATTATGTCAGCTTGGTTAAAGAACTTTGATAACAAGATGAAGAAAGAAAAAAGGCATGTAATTTTGTTTCTTGATAATGCCACTTCTCATCCGAAGATTTCATTGGAAAACGTAAAATTGTTTTTTCTGCCTCCAAATACTACCTCGCATTGTCAACCTATGGACCAGGGTGTGATTCAAAACTTTAAGGTAATTTACCGGAGCATGCTTGTAAAAAGGCTTTTGGCGTTAATGGATACTAAAAATTCACTAGAAATGGTAGAAAAAGACATTACGGTAGTCACTGCATTAATATAGATATCAGCTGCTTGGAAAAAACTCTCGCCTGTGGCCGTAAGAAACTGTTAAAAAAATGCGGATTCAATCAAAGTGACAGTGATCTAAGTGCAGAGTGCGATATAGAAGATAATATACCATTAGCATTTTTATTTCCCAATTTTAACATCACTAACTTAGATTTAAGCACATACGCATTAATTGATAATGAGTTATTTACTGAAAATCCTAATGTTTCCATTATAGATCGTATCGATGAAATTACTGATATCAGTGATGAAATGGAAAATGAGATTGAAGAGGAATTTGTAACTAGTATATCAAATATTTCAGAAGCCCATCAAAAATTAAAAGATCTTGAGAACTATTTCTTAAGCACTAACAGTTTTCACATTGCTAACAATATTTCTCAAGCTCTTCTTGAATGTGAATCTGAGATATTTAAACATAAAATGAAAAAAGCAAGACAAACAACAATTAATGATTATTTCAAGTAAAATCTAGCATAAAATATGTATGTATGTATGTGTATTAAGTATTGTAAATTTTTTTCGACTTTCGTCTTATTATGTGTGATTAAATTGATATGAGAATGAATATTTTTTTTCGTTTTTTTTTTCACCTCCACATTTTGGACACCTTCATATATTGGACATTTTAGGATTCCCCGTCAGTGTCCATTATAAGGAGGTTATACTGTACTTCATAAGTAGAGGCACACATTCTCGGTTAAGTAGAGACAGACATTCTCGGTAAGCTTACACTGGCGAAGGAAAGCGAGGGGTTTGCGTGATTTAGAGCTACTGTCGGTTCAAGTTGTGCGTCTCGTGGTTCCCACTTTAGTGTGTGAGCAGCTATCATAATGTGTAGATATATTTTCAAATACGTGTATGTGTATTTCGAGCGCAAAACATTAAAAATATCTAAGGGTAAGCAGATTTTTATGGCAGTTCCCAAAGGTACTATATATACCGCCTAATTCTGAGCAAACGCAACGATGCGAATGTATGAATATTTCTCCCGCTTCGAATACAAATCCCCTGAACGTGTTTAGCCAATCACAAAACAGTCTGTCGCGCAACGATTTGACAATTAATGTCACAAATTAGTGTCACAACTGTCACCCTATACGGTGTCTCTTAGGCGTTTGAATAGTGATCATGCCGCGTTATACACTAGAAGAGAAAGCCGAAATGATGAAATGCTACCACGCTGATAATTCTTATCAAAGAGTATGCGATTTATTTGCCGGAAGGTATCCTGACAGGCCCATCCCGAATAAAGCCACAATTTGTAGACTTAAACAGAAAATAGACATTGCTGGTTCTCTAGAAAGTTTAAAACCATTATTCCGAAATAGCAGAGTTCCTAATGATATGTCCATTTTAGTATGCGCTGCAATAGAACTAAATTCAAATTTGACACTTAGCGATATTGCCAACGATTTAGGCAAATGCTGCTCTGCCGTTAATCGCATACTAAAATTAAATGGTTTTCGTAATTAGAAATATTCCAAACATCATCAATTATTTTACGGCGATGAGTTTGAACGGATGAATTTCCGTTATTATATAATTAATTTCTCATTATGAACAATTTATTTTATTATTTGTAAGAGTAAATTTTTCTTTACATTGCTAGAATTTAATTTAGTTTTTATTTATTTCTGAAGCTTATTTAGTTTAATATGAATAGTTTTGAGACCTTTATTATTAAAATTTAATTTATTAAATCTCTTGATGCCTTATTTACAATTTTCTTAACCGCTTATTAATAATTTCATTACGCTTACTGTGTAACCATCGTCAGTATAACGTATTGCAATTTACTCATTACCATAACACAGGACTAAACAATTTATAGTCCTCAGATCAGATAATTTTTCTTACGCGGCTCCATAATATGTAAGTATGTATGACATATGACATCGATGTTGACACGCCTACAGCATTCAGGGGAATTCTATTTGGCGCGGGAGAAATATTCTTACATTCGCATCGTTGCGTTTGCTCAGAATTAGGCCGTATATACCTCCAAATTGTCTTGATACTGTAGCTGATTGGCGCGCAGAAAATAGATTAATTAAGCATGTATCTAATTCGCAAGTTATGTTATCAGTGTTATCACCTATTCTAGAAAAGCAATAGTATGTTATATACCGAGGCGGAAAGTGATTCTTCTTTCCGCCAAGGTTTGTATACTATTTTACTCACGCTCGGTTAGTAATTAATTTTTATATAAATTACTAATTCACTAAATTTCAAAAATAAAATAGTTTTAAATTTCATGGGATTTTTACAAATGCTTTTCATAGGTATTGTTGCTAGGTAACGTATCAAGTAATAGTGATATTTTCTGACAGATTACTAAATTATTATCCTACTATTTTAAACATGTTTTTTTCCCCAATAGTTAACTGTCATGGAAATTCGAATGTAACAATTAATATTAATTCCGAAAGCGAATAAATTATACCGATTTTATTCTTAAAAAATATATATATGGGAATCATATACTCAGCCTTGAAACATAGTGTGTAACTTAATATTACTATAAGTCGTTAACGTAGTATCTGAAGATGGATTGTTTGGAGATATTTTGTTAACATTTATAGGGCAAATGTATGAGTTTTCGTCAGAAATTATTTATTGACATAGAAGATTAAATTGAATTACTTCTATGTGTTCATGCCCGCAGACGCTTTCTTCCTTGAATTAGTGAAAATAACGTCAGTGGCGACAAGACGTGGCCTCATTTTCTATTTGTCAATATAAAATCCGCCATCTTGTGTCGAAATTTCTTGAGATTTCAATGTGTTTCTATGTAAACAAGTCACTGAATCAAGGATATTTCTTATTATAATCGTCACATAAGTTTAAAAAGTGGTACTAATTATTTGTCTAGTTATAAGTAGACTCGGCAAAGCGGGGCAAGTTTAAGCTTAATAAGGTTGATATTCTTTTCAAACAACGTCGGGTCGACTACTTCTGGCTTATGTTAGCATAGCCATTTAATAAAGAAATTATTAATAGTAGATTTTTATTCCTACCTATGCAAAATCGAACTTGATGAACAACATATAAATCCGAAGTGTTTTAAGTTTATTAATGTACAGCTAAGCTCACATAAATCTAGTATAAACTGACATTAAAAAAAATGACATTTGTCACTTTTTGATATCCAAAATGGCAAGAAAACTGACTCCGGCAGACAAACTACAAATTTTGTTAAATTTGGAAAGTTGCACCATTAAACAAGTCGCAGTAGAATTTCATTTGAACAAATCTACAGTACTATAATGTTAAAAAAGATGGGAAAATGAAGGCAGTATATGTCGCAAACGAGGAAAAGAATATCAACTCATATAGATCACAATTTGTTTGAATATTTGAGAGAAAATAAAAAAATGACAAAGCAAATTCATAGATTTCGTATAAGATTTACTAATAGGAAACAATTATGGAAATCCTGAAAAAATAATGTTGAAAAACCAAATTTTTTAAGAAGTCTCATTGATTCTGTACTTAGAACGTTAAAGGGCAGTAATTGGTGCGAATGGCGGATCAATTAAGTATTAGTTTATTGTGTTTTCTAAATTGTATTAAAAAATTACTTGACATTTAACTTGTCTTTCAAAAAAGTTTAATAAACACTAAGCAATAGTAGAAAATTTTGACAATTTTGACAAGTTAGATTATACTAGATTTCTGTGAACTTAACTATACTTATATACCGCATGTGTCAAATATCATTAGGCATAGGGAATATGTATGAGAACATACGCTGTATATGTATATGGAAAAGCCAATCCAATGCCGGCGAAGACCGCGACGGCCGGCAACGATTGTCTCCGATTGTTTCGCAAATACAAGTTAGCAGTAATCATTTGACCATCGACATAGGTACTTATAATGCGTTCTAAAATATCATTTACGAATAGCAAGGGATTTGCTTTTCTTATTTCTTTCAGTAGATGCAGGAAATTTTTAAGCTGCGGTGCGTCGCATAAACAAAAGCGTAATTCTAATAAAATTAAAGAATAATCCTAATAAAATAAATAAAAAAGGATTCTAAAAATTATAATAAATTATACAAGAGGTTCAAAAATTCCTCCTTGCACAGCAAGACATTGTCCTAGGCGGTCGTAGAAATTAGCTCTTACATTTGCTAACATGTCGGCAGTTAATGAATTCGCAGCCTCAGTTATTTTTTCTCTCAAGGCAACTACATTTTTTGCTCTGTCAGCTTCATGAGTATAAACAATATTTTTTAGATATCCCCACAAAAAGAAATCATTTGGAGATAAATCATGAGATCGCGGGGGCCATTTAATGTTTCCTGTTCCAGTAATAAGACGGTCAGCAAAAGTATTTCCTAGAAATTCCTTTACCCTCACTGCATTATGTGCTGGACAGCCATCATGTTGAAACCAAACGATTTCTTGATTTACTCCAATGTTTTGAATGGCGGGAAGTATTTGTTTTTTCAGTAATTCGAGATACTTGTCGGGGCCTATAGAATGGTCAGCTAAAATACCTGCCCAAACGTTTAGTTTTTGAGGATACTGAGTGCGATTTGCAAAATGCCGGTGTTGATTTTCCGAAGCCCAATATCGAAGAACAGAGGGATTGTGCTTTCCGTGTAATGAAAAAGTTGATTCATCGGTGAAGAGAATATTTTTAACGAAATTTTCATCTCGATGTATCTTTTCCAAAACGTCTTGACAAAACTCCATTCTCCGGAAATTGTCCTCAGGAAATATTTCTTGAGTTTTCAAATATTTGAAACATTTTAAACCATTACTTTTCCAAATACGTGAAATAGTTGTGTTATTTGTACCCAATTCCTCGGCAGCACTTCTAGTAGATCTTGTGTTATCAATTTCCACAATACTACAAATTAATACATTCCGCCGTTCTCTTTCCTTAATTTTTTGTGGTGATACCTCTATTGGTTTGCATTTCGTACAGTTATTGAGACAGAAACAAGTTTCAAATTTGTTTATAATATTATAAATTGTTTGTCTGCAAGGTACAGAACGGTCTGCAAAAGTCAGCGCAAACAAATTCATGCACTCCATTGCAGACTTGCCAGCATAAAACCGTTTTACAAACTGAAGCTTTTCAGTGGGTGTATAAAGAGCCATTATACATTTATTTTATTGTACGCTTTCAAACTGTAACGGCCGCAGCTAGACTGAATGCAAAATTTCCAGTCAATCGGTATCGGAGACAATCGTCAGTCGTCGCGGTCTTCGCTGGCATTGGACTGGCTTTCTCATGTACGTGTACAGTCCATGTACTCATACGTTGATTCTCTATGCCTAACGATATTTAACACATGCGGCATGTATTAAAAAGTGATGAGGAGTACCCGACCCGACGTATGGGTGGCTGTTGTTGTTTGAAAAGAATGACTATTGTGGGAAGTACTAATCTTATAAAGCTTAAACTTGCCCCTCTTTGCCGGGTCTAGCCATAAGTTATCGTTATTTGTAGTTTATAATTTTATTTCCTTAATATATCGCATATTAGCTTTATTTAGTATTTAGATTTAGTGTTTATCGTTGAGTTAAGCAACAATAAACTTAACGTAATAATTGAAATAAGTGTAAATTATATAAACAATGTTTCAATTTAATAACCTCATCTAAACTAACCTGAATGTGCTGCAGCTGGTTGTTCTTATTCTTCTGAGAAAGTATTCATTATAACACGTATGAAAATTTAGGGAAGCCAGAATACTTAATTACTCCTTGGTTTATTAATAATGTAGGAAAGTGTTTTATGTTCATGGCATCTAGTCACGCAACCCCAGCTTTAAGCAAATTTAAATGTGTGTATGAAGAATCAAATCACCTTTCGGCAAGATTTTATGACTATATTTGCAATAATGACTGTATGATGAAGTCCATTTGGAAACCATCCCAAATAGGTGTGCTTGTTACGACACAATTATATTTGCAACATGAATTTTTGGGTAACAGGAAATATGATTTCCTCTTAACATCAAGATTCACACAAGATTGTCTAGAGAATTTATTTAGTGTTGTACGTCCTAAACAAGTTATACCAACAACATTGCAATTTAAAAATAATTAGAACTTATTTGTGTATTCCAATTTTTTAAAATTATGTCAAAAGGAAGCTAGTACAACGATGAACGAAAATTTATTCCAGATGTTCCTAATGTAATCCAAAAGTGTGAAAAGAAGATTTATGATCCAGTAGTACAGAAGATGTAGCTGAACTAAGTAATAGTGAAATGAACTCATTGTATAATGTTAGCAGTTATTTAATAACAAATATTAAGTGCTCTTCAAGAACATGTAATGAATGCTTAACATCAGCGGGGTCGAAAACAATTTGCAAAGTATTCGAACATTAAATGCTTCAAAGAAAACACTTTATTTTTTTTCAATATAAATACTTTTAATGTATTTGTACAGATGGAAAAAATATTTCTTGAACATTATGCAAATGTAATAAATCAGAAAATAAATCTTTCAAAATTTCACGTTACTCAGTTCCAAGTAATTAGCTGAGCACACTTTAAATTTTCATAATATGCGTAAACATTTATTTGGAAGATTGTTAATTTTATGTTAAAAATTATAGGAAAGACAAAAAAATTAAATGTTATAAATGCATATGCTAGCCAATCAGCTGCTATACATTGAATTGTTTTTTAATATACCTTAAATTTAAATAGAAATATCAGTTTAATCTATTTAATATTTTTTTAATATGAGAATAAAAATCTATCACCAAACATTGATAAAAGTCAATTCTTCGACGGGTCAACTTGGCTTTTTGCGCAGCGTTTGGTTGGAATTATTACTGATAGGACATCGATTCGCCAACGAATGGATTTTTTTACAGACATCAATTAACTGAAGAAGTGATGTTCTATATTGTTATATATCAGTTTAATTAAAGGTTTATATATATTTGTAAATTTAAACATTTTAAATATGTAAAACTATTGTTTTATATTACGAATAAAGGAAATTTATTCTTGAAAGTGTATTTTTTGAAATTTTTTACTAGTAGGTTATGTTGTAATTCAGTATTTCCCACGTATTGTGCTTTTCTGCTCTATTATTTCCTAACGAGTCGAAAATGAGTGGCAGTGAAGAACAAACAAAAACTGTACCTATAGCCAGAATAGTGATAGTGATGAGTGGCTACCATCTGAAAGTGAGGTTAGCCATTCCAAAACATTAGTTGAAGTTACAAAGGATAACCTTAGAAGTGAATAATCTAAAGAATATAAAAAGAGGAGATCATATCCTATGCAATGAGCAATAGAACTGAGGAAAGTAACCAAGACCACCAAGCCTACTGTAAAATGTTTCCTGTGTTTACAGAAGATTTTAACTATTCGTACGTCCATCCAAGAAAATATATATATATGCGCAATATGCACTAGATTTCCAGCTGACTTTAATTCTGCTAAACAAAAATGGACGAGAATGGAATAAAGTCCCTTACTGCGTTGAAGGAGCTACATCTTTGCACATCTCAGGTTTTCTTTGATCTGCTCAAGAAGAAGAAAGAACTTGCCAGAGTTACGAATTAGTTATACGTTTTGACATCCAGAAAAACCTGCCTTTACCAGTAACGAACATAGGCGAAAGGTAGCTTTGGCTGCATAATTTTGGAATAAATAATGTTGTGACTAATCAAGCCAGTATGTTTATCTTTACAGAAAGTGTTGCAAAAAAAGGCCCCAACGAGGTGATGATATCTCTAGATTATTGTATTAAAAAACATAAAAAGAGAAAGAGAAGCATTTGTTAACAATTTTTGGTGATAACTGCTTCTCTCAAAACAAAAACAGATATTTGTTTACCTATTTGGATTATCTGCGTTCATTTGGAATACTCAGAACTGTTATTGTGTATTATCCAATACCTGGCACTTTATGATGCTAGTTGACCGTTGCTTTGGACTGATCGAGAAAAAGAGGCTTCAAAGTGAAAAAGTTGATAATCGCGATTATTATTTAAACCTCATACAGAATACTCGTTGTAAGGTCACTTTTGAAATAGTGATGCTTGAACATAGCCTACTAACAAAATATAGTAATATTCCGAACGAATTTGTGGTCCTTAAAGTACTGGACTATAAAAAGCTTTATGCAGATAGAACAAAGCACTCACTACCAGGTATATTAAAATGTCGATCTGTTTTGTTTTCCACTATCGAAAAAACCTAATATAAGAGATACAATGAGACGGTGGACCACTGCAGCTTTGTTTTGTAATAAACGACACCAAAGATTCCTTTATAGCATACTGCTGAATCCAGCACATAATTTTTTTTTAAATTAAGCCAGATAAGTTGGAAAATGTAAAATTTCTGGTTTGTCATATTCAGAAGGAAGAAGAAAGAGAGTTCCGCAAGGTGCTTGACAAATACTCTGAGACAACGGAAAATAATCAAGAAGGAGGTCAACTGTCGGATGCAGAAGAGCTCGAATAAGTTAATTTTACTCGTTAGAAATAACAAATGAATAAGGATTTGTTTGTTCATTTAAAAAAATTGATTCCCAAGAATTTTCCATGTTTACTTTAGGCTAATAGAGCCGAAAAAAATACTTATCTTATTAGTGTGGATGCGTACTTTGTTTCTGTTTGTTAGATCGAATAAGCCTTTTGTTTGCTTATTTGACAGTGCTGATTAAAAAAAAAAGAGAATTTTCTATGTTAAGATTTAAAGGAGAAAAAACAATAGTATATTAAAAAACAAGTTTCATAAGGCACCATTTTGCCGCACGAGATCAGTTTAGAAAACGAGCCGCGATAGCGGCGAGTTTTCTAAAGAGCGAGTGCGGCAAAAGGCCTTATGAAACGAGTTTTTTATACTATTTTTTCTATTTTGCGTTTTTTACATTAATAAATTGCTTAAATTGGAATTATTTAATTTGAAAGTTCAGAGTTTAATTTTTATATAAAGCATGCAGTTGGTCACATTGATACTTGACATTTTCAAATTTAAATCTTGCTATCCGCGAAGTATATTATATTACATATTATTTACTAATTTTCGTTAACATTACTTGATACTTCATTTAAAAATATAAACATGAGGGACATAGAAACATATACAGGGTTATGATAAAGTAACGCACAAAATTCATAAAACGTACAATGTTTATTTTTGAAAAAAATGCAAAAACACGTCAAACAGTTTATTTTATTCCGCGTCTTTTAACATAAGTCAAAAAATAAAACGTCAAATTTGTCAAAGTTATGGCGTCATCAATATTTTTTTAAAATATGAAGTTTGGTTTTTTTTTACTTTATTTGATAAAGCTTGTTTTTCTGCATTATAAAGAAATAATTGAAGTAGGGGTCACATAAGAAAAAACTGAGAGAATTAATAAAAAACAAAATAAACTAGTTTTTGAATTTATGAAAAGAAACTAAATATTAAAAGAATTAAAACTTAAAGTTACCTAGTAATAAAACAACTGTTTGTCAGTGTCAGTCTTACAATTAGTGTCATACCAATTTTATTATGATGGCTCCTTTAACGGAAAGAGAAAGGATAGAAATTCTAATGATGGTAGGTTACGGCGATAGACTTCGAAGTCATGAAGAAGCATGTGCTTTATTTAACGAAACACATTTTGAAAGACCTCCAATTGCTAGAAGCACAGTAAGCAGATTTGTTGCAAAATTTAATGAAACAGGAAGCGTAAGTGATGCTCCATTCCATTCCTGTAAGAAATCGTTTTGGTTTAATGGACTGTTTAGTTAATTTAAATGTTATTACTATAATAAAGTTTACTTTGTTTTTTATTAATTCTCCCAGTTTTTTCTTATGTGATCCCTACTTCAATTATTTCTTTATAATGCAGAAAAACAAGCTTTATCAAATAAAGTAAAAAAAACCAAGCTTCATATTTAAAAAAAATATTGATGACGTCATAACTTTGACAAATTCGACGTTTTATTTTTTTGACTTATGTTAAAAGACGCGGAATAAAATAAACTGTTTGACGTGTTTTTGCATTTTTTTCAAAAATGAACATTGTACGTTTTATGAATTTTGTGCGTTACTTTATCATAACCCTGTATATATGTTGTTGTCAATTGTATACAACATACGTTGTTTGTGTAAAATACGGATATATATATCATATATGTCAAATGTACATAAATTCTTAAAATCAAATGACACCAATGATATTTATTTCTGTATTCGAACAACGCCAACATTGAAAAATGAAAAAAAGCGTATCGAAATGAAGCTCATTTCGATACTGTTTTGGGTTTCATAATGAGTTCATTTCGAACGCAAAATAGAAAAAATTAATTTACCTTACTACTGTTGTTGTTTATTTGATTACTTGAACAAATAATATAATATGGATTGGTTTAAGTTTGTTAAAAAGTCCCTATATAAAGAGTATTATTATTACTATTATTGTTATTTTCTATTAAATATGGAATTTTTTACGTTTAACCTTGATGAAACTTTGTTAAACAATCTGCCCTAACAACTGTAACAAAATTATACAAAAAAAATGTAATAAAACTATTTCCAGGATGATATAAAAAAACATTAAATATCTCAAAACATGTAAAAACGACTTAGGGACATCTTGCAGGAAACTCTTCAATTGTATTAAGATTTTTGTAATAACTATTATTAAAAACAACTAGGCTGAGCATATAATAATAAATAAAATATAGATAATAATAAAAATAAAATAATATAGAAAAATACGAGAAGTATGTTAAGATAACAGAATAATTGAAACATACATGAGTGGGTAAAACCCCACCAATTTTGTATAATACAAAGGTATTTTTAATAATATAAAATATTATTAAAAATCTGGTGTAAAGGACACAAATACAGGTTCACTATTAATATTTATATTAATATAATATTAATGATCCTGTAGAAAGGTGACATACGTATCTGCGTCTCTGGGGAGGGATATGTTCAGACACGTTCACAAAAAATATTAATAGTAAACCTGCATTTGTGTTCTTCACAGCAGATTTTTAATAATATTTTATATTATTAAAAATACCTTTGTAGTATATTGAGATGTTTAATTTCTAAACAAACAGCGCTATCAATATAATTAGTTGAAAATTATACGTTCTAGAGTTATTTAAATAAAATAAAATAATGCTAGGTTCGTGGATAAACTATTATTTTATTTTAGTCGTTTCAGGTGTAATAAACAATGTATTTATTTTACTTAGTTGGTTTCAAATAGAATGTCGTTTAAGAAGAACTCAAACAAAACGCAGGTAAACATTAAATTATGCTTTAATAAAAGAGACTGTCAATATCATCAATAAATAAATAAATGCAGACACACATGAATCTATTAGAAAATTAAATGAACAGAAATAGAATCAAATATATTTACAGGTAATATGTAAATAGCTACCACAAGAGGTGATGAAATACTATACAATATCTTCCTAGGTATTAATTGTTGGAAATGCATTAACATGGGCACAAATAAGTAATGTCATGACAATTAGTACCAGAGGTTACCAGAGAGTACCAATATTCGTATAGCAATATATCAATTTAGAAAAATTATGGATTTAGTATTCTCTATTTTGAATAAATTAAAAAATGTTTTATTTAGAAATGACTTTATAAATACTTCAAGAGAAGATTCAATTTCAATTTTTTATTTCTTTTTCAAAATACCTGACCGTGAATTCGTTGTGTTCTGATTGGCGCTTTTTCTTTTGAAGCTGCAATCCTACTGGTCTTGACGGAAGCCTCCTGGTTGGTTGTTGCGAAACACGCGGTAAGACAGCTTTAAATTGGCGTGATCTTCGTGCTTCCCTCGAAAATTGTAAACGGTTAAATTTTCTAACTGGAATAGCATGGATTGAGTCTTCTTGGACGTATTTAATCCCAGAAGAATACTTCTTAGATATATCGGCACCCTTTCTTTGATTTCGTCAATTTTATGCAGTAATATGGTTTTTAATTGGTACGCCTGCACGGCGTTGGTAGTAGACTTTATTTAAATTAAAATGTCTCGGCTACAATATGAGATACAGCCGCATAGTAACTCTGTAAGCGCGTAGAGATATTAGGGCTATCTTTCCACACTATTTTGTTGATCACACAAAGACTATTTCTGCGCTATTTTAATTTTAGTTTCTGTAGGGTCCACGAACGCGTCTTCTCGCCCTGGCGTTTTTCGTGTAACCTCCAGATGCAAGAAATCTCTTCGCGATTGTATCTTTTTATTTGAAATAATGTTACTCGTAAATAAATATTCATGTTTATGTATTTTTACATATATCATATAACATCATTATTGCTAATTTCAGGTTACAATTTTTAATAAACAGTGTGACATTTTTCCCACAAGTAAATAGAAAATTACAAAAGATTGCAAACGTGTTCTTGTTTTTCTTAATTAAATATAAATATCAAATGGGAATAATAAAAAGGTTACATTAATAAATACAATATTAATACTATTCATAAACAAAAATACCCATGTTGTACATTTCTAGATACTACTACACTGTATGTGCATTTAAATTGATCTTTTAGTTACTTTTGGTGATGGTACCTAAGTGCAACCAGTATAATATTTACATCTTTTGGAATTGATATTATTTTAAATTTCAAATTTTTCTTGATTTAGATAACTCAAAAAGGTAAACAAACATACATCATGAACCTATGAGATTATCTACAAAGAAACGATAACCTTGGTAATGAAATTTAAATTCATTGTTAAATATATGTTAGTGTTACAGATCTTAAAACTAGTATAAGAAAATTTAAGTAAAACCTTAATTTAAAACTGAAATCAGGGAGAGTGTTACAGACGTAATTTCTTAATTTTATTTTATATTCTTATCGTCGTGCCCCGGTATATTATTTTTTAATTATGTGTTAATTTTGTTCTACGCGTACTGAATCGCCCTCTGATTTCAATATTTTGTTATTCAGAGCGGAGATTCATTCGTTAGAAGGCCGCTAACAAATTCAGTTGTGAGTTAGTTGTGTGTGTATCTTCGATTAAGGCGAAATTTAAAATTCACGAAAACTACGATTTTGAGTATTAATCGATTATGCGGATCCCTTCGTAGCACGCGAAATATTATATAGAATTGCCGTTTACCGATTTTGGAGTTTAGAAGCTTAAAGGGAAAAACTACGTTTTCTGGCAATATTTTATTGCGCCATTTCTTATACGTATCTCCGGAATAATTTAAACTCTTCTACGAAGACCAAGTCTAGACACCCGACACTCTAGTCCGCAACTACCATCGATTTTGATTCTCCAGTGTCTGTCAATGGAGAAGAAAACGTAAAATTTGCATGCAATGATAATGTAAATTTCGTTTCCGCCTGATTAAGTTGTGGGTATCGATTGTGGGCAATCTCCTGTGAACGAGGCGAAGAAACCCATGTAACTCGTATGAATTTTCATAAAAGCTATAATATTTGTTAATTCTAGAATTAATTTAACGTTCTGAGGATTAATTACTCATCATTACCTGCCTTTTGTTTCAATAAAAAAATTCCTTTTTGCTTTAAAATTTAATTCACGTTTCGAATTTAATTATTCATTCATATTTGGAGAAATTGTGAAACTTAATATATTTTTCTAAGATATATGGAATCTAATTACGATTTACATTTTAATTTATATTTCTGCTTTGGTGGTTAATCATTTTAACGTAATATTATTATTTTCACTGTATTTAAATTTATTCTAAATTTCTATTCATTCTGGTGCATACTTATAAACTACTCAAAAATGAATAAGGAATTTTTACTTTTTTGTATTTTTTAGATAGTATGGGTAAATATTTGTAGTGTATTATATTAGATACATAATTGTACACAACAATTTCAAGTATATTTATTCAGAAAAATCGCTAGATTACTAAGAAATGATCAAAAATGAAATAAGCAACATTTTTAACAATAGCTAAAATAAACATTTTTCTGTAACAATTAATTCTAAAATCGTGTATAATGGCCACGGACATTTCTCACAGCTGTACATCTTCGGGGTATACTCATAATGCAATTATTAATGTGTTCTTGTGACACTCTTCTCCAACACAGCGGTAAAATTTCTCGCAACTGTTGCACGTTAACTGGGGGTGGATTATGTTCGTTGAGCTGTTCTTGAAGTCTGTCCCAAATGTGCTCAATTGGATTCAAGTCGGGAGACGTTGGTGGTAAAGGTAGATGGTTAATATCGAGGTCATTTATTGCTTGCATTACAATTTGTGCACGATGAGGTCTTGCATTATCATCAATAAAAACCATGTTTTCATCCACAGCCTCACGAAAGTCGGCCACATATTGCTGAATAATGTCATCTCTGTATATGTGTCCATTGACATTGTTTTCAAAGAGATGGAGGTTCGTATGTCCATTCAAATTAATGCCCGCCCACACCATGATACCACCGCCGCCAAAAGGCACCACAGCTTTTGTAAACTCGCGTCTATAACGGTCTCCTCGAGTTCTCCAGACCCTTACTCTACGATTATCACTAAATAAGCAGAATCTGGATTCATGGGTGTATAAACCATGCTCCCATTGAAAATTTTCTGCTAGTCGTTGGTTAACCCAAGTTCTTCTAGCCATTCTATTGGCATTAGTTAATTTTGGGAGTCACACAGGCCTGCAGCTATGAAGATCCATTTCCCTCAGACGGTTTCTGATGGCTTGATCCGAAACTCTAACTCCAGTGGCGGCACGTAGCTGTGTTTGCAACCATACAGCACTTCTAAACGGATTCATCCAACGGATTCATCCTTGTCTGAATTCGTATGTAGCGGTCTTGTCTCTGATTTGTTTTCCTCTCAGAACCACTAGCGGGTCTTCTCCTTGCAGATCCTACTTGTTGGAATCTTGTTAGAGCCCTACTAACAACACTTGGAGACACATTAAAAATTGCGGCAATTTCTGCTCCAGATTACCCTCGCTGATGTAATAACGCAATTAAATCAAAAGTTTCTTTATTTAAATGGCATCGTGAAAATGTGAAATGACATTTAAAATGAATAATACTTGTCAAAAAATGCGATTTTTATAATTTTGTATTCTAAATTAATTTAAGGTTAAAATACAAGATCCAATATTTTATCACACAGAAAAGACATTTACCAAATAAAAGTCCACAAACGACTGTGGGCTTCTAATTTATCTATAGTTTGAGAAAATACGTTAAATTTAATCGAATTAATTAGATCTGTTAAAAAAAGATCTAATTCCCTATTCATTTTTGAGTAGTTTATTTTAAAGTAAAATCTCTTGTCATATTAAAAACTTCCTTTTTTTCTTTGCACAGCTGTTGGCCGTGTCCACATGTACTCTCCGCTTGCAAGACTTGTATAAAAACTGTACGTACTGGTGCATGTGCACTTACGATATATTCGAAAATATTCTAGAAATACATTTTACTAAAATTTTTGAAATTCACGTAAAATAATTTGTTATGTACATAATCTGAATGTATTATACCGTACGGTTATTTCTACGGATGCGTATAACGCATCCATAGAAAAGGCTTTTATTTATTTAAACCTGTAAATATAGACTATTTTCGAAATTTCTTTTTTTTTTTTATTGCGTAATTATTCAATTAAAACATAGATATGCCTTTGCTTTCTATTTCACGATATATTTATTTAATCTGCTTTCGTTACATATTATGCTTAGTTTTTTTATAAAATCACCATTTTTTTTTGGTAAAGTTACATTACAAATTTTTAATATACAGTGTGGACATTTTCAATTAAAGTTGTTGGCTTTTTTAAATTTGTTAATATATGAGATAACTGTTTTCTAGCTTATCCTTTAACTTTTTTTCTCTCTTTAAAATTGGCTGCTTTGAACTTTTCTTTTCAGATTGCAGGTATCCTGTATAGCATTTCGCCGTTTTGGATTACGCTTTTGTTTTTAGTAGTCTGTATGCGCCTACGGTCGTGCGATCCCTTTTCCCGTTTTCACATTTGAGCTTCCGCAAGTAAAACTGAGTGACGTTACCTACCATGACTTATTTAGTCACTCAGCCTTCTCCACTCACTAAGGGCATATACAGGGTGGGGCATAGGAACCAAGTGTTTTTGGTTTGGGTAGTACTCGGCCATTAGAAAAGGGAGGGGCGCGCGGTTTATTACAATCCATTCCTCGACTCAAAGCATTTCACTTTCTCAGTTGCCACTTGCCATCATGGAGAGGTGGACGCTCGAGCAACGCGTGTTCGCGTATGATTGTTTTGTTCGAAGTAGCGAGTCGGTGACTGCAGTACAGCGTGAATTTCGCAGAAGATTTAATATCCATCGTAATGACTCTGTTCCTGCCCGAGACACCATCTTACGCTGGGTCAATAACCTTCGAACAGTAGGTTCAATAATGAAAAGAAAGCCGCCCGGTCGTCAACGTACTGTGCGTACTCCTGAGAATATTGAAAGGGCGAGACAAGCATTACTGCGAAGTCCACGCCGCTCTGCACGTCGACATTCAGCTGCACTTCAAATCAGCAATCGCACTGTACGGCGGATTTTGCATGGTGACTTACATTTTCACCCATACAAAATACTGGTTGCCCAACAATTAAATGTAAGAGATTACGCCCAACGCTTGAGTTTCGCACAACAAATGCTTGAACTTGTTCAGGAGAATGAAAACATGTTGTTACTCATGAGTGATGAAGCTCATTTCCATCTTACGGGGGCCGTCAATAAACAAAATTGCCGGTACTGGGCTGACGAGAATCCACGACAGTTACATGAGATGCTATTGCATAGTCCTAAGGTAACAGTTTGGTGTGCGGTGGGAAAATTTGGCATCATTGGCCCATATTTTTTTGAAGAAAATGGGGTCACCGCTACAGTAACATCTGCGCGTTATATTCATATGGTGAATAACTTTTTCATACCTGAATTGTTAAGAAGAGGTGTGGATATTCAAGATTTGTGGTTACAGCTAGATGGGGCCACGGCACACACCGCCAGAGCATCTATACCTGTTCTTCGCCACCTGTTTCCAAATCGTCTAATTTCGAGATTTGGTGACGTTTTGTGGCCTCCTCGGTCTCCCGACTTATCGATTTGTGACTTTTATCTATGGGGGTACCTCAAGTCACGTGTTTACGAGGCCAAACCCCGTACGTTAGACGCATTAAAGGAATCGATTCGTTATGAAATCTCCCTAATCGACAGAGACATGCTGGAAAGAGTGAAGGCCAATTTTCGTCAACGGCTGCAACAGTGTATCAATGAAAACGGACATCATATGCCAGATGTAATTTTCCGTACTTGAATATTTCAAAATGCTTTATTATTAGCTATGTTGTACTACCAATAAATTTTTTTTAGAGTAAAAACTAATAATTTTATTATCATTTCAAAAACACTTGATTCCTATGCCCCACCCTATACAATAAACAAAAGCCCCTATAAAATTTGTGCGATACGACTACCGGATCTGTTTGATCTGTTTACGGCCGTCTTCAGAACGTTATCGCTGCGTCTGCACGCCGTAGGTAGCATTAAGTAGGCAGCATTAGGTAGGGTGTATTAATAATAAAAAGGCATTAAAAGTAAAGCAAAATTTATTGTAATTTAATGTAAAACATTTTATTAATCCACATTTTTTCCATTTAAATTTCTATAGCGGTTGGTAAATTACGTAGATCGGAGGCCTTCCTTAGGCTCTTCCTTTGGCCATTGTAGCGTAAAGCAAACATGGTTAAACCCATAAGCATAAGTAAGGAGATACAATATAAGGTGATATCTCTTATGAAGAAGGAATGCCGTAACTCGTTCAAATAGTTTTCAAAGTAGCGACGAACGCTTGCATTGCTTTGTTTTACAAAGTATTTTAATCTGTCGAAGTTATCTATTACCTCGTCCTGATCGTGAACAAAATCTGATAGATATTCTTCAAGTAACATGTTTACCACTTGCGCACCACCGTAAGCTCCGGTAGCATGAATATCTTCAAGAGAATCTGAGCAACCTATTCCCTTGATATTAGTTGTATTGTCGGTATGTCCTCGAATTAGTTTGGATTCATATTTCGCCTCGAGTGCTGCCAATACAGCGCAGCTCCAAAGATTATTTTCTAAATATAATTTGCTTATATGGCCTTTATAGTCAAAGTGAGTAAAGCGATTATTGTTTAGATGTAGTACCTTTGCACCATCGTGTTTTGATAAATAAGACAGATTATTAAAGCTCAAGTCTAGTTCATCTAATTCGCGAATGTATGCGAACATTCCAAATGGTACTTCTTTTAGTGAAGTGGCGGATAAGCCAAGATAACTTAAATAAATCGTATTTTGAAACAGACCGACATGAGCGTCGCTAGTTTTAAATAACATGTTTTGGCTCAAATTTAGGAACCTTAATGATGTGCAATATTTTAAGCTGTCAGCATCTATAAATGACAATCCATTATTCGATAAGTCCAAATGACGCAACGAAGAATTTTTAAATACCTCTTGATTAAAGTTACTTATTCTGTTATTCCCCAATCTTAAGGTTCGTAAAGCAGTACAAGTAAATGGGAGGTTTCCAATGTTGTTATCGGAAAGATCCAAGTGAGTTAATCTTTTGCAATTACCTATCAAGAATGACATATTGGTGATTTGATTATTGTTCATATACAGTTCTTCTAATTTAGATATTCCAAGAAACGAGAATTTTTCGATACGTTTTATTTTATTGTGAGACAAATCTATTACTTTTAGTTCAAACGAGCCATTGAAAACATTATCTAAAAGTGTGTCTAAGTCATTACCACTTAAGAATAAATTCTGTAATTTGGACATATTTTTAAAAGTTCCCACTTCTATCTTACTAATTTTAGAGTTTCTTATCTTCAAGCACTCCACGTCCGTGAAATTGGTAAATGAATATTCTTCGATTTCATGAATGCTACTATTTTCTATTTCTATCATTACTACTTCCATCCATGCGCTTTTCTTATTCTCCATTCCAGACAAATTATTTGTCAAGTTCCTACACGTCATTTTAGATCTATACATTTCATAACTACTAAAACATGTGTTGCGTATGCTGGCCTCCTCATATCTCAGCCAGCAGGTATTTGCGGGGCGTCTTATATCACATTCTCCAAGTGAAAGTTTTAATAAGGTCGTCAAAATTAGAAGATGATGTATTTTTCTCCCAAGGCGTTCCATGCCTAGAATAAGTGCACTATCAGGATGACAATTCAAACGTTCTTACGTATTTAATAATTATTTAAAAGAAGTGAAACCGGTTCGTGGCTAGGTCAAATACGAGCATTGTGCTAGCCATTTGCCACAATAACGAACAATTTTCTTACTTAGTGACGTAATGTTTGTTTTTTTTTCAAGTATTTTCAAACTTATTGGTTTGTTTTTTCTTTACAAAAACATATTATAATTTTGTATAGTATCTATCCCTGTCGTAAAAAGCGACTAGAAGGAGTCCTGCTTGTCTGTTCATTCTATCTTGAATACATTTTAGGCCTGTCTGGGGGCTTGAAGAATACACAGTCGGGTGTAATCCGCCCAGTCGTAAAAGGCGACTAAACGGAATCCTGGTCAGCTTTGTTTATTCAATCTTGTATACTGATTTGTGGCCTGTCTGGGAGCCTGACGAATACCCAGTCTGGCATAATCCGCCATGTCGTAAGAGGCAACTAAAAGGAGTCCTGCTTTGTCTGTTCATTCTATCTTGAATACTTTGTTGGCCTGTTTAGGGGCCGGACGAATACTCAGACTGGCGTGTCTCGCCAAGTCGTGAAAGGCGACTAAACTTTTTCGGTTCTCCCTGTATATAATATCATTAGGGTTAGTCACTTGAGCCCTGTAGCAGTTTGCGCTATTGCTGTATTTAGACGCCGCGGCTAATTCTATTTGGAGATAATTTTATGGGTTGTCGGCTTTCGATTTTCGTTTATGTTATAGAGCGTATTACTCTGTTACCTGTTTTGACGACCTATTTTCTCGATTTTGACGCTTGTGATTCATACTTTGGTCTCGCTCTTACCGTTTTGGACTTTTTGAAATTTTGATTTTGTCTTTTAAGTACCGAATTTGCGACTTTGGTTTTGGAAATTTAGTCTTGGGTATTTGGCCTGTTTTATAGATTAAATTTTAAATTTTGCGTATCGATTTTGGACGTTTAAGGTTTAGAGCTGTTGATAGTGTGTTCCATTTGCCGTTGGTGCAGCTTTATTTGGAGGATTTTGGGTTCACGCTTACACACAGTTCTAACCAGCTTATTGAGTTCCTGCCGTTAAGAGTTCTATCGTACCGTTTAGGTTATCCTCGTTGTAAACACTTATACGGGATGGACGTTTTCGATTATATTCTGATTTAATTACCGATTTTGACGTTAACTGTAAGTTAACCTTTTGATTACCGATTTGGACTTTCGTGTTTGTATCCCATAGAGTTTTAACACTTGAGGTCTGTATTTAGCATTTTGAATGTTCTTTCCTGTAAAAATGTTGCAGTTCCGTTTTCTGTTGGACCGTTGTGAGGATAACTTTATTATGACTTTGGATACATCATTGATGTGATCCCTTTTTCATTATTTTGTCGACACTCTTGTGTGTAGAAGCGGGGTGGAGCTCAATAAATTCCGTCGTCCATTCCTTAAGGCATCATATAGGGCTGAGATCGACACCCCTCGTTACGTATCGCGTACTTTTTTTTCGGTCATGGACGTGTCGCATTTTAAACTTTCGTTTTTACTACCGTTCATTCTTTTTGTTTGGCCAGATTATAGTTTTGTGTTTTCTCTATCTTAAGACGTATCGATTGAAGGATTGTTGGAACTCGTGAGTACACAGTGTCTCTGTTGCTCATATCCTACCTTTAAGCTTCTAACCTATTTTTCCTTATCCATTTGCATCCTTTAACGTTAGTGATATACCTCTTTTAGTTAATCCTGTTTTTTTTTGAGCTGCTTCTGAGCCACAGTCGTCAGTCTCTGATTAGCTGTCAGAAGTTGCTCCCTAGTTTTGGGTGTGATGCAGCGATTTTCTTGACTGGTATTCAAAGCGCAGCTTTCTGTCTTCTTTCGCCGCAAGGAGTAATGATCCCCTCCTAGTCTGTGTTTTTTCGGTGCTTTATGCAGCTTTCTCTTCTCCTATCTTGTTTTCTTCGTGGCGCTTGAACACTCGGCATGATATCGGCTGTTGCGCATTCCGCTGCTGGGGTGACGGCCGTGCAGTATTGTTTGTTTTGTTGTTTTTAGTTTACGTTATTTGTAGTCCCCGTACCGACCGAATGTCAAAGGGCCTCTGTGTGAGTTTAGGCCGAGCAACTGGAGATATAGCGTTGTTGTTGTTGTTGGTGTTGTGCTAGCTAGTCTCCTCCGTCACTCAATCTGTAGGTCGATAGTTTTACTTGATACCTTTTCGCCTATCCGTTCGATGATAGTTTTACTTGAAAGTCAAGATTGACAAAACCTGCATACGCAGAAAATACACTATATAAATTACAAAACTTGACTATCAGTTTTCCAACTACTGAATACTTCAGAGCAAGAACTATAAAGAGAGAGCTTACAAACGACTGGACTACTATATATATATGAGAAACTACACTACGTTATAGTCACAAAAAACCTATTCCCAACGGAATATTTGAAAGAAAAGAAAATAATTACCCAAAAACCCTAACGAGGTTAAAGAGTGATTGTGGAAGCTATCAAACAACAATTCGGAAATTAATTAACAACAATAACGGGTAAAAAGACAATATAAGATTGGCACCAATCGTCAAGCGATCTGTAATCGGAAGATAAACTAAGTGTCGCGAAGATGGCGCTACAAGCGAAAGAAAGGGAGTCCGCAAAATTAAGTTTAAAAAAAGTTTAATCAAATAAAGCACTCTAATAGATTTACAAAATTCTAATAAATGAAATACCACAATATTAGAATTGTTTAAGGAGAAACAAAAATTGAAATAACAATCAAAATATACGAAGCATGACAACTCATAAAATTTCCCATAATATCGGACTGCGCAGAAATATATAAAAATTAGTCCGGGAAATATTATGTATATAGTGAAATCCAAAATATTTGAACATACAAAATTAATATGAAGATATTAAAGCTTGAAATAGCCTATGATGATCGATAATTAGTAATTAAAGTAAATAAAATTATATTAAACGAAAATATTGAATTATGAAAAGTCTAAGACGATAGCAAATAATGTAATTAATTCATTAAAACTTCCCAAAAGGTCTCAGGATCATTTTTCGATCGTAACAACTCCACCCTTTCCCGAAAGAAATTTACTTGTAAATTTCTCCAAGAGAAAAATAAAAGTAAATTCGGAAAGTTAACACGTAAGCCAAAGTTACGGCAGCTGAGCGAACAGCAAGGTAGTGCGGTAATCATTAATGACGGAAATTAACGAACGCGAAAAGTAATGATTCGGCAAAATCGCAAGTAAAACTATATAAAGAAGATAGGTGACCTAAAGTCCCAGATGCTAAAAGCAAAAATTTGATAAAACCACTCAAAAATTATACGGCATCATAATACGTCAGCATCTGCAAAATTATATCAAACTAACCAGCAACACAAGCCAGAATACAACAGATAACACTATAAGAAGTGAACCAACGAACACAACCCAAAATATATCTCAAGTGAAACTATCTACGAATAGATAGACGTAACTCGTAACATAAAAGGCGAAATTTACACAATGTCAAGTAAAACTATCATCGAACGGATGGGCGAAAAGGTATCAAGTAAAACTATCGACCTACAGATTGAGTGGCGGAGGAGACTAGTTAGCACAACACCAACAACAACAAAAACGCTGTCTCCAGTTGCTCGGCCTAAACACCCACAGAGGCCCTTCGACATTCGACATTCGGTACGGGGACTACAAATAACGTAAACTAAAACCAACAAAACAATCAATACTGCACGGTCGTCACCCCAGCAGCGGAATGCGCAACAGCCGATATCATGCCGAGTGTTCAAGCGCCACGAAGAAAACAAGAAAGGGGAAGAAAAAGCTAGGAGGGGATCATTACTCCTAGCGGCGAAAGAAGACAGAAAGCTGCGTTTTGAACACTAGTCATGAAAATCGCCGCGTCACACCCAAAACTAGGGAGCAGCTTCCGATAGCTCAAAAGAGACGGACTACTGTGAAGCAGAAGCAGCTCAAAAAAAAAACAGGATTAACTAAAAGAGGTATATTACTAACGTTAAGGATACAAATGGATAAGGAAAAATAGGTTATAAAAGGTATGATATGAGCAACTGAGACACTGTGTACTCACGAGTTCCAACAATCCATCAATCGATATGTCTTAAGATAGAGAAAACACAAAACTATAACCTGGCCAAACAAAAAAGAAAACGGTAGCAGAAACGAAAGTTTAAAGTGCAGAGGCGGCCTACCACTACACTGACGCGGTTGAGGACCGATACGCAAAATAGCAAACAAAAAGAGACACGTCCATGACCGAAAAAAAGAGGCCGCGATACGTAACGAGGGGTGTCGGTCTCAGCCCTATACGAAGCCTTAAGGAATGGACGACGGAATTTATTGAGGTCCACACCGCTTCTACACCAAAGCGTGTCGACAAAATCATGAAGGAGGGATCACATCAACGATGTATCCAAAGTCATAATGAGTATATCCTACAGAGTAACACACGACTGTCCAAAAGAAAACGGAACTACAACATAATTGCAGGAAAGAACATCCCAAAATGCCAAATACAGACCTCAAGTGTAAAAACACTATGGGATAAAATTCAAAAGCCCAAATCGGTAATCAAAAGGTTAACTTACAGCTAACGTCAAAATCGGTAAAAAAATCAGAATATAATCGAAAACGTCCATCCCGTATAAGAGTTTACAAAAGCCCTCCTACAAGGATAACCTAAAAGGTACGATTAACTCTTAACGGCAGGAACTCATCAAATTGGTTAGAACTGTGTGTAAGCGTGAACCCAAAATCCTCCAAATAGAGATGCACCAGCGGCAAATCGAACACACTATCAACAGCTCTACACCTTAAACGTCCAAAATCGATACGCAAAATTTAGAATTTAATCTATAAAACAGGCCAAATACCTAAGACTAAATTTTCCAAAACCAAAGTCATAAATTCGGTACTTAAAAGACAAAATCAAAATTTTCATAAGTCCAAAACGGTAAAAGCGAGACCAAGGTATGTATCGCAAACGTCAAAATCGAGAAAATATGTCGTCAAGACAGGTAGCAGAGTATACGCTCTATACATAAACGAAAATCTAAAGCAGACAACCCATAAAATTATCTCCAAATAGAATTAGCCGCGGCGTCTAAATACAGCGATAGCGCAAACTGCGACAGGGCTCAAGTGACTAACCCTAAAGATGTTATATAGAGGCAGAACCGAAGAAGTTCAGTCGCCTTTTACGACTTGGCGAGACACGCCAGTATGAGTATTCGTCCGGACCCCAAACAGGCCAATAATCAAAAACAAGATGGAAAGAACAAAAGAACCCATGACTCCTTTTAGTCGCCTTTTACGACATGGTGGATTATGCCAGACTGGGTATTCTTCTGACCCCCAGACAGGCCACAAATCATTTACAAGATAGAGCAAAACAAAGCTGACCAGGATTCCGTTTAGTCGCCTTTTACGACAGGGCGGATTACACCCGACTGGGTATTCTGCTGACCCCCAGACAGGCCTAAATCAGTGTACAAGATGGAATGAACAGTCAAACTACACAGGTCTCCGTTTAGTCTAAATTTATTTATTTAGTCTAAATTTAAAAATGTATTAATCATTTCATACTTTGGGCAAGAATAATATAAAAAGAGGTGAGAATGGATAGGTGGCAAGAATCAGGTCGAGAGAATAACGTTATTTGTTAAATATGATAGGCGTCACTTAAACTGTTTGAAGTAATTCATTCATCTTCGGATAATGAAAAATTCATGAAAAGTCACATGTACTTGTCAACACATATTATCCCGAACAGACATGGCTTTTCATTTCTATACTTCGCGTATATATAGTTAGTATAATGAACTACGGTCCACGACGCAGTTATTTATACAAGCAGCAAGCAATATGGGCCTTCGAATAAATAGAGCGAAATACAGATATATCAAGATTAAAGGCGGTCTCAAGGGTACGTCAAGAAAGACATACAAGGTGCAGCTCAATGATGAAGAGGTCTCAAAAGATAGGATTATATAAATTGGTATTGAGACAAACGCTGACATAATGACTAAGGAAGTGCAGTATAAACTGGAGGTCTGAGAGAGAAGGATACTTTGGAGGATTTTTGGAGGAAAGAGGCCGGGAACAGGATGCGCTGAATAAATTTAAAATTTGTTTGAAAAATCTCCTGTAACGCATTTCATAAAAATGCGGCGATTCCAGTGGCTTGGCCATCTTCCCAGATTAAGGGAAGAGGTGTTAGTTAAAGGTGTACCTTGTGGAAAGAGAAGGCGGGGTAGACCGAGGTGAAGATGCCGGAATGCAGCTATGGAGGATGTAGAAAGGAAGAGACTCAGGAATTGGAGAAAGTTGGCTAGGGATAGGATGAAATGGAATAACATTACCAAGCAATGGGACTGAGAGGCCTGTGAACGCTTTATATACCGGTTTCTTTTTTATCATTACTAGAGCTGAGGATGTTTGCAGTACGGCAGGACCGTATGTAGTGCATCCCCACCAGCGTATAAACACGATGCAGCGAAACACTTTAGTTAGTCGTGAACTGGCAACGTGATCGTTTGTTGTCTTGAGCTCTATTTAATAAGTATGACGGACGTGCCCAAGCCAAGAAAGCGCCCATTGTATAACGACGTGAAGAAATTTATCCGAGACTTTCCCGATTTGTATTATAATGGAGCAAAAGTGGTTTGTAAATTATGCGATAAACAGTTACTTTGCTGGGACAAATACGACTGTAAAAGACATGTTGAAAGTGTACACCACAAAGACAAAAAAAATAATGTGCTGTCTAAAACGCAATTCATTTTCGATTTATTGACAATGCTACTCGTCTGCGATGTGCCAGTTCACCTGCTAGACAAAAAAGCCTTTCACGACTTTTGGAATAAATACAATTCCAACAAAAAGCTACCGTCACGGAGAACGTTACTCACCTATTTACCAATTGTGCGTGAGGACATTGAAAACAGAATGAAAGCAGTAGTAAATGATAAACAGTTATGGGTATGTGTCGACGAAACGACAAATCGAAAAAAACATTCTATTGTGAATATTATAGTGCGTGTACTAGATCCTGTCAAATCAACATTTCCCATTTTATTAGCCAGCAAAAGATTGGAAAAGTGCACTAGCGAAGTAATTACGAAGGTAGTGCTCGATACGCTACAAAAATTTCAAGTTTCAACTAATCAACTCCTGATGTTTATGAGCGATGGTGCTGCGACAATGCGTTCTGTAGGCCGTTCTCTTAAAGCAGATTGTGAGAGACTTTTGCATGTGACATGTAAAGTTCATGCTTTACACCTTGTGGCACAAACTATTCGGCAATGTTATCCAGAGGTGGATGCATTAATAGCAACCACAAAAAAAGTGTTTCTAAAATCTCCCAGACGAATTCGAGAGTTTCACAGTCGGTGCCCTGGTATTCCCGAACCACCAGAGCCAATCCTTACACGTTGGGGAAGTTGGTTAAAGGCGGCATTTTATTATGCCAAGTATTTCCAACAAATAAAATCTGTGGTTCTACAATTCAATCCTGCCGAAGCTGTAGCCATTAAGGAAAGCCAGAGACTCTTTCAAAACCCTTCCCTTGATGCAGATTTACAAACTATTTATAACAATCATATAGGATTGTTTAACGCAATCGAGAAATTTCAAAATACTGCATTATCGTTAGCGGAGCCACTGCAAATACTGGACGATGTACACGCCCAGCTATGCGCAGTAAATGACAACAAAAATGTTAATGTAATAGAAAAGTTCGAGAGTGTGATAAACAATGATTTTGATTTTACCAGATTAAAAAAAATTAGTAATGGTGCAAGTGTAGATTCGGTTTCTATATATAAAGATTATTTTAATTGTGCGTGTGTTACATCCGTAGATGTCGAGCGGTCTTTCTCAAAATATAAAAAAAATTATTCATCACGGCGTACATCGCTCACCGCTACAAATATGGAAACGTATCTAATGCTACAAACTTACTTCAAGTCTTATCCACTTGGCGCTATGCTATAATAATCGTAAATAAGGTAAGTGTGTTATTTATATACAGTACACATAACTGACATACCTAAGTGATATAAATAGCGAATGCATGTAAAGCAATAAAATCACGCATGCATCACCGATCGAAACAAGGTCATTATATTCGTGCGTTTAACTGAATACTATCCTGGCACACCGCAAACATCCCCAGCTCTAATCATTACACATACATCGCCCTATATGTAGGGCTAAAAAAATAAAAGTCAATGCATTGGTGGCATAGTAGGAAACTAGATATACACCGGTGACGTATTTTTCCAATTGTCTAATATTTCTGATTTTTCATTCATACTTAAATCTTAAATTAAATACATTTTATTGAAAAATAGATAATTTAAAACAGTTAATTATCCCAACAGGCGTATTCCTTGTGCGAAGATAATTTTAAATATTTTCACCAAATTCAAAGATGATGGTTGTTTTCTAAATTCCAACAAAAAAATAAAACCAATCATGTGATAACGGAACACATGAAGCTGAATACCCCATGTTATGTAGAAGAACCGTCTGTAGGATCGCTTTTAAATGCAGCCAGGCATTTTAGAATATCGTATAGTTCCGTGTTCAAAACCCTGAAAGAATTAAAATATAAACCATTGAAGATATCAAGCCAGCAAGAGCTTTTTGTGGAAGATAAAATAAAACGAACTGATTTTTGTGATATATTGTTTAATTTGTTAAATGAAACCGAAGAAATTTTAAATAAAATAATTTTTACTGATAAAGCAAACAGTTTGGTAATATATTTTAAAGAGTTTCATGTAGATTCTATGGCAATCTAAATATTTTCCCTTAGAATGCTAAAACATTCATATTTAGAAAGCATGGTAAGATGGAACCCATTGAATTATTTTTTTAGCTAATAGGAAAAGGTACTATGTTTTTAAAATTTTTCGGTTTTAGTCTTGCACGCCTTTCTTCTATTATTAAACGAGCTGTACCAAATACTCTTACACTTTCTGCTAAACATGCCGTAATACAGAAGTATTTTTTGTTGCATAATGTCTTCTCTTCTTCAATCTTTAATTCCAGTAGTGACGCTATCAGATAATTGTACAGTCCATGAGTTATTGTGATTATTAAATAAATAGTAACATATTTATTACCAACAAGACTTTCTCACTATATATATATATATATATATATATATATATATATATAAGTAGACAAAGAGTCTTTGCCGTTAAAACAAGTATGTAAAATCAAAATTGTTGGGGAATCCGGCAATAAAATCCTTTAATTAGTCAATTAGAGTCCTTTATTTTATACCTTATATTTCGCTCTGTAGATTTAGAGCTTCATCAGAGGTCACTTTAATCAAAAGAAAATACAACCTTAGCTAATTTAGTCTACTAATTATAAGAAAGATCAATACTTACAAAAGCGAACTATTTGTTGTGAGAGATATATACATTTTTAACATTTTTACATTTTCGCTTCAGACAGCGAAACCTTCGATTGTTGGATGGAATGTTTGCAAACAACGGTTACCCTCGGGGTTTGATTAGCAGACTCATTTTTTCCACACCAGCTACTTCCGGTCAGAGCGCAGACCTTACCAACAAAGACCAGCCAAAAATTGTGAAATATTACAGATTTCCTTACATTGTGGGTGTGTCGGAGCGGCTCTCTAGCGTCCTCGCCACAGACGATATAAAATTGGGTTTTTATAACTACAATCTGTTACGAACTTATTTTAGTAAAACTAAGGACTTGACACCTTTCCCTTTCCAGTCGAACGTTGTATATAGCATTCCTTGCAATGAATGCAACAAAGTTTATATAGGTCATACCTCAACTTGGTTAAAAATCAGACTTACCACACATAAAAGCGACGTTCGAACTGGGAAGAGCAGATGTGCTTTGTCCTCACATATGATCAAATACAACCACAACCCAAATTTTGAGAATGTTAAAATCCTCCAGAGAGTTAATAGTTTAAAATGTAGGGAGTTTTTGGAGATGGTTGAGATCAATAATAATTCTAACGCTATGAATTTCAGATCTGACACAAATAATTTAAGCGCAATATATGCCTTTTTACTGACTTTTTCTCATATCAAAAACTCAAGTCACCAAAATACACAGAATATTAACTCTATTGATGTCATTTAACACATTTGTCCTTCCACAATTTTTTCATATAATTATAATTTTAATTTTGCAATTTCTTTTTAATTAAGTTTAACCTGTTTGTAAGGCAGCACATTATTGAAATTAAGCACGCAACTTTTGAACATCTGTATATATATATCGTTAACCTTGACATTGCTTGTTTTTCACCTACTGTACTTTTATCATCGGTTTTGCATATACGAATATGACATTGGTTTTGAAAATTTAATACACTACCTTGTCAACACTTGAATTGTTAAAATGTAATTTACATCAAGACAAGTAGTTCTTTACTACGTGTTTTTTTTTAATGTGTTTGCTGAAAAAAGAATTTTTTAAATGGTTTTAATATGTAATAGCAATAAGCTTTTAAAGAAACAATTTTTAATTAATATGACGTTTTGTTTGTATTACGTGGAGTTCTTGTTCTCTACCGGTTTTGTTTTTTAAAAATGTATATATCTCTCACAACAACTAGTCCGCTTTTG
Source organism: Melolontha melolontha (assembly GCA_935421215.2). Lineage (NCBI taxonomy): Eukaryota > Metazoa > Arthropoda > Insecta > Coleoptera > Scarabaeidae > Melolontha > Melolontha melolontha. The sequence goes on from OW285242.1 coordinate 53,869,785, forward strand.
TAAGTATTGATCTTTCTTATAATTAGTAGACTAAATTAGCTAAGGTTGTATTTTCTTTTGATTAAAGTGACCTCTGATGAAGCTCTAAATCTACAGAGCGAAATATAAGGTATAAAATAAAGGACACTAATTGACTAATTAAAGGTTTTTATTGCCGGATTCCCCAACAATTTTTATTTTATATATATATATATATATATATATATATATATATATATATGTATATATACATATATATATATATATGTATATATACATATATATATATATATATAAAACTTAAAAGAAATTATCGACCGTACTATATAGTTTAAAATAAATTAAAAACGGGCAAGCGATCTGTCAATTAAAACTTATTTATTTATTATCTCTATATTTCACAACGAGTTTCTTGCTGCTTCAGGAGATATAAGAACGTAGAGTTCGAAAAATTAAAGTGACGTACACAGACTTTTTTGAACTCTACATTCTCTTATCTCCTGAAGAAGCAACAAACTCGTTGTGAAATATAGAGATAATAAATAAATGAGTTTTAATTGACAGATCGCTTGCCCGTTTTTAATTTATTATATATATATATATATATATATATATATATATATATAAGTAGACAACGAGTCTTTGCCGTTAAAACAAGTATGTAAAATTAAAAAAAAAAAAATTGTTGGGGAATCCGGCAATAAAAACCTTTAATTAGTCAATTAGAGTCCTTTATATTATACCTTATATTTCGCTCTGTAGATTTAGAGCTTCATCAGAGGTCACTTTAATCAAAAGAAAATACAACCTTAGCTAATTTAGTCTACTAATTATAAGAAAGATCAATACTTACAAAAGCGGACTAGTTGTTGTGAGAGATATATACATTTTCAAAAAACAAAACCGGTAGACAACAAGAAATCCACGTAATACTAACAAAACGTCATATTAATTAAAAATTGTGTCTTTAAAAGCTTATTGTTATTACATATTAAAAACCATTTAAAAAATCCTTTTTTCAGCAAACACATTAAAAAAAAAGAAACATGTAGTAAAGAAACTACTTGTCTTTATGTAAAATACATTTTAACAACTTAAGTGTAGTGTATAAGTTAACGGTAGTGTATTGAATTTTCAAAACCAATGTCATATTCGTATATGCAAAACCGAATATAAAAGTACACAGGTGAAAAACAACCAATGTCAAGGTTAACGATATATATACAGATGTTCAAAAGTTGCGCGCTTAATTTCAATAATGTGTTGCTTTACAACAGGTTAAACTTAATTAAAAAGGATTGCAAAATTAAAATTATAATTATCTGAAACAATTGCGGAAGGACAAATGTGTTAAATGACATCAATAGAGTTAATATTCTGTGTATTCTGGTGAATTGAGTTTTTGATATTAGAAAAGGTCAGCAAAAAGGCATATATTGCGCTTAAATTATATGTGTCAGATCTGAAATTCATAGCGTTAGTATTATTTTTGATCTCAACCATCTCCAAAAACTCCCTACATTTTAAACTATTAACTGTCTGGAGGATTTTAACATTCTCAAAATTTGGGTTGTGGTTGTATTTGGTCATGTGGAGGACAAAGCACATGTGCTCTTCCCAGTTCGAACGTCGCTTTTATGTGTGGTAAGTCTGGTTTTTAACCAAGTTGAGGTATGACCTATATAAACTTTGTTACATTCATTGCAAGGAATGCTATATACAACGTTCGACCGGAAAGGCAAAGGTGTCAAGTCCTTAGTTTTACTAAAATAAGTGCGTAACGGATTGTAGTTATAAAAACCCAATTTAATATCGTCTGTGGCGAGGACGCTAGAGAGCCGCTCCGACACCCCCACGATGTAAGGAAATCTGTAATATTTCACAATTTTTGGCTGGTCTTTGTTGGTAAGGTCTGCGCTCTGACCGTAAGTAGCTGGTGTGGAAAAAATCAGTCTACTAATCAAACCCCGAGGGTAACGGTTGTTTGCAAACATTCCATCCAACAATCGAAGGTTTCGCTGTGTGTTCGCAGCGAAACCTTCGATTGTTGGATGGAATGTTTGCAAACAACGGTTACCCTCGGGGTAGGGAGTTTTTGGAGATGGTTGAGATCAAAAATAATACTAACGCTATGAATTTCAGATCTGACACAAATAATTTAAGCGCAATATATGCCTTTTTGCTGACCTTTGCTAATATCAAAAACTCAATTCACCAGAATACACAGAATATTAACTCTATTGATGTCATTTAACACATTTGTCCTTCCCCAATTTTTTCAGATAATTATAATTTTAATTTTGCAATTCTTTTTAATTAAGCTTAACCTGTTGTAAAGCAACACATTATTGAAATTAAGCGCGCAACTTTTGAACATCTGTATATATATCGTTAACCTTGACATTGGTTGTTTTTCACCTGTGTACTTTTATATTCGGTTTTGCATATACGAATATGACATTGGTTTTGAAAATTCAATACACTACCGTGTCAACACTTAAGTTGTTAAAATGTAATTTACATCAAGACAAGTAGTTTCTTTACTACGTGCTTCTTTTTTTTTTTTAATGTGTTTGCTGAAAAAAGGAATTTTTTAAATGTTTTTTAATATGTAATAACAATAAGCTTTTAAAGACACAATTTTTAATTAATATGACGTTTTGTTAGTATTACGTGGATTTCTTGTTGTCTACCGGTTTTGTTTTTTGAAAATGTATATATCTCTCACAACAACTAGTCCGCTTTTGTAAGTATTGATCTTTCTTATAATTAGTAGACTAAATTAGCTAAGGTTGTATTTTCTTTTGATTAAAGTGACCTCTGATGAAGCTCTAAATCTACAGAGCGAAATATAAGGTATAAAATAAAGGACTCTAATAGACTAATTAAAGGTTTTTATTGCCGGATTCCCCAACAATTTTTTATTTTACATATATATATATATATATATATATATATATATATATATATCTTTTTTCATACACTAATTTTACTATCTTAGATATATTTCATCCTAAAAGAAATTCTATCCATCTTCTTTGAATTAGTTAAAAAAATTTAAAATTGTCTTCGCAAAAGGTTAGGAAGGTAAGAATAATTAACTGTTTTAACCCTTGAGCGGTCGCGCGAGAAATTTTATGCCGCTTTTTGGGCTTTTCGTGTATTACAAGCCCTTTTAACTTGGTCCTGCACCGTGATTCTAGATATGCCTATTTAAACATATTTGGCAACGCAGCACGTTATTAGGTCCCACCTATCTGCTTTAGATTAGTCAAAAAACTGGCTGTTAACAGAAGAAGTTCATTGTGCGGTATTCCGTTCCGCAGCCCGCTTGGTCATGTAAATAAATTATTATGATTTTAAACGTATACTGTTCAGACTATTTCGCTTACAAAAAAACGGTTTGCAATAGTTAGTTTTACATGCTAAAATTATTGATTTTTTATCATTTTTTTGTATACGTATACATATAAAATGTTTTTATATGTAAATATATCTGATATAACAAAATCTTTTTATATTTTACTAAAAGTATCGGTTTTGCTGTAGGGCTCGGAAATATTTGACGCAGAAAGAGTTAGAGGAGCTCGCTAATACGATAAGGGATGACGATGAGAAGGAAGAACTCGTTTATTTCACCGATGAAAGTGAAGGAGAAGAAGAGGAAATAGAGCAAGTAGATCACGAAAGTGACACCGACCAATCAGCGGACGAAGATTCTAAATACCACCTAAAACAAGTTCAGGACGCAGATTATCGTTTTCACGTAGGTAGGGATGAATCCACTCTCTGGAAAAGTAATCCATTGACTATATCTGCCAAGTCGAGGTCGAAAAATATTATTAAAATTTTGCCTGGTCCCACTCGTTGTGCCAGAAATACAGAACTCCCTCCCTTTTAATTTTTACTATAAGATGCTTGACGATATCGTGAAATTCACAAATATTTATATTGAAAACATAAAATCAAACGTTATATATCAACGGGATAGAGATTGCAGGTTAATTACGCGAAATGAAATGAAAGCTCTGTTTGGGGCCCTGTTTTTAATTGCTGTAAAAAAAGGGAGTCATACAAATATTTTAGAATTGTGGGCTACTAACGGTACTGGTATGACTATTTTGAGGGTTGCTTTAAGTTACAAGAGATTTCTTTTCTTGTTACGATCTATTCGTTTTGATGATATCAGAACAAGGATCATTCGACAAGAGATTGATAAGCTAACTCCAATCAGAGATGTTTACAATAACTTTTTGCAGAATTGTAGAAATAATTATTGGCTTGGTGAATTTGTTACCATCGATGAAATGCTTCAGCCGTTTCGAGGCCGCTGTGGATTCATCCAGTACATTCCCAATAAGTCAGCAAAATATGGCCTAAAGATTTATGCTTTGTGTGATAGTAAAACATTTTATACCTGGAACTTTGAGATTTATTGTGGAAAACAAAAAGATGGGCCTTGGGAAGTTTCTAACAGCCCGACACACGTAGTAAAAAGGTTGATAGATCCTATAAAAAAATCCAACAGAAACTTAACAATGGATAATTATTACACTAACTATCCATTAGCTCTATACACCTTGGAAAATGGCATTACGTTAACCGGAACCCTCAAGAAGAATAGACGAGAAATCCCTGCGGAATTCCTTTCCCATAAGGAACGACAAGTAACATCATCCCTTTTCGAATTTCAAGATGGCATGACTATTGTGTCTTACTGTCCCATAAAAACAAAGTAGTCCTTATGTTATCCAACGATGGATGATACAGGAGAAATTGACCAAGAAACGAAAAAAACATGCATGATACTTCATTACAATGCGACGAAATGTGAAGTGGACGTAGTTGACCAGATGTGTGCCTCATATTCAACTCAAAGGATAACTAGAAGGTGGACGTTTGCTTTATTTTTTAGATTTCTGGATATTGCCGCGATAAATGGGAAAGTTATGTTTCGGGCAAACAATCCAACCAGATAACGTCCAAAAAAGAAGAACGTTTCTGTCCAACTTAGAATTTGCGTTACTAGAAGATCATATGAAAGAACGAGCCCAGCTTAGAATGCTTCCAAAGGATATTCAATTATTTCTATCAAAATATAAAGATCAACCAGAGGAACCACTCAGAACTAACGAGAAAAAAATTGGACCCTGTCATTTATGTGGATCACACAAAAATAATAAAACAACTATATATTGCAACTGGTGCAACAAATTCGTTTGCAAAAATCATAGTGAGAAGTTAGTCAGTTGTAATACCTGCAAGTATCCTGCTATGGATGAGGATTAAATATGCTCCTATTTGTTCCTATTTGATCTTCTAATATGTATTTAAAATACATATTAGTTATGCGTTTGCATAATAATGTGAATTAATGTCTGTATATTATTTTGTTTTCGAAATTACAGTATTTTGTATGTATTATATAACTTTCACTGCTTAATATTCAAAATAAATATAGAAATGCTAATCTATAGTATCTTATTCAACACAATAACTTATAAATTAATTTAACAATTGCTTTAAACAATATCAAAATGGTGTGCGGTATAGAATACCTCGGCGCGCGAGCTCATTAGAAATTTACCTACGCGCCTGCTCGAGGCTTAAATAAATTATAGATTTTTCTATTAATTCTTTTTAATTTAAGATTTAAGTATGAATGAAAAATCAAAAAAAAATTTAATTTTATTATCCTAAAAAGTAGTAGTGGGAAATTCTTGTAGGTAATAAATATATTACTGTTTCTTTAATAATAACAATAATTTTTGGAATGTACAATTATCTGACAGCATCACTACTGGAATTAAAGGTTGGAAAAGGAAGACATTTTGCAACAAACGTTTGGAATCTATTAAAGCAAGGCTATTTTCATAAGAAGGACGATCAGTTATTAGAGTAGCAACTGTTTTTGACCATCGATTTAAAAGAGAAGGCTTTCGTAGTACTAAAATTGATACTGGGGCTGCTTCTTTTCTAAAACATGAAATGTTTAATATTATGAAGAAAATAGATCCTGAAAATAAAGAAGAAATGCCTGTAATCGAAACAGACATTAGTCCACATCAAAAGTCACTTTCATTATTTGGATTTTTGCAAGAAATAATAGGAGATAGTAAAATCAATTACAGGTGATGTAATAATAACTAAAGGCCAATACCTCGAAAGGCCAAATTCAAATCAAGACGTAGATCCTCTCTTATTTTGGAATGTAGGTTTAAAAAAGAAGGGTAATTGCATTTTTTATTTGGATTTTCTTTTAGAAAACAGAAATGGATCTGAAACCCTTAGAATAATATGCACGGAAATACTTCTGTATTCCAGCAAGTTCAGCAGAAAGTTAAAAAGTATTTAGTACTGCTCGTTTAATAATACAGCAAAGCGAAAAATATTAATATAAATAAAAATATTAATAAGTAACCTAAGTATTTATTTTATTAAAATTACACCCAACCTTTTCTTATTACGTAACGAAAAAATAATGCGGTTGATAACGGCTTGATTATCGCTGCAGATTTGAAAACAGTATTGCTATAGACATATACCGCCTCATTCTGAGCAAACGCAACGATCCGAATGTATGAATATTTCTCCCGCTCCGAATAAAAATCCCCTGAACGCTTTTAGCCAATCACAATACAGTCTGTCGCGCAACCATTTGACAATTAATGTCACAAATTAGTGTCACCACTGTCACCCTATACGGAGTCTCTTAAGCGTTTGAATAGTGATCATGCCGCGTTATACACTAGAAGAGAAAGCCGAAATGATGTAATGGTATCACTTAACATTTGGAATTTACTGCAAGTGAGAATTAATGAATATTAAATCACATTCTTACATGTAAATGTCGACTTATTTAATGCGTTCGAAACTACAGTCCGACAAACTAAGTTTGTACTAGTATGCAGAACACACCCTTTCGCGACAACGAACTTCCTGGTGATTAGGTTAATTAAGAATTAAGAAATACTGAAAAAACAAGTCTATCACCGGGAGGAAACGCACAGACGACGTTTCGTTCTAGTTGGAACTTTTCAATGTACGGCATTCCCTCGATGACGGACATTGCTTTTTCACTTCTATACTTTCTGTATATATAGTTAACATTTGGAATTTACTGCAAGTGAGAATTAATGAATATTAAATCACATTCTTACATGTAAATGTCGACTTATTTAATGCGTTCGAAACTACAGTCCGACAAACTAAGTTTGTACTAGTATGCAGAACACACCCTTTCGCGACAACGAACTTCCTGGTGATTAGGTTAATTAAGAATTAAGAAATACTGAAAAAACAAGTCTATCACCGGGAGGAAACGCACAGACGACGTTTCGTTCTAGTTGGAACTTTTCAATGTACGGCATTCCCTCGATGACGGACATTGCTTTTTCACTTCTATACTTTCTGTATATATAGTTAACATTTGGAATTTACTGCAAGTGAGAATTAATGAATATTAAATCACATTCTTACATGTAAATGTCGACTTATTTAATGCGTTCGAAACTACAGTCCGACAAACTAAGTTTGTACTAGTATGCAGAACACACCCTTTCGCGACAACGAACTTCCTGGTGATTAGGTTAATTAAGAATTAAGAAATACTGAAAAACAAGTCTATCACCGGGAGGAAACGCACAGACGACGTTTCGTTCTAGTTGAAACTTTTCAATGTACGGCATTCCCTCGATGACGGACATTGCTTTTTCACTTCTATACTTTCTGTATATATAGTTAAGATTTGGAATTTACTGCAAGTGAGAATTAATGAATATTAAATCACATTCTTACATGTAAATGTCGACTTATTTAATGCGTTCGAAACTACAGTCCGACAAACTAAGTTTGTACTAGTATGCAGAACACACCCTTTCGCGACAACGAACTTCCTGGTGATTAGGTTAATTAAGAATTAAGAAATACTGAAAAAACAAGTCTATCACCGGGAGGAAACGCACAGACGACGTTTCGTTCTAGTTGGAACTTTTCAATGTACGGCATTCCCTCGATGACGGACATTGCTTTTTCACTTCTATACTTTCTGTATATATAGTTAACATTTGGAATTTACTGCAAGTGAGAATTAATGAATATTAAATCACATTCTTACATGTAAATGTCGACTTATTTAATGCGTTCGAAACTACATGTACTAGTACAAACTTAGTTTGTCGGACTGTAGTTTCGAACGCATTAAATAAGTCGACATTTACATGTAAGAATGTGATTTAATATTCATTAATTCTCACTTGCAGTAAATTCCAAATGTTAACTATATATACAGAAAGTATAGAAGTGAAAAAGCAATGTCCGTCATCGAGGGAATGCCGTACATTGAAAAGTTCCAACTAGAACGAAACGTCGTCTGTGCGTTTCCTCCCGGTGATAGACTTGTTTTTTCAGTATTTCTTAATTCTTAATTAACCTAATCACCAGGAAGTTCGTTGTCGCGAAAGGGTGTGTTCTGCATACTAGTACAAACTTAGTTTGTCGGACTGTAGTTTCGAACGCATTAAATAAGTCGACATTTACATGTAAGAATGTGATTTAATATTCATTAATTCTCACTTGCAGTAAATTCCAAATGTTAACTATATATACAGAAAGTATAGAAGTGAAAAAGCAATGTCCGTCATCGAGGGAATGCCGTACATTGAAAAGTTCCAACTAGAACGAAACGTCGTCTGTGCGTTTCCTCCCGGTGATAGACTTGTTTTTTCAGTATTTCTTAATTCTTAATTAACCTAATCACCAGGAAGTTCGTTGTCGCGAAAGGGTGTGTTCTGCATACTAGTACAAACTTAGTTTGTCGGACTGTAGTTTCGAACGCATTAAATAAGTCGACATTTACATGTAAGAATGTGATTTAATATTCATTAATTCTCACTTGCAGTAAATTCCAAATGTTAACTATATATACAGAAAGTATAGAAGTGAAAAAGCAATGTCCGTCATCGAGGGAATGCCGTACATTGAAAAGTTCCAACTAGAACGAAACGTCGTCTGTGCGTTTCCTCCCGGTGATAGACTTGTTTTTTCAGTATTTCTTAATTCTTAATTAACCTAATCACCAGGAAGTTCGTTGTCGCGAAAGGGTGTGTTCTGCATACTAGTACAAACTTAGTTTGTCGGACTGTAGTTTCGAACGCATTAAATAAGTCGACATTTACATGTAAGAATGTGATTTAATATTCATTAATTCTCACTTGCAGTAAATTCCAAATGTTAACTATATATATAGAAAGTATAGAAGTGAAAAAGCAATGTCCGTCATCGAGGGAATGCCGTACATTGAAAAGTTCCAACTAGAACGAAACGTCGTCTGTGCGTTTCCTCCCGGTGATAGACTTGTTTTTTCAGTATTTCTTAATAATGGTATCACGCTGATAATTCTTATCAAAGAGTATGTGACTTATTTGCCGGAAGGTATGCCGACAGGCCCATCCCGAACAAAGCTACAATTTGTAGACTTAAAAAGAAAATAGACATTACTGGTTCTGTACAAAATTTAAAACCATTATTCCCAAATCGCAGAGTTCCTAATGATACGTCCATTTTAGTATGCGCTGCAATAGAACTAAATTGAAATTTGACACATAGCGATATTTCCAATGATTTAGGCATATGCTGCTCTTCCGTTAACCGCATACTAAAATTAAATGGTTTTCGTAATTATAAATATTCCAAACATCATCAATTATTTTACGGCGATGAGTTTAAACGGATGAATTTCCGTTATTATATAATTAATTTCTCATTATGAACAATTTGTTTTATTATTTGTAAGAGTAAATTTTTCTTTACATTACTAGAATTTAATTTAGTTTTTATTAGTTCTGAAATTTATTTAGTATACTATGAATAGTTTTTGTGACCTTTATTATTAAAATTTAATTTATTAAATCTCTTGATGCCTTACTTGCAATTTTCTTGATCGCTTATTAATAATATCATTACGCTTTGTGTAACCATCGTCAGTATAACGTATTGCAATTTACTCATTACCATAACACAGGACTAAACAATTTATAGTCCTTTAATAGTAATTTGGTAATCAGATAATTTTTCTTACGCGGCTCCATAATATGTAAGTATGTATGACATATGACATATGACATCGATGTTAACGCGCCTACAGCATTCAGGGGAATTGTATTAGGAGCCAGAAAAATAATTGCACATTCGGATCGTTGCGTTTGCTCGGAATGAGACAGACTGTGTTGTGATTGGCTAAACGCGCTCAGGGGATTTTTATTCGGAGCGGGAGAAATATTCATACATTCGGATCGTTGCGTTTGCTCAGAATGAGGCGGTATAGCATTATTTATACAACAAGACCACATCATTCTTAACATAAAAATAACTTCACGTAACGTGAATAAATAAAGGTGAGCACATTCCGTTTCATTTTGATCAGAATTTCAAGCTTCTATGTACGAGGATGATTTGGCGGGAAAGGTGACTTTCCAAAAGTTGGCAATACTTTCGCCAAAATGAGTACACCGCTACCTTTTGCCATGTTTTAGAAACCAGGTGTCAAAGTTTCGCGTCAATCCGTTAGATAGATAAGTTTTTACAATCGTTTAAAGCAAACTATTTGTTATTTATGTGTTAATATGGAGAAAAAGGAATGTTGCGAGTTAATTAAACATTAATTAAACATAAATTTTAAGATAAATCATTGCTTCACATGGAATCATTTGTAAAAAGTTTGCTGTTTTTAAGAGTGATAATGTAAGCGGACAACTTGAGAGACGTGCTTGGTCTCTCGAAACACTCCCCCATAGTAGGGTAGGGTAGAAGATCCCGAAGTGGGGAAAAATAGCCAAACTGTGGAGTCGTGCTGAACATCCAAGTACTTCATTTACAGTAATTTCTCCAGAAATAATTAATAAAGCCCACACCATTGTAGAGAGCAATATCGAATGAAAGATTGTGAGATACCCATTCGATTGAAAACATTTCAATATATAATACTTGCGCCAATATTTAAATATGAGGAAGATAACTGTAAGGTATGTGCTGCGTTTGCTTACTGTGAAGCAAATGCGAACTAGTGTTACAATTTCAGTTGAAATCCAAGTGAATTTTTTCGTTGTTATCTACGTCACCATAGATGAATCCTGGATATATACTATATTTTAGAGACAAACTCAGTCAAAACAATGGATTTCTTCTGACGAACATCTTCCGAAGTAGGAAAAACTGTTTCTCTAGCCAATAAGATTATGGCCACCATTTTTTGCGATTCCAAAGTCGTAATTTTTATTGACTATTTACAGAAAAGAAGTACAACTGACCGGTATTATACTGATGTACTGATACATTTCCATGCCGAACTGAATCAAATACGACCGTATTTATTTAGTTTTTTTACATCAGGATAAGGCGACATCTCGTTCATCTATTACAGTAACCGTTAATTGCTGCCTCATTAAACATATACACCAGATCTGGCTGCGAGAAATTTTTTTTGTTCCCATACTAGAAAAAGTTTATTTGGTCAACAGAGATTTAGGAAAAACGAATGAGTAATACAGGCAACAAATACCTATTTTGACGAGTTTCCGAAAAATTCTTTTCAGGCGGCTTCAAAAGAATAGGAAAGTTACAGAGCTAATTGCATAGGATTGGATGGGTATTATATTGAAAAATGAAATATATAATTGAATTGATACAGCTTTTACTTGATAAAGATCCATAATTTAAAATAGTAATAAAATTTATAGTTAAAAACTTGACTTTTTAATACGTAATCGTAGAACGACAATTGTTTCGCCAGCCCAGTGGCTTCATCAGGTACTTACAGCTAAAGAGCACGTTACAAACTAAATTCAAAATATGAAATGAACGAGGTAAGTGTTATTTTGCCACGTGTTTTTAAAAAGTTTAGAATTTACAAATAAATTGAGTTAAACAAATAGCAATCAATAACGGCTATGAAGATACCCTAAATGAAAATATACTGACAAAAAAACTTTTCAAGAAGGGTATCTCTATGGTATATCCTGTAATAAAGGATATTCAAAATTCAAAATTTAGATTACAAACGTACACTGGGAAATCTAATAAACATATTTCAATAAAAACTTAATATAAACAAGGCTTCTAAAGCTAATAATAATTTATCAAAACAATAAAGATAGAAGAGATAAAAATAAGAAATGTTGAGTATGTGGATGCGGTAAGATATATGCTGGTCAAACAGAAAGATCGTTTAAAGAACGCATTTACTTCTTTTAGAAGTAAAAGCGCGATTCCACTTTTGCTAATCATCTATTAGAAGAAAACCACACTTTCAATAAGGATTTTCAAATACTACATTTAGAAAATAATGGCAATAAACTAAATTTACTGGAACGTTTAGAAGTCAATAAATTAAAACAATTACAAAATTTACTTAATGATCAATTAGATTTAAATAACTCACCTTTGTTAAATTTATTCATTTAAAAACTGTTTAAGTGATAATAGAAATATACATTTAGTTTATTAATAGGGACCCGACACGAGAGGCCCATGAATTTGTATTTTTAAAGTCTTAATTTTATTTATATAATTAGAAAACAAATGGGTGGTGGTCTATAAAATACGAAATACATTTTTATTTGTTCATTTTGTAGTTCAAGTTTAGTAAAAGAGTATTGACTAGCAATACTTTCTCAAGGTTCTCTTCTGTAAAATTTGTTCTCTTTGAATAAAATACATCCTTGTAGATAGAAAACGTCCTTTCTACATCGCAACTGGTCATAGGTGCATACTGGAAATATTTTATTTAAACGTAGTTAGATTTTGAGGCATTGTCCCCATACACAAGTGCCGCAATGTTATTAAATTTGGATTTATATTAAAAAATGCGTTTAACTCTTGCCGAAGGCAACGTCCAAAGTCACATGGAATACTTTTCAAATTATTAATAGCCACATCTAATGTGGTTAATCCATCATTTAATTTGAAATTTTGATTTTCAAAATAAATGATTAGTTTTGGCAAATTTCCAAAGTGTTCCTGAAGAAAGTGCAACTGATCTTTTAAATTTGGGATTTATATTAGTTCCTTGCACTTAGAAATACTTCGAGCATAGTCATTTAAACATGTAACAAAATTTTTTAAACTATCGAAATTTTATGCATAAAAACTATTAGCGTCCAACCATGTACCCCATCTAGTTAGTACTGGAGAGGGAGGCAGTGGCAAAGATGAAAGTTCTTCCCTGTAAAGAGCCACTCGCAATGGTGCTTTTCTGAAAAATTTTTTTAAAGATACAAATCTATCAACTTCCGGAAAGGTGTCTCTGATATATTCACATATTCAGTGGAGAAAATGTGCTGCACAAGTAATATGCAATATACTAGGAGATGTTTCCTTTAATAGTCTGCCTGTTTTAAACATTTATGCAGCACTGTCACCGAAATAAAAGTATTTTTTCTTTGTACCTGTCGTCCGAATGAAGCATTTGGTGTATATTCTCGTAAATGGTTTTAGCTACTGTTTCCGTATCAAATGTACTTATAACTTTTGTTGCTATTACATATTCGTTATATGAAATAGTTGGAGGTAGTACATACATAAGCTACAACATTTACCACACATCGTCCTAATCGATCGACAGTGTCGTCGGCACTTCATAGGTATTGATTTGAAAGATGGCTTCTAATGCGTTGTACTGCTTTCGTATAGCACTTAGAAACATATTTGCGTAAGGCGGATTCATCATGCATATTTCAACCAGTATATTTTTGGAGAAATGTTTTGAAGGTTGGATTATTAAGTTTATTTAATGGAATATTTGTCGCAATTAAAGTTTCACAGAGTTCTTCGTTAAAATTGTCAGATTCCAACGGGTCTAATTTCTGTGTATGTGTTTGCGATGGTAAGTGACGTTTACGTGCGATATCCTGGAATTTTTGAACTATATTTTACAGACTGCAATAAACAATGAGTGTGACCCTTAATCCAACTCACCATTATTTCACGATGTCATTCTCGACGTTGTTCCATATAATATCTGAAAAAGTAGCTTAAACAATGTTCTAGATCTAAATAAATGAAAATTAAAAATGTATGCGTAACTAATTGAAATTTAACGAAATTCACTGGACACTTACGTGTATATGTAATTAACAATTAAAACAATAAAAAAAATAACCTGATTCATCTTACGAAATATAAACTAATAAATAAAACAAATTCTAAAAACTCCTCCCGCTTCTATCTACGCCCATGAAGAAAGTAATGTAAGTATAATATTGAAGCAAGTGCGTCATAATTCAACGATAAGAAACAGATGTGCGGTTAACCGAATGAATAGTGCTATTCAATAACTACGTGTTGTACTTAGAGAATACCATCGATCCCGGATCCAGGATCCCGAGATCTCGGGATCCCGGCCGGGTTTCCCGTAAATCCCGGGACTGTACTTGACTAATCTCGGGATTTTCGGGATTGCCAGTTTGCATTCCGTAATCCGTTGCGCCTTGGCAATATATTAAGGGCGCTTATTACCTAAAGTTAAAGTTAAAGTTAAAGTAATTCCCCAACTGGCCAACAGGTGAATCACCCGATCACCTCATATGATGTATCATAATATTATTGTGAGGGATTACCCGTCCGGGATTTCCTGTACGAAAGTATAAATACGCTTATTAGGATTTACTTTTTTCATTTATTATTCTACCAGCGACAAGGTTTACTCAGGTTACGTCATTTAAATTTAAAAGTCAATTATCTGAAAAAGTTATTTTAAATGGCGGGAGACTTTGTTCAACATAAAAAGTAGACAGTGATACGTCGTCAGCGTGGAGTTATTTTTTAGTTGCGAAAGACGGGATTAGTGCTAAATGTAAGCGATGCCCTGCCATTCTCAAGACTTTGGGTGAATCGACTAAGGGATTACATACACATTTGTCATCAAAACATAACATTAAGATCTTAGCTGACGTTAATCGTTTAACAGCTTCAACAAGTCAAGATTCTGAAAATCTGAACACAACACCGCCGCCAGCTCAACGAAAGATTATTTTACTAAAAGTGCCGATGATAACCTGGATGATGTTTTGCCAAGAATGATTGCATTAGATGGATTTTCATTGAGTGTATTCATAACTTCAGACGATTTGAGAAAACTGTTCTTAGCGAAATACACAGATTTACCAAAATCAGCCATCACAATTCGAAAGCGTGTTATGAAAACATTTGAAAAGTGCAGGTGAAAGATTCAGTCTATCTTTCGACGAATGGACATCAACGTCCAATAAACGATACATGGCTGTCAAGATTCATTCATATAAAAAAAATGGAGCTTAGGACTCGGTTCTATTCATGGAAGTATGACGGCTGAAAATTGTCTTCGTATATTGAAAGATCGTCTAAGTAAATTTGATATTTCCCGAACGTTATGATAAAGGTGGAAAAGCTTGTTTGCACTGAACAACAACTGTGTCTCGCACATGGTTTCAATTTGGCCGTCTGTGATGTGCTTTATAAAATAAAGAATTATTTTCAAGACAGGCAAGACAGCCCTACCTCAGACTCCGATGATACTATAAATGAACCAGCTGTGACTGCTGATTATATGAACGATAGCGATGGTGATGACAATTTAGAAGACTTAGACTGTCCAGAATCAGGTTGAATCTTAATGTCACAAAATGAACTTGCGCGAGAACACATACCAGAGTTAACGAAAGATGAAAACCTGAAACATGAGCTGATAAAGAAAATCCGGAAAGTTGTAGTGTATTTCAAAAGATTACCATTGAAAAATGAAACAGTACTTCAAAAATATGTGAAAATTGAACATGAAAAAGAGCCTGTCACTTCTTTTGGACTATAAAACCAGGTGGAATAGTCTTTTAACCATGCTGGAAAGATTTTCTCTTTTAAAAACCTGCATTCAAAAATCTCTTATAAATCTCAATTATCCAATCCGTTTAGTAGATGCTGATTTTGACTTGGTAAATAAAATTGTTGATGTGCTGACCCCAATTAAATTAACAGTAGAAGCAATCTGTCGACGAGATGCAACAGCTGATGCCGCTTTGAAATTTCTTATAAAGCAATTGTCTAGCAAAAACTCAGCACTCGCCAATAAAATGAAAACATCCTTAGTGGAATGTATAAAGCAACAACGAAATAATGATTTAACTGGTGTGTTGAATTATTTACAAAATCCACGAATAGATGATGAAAATCAGTTATTATCGGATTTGGAATAGCTTGACTTACTTCCAGTTCCTACACAGAGTTTAGTGAGGGCGCAAATAAAGAGTATTGTTTAAAAGACTAAATAGTCGAGATGTCACGGAAGAGGAAGAAAGGTCAAGATCACAAACAGATGATGAGCCAAAGCAACAAACCTCCCAACTCCAATTGACACTAAAGGAAAAGTACAGCTGGAAATTAATAAGAGCATGGAATCCCCAGATCCTGAAGTACAAAATGAATCGGGGATGGTAAATAGTATTAGACGCGAAATGATCCTGTTCGAAAATGGAGGAGTTCGTGGATATTACTTAGAATTAGCATATAAATATCTATTGTCTATTCCTCCAACCAGTGTAGAACATGAGCGAGCGTTTTCAGCTGCTGCTTATGTTCGAAATAAACTACGAAGCAGGCTTGAAAGTCAAACATTGGATGCTTTGATATTTCTGGGATTGTATTTTCGAAATTCTAAATATTTTTTTGTATTGTCATTTTTGTTCCTTATTTTAGTATATTGTGTATTGTGTTGTGCGACAATATTAATAAATAATTTTTGAAAAATTACTTAAGTTTTTTTTTCATTTGAGCCCAATTAGAAACCACATAGTCTAATACCGGAATCCCGGAATTACGCTTCAAAAATCTTGTAATCCTCGGATTGAAAAACATGCTCGGAATTGTATTTTTAATGTATATCATAATTTCGGCCTCTTGTGGCCGGTCCCTATTTACTAAAACAAATTTTATGCGTAAATATGTTTAGTACCCTATAATATAACAGTTAAGGCTGAACAGATGGGTCACATTTTCTACTTACAATATTTGTGTTATTCCTTATATTTTGAAAACATGTAAAATAATACTAACCTTGTTCATTTCATATTTTTAATTTAGTTTGTAACGTGTTCTTTAGCTGTAAGTACCTGAGGAAGTCACTGTGCTGGAGAAACAATTGTCGTTTTACGATTAGGTATTAAAAAAGTGAAGATTTTGGCCATTAGTTTTATTACTATTTTGCATAAAATATATAGATACTCTATTACGCTAAAGTAAGTTTTTCATTGAAGAGCCACTCCCATCATCTTCACGTATTTACTTACTTTTTGAATTCTTGACCGAAACTGATTTATTTTATTGTTAGTTAGTGTAGAAGGATATGAGAAGTAGATACTTGTAAATGCTAAAATAATTTATTACTTTTGTTTAGAATTTCACCGTAGATTTTTATTATACTAACAGAGTTACATAATATTTTTACAACTTGCATAAGAAATAAGAAAAATTATAGATAGAAATGACAAAATATTTATATCTAATTTCAAAGAAGTGTTATTCGAGTGATAAGATTTCATTAAAGCAAAGTACATATAGCTACATTAATCGTAAAAGTAGACGATAAGAATTAATTTGTTTTTTAGCCTAAATTATATATAAAAGTTGTTTCTTTCTGTAGTACATCAGCAAACCGAAAATTAAAATTTTATTTTTTGATCGCAGCTATCAAGTATTTTAATAAAATATAGTTTAAACACACAAAATAATGAAGGATATGTATCAACTTTTAATCAAATAAATTTCTGCCACCAATTAGTTAATGCTATTAAACATAAGGACTGGAGAAAGAAATATAGTTTTAGGAAATATACAAGGTACTTACTTAAAATATCCTTCGGACTGCTAAAATGGGCACTATCAATCACACTGTTCACTGATAAATACTCTCACAAAACTAAATTTAAGGCTTTTATATTCGTTCGTAGTTGTAAATAATTATCAAGAATTTTGTTGATGTACATAGGTCAATAAAATATAAATAAATTGTAATCGACGCTTACGCATAAATCGCAAACATGTTTTATTATTATTATTTCAAATTTGTCATATCAGTAACGCCTAATGAGGCGAACTAGAAAGATGATTCTTGTACATACGAAGAAAAAAATATCAATCTTTAACTTTTTAATATTATTACTACTAGTTATTTACTTGCAAAATGCGTCATTTTCATTTCTTAAAAATCATTAACGAGGAATTATTTGTTTTTAATTTTAAATCAAATGAAAAATAATCATATATATGCTGTTTTGTAAAGAAACGCCTCATCCTGTAATTTCTTTATTTACTATTCGATTTTGATAACTAAAAAAAAAAGTAGAAAAACAGTTTTACCGTCTCTATAAAATGGCCCTGATCGCAATATTTTTAAACAGACAGTTCTTTCCTCATAAAACAAAATTTATTATATTGTATGCATGTTAGATATACGTAAATCTAGTATATAGAATTAAATTAGAACATTTCCAATTTTATAAATATGCAACGTGCATTTGCAAGTTTAAACCGCTATATGAACATAATTTTATTATCATATTCATTTACAAAACTTCTTTAGATTCTAAGAAGCGGCACCTTTTACATTTACAATTTTATTATCATAATTTAAACCGCTTGCTTGATTACCTAGAGTTTTCGGTGAACAAATTCAATAAAGGAGGTTTAATCTGAGCATCTATTGTTAAGCTCACGTTGTACAATAAATTCCATTACCAAACAATGGAATTTATCCGTAACTACATATTTATATTTACAGCACTAACTTATATTTAATTAGTAATGATATTTTATTATTGATTTATTAGTAGGATTGAATTTTTAAGACCCTATCGTAAACCCTGGAATTGTTGCTCATAGTTATGCTTTCGACGAATTGAGCACCTAGAAAATTGCCTGTTATGATGTAAACCGATACAATGTACAACAATACGGACTTTTAATTTTGTAATGGCTTGTATGGGTAGTGGTCTATTATACCTACTAGCAAGACAACAAATTATTTCAATATCAAACACAGTCTTGCAATAGAAACAAGAGACAATAATATTACATTAACATCAAGAGACTCAACAGTATCATCTTAACAACAATATCACAATGTCACATTGAGCAGTAAACAATTTAAGTTTTAAGTTTCGAATTAAGTGCTTCATTTGTGAGATTTATCAGGTTTAAGTGTTTTTTGTTAAACAAATAAAATATACAGGAAATACACCTAAGTTTCAAGTAACTGCCACCGACAAAAATAAATAACCAGATTATACGGAAGTTACGATTATACGGCAGTTGTCTGATAGAGGAGGACAGAGCTGACATCGTCAGTGAGACTCCTCACGACTCTCCAGCGACAGTCTCTGTTGGGAATCACGGGAGCTATGAACAACACGGGAACCGCCTCCGTGGTTTCCCTCCACTGAAACTACTGGAACTAAAAGTGGAGACCATTGCTGCGATCCTGAGCTAAAGGCCAACGGCGTATAGTGTCTTAATATGTTGTAGGGAGTCATACACATATCATAGGAACTATACAGGGTGAGCCGATATTTCGAAAATAGGCCGACAGTATGGCAGCTTTGATGAAGTTTACAGCTAAGCTGAACATATTTATACCGACCAGAGAACGGGCAAAAAGTCGCTCGGGCGATTGTGGTGTTGGCACCTGGTACACGGATGTATCACAATCCAATCGGGGCACAGGTGCCGGTATTTGCGGAATTGCCCCAAAAGGAAGATATCGTTAAGTCTGAGGAAACATACGACGGTTTTACAAGCCGAATTGTTTGCAGTTGCAGCCTGCGCCGAGGAAATTCGGGAAGCTGAATAATATGATCAACATAATGACTGATAGTCAGGCAGGTGTTAAAGCCATTATGAATCCATTTACCAG
The DNA here is from genome assembly GCA_935421215.2 of Melolontha melolontha. NCBI lineage: Eukaryota > Metazoa > Arthropoda > Insecta > Coleoptera > Scarabaeidae > Melolontha > Melolontha melolontha. The sequence goes on from OW285242.1 coordinate 53,889,697, forward strand.
GTCTAAACTGGTGAAATATTGCAAACAGGTCCTCAATAAACTGGCACAAGACAATGCTGTGTCACTGATATGGGGACTTCCATGTACGATCGCTAAGGATTCCGATAAAAGGGAGATTTGGTGGTGACTAGAAAGAGAACATAAAAAGAAATGGAGGTTAACGGAAGGTCAACTCCATACTAAAACACTACTAAGAGACCTGGGCGGAAGGTTTTCAGACAACATAATTCGTATCATTTAAAAAGAAATTAAAATAATTACCGGGTTAATAACTGGACATTGTCCTTTCAGGAAGCTTCTGTACAGATTGGGTTTAGTTAGCGAGCCCTGTTGCAGTATATGTGAAAAACAGGAGGAAACTATTGAGAAACTGAAGGGACTTAGACAGAAACATTTCGGAAGAGATCCGTTGGATCCTGCGAGGGTACCCAAACATCGTCTGAGGAGGATAATGGCTTTTATCGAGGATACAAGATTAATAGAGTAGAACTGAGAGATATATTGGGGATTGTACAAAGGGCAGTGTGCTCAAGTGGCTAAGCGAGCTGGTGTCTAACTCAAAACAGAAGAATATGTCCGTATAAAATGTCCAAGATATTCTGGAAGTATGCTTTATAATTACAAAAAAAATTTCTCCTTAGTTCTTCAAGTTCGTTTTTTTCGAAGTCGGTAGTTACGCAAAGCAAAGCGATGGAGGTACCTTCAATTATTCATCGCTGTTTTATCAAATGTAAGCAAACAACTTAAGCATACCCTCTGATAATGTGTTTCCAAATAGCAACACTATATATTATTAATATATATATTTCAATAGCAGATTATCACGAGCAAGACGTGTTGTTGAAAGTGCATTTAGTCACCTTAGTGCTAGTTTCGTATCCTGTAGAAACCTATAGAAACTTCGATAGAATTCGCAGATAAGATTATTAAACGCATATGTATTTTACATAACATAATTAATGACTTGGAAGGTTTTGACAATGATGAAAATCAGTATAATATTACCGACTCGTCACAAACAACAAGGGAAAAGCGACGCTCGTTCTGTCATACTCTGACCTGCCCCCCACCCTGAACGCACCTGTCTGAGGCCACTAGTTTGTTTTCACCGCGTTGCTCTCTCTTCTGGTCGCCGCTCGGCTCTCCGTTCCTCTTTGTAAGCAACCATAAGGCCACCCATAAGAACAACCCAGTTCTTTATAAATAGAGATTATATTGTTAATTGACGAAGGTGATACTTGTTGAAACTTCATTATAACGCTAAGAAATAAGTAATTAAACTTCTAGTTTCAAAAATTCTTTTATTGTAAATACCACTACAATATTGGATACCACAAATACCACTACAATATTGGAGTATTTCATCCACCTGATGAAGCCATTGTATGGCGAAACAATATTGTAGTGATATTTACAATAAAAGAATTTTTGAAACTAGAAGTTTAATTACTTATTTCTTAGAGAGATTATATTTATATAATAAATACGGGAGAATGAAAACATATTTAAACAAATGCCGTAGATCACGTTATATTGGGTGTCTGTTAATGTTTGAAGGAGGAAATTTCTTTGCGTAGTATTTGCCACACGGAGAATTATTGTTATTGTCAATTGCTGTTTAACGTCTCTTGCCATAGTCGCACGTACCTGTTTTTCTTTAACATTTATTATTCAATTTTTTTTTGGAATGCGTCACAACCTATCCCATTTTCTTAAATAGGTAATTGTAATTACGTCAAAAGTGGTACCGTATGAAACGCTAATGTCAATTGTTGCAGTCGAAATCAAGTGCAGTCGTGGTAACTTAACCAAAATTTGCTATATACTGTCAGTTTCAAACATTAACGGACACCCGTTATATGCACACTCACGAAACGGTGCACGCGTTCGATTCTGTTGTACGGACAAGATTCGCAACCCTACTGATCACCCAAAATATCGCATCACACATTGAATTTTGTGGCTCTAATACTGATTAATGTTTCTGTTAAAAATGCCATTATCGGTAAAGATGCGTTCATCAGTCCAAACCATTTTTCTATAGAAAATTCGATCGAGAGAAAATTTGATCTTGCTTTCTTTAAATAAAAATTACAAAATATTACTCTCTGACCTCTATCATTTTCTTCTACTGTTTGCACTTTTTGAGAAATATATGCACCTGAGGAGAACATTTTTGCAAAATTTTGTCACATCGTCGCTGTTCTGGCTTCCTCGCCTCAAATTTCATCGAGTCATCTAAATTGATATGGTGAAAGTGGTCATCATAAATCGAAATCAAGCGACCCAGCTTGATTTAATTTTCTATTACATTCGATGTACACTTAAACACATCCGTGAGATAATTATTTTTATTCATAATAGCGGTGGTATTGTTATAACGAGCCATCGAAAAAATTCATAATTGGAGTAGACTGTGAAATTGGGTTGGTACTTTAACCACTTCCACATAATGACACATTACTTGATGCCTGACAGTTTCATTTGGTTTCATTGTAAAAAAAGGTTATGGCATTGAAATGATACTACAACAAAAAAGAAAACAAATAATTTATTTAATATCGAAATCATAATCAATATTTACATATAGCTACAGAAGTTGTTGAAAATGTTGTCCATTTACATCTAAACACAAACAATTTTCTTAATAAGAGTTTTGAAAAATTTGACACAAACTTATAGATTCAATGTCAAATAATAAATGTCATTATGCGGAAGTGGTTAAAGTATCAACCCAATTTCACAGTCTACTCCAATTATGAATTTTTTCGATAGCTCGTTATAATATTTTAGAATCACAAGTTGACGTTTGAATGACAAATTTGTCAGTATTCGTATTTTGATTTTTTTTTCGCGGTATACTTGAAATTTTCAGAGTAAGTGAATAAACGGTTACAGATAACTCCTTTTTTTTAAATTAAATCTAGGAAATGATAATGAAATGAACATCATTACACACAGAAATAAATTCCTAACTATATTAAAGCAAAAAAAGAAAAACCATAGGTATCCATTAAAGAATAACTGACAATCTCTAGATATTTAAGAGAACGTCGAAGAAAACTAGAATCGGAACCACTTTGGTAAAATTATTTCCCCACTTTTTTAATTATTGAAATCGGATTATAACTAAAGAAGTAACGGGAAATGAAGAGTTTTTTTGTCAAATAGTCTGTACATAAGAAGATTCTTCGAAAAATATAAAAATAACTAATAAACTGTGCCACATGATTTAGGGATATAATATAAAATGTCACAAATACGACTGTTGCCTAGTTACGGGTTATTTATTTCTTGTTAAGTATCAAGTTGATCACTTTTGAGCACCCAAAATTTAGTTTAATTTTTCTGTGTTTTATGGCTCGTTTTCAAGTATGGTTGTTTATTTCTTGACAGTTTTTTTTAGAGCATCAAGTTGATCACATTTGACCACCCCAAGTTTAGTTTAATTATTCTGTCTTTTTAGTTTGGTTTTCAAGTATGCCTAGAAGAAAATTAATAGCAGCTGAAGCAAACAAAGCTATAAGAATGTTGCAAAGTGGTGATATACAGCTTACTGTAGCAGATCGCTTTGGGTATCACAAAGTATCAAATCTCGCCTTTGGAATAGATTTATTGAAATGGATTCTGTGTTAGAACGAAGGAGAATTGGTGGACCTCTGAAAGCAATGCAAGACCGTTACATTACACCATCTGCAAAACGATATCCTCGCAAAACTTGCAGAATACTGCATTGGAGGTTTCAAGCAGCAACCGACATTCATGTTTCTAAAGAAGCTATCAGGCAACGTCTATCTTCCTGAGGTCCAACGTCCATTAAAATAGACAAATAGTTTTGAGACGTTTCTGTCGGACTAAAACCCGGCAGTTCATTGAAAAAGACATGCGTAAGGTGCCATCTATCCCTGTATTGACCAAGTGGGGTTACTTGTAACTAGTGGATCAGCTGTTAAAGTGTGACGAAAATAAGTGCGTTCGGCAAGGCAACCTTAGATGGTAAGTTTTAGACATATGTTTCAAAATACATAAGCATAACTTTCGATGCAGAGACAGAAAGGTTTAATCTTACTCTTACAATGTATTTCTATTCATTTCACAACGATTTACATACCCTATAGTCGGAATTAATTCATATACATTTAAATGGACTCAGAATTTTTCTGCCAACATTATTTTCCTAACCTACAAATCAATATTTTTTTTATTTAGCAATATTTGGCAATAGAACTCACCTTCGACCTGGAGAACATGATGCAGAATTGCTGGTATGTCTGCAAAATTCCGATATCGAGGGATACGAGAACGATTCCAAAAATGAGAATTTTGAAAATAATAAAAACTTTGCAAAAGGTCTAGTGAACAACCTGAAGAAGGTCCAGAAGAGGAACTAAAATTCGAATTCCGATACAGAATTTGGCATTCCTCTAATTAATTTGAAAGTTCGTTGTGGACCAAACACCTGGAAAATTGATCCACCAGCTCCTACTGATAGACACTTGGAGTGAAAAGACTGGAAAATCTCAAATTAAACCGCAATGTATTTGGAAGATTCTGATCTGGAAGATATTTTCGCCTGTACCAATTTAAAATATCTTTTGAGGCACGATAAACCCATGAAATTGTCCACAGATGAAGTCAGGAAATTCCTTGGATTTTCCATTTTGATGTTTTGTCTCAATTTTCCTCAGATTAGAATGTATTGGACCGCCACAAAGCGAGTGAAGCGTATCGTCACTAGTATGGCTCGGAAAAGGTTTGACATAATGACATACCGAAGGAAGGATAAACTGTGGAAGATCATACCGCTTGCAAACAAAATCCGAAATGGTTGTTTATCTTTAGATCGCCGCCAAATAGTAGCTGTTGATGAGCAGACAACCTTTTACAGGTATATGCAACATTAAACAGTTTGTAAAATTCGTATGTGCCATACCAGAAAGATTAGTTTTGGATTTTGAAATTTACCAGGGTAAAGAAACATTACACGAAGTTTGCGATGTAAATCTAGGAGTTGGACCATCTGCTGTAATACGTTTGATTAGGTCGTTACTTCCTGGTACCCAGGTATTTGCCGATCTTCAATTACATTTTTGGAATGTTTATTGAATAAGAAAATCGTATGTACAGGAACAATAATGAAGTCTGCGATACCACCGGCATGACATTTAACTGCAGAAAGAATAATTAAAAAATTTCCTAGGGATTTTACAGAACTGTTGGAAACGACGGGAAAGGCAAGATCGTGCAATGGTTTGATCAAAAACCAATTCTAATAGCCACAACAGGCTTAGGGGAGCAACTTGTACATAATTGCAAAAGATGGTCTAAAAAAGACTCTAAGTATGTGCAGGCACCTTACCCTAACATAATAAAGAGTTACAATGACTCCATGGGGAAGAATTGATTTAGTAGACAGGATGATAAGTTACTGCAGGATGTCTGCTAAAACAAAGAAACGGACGGTGAAAACGATTTTGCATTTGATTGATTTAGCGGTAGCTAACTCGTGGATTTTATATCGCGAGGACTGAAAAAACTGGGTGGCAAGCAATCGGATAGTTGAAAATTCCTTGATTTTAAAATTCAACTGCCAGACTACTTCCTTGAGAAAAAAAATCGTAACGAAGAAAATGACGAAAATATTTTGAAGTTGCGGTTAACAACAAGAAACAAGCCTGGAGGCTATACTCCATCGCCACGATCAACCCCAACAAAAGAAATAATAAAGCGTTTACCGAAATTAAGTAAAATAAAAAATTTCATAAGGTGTAAATTCAACAGTTGCCACAAAAAAGCAATCTTTTTTTCGAAACATGTAACACTTATCTATGTAATACTGCTGAACATATTTTTTTTATGATTAGCATGTCACTGTACAAATAATTAGTAACTGTTAACTAATACTGAAAATTTTTTTGTTTACCTACATATACAATTTTGACTTGACTACGCTCCGATGCCCATTAAAACGAACAAAATTTAAAAAATTCAAAAATTAATTTAACCTTTCATACTCATAGTTCATCCATAGGGAAAGTTTTATGCATTTCTGTCAAACCGTTTTCAGTGGGGCCTCAGTAGGCTATGCGATCCATATCCGAAGCTAATATTATATCTAGGCGTCCATTAAGAGGCATTCCTTTGACTGTCGAATATAAGCGACTAAGATTGGAGTGGGCAAGAGAACATGCTAAGTGGAATCAACAATGGCGCACTAACTTTTCACAGATGAATCCAGATATGCTCGATTTTCAGATAGTCGAAGAATTCGCGTGTGGGCTGAGCCAGAAATTCCTAGAAATCTTCGCTTTGTTCAAGAAGTTCATCCTCTTCGAGGGGGCTCTATAACAGTTTCGGCTGGAATATATTTTAATGGGCGTACAGACCTCTACCTTTGTCATGGAAACATGAATGGATTGCAATACATTATCAATAACGTTATACCGAATTTTCAAGGTGCTATCGGAGAAAACTTTCGTTTCATTTACGATAATGCTAGACTTCACCGTGGTGCTATAGTCCTAGATGCCATTGAGAAGCTTTCCATTCAACATTTACAACTACCGCTACAATCTCCTGGTCCGAACCGTATTGAGCATGTATTGGATATATTTCAAAGAAGATTAGATCAGTTTAAACCTGCCCCAGAAACTTTAGATGACTTAAGAGGCATCTTACCACAGTTATGGAATAATGTGGAGTACACGCTGATAGACAGTATGAAACTTAGCTGTCAAGCTGTAATTGATGCTTGTGGTGGCCATATGTTGTATTGAAGCTGGTGGTTTTTCTAGTTATAAGGTTTTGCTTCTGTTGAAAATAATAAAATAAAATAAAACAATATTTGCTTCTGTTACTTGTTTTTTTTTTGTTTGTCTTTTTGTCTACATATGGTTAAATGATGTACAACTTTCCCGTTGTTTTTGCTTCCAACAATATAAAAATAAACTCCTAACCTGTTTCGGTTTCATATAATTTCCAAGTTTTTTTTACTGTTTACTGCAAATATCCCTAACTCATGTGGCGCAGTTTAATTATTTAAATGTACTCAATTAATATTAAGTTCTTATGAAAGTGTATATGTGTGCGTGTGTGCATCTGTGAGTCGAATATATTTTGTTTGTCGTTTTATTCGTTCGCTTGATATATATTCACGCTTCAAGTAACTCGCAAAGATGCATAAAATAAATGTATTAGGAGTTTTGCTCCTTCATTTCCAGCAATTGAAAATCAGTTTTGGGATGTTAAATTCAATGATCTATCGCATGGTTCCTTCCTTCCCCGCTTAACAAAATCTACTTACGATTTTCTCTATCAAACTCATTCTATGCATATTTTTGTTGAGCTACCGAGTTACTGCGCTATACTGCGATACAATACGATAATACATATATGTTAAAAGATATCACTATATTTAGAAATAATACATAATACATACAAAATTCGCATTGGACACGTAAACGTGTTTCGAACTGCCTTGCACTCATCAGCGTATAACGGAAGTCACCATGCTGTGGTTGGGTCATCGCATTTGTCAAACTTATACGATACATGCTCATGAGAGAAATATCTCACGGCGTCTGTCGGCCAAGAGCGGAAATTCTTGTCGACGATTTCAGTGGGTAGCTAAGCTACCGCAAGGAAACTCTTTGTGTTTAAATATATAATCCACTACTCGGAGCCTACACAGCGCCAACATACCATGTAAAATATTAAAACTGTTTAATGTAAATTATATGTAGGATCGTAAATTAGATTCTTTCATATTTTTTTGTATATACAGGCTGATTCAAATTAAGTGCGCACTATTGCTATCTCTGTTATTATTGAATCTAGAAAGTAGGTTAAATTAGCAAAGTATTAGTGTTTTTAACATTGATTAGCATGCAGTTCATGAAAAAAAAATTGAATAACGCATTTTCGAGAAATTTTGAAATTTATAATTTTTTTAAATGGAACAGCCTGTATATTTTTTAAAATTCTGAATGCTAATGTTCTTTGTAATATAAAAGTTTCAATACACTATTGTCCTAAAACGAATAATAAAGTAGTTATAGCAGTTTCTATTTCCTTCTAAATGTTGTCATTGCTCCGCTAACGTTTGACAAAACATATACATATTTTGTGTTTAATGTTTATTTTAAGATATTACAGCTTACAAAATTAAATTAAAAAGAAGAAAGTACATGTATAATTTATAAATACTGCTCAAAGGTGTCACCTTCCTGCTCAATACATTTTCGTGCCCGCTTCAGTACACTCTGCGTGGCTCTTAAGATTGTCCTTCTATCTAATTGGCGTAAAACTTCTCTGACCTTGTCTTGCAATTCGCGCACGTTGTCGTATCGCGTTTTGTACACCTCATTTTTTAAGTTTCCCCTAAGAAAAAAAGTCTAAAGGTGAGAGGTCAGGGGAGCGTGCTGGCCATTGAATTGGACCATTTGTACCAATCCACTTTTCGGCATAGATGGTGTCGAGGTAGGTTTGCACTAGGTAATAGTTGTGTGCAGGAGCACCGTCCTGCTGAAAGTATAAATTTTGGCGCATCAGGTAATTGGAGCCTTTTCAAGGAAATCCTCTAGAACGTTACGAATAAGTTGAAGATATCTGTTTCCTGTCAACGTACCATTGTAGAACAGTGGACCAACGACTACCGAACCAATTAATCCGCACCAAACGTTAAAACTAAATCGAACTTGTGCAGCATGGGGACGAACTATTAATAAAATTTTCTTGAGACCAGTAGTGACTATTCTTCTTATTAAACATGCCTGTATTTGAAAAAATTGTTTCGTCAATCCATAAAATACACTATGTTCCATTCAAATTTTCAACACAAAAACTAACAAACCAATGACAGAAAGCTAATCTCCTGGCGCAATCTCTTGGCTGTAATGTTTGAGAGATTCTGAACTTAAAGTGGATATACTTATGCTTTTTCAAAATTCTTTGAACTGATGAATAACTTAATGCCAATTCCTTAGTAGCATCCCTAATGGAAAATTCGTGATGGGCTTCAAAATATGCTAACACTGTAATTTCTACTTCTTCGTTGACGACGATATTTTTCTTTGCTCTTTTCTTTCTAAATAAGCAATCATGCAGTCTAAACTGATTGTAAAGTTTTCGAAAGTAACGTCGATCTGGCTGCTGTCGTAAAGGATAGTGTTCAGCATAATATTCGCTAGTCCTTATTGAATTTTTACGACATAAAATGTATGCTTCCAACATAACGCATTTCTCCAAATGAGGAAATATCGTAGTGAAATATTGTCAAACACTAAGCAACGAAGGTAAAACCAAAATGTTTAGAAAAGTAAATAGGGAACTAATGAACGCAACACAAAATTAAAAAAAAATATATTTTTAATAACTAAACGTGCGAAAGATTTATATTCAGTACGTTATTGACATTTATAAAGGGCATACTATTTGTTCTGTTTAAAGTGAAACAAGCCTACTACTGATTTTGCAGAATGAAAGAGTGTCTTTGACATCAACTAAATTCCACCGTAAATACTTTATTATTCGTTTTAGGACAATAATGTATTGAAACTTTCATATTACAAAGAACACTAGCATTCAGAATTTTAAAAAATAAACAGTCTGTTCCATTTAAAAAAAATTATAAATTTCAAAATTTCTCGAAAACGCGTTATCCAATTTTTTTTTCATGAACTGCATGCTAATCAATGTTAAAAATACTAATACTTTGCTAATTTAACCTACTTTCTAGAATCAATAATAACAGAGATAGCAATAGTGCGTACTTAATTTGAATCAGCCTGTATGTAGTTCTTTAGTAAATTTAAGAAAACGATACCCATACTTTTGCATATACCGTAGTCGACAAATTTTAATTTTTGTTTGCGTATAAAGCCTATGTAAATGATGACCTTGTTATATCCAACGTTTCCTGCTTTCAAGCAGTGGTTGGAGAAGCAGAGTGGTGGACATACATACACATTTAACATGCCATATCATGCATTATGCCCTATTCCCACAAACACTTATTGGGTGTACAACACTTGTTTCTCAACGTGCGTATATTAATAGTGGATGTCAACATGCATGTTTTTACAATTCAAGAAAAGACACAAATTATAAAATGGTATTACGCCGGTAGCAGTTCATTAGAAATCATTAGGCGTTTTACTTTTACGTTTGAAAATCGTCCAGTCCCAACTGAAAGAACTATATTAAATATTATTCACAGGTTTGATAGCTATGGATGCGTGATGAAAGGTAGAGAATGCTTGCCGAGAAATCGTAATATTAACGAAGAAAAAAAGTAAAGAAATTATAATTTGCGCTGTGGTGGAAAGTAATGTAAGTACTGCAAAACAGATTTCTCAAGAAACTGGCTTCCAACAAAGAACAGTGCAGAGAATTTTAAAAAAGAACGGGTACAAGTGGCGAAAATTTAGTGAAAGTCAGGAAATATTTCCTGAAGATGAATCTAGAAGGTTAGAATTTTGCGAGAGAATGATGAAAGAAATTATTGAAATTGAAAAATTTCTAAAGAATATTTTATTTACAGAAGAAACATCATTCTCTTTACACGGGCATCACCATAAACAAACAACTGGCTATTGGTCTAAGGAAAATAGACACCTCAATGTACCTGTACATACAAAAATTACAAAAATTAAATATATGGGCTGGTATTTTAAATAATTTAGTTGTCGTTCCTTTTTTTATTGATGGCACACTTAATGCAGATAAATATTAATATTTATTAAATAACAGCATTATTTCCACTAATAGTTCGTATGACATCAATTTGGAAGAAGTCTGGTTTCAGCAAGATGGTTGCCCAGATCATTTTGCCAGAAATGTAAAGGAGTTTTTGAGAAAAACCTTCAATGGTCGTATTATAAGCAATGATTTCTTTCTATGGGACATATCAAACAAACAGTTTACAGTAATCCCCACGAAAGAATGTACAACGTAAATGATTTGCGAGAAAAAATATTCAGAGCATTCTTAACAATAACACCTGAGATGCTCAATAATGCCCGCCTAGAATTTTATTATAAGTTGGTATACTGCCAAGAACAACGGGGTGGATTATTTGAACATTTAATTTAGAATATCAATTTTGTATTATTATCGGACAAGAGTTAACTTATTTTCGCTTCATGAGAGTTAAATTTATTTTTTTTTACATAATTTAGAATCAATATTTCATTTTATTTATACGCAGAGAATATAAGTTTTGTTGTAAATCCTCATAAAAGTAATACACGAAGAAATAAATATTTTTCTTAAATTTTATACGTATTTCAAAGATGAGAGTTAAATTTATGAGAGTTCATGAGAGTTAAATTTATTTTTTTTTACATAATTTAGAATTAATATTTCATTTTATTTATACGCAGAGAATATAAGTTTTGTTGTAAACCCTCATAAAAGTAATACACGAAGAAATAAATATTTTTCTGTAAATTTTATACGTATTTCAAAGATGCGTTCTACATTCCTCTGAAGCAATAAGCCTACTGACTAGCTATAATCTGACAGAACCTTATCGTACCCCACCCACTTCATCTACTTTCATACATTAATTGGCAACCTCGCTATATGTCTTTCTTTACTTTTCGCTGTCGCGCGCTTCTACTATCATACCAGAAATTAAAATTTGTCGACAACAGTATAGGGTTATCAAGATATTACATGTCATACTAGGGTCATGCCCGATTTTGTAATTGTGAAATATATTAATCATTCTCGTAAAAGTCATTTACCAATTTTTTATAAATTCAGTATCATTTTTCAGAAAGTTATAGACTAATGCATAACATAAAATTATAGTATATTTTCATTGTTTAATTCTCTTATTAAGATAGAAACTATCGATCATTTAATTTTTGTATTATATTTAACAATTTATTAGTATACTGTATGTACAAGAATCTCGATGTGACATTTATCCAAGGTCTTATATAAATTACCAATCAAATTATTTAGGATAAGCCTGCTATTTAAATATCTATGATTCCATAAATTAAATTTTTTTTACTCAATTAAATGTCAGTAGTCAATTGTTGCTGTTAAGGCATATTTTATTTTGCACAATTTAGTTTTTTTTTAATACAACTTCTATACTGGGTAAGTCGTCAACTCATGTGCAGTTATGGCTTTTGAATTAATTTTATTTATATACCTACTTTGCCTTGATTTATCAAGTTGGTGATTTATATATTGATTTTTATTCATTAATTTTTTTTGTTGATCGAAAGCCTTATGCAGATTTTTGTAACGTTTTGGTCTTGCGAATTTTGTTTATATATTTCAGCTTTGTTCTTATATGCTTATGACTTTTTCTTAATTTGCTTTGTTCGTTGTTAATAAACTCTTACTTGTTATTGTTATTTTATTGTTGTTTTATTGTTACGGTAACAACTGTCCATGTATATACCTATGATTTAGTCAATTTACTGTCGGTAGTGTCTGTGTTCACCATAACAGCTCGTTTAAACATGGCCGCGCCTATATTGTAAGAACCTTCCCTCGCTCGCCTCTTAACTGAGCTGGTCTCTCAGCCGAAGATCGCCGGGGCAGTCGTGTGTTGGCGTAAATTGATAAATCGTATGTAGGTATTACGTTGAATACGGAGGCGCAGAACTATTGCTTGTGAGGGCACACGGCAACTGTATGACAAAACTAATTTATGTAATTCTCCACTCCTCCTACTGAATTTATAATGACTTATATTTACTATAAACTATATAAACCCTATATTCTATTGTTAAGACATCATTCATCCGCCTGATGAAGCCGTAGTACGATGAAACAATATTGTAGTAATAAATACTTGGATATTAAAATCTGTATTATTAAATGATATGGATTTTGAACAAGTATCTCCTACAGCAATCAACTTAAGAAATAATAGACAAAAGTTTGCATTCAGTATTTATTCTAACATCAAGTACAATATTTAGAATATTTAAAATGTTATTTAAGTACATACAATAGATAACGTAATACATTTCCTAATTCCTAAAGCTAAATATACTTATTTAAATTTATATTAAGGGAAATGCTATTCAATTTTATAATATGATTTACTAAAATAACGGTTGTATAGTATATACACATTTTAAACAAAATTATTTATGGTCAAGGTATACAATATGGATCAATACGTAATGTGGAACATCGTGATATTTCTATAATTAAATATATTAAATAGTGGTTCCAGTCAAAAGTTAGTAATATTTAAGAATAGAATACAAATACAATAACGAGAATAAAAGCTGATAATAAGAAACACATAACAAAGAAAAAAATATGCTGGGAGTATTTAAGAGCAAGCAAAATCTATATGAAGATAAGTAGTAGTAAAATTAATATGGGGCCATTAAATTTTAATAATAATATATTTAATTAATAATATAATAATATGAAAGGTTTCTACCTCACATAAAATAACAGAAATACATATACACCTAGTCTACTGCATACGAGACAAACTAATGGAGTTATTTGTTGGTCTCTTTTAAGATTTTTTTTGTCATTGGATAATTGCAGAAAGATGATTTGTTTCATAGATGCAGGGTTATGATATTGTTACAATTATTAGTGTGTCTTAAGTAAAACTACAAAACTATGGTGTGCTGTACCGGGCTTATCGAATACAAGCTATGTCCCAATAAAAAGTTCCCATAATTTGAACAATATTTCAACTAAGAAGAAACGGATGTTATTTTCAGTCACAACAGGTTAGCGCAGTTAATGAAATTTTAGTTTAAGCGTAGATTTCATACATTGTTGATAACGTTTCTATTGTAACTTTTCAATTTTATTTCTTTGAAAGTTGTCAAAATTAATTGTGTTTCTCTAATATGAATTGCTATACGAGAGCAGAGATGGTTGATATACATTTTATGTATGGACTTGCTTATTTTCCTCCATATGTTGCATTTTGACAATGAGTTCTGCATATATTGGTTCAAATTCAAATTCCTTAAATACTGACGCTTATTCTTTATACCGATGAAGCAAATTTTCAAGAAATTCAATTAGAAACCTCGATACTTGAAGATGCTTTCAACATAAATTTTATTAAACATTTATTTTGGAATTATGAGTGACTAACTAATTGGACCGGTATTTCTACCAGGAATACTTATCGGGAAGAGTCACTACCCGGTTTGTTAGAAGATTTGCCATGGACAACGGTGGATTATTCATTCATATGAAGATCACTGGATTAGTCAAGGTAGACCTCACTTATGGTCTGCACAATGCTCAGCCTTAAGTCTCTTGAAATTTTTCCTGAGAGGACATTACACTACTTAATTTCAAAAATAATCAGTGCCAAATGAAAAGAATTAGTCGCAGCTCTTACAAGTTTTGAAAGGTGAAAACTGATAAATATTTTATATAGACCGTTCTTTGATTGTATACTTAAATATCAATTATAGAAATCCAAGTGCCGAGAATCCTATTTTAATAATTCGAATCCTATAATAATAATTATTGTGTGAAGTTAAAGTACAATGAACCCCCGCTATTCACGACCCCTGTATTTGCGAGTTCGCTTATTCGCGATTCTCTTTTTACTGCCATTCCTCCGTATTTGCGGTTCAGTATGGGTAGTTCCCCTAAAGTTTGGGTATTTCCATTGTTCATTTATTTCTTTAAAAGTTTACAAACCGCATTTGGCTTTTATACGCAATCTGTATATCCATTTGTGTCAATTTCATACACACATACCTGTAATTTGTACGTACAACATACCTATTATTTTTGTAACCCGATATTCGCGAATTCAGTGTTCGCGGTGTTTTCGTGGAACGCAACTTCAGCGAATAGCGGGGGTCCACAGTACCCGCATAAACTATATAAAGCTTACGTCTCTAGTGTGAAAATACATTCAGACAGTGCCATCACCTGATTGATCACATAACAGCAATTGTGACATATAGCATCCATGAAATTTCTTTCTTGTATATTGGAGTTTGTTAGTTTGAAGCCTTAGTTGAGAATCTAAACAGTACTTCTGGCTTTTCTATTAATTTAAAAGTTACTACTGTTTAGGGTTTTAGAGCGTTCTTAGAAATCTTTCCAAAGAAGATCGTAACGAAATATGAAATATATCGGATCCACTGAATAGAACTTTTTCGAGTTTACGATTTTCTTGTTACAGACAACGGAGAATCAGTGTGTTTCGTCGGCATTGTCGACATCAACCAATTTTCGGACCTAGAAAAATCATCTTTGACACAAAATATTGTGCCCTTACCTTTTTTTTTTAATCATGGCAAAATTAATAGAAAAGCCAGAAGTACTGTTTAGATTCTCAACTAAGGCTTCAAACTAACAAACTCCAATATACAAGAAAGAAAATTGTGAACATTCCTACTAATTAGTGGGAAAGTATTTAACGTAGTCGCAAGAAGCAAACTTTATATTTTTCTGGATCCGAACTTTATAGATCCAAATAAAACCTGTAACTGATTATGATACCATTCATCGATACCCTGTTTTATGGCTGGAACTATAAATACGATACAAATAGTAAATTACGGGGACAGGACATGGGTGTTTATCTATAATAGATGGTCTTTAGATAAAACCTTAGTTCTCTCACATATAACAGATGTCGCATCTAGAAGTTTACACTAATAAGAAAGATAGATTTTTCACCAACTAATCCAATACATGAATCGTTTAGTTATAGCTTGTTAATACCACCATTGTAATGGCAAAGTTTGGTGAATGTGAAGTGTGTAAACAAAATTTTGTATTAGATCCATCTTCAGTACCAGAGCATTCCCTTGCAGCACTTAGAGCATATAGTACTGGAAGTTTAATATATTGCAGCAAAAACTTTTTTTCAAGCTTGATGTGTATATAAAAGGTGTCCCAACAGGAACTTGGGGATTTAAATTTCACATTATTTTCAAATAAGGTAACTCAGCAACCTAATATTTGGTATATGTCATCTATAAACTTGTAAAAGTCATCATGCAACGTTTCACGACTGAAGAACGTATCCAAATTGTTCAAATTTATTATGAAAATGGTCGTTCCATTGCGAACACAATTCGTCGATTACGCGTTGTTTTTCATCAGAATCATATTCCCAGCAATACGGCAATTAGAAATTTAATGACAAAATTTGAGCGAACTGGTTCTGTTCTCGATATAAAGACACCACTACGTCCTCGTAACGTTCGGTCAGTTGAAAATATCGCTATGGTGAATGAAAGTGTTACCGAAAGTCCAAAAACTTCAATTCGTCATCGGTCACAGCAATTGGCCATCTCAAGATCATCTCTGCAACGAATTTTAACAAAAAACCTTCGGCTACACGTATACAAAATCCAGTTAACACAAGAATTGACGCCCAGGCACCATCACCACCGCCGTATCTTTGCCAATTGGATTTTGGAGCAAACTGATTTTGATGACGAATTCTGTAAGCGAATCATATTCAGTGACGAAGCCCATTTTCACATAGGGGGTTACGTAAATAAACAAAACTGCCGCATTTGGGGGTGTGAAAATCCTCGAGAGATTATTGAAAAACCCATGCACCCACTACGTGTCACTGTATGGTGCGATTTCTCGGCCAATGGTGTTCTTGGACCTTACTTTTTTGAAAATGAGAATGAAGAAGCAGAAACTATAAATGGGGAGCGGTATCGACAGATATTGAATAACTTTCTATGGCCTCGTTTGGAAGATATGGACCTCAACAATCTTTACTTTCAACAAGATGGGGCCACTTGTCACACTGCCAGGGAAACTCTAAATTTACTGCAGGAGAAATTCCCTCGCCGTGCGATTTCTCGTAATGGTGACGTGGATTGGCCTGCAAGATCCTGCGACATAACACCGCTGGACTTTTTCCTTTGGGGTTTCCTTAAGGATCAAGTCTACACAAATAATCCACCGACAATTGATGAATTAAAAAATAACATTCGTGCGGCTATTGGCGAGATTAACTTGCATATGTGTGATAAAGTCATTGAAAATTTAAAAAAAAGAATCGCTGTGTGCAATGGAAGTCACGGTGGACATTTATCCGATATCTTGTTCCACATATAATTTTAGGGTTTCTATTTTATGTTTACGTTAATAAATCGTTGAATTTCTAAATACTACGCATGTTATTTGGAATTTAAATCGCCAAGTTCCTGTTGGGACACCTTATATAATATACCTAGCCAATAAACTATTATCAAAATTGTGTTCTAAACAACTTGAAACAATTGTTAATACTGTATCAAACAAAGTAAAATTAAATTTTTCTTATGAATAGTCTTCATAATAATGATACAGTATTTTCATTCATAATTAACAAATTTTGTCGACCAATAATTTATAATTATTTAAAAGTTTAAATAATATGTTAAATATTATATGTGTTAAGTGTTATATGTGATGAAATTGTTCAATCTTGCCATGAAAAATTTTTAAAAAAGATAATTGCGAAATATTAATTTTTCTGTAATTATATGGTATGTTTAAGTTTTATCAAAATGTAGTGACTACAAGTTATTTCCGTTATAGAAAACCTATTATCATTTTTAAATCCTGTCCTTGGATCAGTTTATGAAAATTATTTTTTCTAAAAGCTTTTTTCAGATTTAGTAGTATATTATTGAATTAATTAGAAAATGGTATATCTTTAAAATTTACTATAATATCTATATTTCATCTAAAGTTGGATTTAACTTGTTCTTATGTTTATAACACGAATATACCTATAACTATAGCTAAATTACTTTCTTGAGAGATGAAGATAAAGTTTGTAAAATATGAAATTTTCTGATCTATATTGTATTTGTAAGTAATAGACAATGTTCTGTGTGCCCAAAAGTTATAGGTATAATAGTTGTATTATTAATTTGGGAATATCCTCTAGAAGTGTTGACAATTATACATCTGAAATGCTTTTGTATTTAAAAACCTAAATAGAAAATCATTTTTTGAGGAATACCATTTGAGCATTGTCTTATTGAGACGTACACAAGTAGGTAGATATATTCTGATTGTGTTTTGTAAATACTAACGATAGTTCATACAAGTTGTTATTTTTATTATTGCATTACTTTAACAAATTATTACGAAAATCTATGCTTTTCCTCCTAATTTCTGTTACTACTACTTATAAGTAATAAACAGATTTTTCAGAATAGAAATTTTTACATATTTAATGTATATAATTATAATGTCACACAAAACTTATTCTAAAAATCATCAACAATTTTAGATTAAAATATTTAGGATTATATATAAAGGGTACAGGGGAAGAAGGATGAATGTCACAAAATGTAACTTTTGAGAAAAACAAATTTAGAGATTTGAAGACCCTACACATGTATTGAATTACATTATTTCTGCTTCATGTTCTTTAGTAATACGTATATATATATATATATATATATATATATATATATATATATATATATATATATATATATATATATATAGGTGTTTAGATAATCTCTTAGCCGTTCATTAAATATAACATTTGATAAATTATTGGAGTTTTTCGGCTTTATTATATGAAATATTTACAAATATTAAATTAGAATGTATGTAATTTCAGAGTAAGTGGGGATGTAAACATTGCTGTCTACAAATTACAAATAAAAAAATTTCGTATAATTTGCTTTGTAATTTGTAGACAGCAATGTTTACATCCCCACTTACTCTGAAATTACATACATTCTAATTTAATATTTGTAAATATTTCATATAATAAAGCCGAAAAACTCCAATAATTTATCAAATTTTATATATATATATATATATATATATATATATATATATATATATATATACGCTACGTTTTGCGTAAAGACTTCACTCCATCTTCTTTGCACAGGCATAAATACAAAATATATAAAGGGACAGGTACAATATGTCGGAGGAGAAGAGGGATCAATGAACACAAATTCTCGTAACATGCTTTAGCATCAGCATCTTCGCAAAAACGCTTAAGCTGTCGAAGGTTTTCATACTTTTTAACGGACATTGGAAATCTGTCGCTGTAACAAGTCTTCAGAAGTTTTTATTCTGTGTGTGGAATTCATCGAAAAGTAACGGCCTTCAACTATATTACTACGTAGTTATCTAAAAATTGTGTTATTTAGACATTCATCTTTCTTTCCTTGCAACCTTCATATATTAAATACACAAAAAAATAGTTTTAAAAATATTCAATTTTAAATGCTTATGGTTTTCATCTAAATTAGTTCCCTCACATATTGTAGGTTTCGCAAAACTCTTTTGGTATAAAAAGTTGCCTATCTCCTTTTTATATTATCTCTGGTGCAGAGCAGTAAAATATAATAATTACTTAATTTTATTTCGTGAGAAATCGATTTCGTTTAAATATTTTTCTATACTAGAGGTCATCTCTACAATCGACAACTAGATATTTTTCATTAATTTTCCAAAAATTTTTATTTTGTAATTTTTTCACACCTAAGTTCGAAATTATACAAACCTCGAACACTTTTGACATGTCTTTACGTTAGTCCAATTTAGAACAAATTTTTCAATGGAAATTAGAAATGAGGTACCCCATACGACTAAATTTAAAATTACAATTTTCCAAGTATATTTTATATTTACGGTAGAATTAACTGTTGCTCAAGCTAATATTGTTTCTACACATTTAAAGCACTTAATGAATTACATTCTATATTGCTGTTTGGCGACATTTTATTTTTTTTAAATCTTTTTGACAATGACAGGACAAGCATTGCACATAATATAATAAGCATGCAGTACAAAGCTACGGTGCCACTTTGGCTTACATAACTGATATCAGAAGTTTTCAAATTTTTGAAACTTTTTGTTTCACTTACTAAAGGTTCTGATACAGACTTGGAAGATATAAGAATATTTTTAATGTCCATCAAAATATCATTTTGAACGGAACTCTGTTTCTGATTATCAATCGAATAATTCTTCGCTTCTAAATTTTTTTGAATTATGGCATTTTTCAAATCACCAATCATTTGTTTTATGTCAGTTTGCAACGCGATATGGACATCCTTTTCAAGATATGTTCTATTTTGTATAGCTGTAATTGTATTTTCAATTATCTTGGTAACATATTCCACATTATATTTTAGATTTTGCCAGGAATATTTTTCTAGCCCTTTCCAATAATTTTCTGAATAATTTTTTTGATAGAAGTTCGTTTCATTAAGAAAATGCTTAAAGTCTGTAAATGCTTCTATTAATTTGTTTTCGTTTTGAAAATTTTGATTCAAAACACTTTTATTTAAAAAGTTTCTAAGTTCTGTAAATGCTTCACTCATATACTTTTCGGTTTTAATAATATATGTAAGATATTCTTTTCCTAAATTGCTAACATTCGAGGAATTATATTCTGCAATATTCTCAAAATCTTTGGTTTGTTCATAGCAAGCAATTCCAAAAACGTTAGTTGTATTATTCGCAGTTCCTCTAACAATTTTAATTTTGGTTAGGCTCTTAGTAATAACAGACAATTCACGGCAATTCCAAGAATTGCCATCCAAATTAATTACGTTTAATTTTGAAAATCCATCATATTCAAAACTGGATAGGTAATTGTTGTTAATATAAAGATTTTTTAGAGATAATAGATCATGAAAAACATCTTTTGATAAAGAAGTCAAGTCATTGAAACTCAAATCCAGAATTTCTAATTTGTCTAATCCCGAAAATGATCCGACGCTTAACTTTTTAATCGACGTGCATGATAGATCTAAAGTTTCCAATAATGCCACATTTTGAAACAAATCTAAGGGCATATCTGTTTCATTAAATAATGGATTCTGACTCAGATTTAATCGCCTTAGTTTGTTTAATTTTTTCAAATTATCTCTAGTAATACAGTTTAACTTATTATTGGATATATCTAAAGCAACTAGTTCACTATAGTTAATGTCGCTGTCAAAATATTCTATATCGTTTCCTGATACGTTTAGATTCTTTATCCTGAAACAGTTTACGATAAAATCTAATTTATCGATTTTATTATTTGATATGTCTAACATTGTCAAATTTTCGCATTTAGTTAAGACAGGCATATTAGAAATTCGATTATTATTCAAATAGAGCACTTCTAATCTGTTCATACCTGTAAATGTTTTGTTATCAATATATTCTATCGAATTATCTGACAAATCAAGAACGTAAAGCGTAAACATGGAATTAAAAATTCCCTTTGATATAGATCCTAGGTGATTGCGTGTTAGATTTAGAAAAAACAATTTTGATAAACCATTAAAAACACCCGGCTCCAGAGTGTGTATATTGCTATTAGAAATAGTCAAACGATCTATATAATCGAATCCTTGAAAATTCCCCGCTT
Organism: Melolontha melolontha; assembly: GCA_935421215.2. Classification (NCBI taxonomy): domain Eukaryota; kingdom Metazoa; phylum Arthropoda; class Insecta; order Coleoptera; family Scarabaeidae; genus Melolontha; species Melolontha melolontha. The sequence goes on from OW285242.1 coordinate 53,911,034, forward strand.
CCATATCATCGAGATAACTATCAACAATCTCTAAAGATCGATAATTCTGATTATGTTCCAAAAAATGTAAATTATGTAGATCATTACATTCCAAAATGGATGAGTCTTGCCGGTCAAGAAACTGACAATAGAAATCATTATTATTACATAAATATGTATATTTTGTCGTCCCATGGCAATCTTCTGAAGAAAATAATATTAGTTCCATTAAGATTGCGCATTGATATATTATGAACCGTTGGTTGTACATCATGTAAGTATCTAAATATTGAATATATCCTAAAACAAATATTAAGATATACATTTTCAGAAATACTGATAACACTGGTCAACAAATTTTCATTCTTTTTATTTATCTTTAAAAACAATGTGCAATTTTCAATTCTTTTATAGTTCCAACAATAGTAATAGCAACACATTTATTCTGGCACGTCAGGTTTTGAAAAAAAATTGTAAAGTAATTGAAATACAGTATGACCTCTTTAATCCGAACATGCTTTAATCCGAACTCCTGATAATCCGAACAGCAGATATTTTAAATTACAGTCCGAACAACGTCTCTTTAATCCGAAGATCGAAGTAATTCTTGTTGCGTAAATAGAGGAATCACCGGTGTTAATGTTTTCTAAGATTTTCTTTGTTTAGGTTTTTTATTCAGTAGATCGTTGACTGTCAGTTGAATGTTCAGTTCGCAAAATGACTTCTAAAAGAAAACAAGTTATTTTGTCGATAAGAGAAAAAATTGAGCTTATTAACGATTTAAAAGCGGGCCATACAGTGACTGCTTTATCATTAAAGTACAAAGTGGGAAAATCAACGACTTGCGACGTCAAAAAGAAAAAAGAAAAAATTTTATCATATGACGCCACATCCAGTTCTTTATCCAATAAGCGTAAAACGTTAAAATTGAGTTGATATCCCGGCGTTTATAAAGCGGTTTATACCTGGTTTATCCAGGAAAGATCTAGAGGTATGTACCAAAATGAATGACTTATATCTACCGTAAACGTCCCAGTAGCTGAGGTCTTAAACACAAGTCTGAGATACTTTATCTTATAATTTCCTTGTTCATAAGTTTTTTACCTTAATTTTTTTTTTATTAAAACTACATATATCGTAAATTATGGTATATCTGTTATCAGCCCGCTATAAGCTACCGTAATTTTCTTACTGAATTTTAAATAAAAAAAGTGCTAATGTACCTGTAGCTGACATGTCTTGATCCAGTAGTGGACATTTATTGTCCCAGTAGCTGACGAAGAGTTTGAAATTTAGTTAGAAAGTATCAAAATACAGTTTACATGCACAAAATAAGTTACAAACTACAAAAACACAGGTAAGTATGTTTTTTATATAAATTTATTAAATTATATTATTTATAACAGGTATTTTTTTATTTCAGGTACCATATATAGCCCTCGAGTACCCAGAGTCTTTGGATTATTTATGATTGCCATAACATTGTCCTCAATTTTATACCATAACTTATCCGGTAGATTTGGCCATTTCCAGAGCTTCTTACTTGAACACATTGCACTTACAAATACTTCACCTTTATCGATTTTTTCTACTATACCAGGGTAAAATATGATGACAAGTATGTCATCATATTTTACTATTACATAGTCATAAATCTTTAAGCCTTCTAACTTACTTTTATCCTGCAAATTATCATTGGTAAAGGAGTAATCTAAATCTGAGTCACTGCTAACGTTCTTGTGTTGTAATTCTTTCCTTTTCGTTACACTTTCTAAGGATTGTCTTTTTTCTTATCTCTTTCGCTTTCTTTCAAGTTTTTGCTCTTCAAGTATCTTTTTCTCATTTTCCTTCTTCGTATGAAATCCTTCCATTGTTGGGAAGTAGCAACAGACGGTATTTTTCCTTTTCTTCGTTTCTTTACATTTTTCGTTTCGCTGGAAGGCCAAAATAAGAATCTTTTAAATGGCGATGGTACAGAGGGATCAACTTGGAATTGCGGTTTCTTGTTACCAGCATGGGTAGCTACTTCACCAGGGACCTCTGGAGCTTTTTAGGGAGTTCCACATTCAAGTGCATGAGGTTCTTCAGGTACACTTTCTCTCTCACTGTTAGAAGTATAATCTTTATTTTGTGAAACATGCCCAGGGAGATTTATATCGTGATTTGTAGAACATCGTTTCGGATATATTAGATCAGTGTGACTTTTATCTTTGGTTTGAACATCTGCCTTGGTATTGCTACTACTGGTACCAGGTAGTTGTTGAGATAATTTGTAATTTGCATTTTCATCACAGCCTTTATTTATGTCCACAATCAAATGACCTTCCTCATCTATCTGACACCCTACAATACTGTTATCATTTAATAAAGTGTCCAAATCCATCCAGTCTTGATTTTCAATGTTGTCATTAGGGTCAGTTTGATTTGTTTCAGCCTCAGCACTAGAATTTCCAAAGTTGATATTATCATGTAAGCTTGCCCAAAACTCATATAACGCTTTATCCTCAATGTTGCCGTTCCACATTCCACCTTGACAGTTTTGAAATAGTTGTAATTTATGCCCAAGTTTCTTTATGAAATTTATACATTTTATTGTCTCTGTATTTCCAGTCTCTTCTTTTGGTTCAACATTTCTTAAGAGTCTTGAGTAATCGACAGAGTCTGCATCAAAGGGATATATACCACATTTTCTGAAACCATTAACGAACATGTTACTTGTTAAAGTTCTATCTAAGGTTTTTTGAAGAAGAGAAGCAAAATTTTCTCTCTTCAATTTCCTGCCGTTGTTTTCAACTCTAAATTCCAATACAGATTTCTTCCAAGAAGATTTGAGAGGTCTAAATATAGATACATCCATTGGTTGGAGAATATGAGTTGCATTTGGAAAAAGAGCTGTTAAAATGATCTCATGCTCATTACAGAAGTCACTTAGTGGCATGGTAAGATGAGATTTATGCCCATCAATAAAGACAATTATAGGAAATTCGATATTTTGGCTGAGTACCCATGGGTAAAAAATGTTAACCATATATTCATAAAAGTTGGCACTGACCATCCAGCCATTCTCACTTTTTCCTACACTCCAATTTGCTGGCAGTAACAAAGAAACCGCTGCCGGAATTCTTTCGTATGAAAAAATTCCGGCAGCGGTTTCTTTGTTACTGCCAGCAAATTGGAGTGTAGGAAAAAGTGAGAATGGCTGGATGGTCAGTGCCAACTTTTATGAATATATGGTGAACATTTTTTACCCATGGGTACTCAGCCAAAATATCGAATTTCCTATAATTGTCTTTATTGATGGGCATAAATCTCATCTTACCATGCCACTAAGTGACTTCTGTAATGAGCATGGGATCATTTTAACAGCTCTTTTTCCAAATGCAACTCATATTCTCCAACCAATGGATGTATCTATATTTAGACCTCTCAAATCTTCTTGGAAGAAATCTGTATTGGAATTTAGAGTTGAAAACAACGGCAGGAAATTGAAGAGAGAAAATTTTGCTTCTCTTCTTCAAAAAACCTTAGATAAAACTTTAACAAGTAACATGTTCGTTAATGGTTTTGGGCAAGCTTACATGATAATATCAACTTTGGAAATTCTAGTGCTGAGGCTGAAACAAATCAAACTGACCCTAATGACAACATTGAAAATCAAGACTGGATGGATTTGGACACTTTATTAAATGATAACAGTATTGTAGGGTGTCAGATAGATGAGGAAGGTCATTTGATTGTGGACATAAATAAAGGCTGTGATGAAAATGCAAATTACAAATTATCTCAACAACTACCTGGTACCAGTAGTAGCAATACCAAGGCAGATGTTCAAACCAAAGATAAAAGTCACACTGATCTAATATATCCGAAACGATGTTCTACAAATCACGATATAAATCTTCCTGGGCATGTTTCACAAAATAAAGATTATACTTCTAACAGTGAGAGAGAAAGTGTACCTGAAGAACCTCATGCACTTGAATGTGGAACTCCCGAAAAAGCTCCAGAGGTCCCTGGTGAAGTAGCTACCCATGCTGGTAACAAGAAACCGCAATTCCAAGTTGATCCCTCTGTACCATCGCCATTTAAAAGATTCTTATTTTGGCCTTCCAGCGAAACGAAAAATGTAAAGAAACGAAGAAAAGGAAAAATACCGTCTGTTGCTACTTCCCAACAATGGAAGGATTTCATACGAAGAAGGAAAATGAGAAAAAGATACTTGAAGAGCAAAAACTTGAAAGAAAGCGAAAGAGAGAAGAAAAAAGACAATCCTTAGAAAGTGTAACGAAAAGGAAAGAATTACAACACAAGAACGTTAGCAGTGACTCAGATTCAGATTACTCCTTTACCAATGATAATTTGCAGGATAAAAGTAAGTTAGAAGGCTTAAAGATTTATGACTATGTAATAGTAAAATATGATGACATACTTGTCATCATATTTTACCCTGGTATAGTAGAAAAAATCGATAAAGGTGAAGTATTTGTAAGTGCAATGTGTTCAAGTAAGAAGCTCTGGAAATGGCCAAATCCACCGGATAAGTTATGGTATAAAATTGAGGACAATGTTATGGCAATCATAAATAATCCAAAGACTCTGGGTACTCGAGGGCTATATATGGTACCTGAAATAAAATATACCTGTTATACCAATTATAGGAAATTCGATATTTTGGCTGAGTACCCATGGGTAAAAAATGTTCACCATATATTCATAAAAGTTGGCACTGACCATCCAGCCATTCTCACTTTTTCCTACACTCCAATTTGCTGGCAGTAACAAAGAAACCGCTGCCGGAATTCTTTCGTATGAAAAAATTACCATTGGTGGTGTTTGCAAACCTACAGCATTCCCACCAAGAAGAACTGTTAGGCATTCTTTTTCGTCGTTTTGATTAAAACTGTAAATGCACTTTTGTCCTTTTTTCACAATCACTTTATCTCCCTTGGGGCACAAAAAAAATGCCGTCTCGTCCATATTAAAAATTCGATTCCCATTTTTACTGACATCAAGGTTTCCGTTAGATTTCAAAAAGTCCTCAACTTCTTTGAACCAGTTTCTTATTTGACCCTCAGTTAGGACACCCCTTGAACCACAAATATTTGTTGGTTGTCTCATAGATAGCTCAGGATGTCTTTTATGGAAGTTTTCGAACCAGTGCCTCCCGGGCCTAATATTTACAAAAGGATTCGCTTTTTTTGTTTCTTTGAGCAGCAGTTGAACACTATCTAATAACTGATTCTTTGTGGCAGGAAATCCAGCCTTTGCTATATAAAGCATCCATCGCACCAACGCCGTTTCTTCTTCTTCAGACAGTACCGTGTCAGGGCCCATTTTTCTTTTTACGGGGTATTTCCCCGTATGTTTATATAGCAACGTTGTCCTAGGTACTTTATATGTTCTAGAAGCAGTTGATACCGCCATTCCACTGCTAACTGCTGCCAAAGCTTGCTGCATATCCGCCTCCGAATATTTCAAAATCTTTTTGTTTTCCATTCTAGCAAAAAAATTAAGTGTTAACAAGGGCTAGCAATAAAATGTTCTTATGAACAATGTGCCATTTAAATACATCCTATACTATTTGCACCTAAAGCTGATGTCTCAGTAGCTGATGGAATATCAAAAATGCATAAAGACAACTGTGTAAGCTTAAAACGCATGTCAGGCTCTGGTCCCTTGAATTTTATGGGAAAAATGATGTTAATTTTGTTAAAATCACTAATCAACCTCACAGAGTTCTATATTAAATGTGAGTATGTTTTTAATAGCAAGTCCTAGAGCCTGACATGTAGCTATCAGCTTCAGGAGACATACCGATTTTAATGTACCCAAGCCTGACATGCGACTTTATTACTAAAGAGAAAAATTTTGGAGGTTAAATAGTGTTTTATAGTCATTATTTAAGCTAGTTTAAATATATAAAAACGACAATATATCCAGAGTTAAAATTTTTACGTGTAGTGACTAATAAAAACATACACTTTCTTAGCTTACCTGGTAAGGATTCAGAACAATGCACAAATCACAAGAAGACACTCACATTTTACGGTATCCCGCCATTACAACTTTTGTCTGAGAGTGAAATCAGCGGTGCCAACAGTACTACCAAAGTTTAAAGATTTTCATAGTTTTAAAAAATCTAAACTCACACAATATCAGACCTTATTTTCTTCATTAAATTGAAATTAATGTCAGCTAACGGGCCACTGTCAGCAACTGGTACGTTTACGGTATGTACGTAAAACTTAAATTATTCTATGTGTCCCTATATCGGGAGAAATTTTACGTGAAAAGGCCAAATTTTTTATGACCAAACTCACAACAATGATAATTTTAAAGCTAGTTCCGGATGTTTTGATAAATTTAAACAGGGGTATGGAATTCGACAATTGTCAATTACAGGAGAAAAATTGTCTAGTGTTAAGGTAGCTGTAGAGCCATTTAAAAATTTTCATCGATATAAAATCGAGGAAATGCAGTTGTGTAATTAGCAATGTACAATTCAGACGAAAGCGGACTTTTCTATAAATTACTTCCTCAAAAAACACTTGCTCACCAAACGGAAGCATCAGCTCCAGGCAGAAAAATGAATAATAAACGAATTACATTTATGCATTGCTCTAATGTTTCTGGAACGTATAAAATGAGATTGTTAGTTCTGTGCAAATCTCAAAAACCAAGGGCTTGTTCATGGCAGTGACGTACCAAGGACAGAAAAAGGCCTGGGCTACCAAAGAAATTCTTAAGAATTGGCTTTAAGAAGATTTTGTTACGACAGTTCGAAAAAGAATGTAACAGCTGAATTTAGACGCAAACGCACTGTTAATTTTAGACAACGCACCAGGTCACCCAGAAGATTTATGTTTATATGATAAAAAAATTTGTGTAAATTTTTTGCCGCTAGTGGAACCAATGAGCCAAAATATAATTCCAGCAATCAAGTTGCATGATAGAAAAGAACTTTTAAAATGGATTTTTTCTTCTGAAGAGGCAGATCATTCTGCAGAACTTAAAAAAGTTAACTTAAAAGAACTCATTCAAGAATCTTGGAGTAAACTTCTAATGCATGATGATTATGTTGACGATGGTGGTTGGAGTGAACATAATAATCTTCCACTGCCTCAATGGAAGAATAAAATTGAGTTACAGGGTACAGAGAAACAAATAGAGGAAGTTACCGCGCTGATGAACCACATTTCTGGCAATGTAACTAGAAATGAAATTGTTGGCTGGGCTGTCGGACAAACAGAATCATTTGAATCTATGAACGATATGGATATTTAAAAAAAGTATGTTCAAGATGAATCGAGATTTGATGAAAAAGAAACGATACCAAGATCTGTAAGGCACACAGAAGTCGTAAAAAGTTTCAAAACTTGTTTGAAGTGGGCTCAAGAAAATATTTTATTAGAACATCACATCCTAATTTTATCTGAAATGAAAAAAAGAGCTCAAAAAGCAGAAGAAGCAAGCATTAAACACAGCAAAATTACTGAATTTTTCTCATTCCCTTAGCATTAGCATTTACTTGTTTAGATTTATGATATATGTACTATGTTATATATATAGATGTATCTAGTTCTGATACCTAAGAAAATACATATGCGGTAGTAGTGTAATTACTTTTTTTTTGAAAATAAAAGTCTTTTCCTCACAAGAATGATAAAATTTATAGATAATAGGGTACATGCGTATCTTTTATCGATTTTCAATAATCCGAACATTTCTAAAATCCGGATCAATCAGTGCAATTATTAGTTTGGTTTAAAGAGGTCATACTATTATACTACTCAGGTATGTACATTATTATATGAAGCTGCATGGTATCGTCCTGTTTAAAATGTTTTCTTTTGCAATACAAAACACCCTCGTCGGTTGAAAAATACTGTGATAGTTCTTTCTGAAAATTACAATACGCAGAAATGTATGTATGCCTGGAGCGAACAGGAGTATATAACAGAAACTGTTAGGATTATTTATAAACGTACGCGACATTATGAAATTAAAAACATTCAGCTATCACAAACCGACTTACATTGAATCGAAAGAGATGTGTATAGCTCTTTATATACCCACAAAGCCAGATATCTGCCAATTCTTGATTCGATTAGTTCCAGAGAAAAAATGGGCGTGATTTAAGTGTTCTGACGTACAAAAAGTTTAAGGACATCTTCAGACATGTCCACCCAATGTTTGACACAACAATTATTTTAATAGTTTCTATCTTATATAAAAAAAAAATTGAAATTTTGTAAAATCCAAACCAGATATCTCCCAATTCTTGATTTGATTAGTTCCAGAGCAAAAATGGACGTGATTTAAATGTTCTGACGTAATAAACATGCAAGGACATGTTCCGACAATGTCCACCCAATGTTCGACACAAGAATTATTTTAATACTTTTTTCTTATATAAAAGAAAATTTGAAATTTTGTGAAATTTACGGGATTTTTAAAAAACAAAAACTATTTAAGAAAATATCTCAAAATCCTGACGTGACGGAACAAGTTTCAAATCAGACTCAGAATTAACATGACAAAAGACATAAACTACAAGTGTTGATGTATAAGGAAACCAAACTGTGTTGACCAGTGTAATTAATATTTTAAATGTAATTGGAAACTTATATTAGGTGCTTATAATACTAAAAATATGAAATAGTATTGGGTAATTGAAATCAGAATTGGGCAGGAAGTATCAGAATGACCTTTTATATCTATAGTAAAAGCTCATGATGATGAAACTCGAAAGCAATCCAAGAACTCTGGCATGAAATTCTTTGCGAATATTCTTTACTGAAAATAAAATTGCGTGTGTTCGTAAAAGTAATTGTAAGTCCCAATTTTGTATTTACGAGGGAAGTTTGTTTATGTTACCTACCTAGCTATGAAAACAATATCCTGTCGTGACAATTTTCTTACGTCAAGCTTCTGTTACTATCTATAGTGTCATCTCCAAGTTTGGTTCGAATTGCTTAACATTTGTTACTTCTACGTTCGTTTAAAGAAGAGAAAATGAGTGATTTAAAACTTAAAACACAGAAGCGTTATGAAATTTTTGTCAAAATAAGATAGTAACCCGAAGAATATACATGAGAGAATGATAGCAGTGTATGGGGAAAATAGCCCGTCCTATTCCCAAGTCATATATTGATGTAAGCAGTTCAAATGTGTCAGAGAATCCATTCATGATAACCCAAAGTGTGGCAGACTCTAGGAAGCTCGAACTGAAGAAATCATCATTAAAGTTGAAGATTTGATGTTGACTGACCGCCGAGTAAAAGGTCCAGTTAGTGATAGAAAAATAAGAATATCAGAATCAAATGTTTTTAAAATTCTATACGAAGATTTGGGAATGAGCAAAGTGTCGATCGTTTCCCAGGCTGCTCAGTGCCGAACAAAAATTACGTAGACCACCAATTTGTGAAGAGAATTTAACTGTTTTAGGGCGTCGATAGAATGAAGACGTGGAAAACAATATGGGATCGTATTTTGCGGAATTGCCAGCAAAAGTTTTTGGTAATTAAACATTGGAATAGGTGTGTTAATGTTAATGATTCTTACCTTGAAAAATATTTGTTTTGTTTTCTAACTAGTTTCTCTCATAGCTACTAGGTAGATAACTTCCTGCTCATTTTACCATTACTGCAGAATATAATATATAGAGATGGAATATTGATGCCGCATACATAGCTGGAGATATTTCTGCATCATCGGGTTTGATATCGGCAGCTAGCCGTGCAAATGAAAAGAACCTCGAATTGCAAATTAGAATGCGGTCGTGTTGTGTATAAATATGCCACGATCAGTGAGCTCGCTTAACCGTCTAATGTGGAATACAGTGCGTAAATTTGATGTGTGGTAAGAGAAGAGATTGCGAAATACACGTAAACAACATAACCCATGGCAACAAAAAATGTAGTGTGCCAGAAAAACATAGATTTAATTTTGATTTATGTTTAACTCCCATTGCATGTGATATACCGTTTGCTGTACTAGACCGCTATGCATTTATCTCATTTTGGAATAAATACGCAAAGTGCGAATTGCCAAGTCGGATAACGTTACGAAATTTTCTATCTTCTGCTCGCAAAGATATTGAAAAAATAATTAAAGCGGAATTGAAAGATAAAAAACTGTGGTTGTGCGTGATTGAAACGACGGATCGAAAAACAATCAGTGGTTAATGTTATGGTACGTACAATGGAACCTCATCAACTGTCAGCTGCTATGTTACTGGCTAGCAGACGAGTTGAAAAATGTACTGCCAATGAGATTAGAGAAGGTGGTGTCATTGGACAAAGATAAAATTTCACCAAAGCAAATATGAATGTTTGTGAGTGACGGTGTCGCAAACGTGCTGTTTTTAGGTCGATCCCTCAAAGAACATAATGCCAACCTCTTACATGTAACGTGCCAAATCGACGCTTTGAATCTTGTGGCACAAACGATTTGTGAATATTATCCACGAGTAAACGATTTAATAGTAATAGTACAAAGGCAGTGTTTCTAAAGTCCCCGAAACATACTAGACTATTTCACAGACTGTGTTCCTAAATACTTTAACCACAAGAGTCGCTAATTATGCGTTGGACAACATAGTTGAAGGCTGCGTTTTACTATCATCAATATTTTGACCATGTAAAGAAGGTAGTTTTAAAATTCAATCCGACAGAAGCTGCAGGTATCAAGAAAAGCCACGAATTATTTAAAGATCTTCAGGTTAAAGAAGATTTACAAACTATACTCGTACTTCGGACTAGCCGAAGGAATAGAAAAATTGTAAAATGTCGTTTGTGGATTCTGTTCAAATGGCGAATGATGCTGAAGCACAGCAATGCGCTGTAGAAGGCGAAACAAATAAGTGTGTGATAGAAAAATTGTCAAGGTGCGTCTAAAGAACCATTAACTTCTTTCCAAGATTATCTTGAATATGCAAAAATAATATCATTAGATGTGGAACGGTCGGTTTCCGCATTAAAACACGTTTATTCCGCACGTCGCCCTAACTTAAGTGAAGCAAGTGTGGAGACATATCTGATGATTGAAATATTTGAAAAATCTTATCCAGATAATGAATTCACTGATGATTCATAATGCAGTAAGTGTTTCTGCACGTCCTATAATTTCTTTCATCTAATTTAAATTAAGTGCAAAATGTGTACAACGCCGGCTTGTGTGTCGAATTTGCCATCTCTAATAATATAGACGCTCATACTTCTCCGTTGGTTTAGTTTTTTAATTAATTATCTAGTTTTGTAAAAGTAAAATTTACATGTATTGGGACTGTTGCATTATCAGAATTAAATTTGCAATACTTTTTACACAGCAGTAAAGATTTAGGTTATTTCAACGATGGATTGATGAAAAAGAGGCTACAATCTTGGTTTTATATTTGCCACCAAAATTTAGCATAACATCCCAGAAAATCTTGAAATTATTACTACCGAGTAATCAACACCACCCTGTAATGTCAAAAGTGAAAGTTGCAAATTGTAGATTTTTTGAAAAATACTGGGTATACAAACAAATATATTTTGTAATTGTAAGGAATTAATTTAGATAATCATAAACAAAAGCGAAAATATTGGGTTACCTCATGGGAAGCTTGCCTGAAACAACAGATGATGGAAATTTGGAGATACACAAGATGTCATTTTTATGGATTGGCCATCTCGGAAGAGAAAATGAATTTAATGTCAGACATGAGAATTACTTCTTTAAATAATTTAATCGCAAAAATTTATGAGTTGTATCGAAGGCATCGCAGCAAACATTGAACCAATTTTCACCACAGAAAATTGTTTACGATTGAGTGGGTGATTACGCGAACTAAGTTATAATGTGACTATTTCTCATTTCCATTCACATATTTACAGTGAACACTATGATCTGAGATACGACCGTAAAAGCTTAACAAATAATAACAAAACTTCATGCTGGCATATCCCAAAGACTAGAATTTGACAATTAAAATGATGGGGCAATAGAAAACATTATGTTTTTCGGCAGACCCTGATTTCAATTTCTAGCTTTGGCAACTCACAAAAGATAAGAACACGGAACTAGATAATTCGAGCTTTTCTGCAGAGAGCTTCTTCCATTCACACAAAAAAAAAAGCGAAATGGACAAAGAAGAATTGAGACATATTTCTTAAACTAAATACTGATATATACCGATTAGACATTTTAGTGCCGTTTATAAATATCTTTCAAGATGGAGCTGAGGCACATACTATCAATGATAATTAATATTGCTTTGTCAATTTTATAGATTGCATCATTAGTTTAAATACAAAAATGTTATGGTCACCATGCGATTTAAAATCATGTGATTTTTTAATTGGCTTTGCTTAGAAAACAATTTTTATTACAGAACGTTTAACTAGGTGATCTGTACTAAAAGATTACAAACTAACAAAATTTAAGAAATTAATAGTGCACCTTAGATTTTTCAAAATGTTATCAATTCTGATAGGAAGATGATTATACATTGTAGAAGGATAGTGGCCATATAATTTAATACGGGGTGCCCATTTTCTATCTCCGTATATTATTGTATATTATTATTGTATATTAGTATTGAAAATACCAGATCGGTTAAATCAGCAAAGTTGCTCAGAATTTTGATGAGTATTTAATAGCATTTTCAGATTTGCCATATGTTGACAAGTTTTTGAGATATTTAAGGAAAATTGAAATTTGACAAAATTTTCTGTTATACATATCTTCGTAACCATTGCAGAGAGAACAAAACTAAAAATGGCATCTGAAAGTATTTTTTAGTAGAATTTAATCTCTATTAAATATTAAATGCCACACTTGAATATCAAAATATAAAATAAACTTATATTTTGTAAATGGCAATCATAGTTGGCCATGACTACATTAAAATGCTTATTTTGTTTTGATTTCATAAATATAAGATTCGGTATGGTTATCTTTTTTAAATCTTTATTATAGCGGAGGTAATTAAAATACCGTGATATCATAAAGTTTCTAGGACGAAGATGGCTTTGTAATATAAATTGTATGTCTGAACTTAAGTTAGGAACTATAACTCTGTTTTGTAAATTATTTTGACAGTGACATTATCTGTCATCCATTAATGTGTTAGAATTGCTGAAAGCAAGTTTGAACGTCGAGTTTGAAACATAGCACATTCGAGTAAATTCAAATATGGTTTACAATATACTGCAAAAAGCGTACATGATTGAAGCCTATTTTCGGAGTGGAGTGCGAATTGATGGAATTTGGGTGTACAGTCAACGTGCATGTTTGGATGATTTTAGAGAGCACTTTCCAGAGTTAGCTGTAATTTCCAAAGATTTTTATAATTGCCTTTCCAATTGTGTTGGTGTGTTTCGTGAGACTGGTTCTGTGGGTCATAAATCACGTACTGGTAGACCAACTGTTCGTTCGGAACAAGTTATAAATGATGTTCGTCAACGTATGGTAAATGAAGCCACAAAACCTTTGAAACGCCTTTCTCAAGAGATTGGACTTTCTTATGGAACATGTCAGAAAATTGTAAAGAAAAACTTACACATGCATCCGTATAAGATGCAATCACATCAGGCTATTTTGCCGGTAGCCTACCCTAGACGTCGTGCGTACTGCCAGTGGTTTGCAAATAACTTAATAGAAGATGATGACCTGCTAAATTTGTCATTTTTCTCTGATGAAGCATGGTTTCATCTTTCGGGATATGTCAATTCCCAAAATACTCGAATGTGGAGTAGTGCAAATCCTCATATTTTTATTGAATTGTGTCTCCATAATGCGAAACTTGGTGTTTGGCTAGCAGTTTCTCGCCGCAGAGTTGTTGGCCCTATTTTTTTAAATTTCACAATTAATGCTGAGAGGTATAGAAACATTCTGAATGAATTTATTGAACAGTTGCATGATGATGAATTGCAATATGGATACTTTCAACAAGATGGTGCAACGGCACACACAACACGAGAAAATATTGCTTTTCTTCGTGAGTTTTTTGACGATCGGATCATAAGTTTACATACGGAAGTTGAGTTTCCACCACGATCACCTTGTTTGACAATTATGGACTTTTTCGTGTTTCCTCACCTAAAGAATAGAATACATATTTAAAACTCCTGTTGCTAATTTGCAAAATATGCAACAAAGAATTATTGACGAATGTGCATTAATAACGCCCGCAATGCTGCAAAATGGCTTTAACAGCATGAAAAGGCGTGTCACATTGGGAATTGAAAATAACGGACAACAATTTCAACATTTGCTTTAATTTTGCCTTTTTTTTATTAATAAAATTTTGAATACAAGCTGATCTTGTTGCTTTATTGTATCTTTATTAAATCAAATGACATATTTATTGATGTCACGATGACACTATCAAAATAATTTTCAAAAATTAAGGTTAAGTTACCAGTATGATAATATGGATAAAGTTCAGATATATATTTTCTATTTCAATGCCATCTTGGACCCAGAAACTTAATGATATCGCGGTACTATTACTAATTGAACAAATAATAGCCAAGTGGGCTTATTAAAAACTATTTTGATGCAGCAAAAATTAATGTATAAGTTGTAAAATTGACAGTTGTCAAGTAAGTTGATTTCCCATGAAATAGTTAACTGTACTAGAGTTAAGTGATATTTATAAAATACTTTTGTAAAAAAATGTATTTGTTATTATGTTAGTACTAGAGATAGTAATGACACTAGCGAATTACATTATCAACGCTATATGGAAAGAAGACAGCCAGATCGATCAAAGACTATTTTCTAAATTAGATAATAATGTGTGCAGATATGGTTCGTTTACAAAACTAGATCACTTGAAAAAGAAATTGAAACCGGAAGACAAAGAAAGGATTCTAGCTTATGTAAGTTAGAAATCCGCGACATCAATTCGTGAAATTGCTGCATGTGCTGTTCCCACAGAAAAAGCTTGTTTAATATTAAAACCGAATAAATACAGGCCATTTAAATACAGTGTGACTAATATATTTTATAGCCAAGGTCATGAAAGAAGAATGTTATTTGCTCGATGGTTTTTGGAAAAAACAAACATTAGTCTGCACTTTTCTTACATAATTCTTTATACAGATGAAACGAAACCAAGAATGGATTACTTAATAGGCATAATAATGTTTGTTGGTCGCAAGATAACCCTCATCTTACTGTGGAAAGGCGAGATCAACGTGTATTTTCTGTAAACGTGTGCTGTGGAATTTTTGGAATAAAAATATTGGAATCATATTTTTATGAGACCAATTTCAATGGAGAACGCTATTTACACTTTTTGCGCAACGAGCTTTAAGATATGCTAGATGAATTACCATTAAATTTAATTCAAAATCTCAGATACTTTCAATATGAAGAACGATATTTACACTTTTTGCATAATGAGCTGGAAGATATGCTAGATGAATTACCATTAAATTTAATTCATAATCTCAGATCCCTTCAACAGGATACACTCGCTCATAATTTTCGAAACGTTTCTGAGTATCTTTCAGAACGTTTTTTTAATTGGATTGGTAACGATAGCGTCCTTGGCCGGCAAGATCATTAGATTTTACGCAACTACATTTTCTTTTATGGGGCGGCGGAGGGTGCCAGGACATGAGGGAATTAAAGGCAATGAGATAGCCGACGAACTGGCCAAAGAAGGTACTAATAGGAACTTCATAGGATCAGAACCTGTATGTGGAATCGCTAAGGATTCCACTAAAAGGGAGATGTGGTTATGGTTAGAAAAAGAACATAAAAATAAATGTAGGTTAACGGAAGGTCAATCCCATACTAAAACACTACTAAAGGAGCTAGACGGAAAGTTTTCAGCTAACCAAATTCGTAGTAACAAGAAAGAAATTAAAATAATTACCGGGTTAATAACTGGACATTGTCCTTTAAGGAAGCATCTGTAGAGCACGGGCTTGGTTAGCGAGCCCTGGTGTAGGAGATGAGAAAAACAGTAGGAAACTAGCCTTCATGTAATATACACGTGTGAGGAACTGAAGTAATTCAGACAGAAATATTTCGGGAGAGATCTTTTGGATCCTTCAAGTGTACTCAAACTTCCCCTGAGGAGGCTAGGGCTTTTATCGAGGACACATGACTAACAGAGTGGAACTGATAGATCTATTTGGGATAGTACAAAGAGCAGTGTGCTCAAGTGCCTGGACGTCCTGGCGTCCAACCCAAAAAAGAAGAAGAAGAAGAAAATGGGGTGCCGGAAAGAATAAAATCTATAAAAACAAACTGAACAACGTTGAAGAATTCAAAATTAATATTACGACAACCATAAGAAGCATCCGCCCACAGACACTGAGAAAGGTTCATTCCATTATGGTGAAAAGGTATGAAATGTGTATTCAGAATAATGGTGGTCATTTTGAACATTTGATGAAATAATGTTATTCACTGTCTGCTCATTTATTTGTTTACTTCCTTTACAAAACATTTACTCAAATTTTATATTCGTTAATATTTGTACTAATTTAATTTTTTTCTTTTATTTTTGCTGCATCAGTAGTTTCTAAAAAACCCACTTAGCTATTATTTCTTCAATTAGTAATAGTATTTGAATTACCTCCGCTATAATAAAGAGTTAAAAAGATAACCATACCAAACCTTATATTTATGAAATCAGAACACAATAAGCATTTTAATGAAGTTATGGCCAACTATGATTGCTATTTAAAAAAAAACATTAGTTTATTTGATATCTTGATATTCAAGTGTGCCATGAATATTTAAAAAAGGTTATTCAATTCTACGTAAAAAATACTATCAGATGCCATTTTTAGTTTTGCTCCATCTTCAATGGTTACGAAGATATGTATAACTGAAAATTTCGTCAAATTTCAATTTTCCTTAAATATCTCAAAAAGTTAACAACATATAACAAATCTGAAAATGCTATCAAATACTCATCAATATTCTGAGCAACTTTGCTAGTTTGACCGATCCGATATCTTCAATACTAAAAGAGTTACCTATATACGGAGATAGAAAATGGGCAATCTATATATCTCTCTTAACTAATTTTGTTATTTGTAAGATGTAAACAATTAAAAAAATAATACAGCCAAGATAACCAATTATTAACACGGTAAAACTTTTAAATACTAAAATTCGTTCCTACAGAAATTTAAGCCCATTTACTTGGTTGAAATCGCATTATTTAACTTAACTATTATGACTTTCATTAAAAAAAAATGATAATATTTTAGCCTAGTACTTACAGCATAAAGTCTTTCCTAAATCACGTATTCTACGAAGTCTGACTGTCAACTAATTTATTATCTACTCGTTGTTATATGAGCATTAAGGAAACTGTTATCGAATAGAATGAAACAAATATTGTTACAGTGGGTTTAACTGAACTAATGATAAAACGGTTTTTGCATATTGCTAAAAACACGCTGGTTCGGTTGGACGGCGTGATAATAAAAAAGGGAATTATTTAAAATAAATAATTGGTGTGATGAAGTTAGAATAAAGGTCCAGCAGTGTAATAATATTGAAATAAATATACCACAACTTATTACCTAAAAGAAACACAACAACGTTGTCCTTAAAGTTTTCATTTAATATTTACATAATAAATTGAGAGATGTAAAATGTATTGAAATTATTAAATAGAAGTAGTGATATATACAAGGAGCGACAAATAAGTAATTAAAAATTAACACACAAAAATAGAGTGAAAAGAAAGTTAAATTATGTCATAAATTAAACGGGAATTAAATGTGATTAACATAAAATAACCTCTGTATCGAACAATACAGAGTTACCTGTGGAAGCGTGTGTTGGTCGGCCACGTGGCAGGCACTTGGACAAATATGGAGACCGATGTTTGGCAGGAGGTCGAAGAAAATTAATGTGAATGCAACTGAAATAAAATAATCTCAACAGAACAGTACAGAATATTTTATAAAGATAATTAAACCTTATATTCAACATAAACCTAATAATAATAAAATATAAACTTAGACTTGCCTTGAAAACATGTCGCGGCCGAACATGTCGTGGAAATAAAAAACATCGGACGGCGTGTTGTATGCTAAACAGAACGTGGAGTAAGATGTTTTCCTTACGAAGGTTTTGAACAGTAGAATGAATTTTTGTAGAAGAGAACACTGGTTTGGAAATGGGTAGGTTTGTTTTATGCCTAGAGTGGAGAGGGATCGAAGTTGACGATGTCTCGAATTATAAACTAATCGAAAGCGCAAGCTAAAAAGTTGTGATATCGATTACATAAATACATTAAAATATTTCTTAGGAAGAAAGCTTTAAAATGATATGCGACCTGACATAATTATAAGGAAGAGTGCGTAATTAAATTAAATAACTTAGTTTTGAAAACGAAATGTAAAATATTTAATAAACGAACGTTAGATACGAGTTGACCGTTCACTTGTAGGTTGATATCGATGAGTCGGTCGTAGTACGATAACAAAAGAAAGACTTTCTATTTCAAAATACGAAATATACATAGAAAATGTCTAAATTTGAATTAATATTTTCAAATTTGAAATACACTCACCGGCAAACACAGTGGCCGCCTTACCATATTTTATATTTCACCTTGTATATTCATTGTAACAGTGTGATACCGTAATCATGCTTTTTACTTTTTGTCGGGAATGATCGGAATTTATGTTTTTCGAAAAAGGTCTCTTAATTTATTCCCAGTACATGAAAATATCCGAAGATAATACTTTCTTGCAAAAAATGCATGTTCGTAGTTTTCGGTAACTTTACCATTATACACAGCTTCTTTTGAAGAAAACGAAGAGTGCATGTGTCAGATAATTGTATTGAGTCTATTGACAGTTGTGAATTAATATAGTCCTTTAAACAGGGTACTAACTAATGCGGACGTGGGTCGAATTGTTGCTTTAATTGAGGATGGTCGTAGTCAGCGCTACGTATCACACACTTTAAGAATACAACGAACCACAGTTCAAGATGCTTGGAATCGTTACTTAGAGACTGGTAGTTTTACTAGGCGACAAGGATCAGGCAGGAGAAAATCAACAACTGTTATTAATGATTGTTTCATCGTGTTGAATACTTTAAGAAATCGGAGATCTACTGCAGTTTCTCTTCGACATAATTTATGAATGGTACGTGGAGTTGTTGTAAGTGAAAGAACGATAAGAAGGAAGCTTGCAGAACATCGATTTCATTCCCGTAGGCCGGCAACGGGACCACAGTTACTTTTGCTAATCGGCAAGTGCGACTTAGATTTACACAAAAAGACACTGGACCTTACAGCAATGGAGTAATGTTCTTTTTAATGATGAATCGAGGTTTTGTTTACGGTCACTTGATGGTCGCGAACGGGTTTATAGGCGGTAAAATGAAAGGTTCCTAAACTGCACAATATCAGAAAGAGTCTTATTCAATGGGGATTCCATTATGGCTTGGGCTGGTATTTGCAATGAAGGATATACCAATCTTGTGTTTGCTGAAAATGGAGTTCTAAACGCTCACATTCTTCAGGAACACTTCATCCTTTTACCTTTTATTGGCGACCAGTTCGTGTTAATGTACGAAAATGCAAGGCCCCATGTAGCAAACGTAGTGAATGAATATCTGGATGAGGAATACGGCGATTAGATTGGCTTGCAGGCAGCCCGGACCTAAATCTAATTGAACATCTTTGGGATCAACTTCAAAGAGCCATTCATGGTCGTCCTATTGTACCAGATACTCTTCAAGATCTACGTATTGCGTTACAAGAGGAATATAAAGCAATTCCTCAAGAAAAGATTCTATATTTAATTAACTCGATACCGCGTCGACTTCGTGCCGTCATTTCGGCAAAAGGAGGCCATACACCATACTAAACTTACTCAAGTAACATGATATGTTTCATTATTTCATTTAATTGTTGTTGCTCACATACCTGTTAAGAATTAAAGCAAAATTTGTCTATCATGGCTTTATTCATTCATTTTTGTTGATTAACTTTGAATTTGTATCTACTGCTGATGGTAGAAACAACACCATACCATTAAGTGAAAAATCAATATCACTAATCAATAAAACATTAAGCTTGTGTAAAATATTGAGGTGGCCAGTTCTTTTACCGGTGATGTATATTTGAAGAAATATTATTTGAAATTAAATTAAAAAATTCTTATAAAAACGAACTGTAACAACATAAATACAACCAAAGAGAGATACTTTGTAATATACAAAGAGAAATTTTCAACACAAGAAAGAAATTTGAAGACATTGATTAGAAGAAAATAGGTGCAGGTTAAAATTTATACTTTGATCAATTTTGAAATTGAACTGAGAAAGGCATCGCAGGTCGTGAAACGTAACTATTTTCAGCAAATTAGCATTACGACCTGAATATATTATTAGAATGGTTTAACGGTGAAAGATCTAGAGAAAAAGCCTGAAAATGGACGTCCTTTTTTTGTTAATTATTTTTAGATTTTTTGGAAAAAAAATGTAAAAATCGGCATGCACCTAGCCTGAAGACTCTTTCATAATTGTATAGGCAACACAGTTTCAAACAGGCAAAAATTACTGTGATTTGAGAGGAATTTTGAAATCATGTTAATTTCATATAGGAAGGCAGACTGTGTGAAATATGAGCCCCTATAAAAAATTACACCAAAAGCTAAAGAGTAACAAAATAAACTTTATTTTCAAGAAATAAACCTACATATTAATATATTTTAAATGAAACGATAAATTACAGTGGCCAACAATTAATTTTTTTTTCTGCAGACTATGATCTGCTGACACTTATTTTTAATTAATATTGCTACGCTAATGCCAAATATGAAACCTATTTGTCTATATCACGCCAAGTTTTTTTCTACGGCACTTCTCGTTTGCCGGTTTCAAAATTCTTGAAAATCGTTACATAAATGCAGCAAATTCTTAATTGCTCAAAGAATTGAAAGACGTTCCAAATACATTTATCTCATTAGCATAATGCACACTTGTACCTGAGATCTAAAAATTTAATGATCTGATTAAGCTATAAATAGTTATAAATAAATGCAAGTCTATTAAGCTAATCCTGTTCTTTAAGTGCATATTAGGATTTAATGAGATTTTATTGGAAAGTATTGATCACTTAGGACTATTTAAAAGTTAACAAGGGTGATAATAAAACGTTAGTTACTTGTTAGTTGTTAGGGAAGGAACTACATCATGTCTACTACTTGAAGATGTGTAAATGGTGCCGATTCGTTCTGCTACATTTGTGACAGCTTCACCGTTTCCAGTCAAAGGGTAACTATTACTACTTTCGTTAAGAAAATGTATTTGGCTTATTTTGACGTTAAAAATGCTGGTCAGGACAAGCCATGGGTTCCACATAATGTGTGTAAACCATGTGTGGAAAATTTTCTGTAATGGAGAAAGGGAAAAGGTCAGAAATTAGCTTTTGGCGTTCCAATGATATGGCGTGAACCGAAAAATCACGTAAATGATTGTTATTTTTGTTTAGTTCGGACCTCAGGTTATAATATGAAGAAAAAGAATAAAATTGCATCACTTGAGTACTCGTATGCTGAAGACATGGCAGATGCCTATTGAGGAGCAAGATTCAGATTGTGACTATGGAGATATAATTTCTAATGATGGACCACAACGTTTTACTCAAGCAGAATTGAATGATTTAGTAAGGGATTTGGGCCTATCAAAAGAATCATCGGAACTGCTAGCTTCAAGATTAAATGAAAATAATTTACTAGAGCAAAGTACGAAGATAACTCTTTATCGTAGCCAGGGAAAGTGATGCAATATTTTAAAGAAGAGTGTGAATTTGTTTATTGTAGCAATGTGCCAGTTTTGCTAACTAAAATGGGCGTTGTACAATATGACCCAAGTGAGTAGCGTTTGTTCATCGACAGTTCCAGCAGAAGCCTCAAGTGTGTCATTACTACACAACGGGAATGTTTTTGGTCCAATTCCTATTGGATATTCCGTTCAATTACAGGAAACATATGACGACATTGAGAAGATTACAAAGTTACTAAAATATACAGACCATAACTGGGTCTTCTGTGTGGATCTTAAAATGGTAAACTTTTTACTTGGCTTTCGAAGATATATAAAATTTCCGTGCTTTTTGTGCCTCTGGTATAGTCGAGCTAGAAACCAACACTGGATTTAGAAACATTGACCTTCCAGAACATCCCTAGATATTGGAGAAAACAATATTCTAAGTCAACGTTTAGTTGACAGAGAAAAAGTAATTTTTCCACCTCTTCACTTCAAATTGGGTCTTATGAAGCAATATATTAAAGCCCTAGGTATGCAAGGTAACTGCTTCCAGTACATATGTGAAAAGTTTCCACGACTAAGTTACGAAAAAAATTAAACCTGGGGTATTTGATGGACCTCAAATTGGAACTTTAATGGGATATCCAAATTTCGTCAACTCTATGAATGATGCTGAGAAAGAAGCCTTCATTCACAATGGTCACGAACAATTTTCTTGGAAAGAAAAAAGCCTGCAATTATAAAGATCTGGTGCAATCAATGCTTAAAAAATTTCCCCGCCTAGGTTGTAACATAAGCATAAAGCTTAATTTCCTTCATAGTCATCTTGATAGGTTTCCCGTAAATTTAGGTGCTGTAAGTGATGAACAAAGGCGAGAGATTTCATCAAAATTTTAAAATCGTGGAAACTCGGTAATAAGGAAGATCCTCGTGTGATGGCCGACTGCTGTTGGAGTATTCAAAGGGACTGCCAAACCAAAATACATAGAAGAAAGTGCTACAAACGAAAATTTATTCCCTGATTATTGTTTTTCCTTTTACAAATAGTCTTGTAATTTTTTAATAATTATAGTTTACATTCTTGCACTATACTCATGACTTATATTGTATTGAAATAAATAAATGGATTATTAAATTTTATGCTTTCTTTATATCGTAACAGGTCCTATATAAGTAACTACTTAGCTGCATTAGTGATTCTTCAAAGAGCCATAGTACAGTATACAGTTTAATTTCGACGTGATACGTAAAAACTAATATGATTTTCGGATTCAGCACCCCCGAATTATTAAAAAAAAAGTATCGCTTAGAAGCCTGTGTCCTCGGAAATTGCTCTGGTGCCCACATATTTCACTTGAGGCAACGAACTCATAGCACCCCTCTGTGGCCTTCTGAAAAACGATCACCACAAAACAGGCATGTTTATCATCTGGAACGATTCGGCCGATATCATTGATATCCATGTCCTCGTCTGCCGGAACAAATAATTCGTTTTCTGCGTTGGAGTTTTGGTCGCAATCAGCATCATCACATTTTCTGTACAATGTAGTCTATAACAAATTTAAATCAAAACTTTCACCTCTCCAGAATGGCTTTGTCCCAGGAAGATCGACTGTAACTAATTTAGCATGTAACTCTCATGATATATGCATTGCCATTGACGATTTAAGAGAAGTAGATGTCATTTACACAAATGTATCGAAAGCCTCTGATACTCTAGACTCTAGACTCTAGACTATAAGATCCTTTAATGGAAATTGAGTGAAATCGGTTTTAGGGACAACTTTATGTCGTTCATTGGCTCATACTTATCGGCTAGAGTTAATTATGTACACTACAATGGTTATCGATCGTTAAAATGTATCCCAACATCAGGAGTACCTCAAGGATCCTATTTGGTCCCTCTTTTATTCCTAGTTTTTATTAATAATCTATTCGAATTATTTTCATGTTCTGCACTCGTGTATGCAGATGATCTCAAAGTGTACAAAACTATAAACAACTTGGAAGATGCAATAAACCTACAACATAATCTCGAAATTGTCAAAGAGTGGTGCTCGGATAATAAATTATCCCTTAATATAGGAAGGAGCTGTGTTATTAGGTATTCGAGGCGAAGGCATGTGATATCTTATGATTACAACAGAAACCATCACGTATTGGAGTGCAAGAAATCAATAAAAGACCTAGGTCTTCTATTCGATGGTTCGTTTAGCTTTTATGAACACGTTACTAGTAATGTAAATCGGCTTCGAAAACTCCTGGATTTCTCATGCGTATCTCCAAACTTTTGAACAATCTCATCGGTACGCTATAAATTAGAATACGGTTCGATAATATGGCATCCACCTTACATCTCTCACCAAATTCAATTAGAGAGAGTTCAAAGGCGATTTTTAAAGTACCTCTCCCACAGAAGAGATAGTTCGTATCCAGAGAGGAATACAAGTCATACAAATCTACTACATGAGCACAAGTTGGATTCTCTACTAACACGCAGGGAGGCAACTTTCGAAATATTTTTATACAAATTTCTTCACAACCAGGTAGACTGTATGCAACTTTTGTATAATATTGGTTTCTGTGTTCCGAGGATGGCTGTGAAACATTTTGATACAATTCACACGGTTCGTCATCAATTTGGCAACACTTACTATGAAGATATTTTTATAGGGACTACAAGTTAGTGACTTTAGTGATGTTTTATTTTTTTGTAATTTTTTTTTCTGGTTTTTGAACTGAAATGAACTCAATATGTAACTTTCATTTTAAAATTTCTTATACACATTTAGAGTTATATTGTTGTAACCCGTTTTGGTTTTTACTGTTGGGTACAATTAAATAAATATTATTATTATTTCTTTTGTTTCTTAGATGTCTTCCTTTCCCGTTTTGATTTTGGAACTCTTTTCGTTTTTTTTTTTTTTTTTTTTTTGGGGGGGGGCGGTGTTCTTAGGGGTAGAAAGTGATTGCTCTAACCCATTTTTATATGGTGATGAAGTCATAACTTGAGATTTCGATGCCTTTCTCCCGCGAATCAATGCTTTCTTCTTTATGACAGCAATGGGCGCCTCTTGATGGATATTTGTGAATGCTTAAATCTTATTAATCTCTTGGCACTTCCACGGGGGTTCGGCTTAAATGAGCATGAACTACAGGTCCCTGATTTGAAATGTACGAACGATGTGCTGAATACTGAATTGTGCCTGCCCACGTGAAACATCGTGGCTGAGGTTCTGAGCTGAAACTATCTTCTGTATTTTTGCTAACTTCAAGTGGTGTTATGTTACAGTATTTTTCAGCTTAGATTTCTTCACTTATAAAATCGGTATCTTTGAAAATATGGGGGTTGAAGGGGAAAATGCCAGTAGCCCTAAAACTATTTGCATCAATTTCACCAGTCTGTGATTTTAGAGATGCTTTCCCTAGAAGCTCAGCCAGATCAAACTGAGTAATAGTATGTTTATTAGTACGAAGCCAGTTACGAATTTCCTCAAATAGCGGCTGAAGTTTGTGCGTGGCGTAGGGAGTCAATGAAATGATGGAAATATAATTATCCTTCACCAACTGAAGGACAGCTAAATTTCTCGTTTGGCTGTAATCCAGCAGAAGTAGAACTGGAGATTTTTCAGTAGGTTTGACGAAATCTATTAAATGTCTCATCCAATCGGTAAAAAAGTTTTGTAGCACCCACCCACTGGGATGAACGCCGTATGTTGATCCTGGCATGGGGAGCCACGCTAATAATTATGATGTTTCCTGGGAAAAATCAACTACCCATGTTGAATTTTCCTAGGATACATCATAATACAAACTGCCCCGGCGCTCATAGCCGCGATAAACGTAACTAAGGACCCACATTCCGCGGATGCGGAATGTAATAGATGCTATTTGTCTCTACCCTTTTTCTTCCAACCTTGGACCACCTTGCTTTGCACAATTGACAAGCCTACCTCGTCGACGTTGAAGATTTTATGAGGCGAGAAGTTGTGTTCTGTGTACTCCTCTTGAAAAGTGATCAAAAAATTCCTTCGCATTCTCTTTGTTGAAACCCAATACTCTGGCGATGTCGGTACCTGTTGGTCTTCGAACGGAAAATAAACTGCCATGGCGACGTAAAAATGCATCAAGACAACTTCGCCCTGTAATTTTATTTTTGAATACTTTCACCCTTCCATTTTTAATGGCCAAAGTATACGCTATTCTCCGAATATCTTTCCTTGTTAATCTGTAGTACTTGGCTTCCATAGTTAAAATCTAATTAACCAGATGTTTTTCTATCTCTTCATCTAAGACTATTTTTCGCCATAGCTGGGTTTGAACTACTTGTTCAGCTGTCAGGTTATTTTCTGTCTGTGGTTTTAAAAACCTTTGAAACGTTGATGTTGGTACGTTAAAAAAATTATTGGCCCTTTGTAAGCCCATACTTAACCAACGTATTTACATTGTCCAAAACCCTTACCATATCTTCGGATTTCCATTTCTTTCTTAAATTCTTTGATGAGTACTTGGTTGATTACATTAATACTTTACTGGACTACAATTTTTACAAGATTTATTGATATTTATACAAACAGAGTACATTAAATAATACAACATTACATCCTTATTGACTGTTTTCACTTGGTTTATTAGTTTCCACTGATTAAATAACTCAAATTCTATTTTATATCGGTTTGCCCACTTGACGTTTTACGACATAAAATTATGACACAGACTTGATAATTTCTGTGACATTTAAAAAATAATTCGAAGTTTATTCAAACGACATTGCTCACAGGATGAAATAAAACGTTGTACGATATACGTGGGTGAAAGATTTTCCGCAGTACTCGTTTCGAAATTCTTGACTCGGCTCCTTCGTTGTCTAGTCCAGAAACATCTCACTCGTAACTGTAAAACCACATTTACCGGACTTATAACGTAATAGTATATTACATACCGAGCGGGGAAGTGCTCTATTACAGCCGAGCGTCAAGGTAGCTTACCGAGGTGCAAAGCACCGAGGTAAGCTGCAGAATCCTGACCGCTGGAATGAGGTTCTCCCGAGGTATGTATACGATTTTACTCACAATCTACTATTAGTAATTCTATATAAGTTTTATTTTAAATAATAATAATAATAATAATACGTGAGTATCGGTATTAATTTTTATGATAATTTGATAAACTATTTTAAGGAAGATACTTGTAAAATATTTGCTAGGCAATGTAATAAGTTTGTTGAATCTGACAGTTAGGTAATTATTTTGCCAGTTACAAAATATAGTACGGCATTTTTAATAATAAAAAATCTTTATACATGTATACTAAGAAATATGTCCGACAGAGAACTTGAATGCACCCCACCAGAACTGCGAGTAGCTTCAGAAAAAGCTACTGAAGGCATGATTCCGGAAAAAAGCAGGGAGAGGTACGAGAAGACTTACGAAGCATATAGTAAATGGTGCGTGATTAAGGGTGTGCAGCATACCTCTGAAACGGTACTCCTTGCTTATTTTGCTGAATTAAGTAAACAAAATAAAGTTTCCACACTATGGTCAAGGTATTCGATGTTGCGAGCAGTTCTTAATATTAGGCAAAATGTTAATATTTACAACTCTAAATAGGTTTATTATTGTTTTTTTACTAAATAAATACAGAGTTTGATTCCAATTTATTCTTAAAAACATGTTTTAATGCCAAAATGACAATGATGTCATATTTGTTACTAATGAACTGACACTTGCTAGCTGGGAAAACACTTTTCCGGCTATAGCTGGGAAAGTGAAGTAGGTAAGCAATAAGTCGCTTCCCGACTGTTTCGAAGGGTACAAATCTACAGATTACTAACCGATTGTGAGTAAATAACTATTACTTAAACTTTTACAGCTATTTACGGTATGCATTTAAATAATACATCTGAGCTTTGCGAAGATATATTTCATATTTAACATCCTAATATTAAAGAAGTATCATTCCTCAAGTTGTGTCTTGCAACTATCCTGGCTTCTCAACTCATTCCCTCTACATTATTTCAAAAATTTATAACATAAATATCTAAATACTAAGTAGGTCTTTTTTTAATTAATAGGACTTATAATTTTATTTAAACCAGCAGCGACCAATCAACTATCCGCGAAAAGGATGCTTCACGTGAAGCAATATTTTATATTATATATTTCTTTAGACAAAAGACATTACTGAAGTCGCAGATTTAAAACAAATAGCTGCGGCATACGAATAAACAGAGTTACTAATAACAAAAATTTGAATTATATACCATGCCTTCAAAATCTTTTCAGATTTGAGATGGCCGTGCTTTTTGATAACGATTAGCAACAGCGCACGCACACTAATCACTTTGGTAATTTGTATGTCACCAATATGTGTGCAAAAATAAAAAATTAACTTCATTGAAATTTTCATTATATTAGTTAAATTTAAAAGATAATAGTACTGAAGGTTATGCTGAAAGTGCTGTCCATTATTTTAAAGACAAAGTTAAACTCTACGCTTCATGCTCTCAAAACCATTTACCAGGAGTTGGAAGGTTATGTCAGCAAAGGAATCCCTAATAGCATCGCGAAGCTCTTTGATTGTGTGATGTCTGGTGTTTAAAATGGTATTTTTTAGATATGGAAAAATAAAATAATCTAAAATTGTCAGATGTGAAGATCTTGAAGGAAAATTCATAATTCTAATTCTATCGTCGAAGAATTGTTGCAGAAAAGTTATATTTCTAGATTTGTGTGCCGGTGGATTATCTTGCTGTAATCATTGTTCTGTAAGATCATGAAGATCATTAATAAAAGTTGTAATAATTTATTCAGGTATATTTCAGCAGTTACGGTTTGGTTAAAAAATATAGTCCAAATAATGGGTCTCCTTGAAACAGTTAGCCAGACGTCTATTTTGTGTTGACGTAATAAAGTTTCTATGAATTTGTGAGGGTTTGCTGCCAACCACTTTCTCTCTCATATTTTGCTTATTTAAATAACCAGAAAGATGGAGCCAAGCCTCATCAGAAAAAAGCATTGGTCGAGAATATTGTCGTTATTTATGTCATGTAAAAGCCATAGTGTTGTCGTACCAAAATCTGCCTGTGCGAGTTTAAAAATGCTTGAATTTGATATAGAAACAACTTTAAGTACTTTTCTGAAACGGTATCGCATGACAAATGAACTTCCTAAGAAAGCTTTGTAATTGATTATTTAGGTGAGTCGTCCATTCGACTTCGAATATCCCTATGCAATCAGCGATTTGTTTTGTAGATGCTCCACCGCCATGTTATTGCTCCTGTTTCGAAATTTATCAATTGAAACATGAACATGACTTAGCAGCCGTGCATAAGTAACTGTCAGATTAGGAAACTATTGCCGGAAATCATTCAAGTACTGATTCATGGAATAGACCCATTCTCAATTATCTAACTTTCGACCAGTTCTAAAGTAAATTTCGACTCTCATCTTTTTGTGTTGTAACTCTAACAGGTTGATAATAAAATAATCCAATCAAATGTAAGGTTTTCTAATTTAAGTTTGTCGCTGAAAACTGTCACAATTTAAATTATACAATTTAAAAATATGACATTGTCGTCAATCTTACTAAAGAAAATACTTGAAAAACAGCCTACTCTAATCAAGAAAGTTTAGAAGGCATGGTATAGTTCATAGCAGTTTGATCTACAACCCGGGAAGCATAGTAATTTTTGAATTTGGTCTACTAATCAAAAAGGTAAGTAGCCGCTGATTTAAAAGTGTTTCTGGTAAAAAGAATAGACAAAAGTTGGCATAAGGTATTTATTCTATCACCAAGTACAATATTTAGGTTAATCAAAATGATATTTAAGTACATCCAATACATAGAGTAATACGTTTCCTTATTCTTAAAACTAAATATTCTATACTTATTTTTATTGAGATACATTCTATTTAATTTTACAAGATGATTTGCTAAAGCAACCGTTGTATAATACACTTTTGGACAAAATTAAGGGACCACTAAATAAACTTGAAATAACTTTTCCAATTTACATGTTATTTTTACTAGACTTTCACATATCATAATTTGATGTTTATTAAACACAATTAAAATGGTGTGGCATGAAGCAGTTAATAATAACAATACATTCTCTGGTAGGAAACGAAATGTTAACAAAAGGCCCAATTTTTGACCGATTTTTAAGTCATTTAATTAATAAAGCGTGCTTTTTTGTTTCTAAAATTAGTGAATTTGTTTTCAATAAGTTAATTAAATATGTCTAGACGCCTTTGCACACCAGAAGAAGTATCCCATATAATTATTCCTCTTCCTGAAAGATATTCACAAAGTTGTTGGAATTCTAAATATCAACAAATCTGTGATATAGAGGACAGCAGCTCGGTCCAGAAGCATTGGTAATTTCAAAAGAAAACGCGGAAAAGGTGCTAAAAGTAAAACAATACGAAGAGAATATCGCTATATCGAAATTCATAATTTAAGAAAACGATTTGTAACACCTAGTGAGTTAAAAAGTGTTCTTCTATTATCCACTGGTAAAGAATTTTTTACCAAAACAGTGAGAAGAAGACTGAAAGATGTCAATTTACCTGCTAGAAAACCAGCAGCCAGTCCAATTCTCACAGCTACGCACAAAAGAAATCGCTTGAACTTTTGTCAAAATCATCAAGGTTGGAGCGAGAGGCAGTGGAACGGCGTTTTTCTTTCGGACGAGTACAGATTCCTCCTAAACGGGAATGATCCTGGTGTTCGTAGAATACGAACACCAGGTGAGCGATTTGCACAATGTACCATTCCATACTTTGACAAATTTTGTGGAAGGTCTGTAAAGGTTTCGGGTTAGTGGTCGTACAGAGTTGGTTTTGATACGAAATGGGTCGCTAACAGCATTGAAATATAGAGACGAAATTATTGTACCCCATGTTCAACAATTTGCCGAAAATTTCGGCAACGTATTCATTTTTATGCAAGCCAATGACAAACCTCATACATCTAACAGTGTAAAAATTGCGTTGAGAGATGCAAATATCCAATGTTTGGTGTGATCTGCCAAAATCCTTGATTTCAGCGTGAGATTAGCAGCGTGTATTGCTGCAAGAAGAGGGCATACACGCTATTAATATAATTTTTTTTTGTTAACTTATTACTAATTATGATTTAAGTTTATGAGAAGACCATTGGCATTTTAGTTTAATTTTTGGCGTTTTTTGTCTTCAAGTCCATAAAATAAATGTTTGTTAAATTTTAATATATACGGTGTGGTCACAAAGTTTGGAACCAAGTTTATAACCGCATTATTTTACATTTTTTGGAAAAATGCTCGGACAGGTAAATTTTCTTTTTTAAAACGACATCTTTTGACATACAACTTTTTTCTATGACGTCATTGGTTTTCGAGTGATGACGTTATCAACACTTTCTTTAAATGGCAACCATATTATTTTTTTCTCGTTTTTGGTAGATCTTTATATCCACCAAATAGTGATATAAAACAATTAGTATGTTGCATCACAATTTTTTGGAAAAAATGATATAAATTTAGAAAAAAAATCCGAAAATTTTATTTTTGTACAAAATTAAAATTAAATTAAAAAAAAACATCTGAACTTAAATTTATTGTAACAGTTAACGTAAATTTTCAAAATGGTCCCCACCAACCAACTGACACTGTCCCAGCCGAGTGTAAATGCTTTGCGATCAATAGTAATCTGCGTTATTCGCTCCAGGTCAAAAGAAATTCGTCTTCCCAATCGGCCAATTACTTATTAAAAAATCTTATTTAACATTAAATAGTTTCACAAAAAAGGGCCAAAGAAGTTTAATTTATTTAAAAAATTGACATGATGTGGCAGACCATTTCTTAATTAAAATTATCGCCCAAAAATTGAAGATTTCAAAAACTAATTAAGCTTACAAAATTTACTGAAATATGTAAGTAAGTTTTTTTCACACTTCTGTCTTGTGTGAGGACTTAAATATTCTTCTTGAACAAACCGGATCGTCAAAAGCACATGTACTCATGTTACTATGCAAAAATTTACAAAAACAAAAACACGCACTTTTTTGCAAGATATTTCTTTATGACATTCTTGCTTCTTTTTATACAATTTATGTACAAAAATTTTAGTTTGAAATTGTTTCTATCTCGACAACATTGTTGAATTATTTACTTCTATTTTTGACGTTAAATTTTTGAGATATTGCGTAAAAATTGGTCATTTTCGCTAATATAAAAAATGGCACATTTATCTGAGCGAGAAAGAATCGAAATTTTAATTATGGTTGGGTATGGGGACAGACAAAGAACGCATGCAGAAGCATGCGATTTGTTTAACCATGAACACCCTGATAGACCTCCAATTACCAGGTCTACGGTGACAAAACTAGTTGGAAAGTTTACCGAAACTGGGTCCGTAAAAGATCGACCACGGCAAGGTAGACCTCAAGTAGGAGAAGATGTGAAATTAAATGTGCTTCTAGAAGCAGAAAAAAGACATCATGTTTCCACCAGACAACTTGCGTTAGCCAATCTGGTGGCTCACTCATTTGTCGTCAACTTATTTAAAAAAGAACACTATCGTCCTTAGAATGTTCAACTTGTACAGGAATGAGAATGACGAAGATCGTCGACTGCAGTTCTGTGAAGACGTAATGTTACGTTGAGACCAAAATCCAAATTTCTTGGAAAACATCGTCTTCTCAGATGAAGCTACGTTCTGCCTAAATGGATCTGTTCACCGCCATAATTGCAGATATTGGTCGCAGAACAATCCGCATTGGACTCAAGCGTGTCATACTCAGCGCAGAGGAAAAGTTAACGTATGGGTTGGAATGATTGGACGACGCATTTTAGGACCATATTTTTTTGAAGGAAATTTGACTGCTGTGCAATATTTAGAATTTTTAAGATTTGAACTGGTTGCAGCGCTCGCTGTTATTTTCCCAAATCACGAGGATGGTGATGTACCCCATCCAAATATTTGGTTTCAACAAGAAACCCTCCCCATTATGGTGTAGAGGTTCGCCACTATCTTGACGAAATATTTCCCAATAAATGGATTGAATTCAGAGGCGCCATAGAATGGCCACCTCGTTCTCCTGACCTGACTCCGTTAGACTTTTTTTGTGGGGTTATTTGAAATCGAAAGTGTATTTTAACAAACCGAACAATTTAGAAGATTTAAAAGAACGAATTCGCGTAGAACTTACACAAATATTCCCAGACATAATTGAGGCGAGTATACGAAGTGTTTATACTCGGCTGGGACAGTGTCAGTTGGTTGGTGGGGTCCATTTTGAAAATTTACCTTAACTGTTACAATAAATTTAAGTTCAGATGTATTTTTTTTAATTTAATTTTAATTTTGTACAAAAATAAAATTTTCGTATTTTTTTCTAAATTTATATAATTTTTTCCAAAAAATTGTGATGCAACATACCAATTGTTTTATATCACTATTTGGTGGATATAAAGATCTATAAAAAACGAGAAAAAAATAATATGGTTGCCATTTAAAGAAAGTGTTGATAACGTCATCACTCGAAAACCAATGACGTCATAGAAAAAAATTGTATGTCAAAAGATGGCGTTTTAAAAAAGAAAATTTACCTGTCCGAGCGCTTTTCCTAAAAATGTAAAATAATGCGGTTATAAGCTTGGTTCCAAACTTTATGACCACACTGTATATATAATTAAATCAACTAAACTCTAATGAAACATTTGAATTTATAAGTTTATTATTATTGTCATAATATATTTATTCGTTTGATTAAATTTCGTCATCATGTTTTAAATTTATTTTGAATTTTACTGGTGATTCCTTAATTTTGTCCAGAAGTATATATGAACTCTTTAAACAAAATTATTTATGGTAAAGGTATACAATTTGAATCAATACGTAATATGGAACACAAATATAATAAATAGTGATACAATTAAGGTGTTCAATTAAATCCAATCGAAAATTCAAATTTCATTATTTAATTAATTATATAATAATAAAGTTCTCGGACTAAATAATAAAATAGGACTAGAGAAACACCACGTTTATTAGACATTCGGTAAAAATTTATTTACTAATTTAAGTAAAAATAGAAAATTATGGTGTACTGCACTAGTGAACCTTTCTAACATGAATTGCTATACGAGCGCGCAGAGGCTAATAAACATTTTATGTATGGACTTGTCAATGGGAATTCATTAGAGGCTAGGCGGTTGTACAGTGAACGATTTCCTAATCGTTATGTTCCTGATAGAAAACCTTCCAAAATATTTATCAACGTCTTCAGAAAACAGGAATGGAGAACCACTAAGGCCAAGTACAGTCATAAGGGTAGAAATGGAAGAACATATGCTCACCTTGCTAGAGAAAGATGCAAATGCTTCTATCGAACACCTCTAATACTGCTGAATTTCCTTCACATGTCGCATTTTGTCAATGGGTTCTGCACATATTTATTTGAATTCCTTAACTTCGTCAATAAAAATGTATGGGGCTGTTCAGAACCCACGTGCGACACCTGAAGATTGCTTTCGACATAAATATTTATTAAACAATTGCGCTGTAATTGTGGGTGACTGGCTAATTGGACTAATGTTTCTACCAGAAAGAATTTTTTTGGAAAAATCAGCACCTTGAAAATTTACCATTGACAACAAGAAATGTAATTGAGATTATGCACGAATGTGTACCAACACATTTTAGTGTGGTTGCTTGTGAGTTGTGAAAGCAACATATGAAGATCCCTGTATTAGTATTTATGGCCTGATCGATCCTTAGGCTTAAATTTCTTGTAAATTTTCTTATGGGGACATTAATGCACACTACTTAGTTGAAAAATGAATCAGGGTAAGATAAAGAGCATCAGTCGCAACCCTCACAGCTTTTGAAAGGGAAAAACTGGTAATGGTTTCATTTGAATGAACGTTCTTTGTATTTTTGTTTCGTCACTTACAATATGAACTAGAGAAAATATGAATGACGAATTGATAAATGGAGCTCTAATTAGTTCTATATAGAAATTCTCTTGAGTTGGATTTAAACCCATATCTTCAAATATCAATTATACAAATCCAATTGCCGAAAATCGTATTTCGTTAATGTGTGAAGTTAAAAGCACCCGTATAAAATACGTAGAGCTTCTACGTCTCTAGTGTGTAAACACACTCAGATAGCGTCATGACCTGATCAATCACATGCAATTGTGAGATGTGTCCTCCTTGAAATTTCTAAAAAGTTGCTACTGTTTAGAGCGTTTCTTCGAAATGTTTCCAAAGAAGTTCCTAATTGAAATGTGAAGTTACTTATTCCTTCTATAGTAGCTGAATTGTAATGGAAAGGCTGCTACTGTGATTATTTCGATGAATGGATATCGGGATGATATATCGATATCCATTGAATTTAACTTTTTCAAGTTTACGATTTCCTGGTTACGAACAACGAAGTATCAGTGTGGTTCGTCTGCATTGTCGACATCACTAGTTGATATTGTTTCTCTTACGCGTTCAAGAAAAAAGATACGACCCAATTTTTGGACCTAGAAAAATCATCTTTGTAGATGATATTTTATCATTACCTTTCTTTAATCATGGCAAAACTAATAGAAAAGCCAG
This sequence comes from Melolontha melolontha, assembly GCA_935421215.2. Lineage (NCBI taxonomy): Eukaryota > Metazoa > Arthropoda > Insecta > Coleoptera > Scarabaeidae > Melolontha > Melolontha melolontha. Next base: position 53,946,363 of record OW285242.1, read on the forward strand.
AAGTACTGTTTAGAGTTTCAACTAAGGCTTAAAGCTAACAAATCCCAAGATTCAGGAAAATAAATTGCGAACAATTCTACTAATTAGTGGAAAAGTATTTACCGTAGCCAGAAGGGCAAACTTCAAATTTTTCTGGATCTTAACGTTATAGATCTAAATAAAACATGTAACAGATTATGTTCGAATTCTTCGACAGCCTATTTTATGGTTAGAACTACAAGTACGCTACAAATAGCGAATAATGGGTGCAGTGCATTAAAATATAATGATCAATGAATTTTATTTCATGAGAAATTACTCCTTTGGCACAAATCGAAGTTCTTCATATTTCGTTTAGATATTTTTCCATACTAGAGGTCATTCTATAAAATCGAAGTTCGAAGTTCTTCATAGTTCGATAATTTTCCAAAGATTTTTTACTTTGTAATTTTCTCACCCCCGAGTTCCAATATACAAATCTCGAACACTTTTGGATTTTCTTTACGTTAGCCCAATTTAAAAGAATAAATTTATCCATAGAAATTAGAAATGAGGTGTTCCATACTACTAAATTTAAAATTACAATTTCTCAAGCATATTTTATATTTACGGTACAATTAATTGTTACTAAACCTAATATTGTTTTTACACATTTAAAGGACTTAATGAATTACATTCTATATTACTGTTTGGCGATATTTTATTTTTTCTTAGTCTTTTTGACAATAACAGTACAAGTATTGCGCATAATATAACAAGTATGCAGTACAAAGCTGCGGTGCCACTTTGGCTTTCATAAGTGATATCAGGAGTTTTCAATTTTTTTAAGCTTTTTGCTTCACTTATTAAAGGTTCTGATATAGACTTGGAAGATGTAAGAATATTCTTAATGTCCATTAAAATAGCATTTTGAGCGGAGCTCTGTTTTTCCAAATGATCAATCGCATAATTTCTCTCTTCTAAATCTTTTTGAATTATGGCGTTCTTCAAATCACCAATCATTTGTTTTATGTCAGTTTGTAATGCGATATGGGCATCCTTTTCAAGATATGTTCTATTTTGTATGGCTGTAATGGTATTTTCAATTTTCTTAGTAATATCTTCCACGTTATATTTTAGGTATTGCAAAGAATATTCTTCAAGCCCCTTCCAATAATTTTCTGAATAATTTTTTTGATAGAAGTTCGTTTCATTTAGAAAATGCTTAAAATCTGTTAATGCTTCTATTAATTTGTTTTCGTTTTGATCATTTCGATTCGACACAGTTTGATTTAAAAAGTTTCTGAGTTCTGTAAATGCTTCAATCATATACTTTTCGGTTTTAATAATATATGTAAGATATTCTGTTCCTAAATTGTTAACATTCGAGGAATTATATTCTGCAATATTCTGGGAATCTTTGGTTTCTTCAGAGCAAGCAATTCCAAAAACGTTAGTTGTATTATTCGTAGTTCCTCTTACAATTTTAATTTTGGTTAGGCTCTTAGTAATAACAGACAATTCTCCGCAATTCCAAGAATTGCCATCCAAATTTATTATGTTTAAATTTGAAAATCCATCATACTCAAAACTGGAGAGGTGATTGTTGTTAATATAAAGATTTCTGAGAGATAATAGATCATGGAAAACGCCTTTAGGTAAAGAAGTCAAACCATTGAAACTCAAATCGAGAATTTCTAATTTTTCTAATCCCGAAAATGATCCGACGCTTAACTTTTTGATCGACGTGCATGATAGATTTAAAGTTTCCAATAACGCCACATTTTGAAATAAATCTAAGGGCATATCCGTGCCATTAAATAATGAATTCTGGCTCAAATTTAGTCGCCTTAGTTTACTTAAATTTTTCAAATTATCCTTGTCAAAATACTGTATAGCGTTTCCTGCAACGTTTAAATTTTCTATCATCAAACAGTCGACGAGAAAATCTAATTTATCGATTTTATTGTTTGATATGTCTAACACTTTCAAATTTATGCATTTAGTTAATATAGGCATGTCCGAAATGTGATTTTGATTTAGATATAGTCTTTCCAATACGTTCATGCCTGTAAATGTTTTGTTATCAATATATTCTATCGAATTTTCTGATAAATCAAGAATGTAGAGCCCAAACATGGAATTTAAAACTCCCCTTGATATAAATCCTATGTGATTGCGTGTTAGATTTAGAAAAGACAATTTTGATAAACCATTAAACACACCCAGCTCCAAATTGTGAATACTACTGTTAGAAATAGTCAAACCATCTATATAATCGAATCCTTGAAAACTACCCACTTCCATATCATCAAGATAACTATCAAAAATCTCTAAAGATCGATAATTCCGATTATGTGTGAAAGAATTTAAATTATGTAATTGGTTACATTCCCAGATATTTGTGCCTTCCCATTTATAAGTTAAACATTTGTAATAATTTCTATTACATACATATGTATATTTACGTACAATGTTGCAATGTTCTGAAGAAAACGTTATTAGTCCCGTTAAGATTGCACACTGATATACTATTATAAACCGTTGATTGTTCATCGTGTAAGTTTTTAATATACCCTGAAACAAATATTAAGACATATATTCTCAGAATTAACGATAAATAATATTTTAAATACAAATGGAAACGTAAATAGCGTGTTTGTAGTATTAAAGAATATGGAAGAGTATTGAACGATTATAACGAGCGTTCAACTAAATTTTACTTCGAAGTTGCCCATGGAAATTATACGTATATCTTAGCTTTTTACTTAAGTTCTTAATATGAATTTTGTTGGTTATGAACTATTTGAATGACATGATAAATGTCAAAATAATAAAATTAAAATATTTAACTAAATGAGATACGTTTATTTGTAACAAACAAGTAACATTTTATAAAAATTGTTGAAAGTGGCCACCACCTTGTTCGAGACATTTCTAACATCTTCTTCTAATGAAGGAGAAAACGTTTTGTAGTAGGATATCGTCGATTTCGTTAATTATTTCAGCAATTCTGATCTGAAGGTCTGCAAGATCAGGTATCTGTACCCAAAAAATTGAGTTCTTTAAAAAGGCCACAGAAAAAAATCACAGGGGTTAACATCACAAGATCTTGTTGGAAATTCATGTTCGATGTTTAAACTTATCAACCGATTTTGATAAATTTCCGTATCATATTAATTGTTTCACAAGCTGTGTGCACTCTAGCTCCGTATTGTTGAAAGTAACCCTGATTTATTTCTTCTTCATTAAGCTGTTCAATAAATGTCATAATAATTTCTTGTCGATACCTTTCTCCTTTAAAGAAAATACGGCCAATGATTTTCCTTCGACTAATCGCACACCATACACCAATTTTCTGTGGATGAACAACATAACAGTCATGCGGTTTCTTAGTATTCCACATCCTTATATTTTGTGAGTTAACATATCCATTCAGATAAAACCATGATTCATCTGAGAAAAATTTTGTCAAGAATGTCATTATCAAAATTATTTAAGAACCACTGACAAAATGTTGTTCTTCTAGGATAGTCAATTTCTTTGATTTCTTGATAATAGGTCATGCGATATGGAAATAAATGTAAGTCTTTTTTCAAAATTGTATGACAAGTGCCAATTGAAACACCCACTCGTGGAGAGAATACTCGTATGGATGTTCCTGGTGTATCATTCATAATTTGCGTTACATCGTCAACTAGCTCTTCCGTACATTTTTTCGGACGGCCACTGTCTTCTTTCCGTATAACACTCTCTGTTTCTCTGAAAACCTTAGTGCAATATTTAACTGTGTACCAAAAACTATCAAAATCAAAGACGAAGTTTGGAAACATATTTCTAAATTCCTCTAGGCATTCTTCAAGAAAATAGTGCCATTGTCCGTTAATATTACGTCCGTTCCAAAAATAAGATTCAACCATGAATGATTTGTGTTGAACAGTGAAAACCATTTTAAATCAATTTTAAATTACAAAGCAATTTCAAAAAGCTCCAACTAAGTATACATCAGAATAAATAGTCTGTCAAATTGACAACTGATGCAAATGTAAATAGTACAAGTTACGACAAACATTTTTATTGTCATGGACTACTAGAGGTAAAATTTATTTGAACGCTTTTTAGTAATAGTTGGACACAGTATATCGAAATGATTTTATATCAAGAAGAAACTCAAAATGGCGAAATTCGAAGGTAACCTAAGAAACTAAGAAGTCGATTGCGAATATTCTGTATTGAAAATAAAACTGCAGTTTTCGCAATACCCAATTTTGTATTTATTTTGTGGTTACTGCAGAATATAATATATTTATATAATATATATATATTTTATATAATATATATATATATATATATATATATATATATATATATATATATATATATAAAATACTTTTGCACATGTGTAAATTTAACTTTTACAAAACTAGATAATTTGATTCATGAAAAAGAAGCTGTAACACCTTGGTGTTATACACATATTTGTCAGCGCAGAAAATTTTATCTTAGAATTACAACTACCAAATAATCTAACCACCCTCTAATGGGAGAAGTGATAGTCGGAAATTGTAGATTCTTCTGGGAAATACAATTACAAGGGGGTATTGATATATTCTTAGCCTACTATTGAAACAATATTTCATTATTCAACATAATCTCCTCTTAAATTAATAAACTTAATACAGCGATCCTGTAACGCCTTTGACCCTTCTTCTTGGTCTGCAAACCAGCCCTCCACAGCTTCTATTACCTCTTCGTTACAAAAAAATTTACGTATTTTTAAACTTTTTTTCCATCAAGGGAACAGATAATAGTCTGAGGGGCTAAGCCTGTGGAATAGTGTGGGTGTTTCAGTAACTCGAACCCTAGATCCCGAATTGTATTCGTGGTAATGCGGGATTGGTATACAAGGGCATCGTCCTGCAAAAACAACATAGCTTTCGCTAATATGCCATTTCTTGTTCACTTAATTTTCTCTCTCCGGGTGGTTAGTAATTTAGAATAAGAATCTCCAATAATGGTCTAACCTTTTTTTAGATAACACAGGTCTACAAAATTAAACTTTTTGACAGATGTTTTTATTTTGAAAACTGATTTTATATAATTTTGGTAGGCTGATTTCAAAAATTCTATGCATTTATTTGTATCACGTAAGGTTTTTTTGTAAATATTAAATGAAAAAAAACGATATTTCTAAATAAATTTATTTGTTTATTGAGTAAAAGGGTGGAATACAAGTTAAAAAAGTGGAAAAAAATACTTTACTCAGTCTTTTTTAAGTGAAATCTTTGTCTTTTTGCCAGAAAGCTGCGTTGTCCAGACATTCGGTTGTATGTTTTTAAGGGCATATCCCGTTTTAACATCCAGCAGTAGTCCGCCATCATCGTTATGCTCCATCTGCCTTGGTATCGCCGTTCCATTTCCTTAATGTCTTGGTGAAACCTCTCTCCCTCTTCTTCGCTAACTGCTCCAAGATTTTCAGGAAAATAGTTCAAGTGTGAAAACAGGAAATGCACTTTCAAACTCATATTACAACCTAGACGATGAAAGTGTTGTAACATATTTTAAACAATATTTTCGTAGTTTTCGTCCTTAGAGTTCCCAAGAAACTTATCAGTTACTTCTTTAAATGAAACCCAGGCGTTTTTCTCGACATTGGTCATTGTGTTTTGAAAATCTTGGTCTTTGCATAATGTTCTTATCTGCGGCCCAACAAAAATACCTTCTTTTAACTTGGCATCGGATAAGGCTAGAAATGTCTCGCACAGATATTAAAAACACTGTCCATTTTTGTCAAGGGCTTTAACAAACTGCTTCATCAAGCCAAGTTTGATATGGAGAGGAGGCAGTAATAAAACTTTTTTGGGGTCCACCAAGCTATCTATCTCTTAATACATTTTTGCTACCAGGTTGTTCTAGAGGGCCATTCTATTTGAGTCCAATGTCTATCCCTTGCTCGACTATCCCACTCACAAATAAAGCATGGAAATTTTGTATAACCTCCTTGTTGTCCTAGTAGCATGCACAGCACTTTAAGGTCACCACAAAGCATCCACTGATGTTCTTGGTAGTTTATTTTCTTTAAAAGAAGTTCAAAATTGTCATACGTTTCCATTAAATGTACCGAATGGGCAACGGCAACCGAGGCCAGCTCGTTACCATTGTGCAATAAAACGCCTTTTAAACTACGCTTACTTGAGTCAATAAACAGGCGCCATTCTTCTTTTACATACGGCACATTTCCTAATTTTGAAATTAAGTCGGAATATTGTTGCAATACACTAGCGGTCCGTCTTGAGTAAAATATTGACATAACTCTTTTTCGCGATCCCGGTAAAAGCTTGATGTGACGCCAGGTGCCAGTAAATGTTTCTCACGAAGTCGGGCGGCTAACAATTCGGATGCATCCTTTGGAAGGTGCAAATCTCTAATTAAATCATTTAGTTAGCTCTGGTTAAACACTTCGGGCTCTTTGAAATCTGGTGTGAAATCTGAGTCATCTGGGTCGCAATTAGATTCCTCTGATTCTGACGATATGACGTTTTCTAGTGCTTTTGGGGCGGTAGGTATCGGTACATCTGGTCCATGAGGAACTAGTCGAATAGCAGAGTCAAGATTGGGATACACAATGTGTTTCTTATTTTTTCTGTTGAATCCTTGAACGTTACACGAACAAAAATAACAGGGCTGCTACTAGGACAAGAAGGAGGTTATACAAAATTTCCATGCTTTATTTGTGAGTGGGATAGTCGAGCAAGGGATAGACATTGGACTCAAATAGAATGGCCCTCTAGAACAAGCCTTACACCTGGTAGCAAAAATGTATTAAGAGATAGATAGCTTGGTTGACCCCAAAAAAGTTTTACTGCCTCCTCTCCATATCAAACTTGGCTTGATGAAGCAGTTTGTTAATGCCCTTCACAAAAATGGAGAGTGTTTTAAATATTTGTGCGAGACATTTCCAGCCTTATCCGATGCCAAGTTAAAAGAAGGTATTTTTGTTGGCCCGCAGATAAGAACATTATGCAAAGACAAGGATTTTCAAAACACAATGACCAATGTCGAGAAAAACGCCTGGGTTTCATTTAAAGAAGTAATTGATAAGTTTCTTGGGAACTCTAAGGACGAAAACTACGAAAATATTGTTCAAAATATGTTACAACACTTTCATCGTCTAGGTTGTAATATGAGTTTGAAAGTGCATTTCCTGTTTTCACACTTGAACTATTTTCCTGAAAATCTTTGAGCAGTTAGCGAAGAACAGGGAGAGAGGTTTCACCAAGACATTAAGGAAATGGAACGGCGATACCAAGGCAGATGGAGCATAACGATGATGGCGGACTACTGCTGGATGTTAAAACGGGATATGCCCTTAAAAACATACAACCGAATGTCCGGACAACGCAGCTTTCTGGCAAAAAGACAAAGATTTCACTTAAAAAAAACTGAGTAAAGTATTTTTTTCCACTTTTCTAACTTGTATTCCACCTTTTTACTCAATAAACAAATAAATTTTTTTAGAAATATCGTTTTTTTTTCATTTAATATTTGCAAAAAAACCTTACGTGATACAAATAAATGCATAAAATTTTTGAAATCAGCCTACCAAAATTATATAAAATCAGATTTCAAAATAAAAACATCTGTCAAAAAGTTTAATTTTGTAGACCTGTGTATAATTAATATTGTTGTAGCAATTTCGGAGATCATTAATTTAAAATCTTGTGATTTCTTAATGATTATGCTTAAAAAGCTATACCAAAAGATAATAAAACAACAAAATTGAAGAAAATAATAATTCACCTTAGATTCATCAAAATGTGAATAATTCTTTTAGCAAAAGGATTGTATTTTATAGAAATGTGGCTGGTGGCCATATAACACATCTTATTTAATAAATCGATTTTGATTTATTCCTTTAACGCAATAGTTTTATTTGCAATATGTAAACAATAAAATAAATAAAACATCCAAAATAAGTAATTATTAACGCGGAATTATTTTTAAATACTAAAAATATTAGTTTCCTCCAGAAAGCCCAATTATTTGGTTAAAATTACATTATTTAACTTCACTATTATAGCTTTCATTTATAGAAATTGGTATCTTAGCTTATTACTTACAGAATAAAGTCTTTTCAAAATTATGTATTCTACAAAGTCTCACTGTCAACTAATATATCATCCACTCGCTGTTATATAAACATTAAGGAAATGGTTATCGAATGATAAAAAAAAAGTATTATTACAGTGGGTTTGGCCGAACTCATGATAAAGCAATGTTTGCACATAAATAAAGAGAGATACTTAATATACACAGTAAGAAATTTTCGATAAGAGCAAAAATATGAAAACATTGACTACAAGAATATAGATGCAGGATCAAATTTATATTTTGATAAATTTTGTAATTGAACTGAGACAAGTATCGCAGATCATCAACCGTAACTATTTTCAGTAAATTATTTTTCTAGTAAATATTACGAACTGAATGTACGAGGAAATATCAGAAAATACCGAGACTGGTGCTGTAGTACAAAAATGAAACATTTATTTATAAAACTTCAACAACTATCCTTCAAAGTACTCTCCATTTATTGCAATACACTTGTCTCATTGTTTCCTCCACTTGTCATATACATCTGAGAAACCATTTTTTGAGAGTCTATTTAGTATAACCATCATCGCGTTGCTGAGCTCCAAATTCGACCCAAATTTTCGACTTCTCAATCCTTTTTTCAGTTCAGGAAGCAAACGGAAGTCACATGAAGCAAGGTCAGGTGAGTAGGGAAGGTGAACTATAATTTCCACCCCCAATTCTTCAAGTGTTCGTTGACAAATCGCTGGTCTGTGGGCCGGAGCATTGTCGTGATGCAGAATCCATCTAATGTTTTGATAAAACGGCCGTTTTTTCCTATAATTTTGCCTTTAGAGTTCCTCCAAGTACATTAGAATAGTACTGTCAGTTACAGTATGTTTTGTAGGTATAGCTGATCATAAATAACGCCCCATTCATAAAAAAAAATAAGTGCATCACTTTACCAGTGCTTTTCACAGTTTTCGCCTTCTGCGGTCTTGCACCGCCTTTGTACTTTTATTGCATACTTTGAGACTTAATTCAGGGGCGTAATGATAAAACTAACTCTATATGTAGCCGCATTGTTTAAAAACCGTGAACTATGTTGCAGTTGAATGTCTTTGAATTTCTTATGCCACTCAAACACTCTACATCGTTATAAGCTATCATTGGCGTATGCAGTTTTAATCATTTTAAAAGTTTCAGTTGCAGTTTCACCCAACCGACCACAGAATTTTATCGCATATTTTTGCTCCACACTCATTTTTGCGATGAGTATGTCAAACACTTACAATTCCTTAATTAATTTGTAATAAACGTCAAAAGTTAAATCAAAACCTACTTTAGGATAAGTAAATTAGAGATGGGGGTTTCATGTTCTATTCTTTGTGTTACAAAATTTTAGTTTTGAAAGAAGTTCTCGTTATATACTGCTCAAAAGAATTAGCGGAGGCGTATTATTTGGATTAAAAAGATTTGTAAATATTAAAATAGATAACGTTTTAATGATAAGAATACTTGAATAACTTATTTGACTAAGGGCCGGTTTCATAATCAACAACAAAAATACTTTAAATATAAGATTGTACTTTAAACATGAAATGCGTTTCATAACTCATATTTCTCACTTTAGGGCAACTTTAAGTTAAAGCTGTCGAAGGTGTCACCTTAAAGCTTTAAAGAAACTTTAAAACGTATTGGACATGAACATATTCGCGCATAACCTTTAGTTTTGTTATATTACGAATTACCAACGTGGTAATTTATTTTTATAAATATAAAGTGCTTTCTACAAAATAACAATTTTAAATTTTTATACAAATAGTAACAATAATAATAACTACGGGTAGGTACTGTTATAAAATTAAAAATAATTATGGCATACTTAAATGTAGAAAAACAAAATATCTTTGAAAATAAAAAGAGGTGATTATTAAATACTAATATATTTTTTTTGTGTGTGTAATTTATTAAACTAATCATACTATAACATCAGTAAAGATATTCTAGTTATACATAGGTAAAATAAATATTTATGCATCTATGTAGTATGAAATGTCAATAATCTTTGCCACATACAGATTAGAATATTTTTTCGAAAACAACTTGACCAAAATAAAGTCATTTTCTTTGAAATGTTCCGATCAATTTCATCTGGTGCTTCCCATTCAAAATCTTGCAAACTATCATCGGACAGAACGAGTTCTTCATCTTCTGAACTACTGCGGCTAACTTCCATGACTTTCCTTTTAACTGCTACCTGTTTGCGTTTCATATTAATCTCTCTTATTGCAGCTTGTTCTTCTATTTCCTGCTTTTCTGGCGTGTCTGTTTCAGTTCTACAGCGACTGGGTTTTCTACCTCCACGTTTACAACTTTTCCTTGCTTGTGCCTTTGGAAACGGCCGAATCAACTCTGGAGTTAAATGACTTCGCGCTGACGATGACGTACTCGGTATGGAATGGTTATGTTACAGATCGACTAAAATGACTCTTTCTTCTACGGCAGATTCATCTTCAGGCGGAAGTGTAGCATCAGCTGTTATGATAGGCCTATCAATCACAAATGAGGTTAAAAACTCATGGTCTCCAAATATATTTCTATTGAGAGGAAAAATGGCAGATACTCTAAACCCCGATAGTATATTTTCTGCTGAAAATGCTTTAGGATAAGCTTTGCCTATACACTCGGCCACATCGTAAATGGTGATCGGTTTACCACAGTTTTAAAAAAGCCACTCGCTACACGATGTATTATAATATTTCTTCAAGGGACCAAAGTTGATTCTATCTAGTTGCTGCATTTTATGGCTGGTGTGGGGTGGCAGGGTTAACATTACAATACCATTTTCTTTTGCAAATTTCGGTGACTCAATTTAAATGTGGTTATCGTGGTTATCTAATATCAATAACACTTTATTTGCTTCATTTACTTGAGTGCGTTACGAAATGACGTAAATACTCTAAAAATAAGACAGAATTTGATCAACCACTCAAATTGGCCACTCCTACACTTCACACTGGAGCCTCCTTCAGCATATGCTGTTTGTAGTGGACCTTTTGGAATATAAATAGTGATGGGATCGAATTTCCCAAAGCATTTGCTGCAGATATAAGAGTGATGTTAGGTCCTCTTTTCCCAGACGTCATCCTCCTCACCTGTTTTTTCCTTTTGGTGTAATAATACGTATAGAACTATGAACAGTTGATACACCTGTTTCATCAATGTTGTAAATGTTTTGTGCACCAAACATAAATCTCCTCATAACATCTTCCAATTTGTCGAAGAATGTGTTTACTTTAACTTTGTGGAACGCAGTGGATCTAGCGATGCTGGTAGCCAGCGGCTTACAGTCTTAGATCTGCATTTCTCTTTAAAAATCACTGTAGCCAATCTATTTCTGCTATTCTGTTTTTGGTCCACGAATGTGGATGCTTAATGTTATTAGCTATAGCGTGTTTGTATGCTAACTTTCTTACTTCCACAACAGACAATCAGTAATGCATGTCTGAACACTGTTTTAAATATGTTTTTAATTCCTTTTCTTATGTATTGGTAAAATCCGTTTAACAGCATTAGATGCTTGATAGACAAACTGTGCTTCTCCCTGAGCTCTATGTTTCTTTAAATGTCTGCACACTGTTGTTCTTTTTAAATTGAATTCTAGGGCTGCGCGTCTCAATGTTAACTGATTACTTAAAACCTTTCCGGCAACTGCTTCAATAGCCTTAGAATCAAGAGGAACACTTTTTTACGTTTGTTCTACTGCGAGGCATTTATAAATAATAAAAACATATCAAGTAAATATAGACCTGTGTACCTTTAACAGCATTAGATGCTTGATAGACAAACTGTGCTTCTCCCTTAGTTCTAAGTTTCTTTAAATGTATGCACAATGTTGTTCTTTTTACATTGAATTCTAGGGCTGCGCGTCTCAATGTTAACTGATTACTAGAGAAGACCAATTTCCGTGCGCGCCATGTGCGCCGATGTGAGGATGATTGTATTGCATCAGAACTAATAAAAAACATTCAGTATATGTTTGGTACTTGCTTAGACTGCATGTAAGTGTAAGCATACCTAATAAAATGTCGTCGACACATAAATCAAGAAAACGACCGTTGTAAGACGAAGTGAATAAGTTTATTATGGATTTCCCGGACTTAATATGCGATGGATCAAAAAGTAAATGTTTAGTGTGCAATACGTATCTAATGTGTTGGTCAAAAACACATTGTACAGAACACGTAAGTTTATTTTTCGTGTGTTTATGCATATTACTTTAATAGCAGAAAACCAAATGTATATTTAATTATTTCTGATAGAATAAATGTCTACTTCTATACTTATATCGGCAACAAGCTCATGTTGCGTCCCTAATCTATCGCATATTCTAATATATTACGAATTACACTCCCATACCGGCGCTCATGGCGCGCACGTAAATTGGTCTGCTCTACTGATTACTTAAGACTTTTCCGGCAACTGCTTCAATAGCCTTAGAATCAGGAGGAACCCTATTTACGTTTGTTTTACTGCGAGGCATCTATAAATAATAAAAATATATCAAGTAAATATAGACCTGTGTACCTTGGAGCATGTCCCTAGGTACATCATCTGGGTGTGTCCCAAGGTACAATTATGTGGTGAACACACATGCAATGCGAACAAATTTACATCTTTAGGTTAAAGACGTTTAAATTGTAGAAATAGGTAGAATAGCGTATGCTATAATTTATCAGAATAATTGAAACATACGTGAGTAGGTAAACCCTACCAGTTTTGTATAATACAAAGGTATTTTTAATAATATAAAATATTATTAAAAATCTGGTGTGAAGAACACAAATACAGGTTCATTATTAATATTTTTTGTGAACGTGTCCCAACATATCCCTCCCCAGAGAAATAGACACGTATTTCGCCTTTCTACAGAATTATTCGAGCCGTTTATTATTGACTTCATGATGCTGAACTTACGGAAGGATATTTCCAGCAAGATAATACACCAGCGCACTAATCTCGAGAAACAATAGTTTTTTTCAATACGAGAATTATTAATTTTCCTCCGAGATCTCCAGATTTGAATATTTTGGACTATTTTCTTTTTCCATATTTAGATAATACCATTCTTAGGACCAGACATCGCACAATCGAAGAGCTTCGTAATGCTATTATGAATTCTTGTACTGACATAACCCAAGAAATCCTAATAAATGACTTTGAAAACATGAGGCGTTAGAGTTCAACGTTGTCTTCAAAGTAATAGATATTTGTACCTTCTGCTTTAGTATTATTTTCTTTTAATTTTGGCTATTGTAAATAAATATTTTTTCAAAAACTAAATTGCGAATTATTACACACATTTACATGACATAACCAAACTATCAAAATTATACGTTTGTGTCGGAATACGTGCACTGTCATCGACCATTAAGAAAAGTATGGCCGTCTCTAATGAGGAAAGTTTTTGAAGGTAGTTAGTTCGGAACAGTTTGATCCAGAGCTTTGGAAGCATAGTAATTTTTAAATTTGGCCTACTGCTCAAAAAGGTAAGTCACCACTGATTTAAAAGTGTTTTCGATAAAAAAAATAGACAAAAGTTAGCATAAAGTATTTGTTCTCTCACCAAGTAGAATATTTAGATTAATCAATTACAGTACATCGAATACATATCGCAATACGTTTCCTTCTTCTTAACACTAAATATTCTATACTTATTTCACCTGAGGAGAAATAATTTTTAATAAATTGACTGAAGCTTTGAATAGAAATACAGGATACATATTTTTTAAATAAAATATCAAATGTTATTAAAGGAGATTTCGTTGAGAATTTTGCCATAGAGACAACTATATTTCCTTAAGTTTAAATATACCTCAATCACTACTGCAGATGTCAAGCGAAGTTTTTCTCACTTAAAATATGTGCTTAGTGATAGAAGAATGGAACGTTCTGTTGAAAATTTAGAGAAACAATTAGTTATTGGTTTATTCTTCTTCTTCTTTGTCCTACTCCTTAAGCCTTTTCAGGCGTCGGATTGGGAGTCCTAATCCTCCTCTACCCATTTCTTCCATTCCTTTCTATCTCTTTACATCATTCTTATTTCTTCTATCGTCTTCCCTTTCTTCCTTCCTATTTCCTCTATTTGGTTTATCCATTTTATTCTTGGCCTCCCTCGTTACCTTTTGCTTCTTTTTCCTACCTCCATTATTCTTCTTGTAATTCTTTCTTGGTTCATTCTTACTATATGTCCATACCACTTCAGCTGTTTCTTTCTTATTCTTCCCATTATTGATGTTTGTTTTGTCATTTCTCTTATCTCTTCGTTTTTACACTTGTCCCATATCGTTTTCCCTGATTTTTCTTAGGTATTTCATTCATCTCTATTGCCTCAATTGCCTCTATTTTCAACTCATGCTTTCTTTGAATTACCCAACTCTCCACTGCATAAGTTATTATTGGTACTGGTATTATACTATGTACTATTGCTTTAACTTCCAGATCTAAATTTTTATGGCCCAATATTATTTTGTTTGTTGAGTAATACAGTCTTGTGGCTTTATTGCCTCTATTAGTGATTTCTGTGCCTATTTTCTCGTTCTTTGATATCATTGTGCCTAGATATTCGTATGTTGATACCCTTTCTAATATTTCTTCTTCACTTTTAATATCCTTGTTGCTTTGATCATTTTTATTTTCGTTAATTATCATTACTTTCGTCTTACTCACGTAAATCTCCATTCTGCTTCTTCCGATTTCGCTCTTCCATATGTTTACTAATTTCTGCATTTTATTTTTGAAGTTTGCCATCAACACTATGTCATCCGCATAGATCAGGCTACTCATTCTAATCGGTTGTAAATTTCTATACCCTATTATCGTTTCTAATTTCTTTCCTTTTTGCTTTATTCTTTTAATTATTTTATCCATAACCAGTATGACCAGCAATGTGCTTAGACTATCCTCTTGATTTATTCCCTTACTCATTATAACATATTGGTATATTCAAAAATGAATAATATACTGTAATTTCTTGTCCCAAATTATTTATAACATTATATGATTTACTTTTGATGGTTTTTTGCAAGTCTTTATTTAATAAAGAATATTATTAATTAACAATATGCTTGCTCTAAATTTTTGCCATTTATGTTTTGAAAAAAAATTCAAATTTTTAAGTGCTTATTTTGAGTATTTTCATGCTTAAGAATCAGCACTCTATTTATTATATATACTATTAACGACATGTGAAGCAATAGTTTATAACCCGCGAGCCTTTCCCTTAGACAGAAAGAATTACTGAAGTCGCAGTTTAAAGAATAACTGCTATAGGAACAAGCAGGGTCAATAATCAAAATTTCAATTGTATGTTGTTCATAAAACTATTTGGTTTACGGTTTGGAAAGCATAATTAATTTTAAATTTGGCTTACTGACCAAAAAGGTGTACTCGCTGACTTAAAACTGTTTCAGGTGGAAAATAATAGAAAAAAGTTTGCATAAAGTATTTATTTTACCATCAACTAAAGTACTTAGATGAATTAAAATGCTATTTAAGTACATACAATGCATAACGTAATACATTTCCTAAATTCTTAAAGCTAAATACTTATCTAAATTTATATTGGGATAAATTCTATTCAATTTTGCAAGTTGATTTGCTAAAACAATCGTTGTATAATAAATACACATTTCAAATAAAATTATTTATGATAAATGTATACAATATGGATCAGTACGTAATATGGATCACCTTTATATTTCCATAATTAAATATATTAAATGGAAATACAATTAAAGTGTTCTATTAAATCCAGTCGCAAGTTCAAAGGTCAAAATACTTAAGAATAGAATACTAATAAAATGACGAGAGTAGAAGCTGATAATAAGAAGCACATATTAAAGAAAAGAATATGCTGAATATGCTGCAAGTATTTAAGAGCAAGCAAAATATATGTATAAGTATATTAGTATAAGTAGTGTAAAAATAATATGGGACCCCTAAATTTCAATAATAATAATAATAATATATTTAATTAATAATACAATAATAATAATAACGTTTTTGGACTAAATGATAAAACAAGACTAGAAAAATATACACACTTTTATTAAAGACACGGCAACAATTCATGGTGTTATTTTCATGTCTATTTTAAGATTTCTTTGTTATTGGATAATTTTAAAAAGATGGGTTTTAAAATTATTAATGTGTTTTAAGTAAAACTATAAGACTATGCTGTACTGCACTGGACTTAACGGATATAGGAAGTGTCCAGAATCACGTTTGTATATTTTCAACAACATTTAAATTAGAGAAAACGGATATTACGTTCAGTTACAGTTGGTTAGTGCAGATAATGAAAACGTCATTAGTTTAGACATAAATTTCATACATTTGATAATTTTCAAATTTCTTATCTTTAAAAGTTAAAATTCATTGCGTTTCGTATTTTTATTTGATAATTAAACATTTGTAAACGAAGCTTTCTAATGTGAACCGATATACGAGTGTAGTAATGGTTAATATGCATTTTATGTATGGACTTGCCAATGGGAATTCGTTAGAGGCTAGGCGGTTGTACAGTGAACGATTTCTTAATCATTATGTTCCTGAAAACCTTCCAAAATATTTATGAACGTCTTCAGAAAACAGGAATGGAGAACCACCAAGGCCAAGTACAGTTACAAGGGTAGAAATGGAAGAAAATGTGCTGACCTTGCTAGAGAAAGATGAAAGTACTTCTATCGAAAACCTAATCCTGCTGCATTTCCTTAACATGTTGCATTTTGTCAGTGAGTTCTGCACATATTGATTTAAATTCCGTAGCTTCGATAATAGAAATGTGTGGGGTTGTTCAAAACCCACGTGCAATAAGCTTGAAGATTGCTTTCGACATAAATATTTAAATATTAAACATTTGCGCTGTAATTGTGGGTTACTAGCTTATTGGACTGGTGCATTTATTAGAAAGAATTTTTTTGGAAGAATCAGTACCTAGATTTTTATAAAATTTAACATTGACAACGAGAAATGTAACTTAGATTATGCACGAATGTGTACCAACACATTTTAGTGTGGTTGTTTGTGAGTTGTTAAATGCAACATATAAAGATCGCTGTATTAGTGAAGGTAGATCTAGTTTATGGCCTGATCGATCCTCAGGCTTAAATCTCTTGGAAATTTTCCTATGGGGACATTAATGCAAACTAGTTAGTTGAAAAATTAATCAGTGTGAGATGAAGAGCATCAGTCGTAGCCCTTACAGCTTTTGAAAGGGTAAAATTGGTAATTTGTATTATTGTTTCGCCACTTACTATATGACCTAGAAAAAATATGAAAACGAATTGATTAATGGAGCTCTATTCAGTTCTATATTAGAACTGTTCCTGGGTTGGAAATAAACCCATATTTTCAGGACATGAAGTTAGAATCACCCGCATAAAGTACGAAACGCTTCTACGTCTCTAGTGTGAAAATACATTCAGATAGCGTCATGATCTGATCCATCACATGAAATGCAATTGTGACATGTGTCCTCCATGAAATTTCTTAAAAGTTGCTACTGTTTAGAGCGTTTCTTCGAAATGTTTCCAGAGAAGCTCCTAATTGAAATGTGGAGTTAGTTATTCCTTTTAGAGTAGATGAATTGTAATACTTATGGAAAGGCTGCTCTGTGAAGATTTCCATGAATGGATATCGGGATGATATAGCGATATCTATTGAATCGAACTTTTTCAAGTTTACGATTTTCTGATTATGAACAACGAATTATCAATATTTTTAGTCTGCATTGTCGACATCACTAGTTGATATTGTTCCTCTTACGCATTCAAGAAAAGAGGTACGACCCAATTTTTGGACCTAGGAAAACAACTTTGTAGATGATATTTTATCATTACCTTTCTTTAATCATAACAAAAACTAATATAAGGGCCTGAAATACTGCTTAAATTTTCAACTAAGGCTCAAAACTTACAAATTCCAAGATTCAGGAAAGCAAATTGCGAACAATTCTACTAATTAGTGGAAAAGTATTTACCGTAGCCAGAAGATGCAAACTTCAAATTTTTCTGGATCTTAACTTTATAGATCTAAATAAGACATGTAACAGATTATCTTAGAATTCATCGATAACCTATTTTATGGTTAGAACTACAAGTACGCTACAAATAGCGAATAATGGGTGCAGTGCATTAAAATATAAGTTCTTTTTCGTTTAGATATTTTTCCATACTAGAGGTCATTCTCTACAATCGAAGAAGTTCAAAGTTGTTCATAGTTCGATAATTTTCCAAAGATTTTTTACTTTGTAATTTGCTCACCCCCGAGTTCCAATATACAAATCTCGAACACTTTTGGATTGTCTTTACGTTAGCCCAATTTAGGATTTTATTTTGTTCATTGGTGGTCGAGATAGTTTTATTTCTAGTTTTAATTCGAGTGCTTTGGCGCAACTCGTATGCGTCCGACCAATCAAACAAATAACCAGATATTCCTAATATATTAGTTGTGTTATATCCAGTTCCCCTAACTACATAAGCACCGCCTAGGCTTTTAAGGATAATAGATAGTTCAGCGTAAATCCAAGAATTAGCATCCAAATTAATTTTGTCCAATATTGATAATCCATCATATTTAAAACTGGAAAGCTGATTCTTATCAATGTAGCGATTTGTGAGAGGTAATAGATATCCGACTTTTGAGAATGAAATCAAGCCATTAAAACTTAAATACAGAATTTTTAATTTTTCTAGTCACGAAAATGATCCAACGCCTAACTTTTTGATCGAGGTGCATGATAGATTTAAAGTTTCCAATGACTTTTTCAATAAGCCTATGGGCATTCTGTCCCATTAAATAATGATATCTGACTCAGATTTAATCGTATTAGTTTGGGTAAATTTTTTAAATTATCTCTCATAATATAGCTCAAATTTTACTGCATCCAAAATTTAAATATATCTAAATAAAGTTGTAACTGGATATGATACCATGCATTGAAAATCTATTTATGATTAGAACTGCATAGATGATACAAACAGTGAACAATGGGTGTAATACATTTTGTCCTTAGATGTGCATTAGGTGCTTCGCTTACTTGTACTGTTCAAGGAGAAAAAATTGAAATGCAATAAAATGAATAAACCTAGAAAATAGTGATTAATTAATTTGATTTCATTATAAATTAAAACAGAGTTCTTCATGGTTCATTGAGACTATGTGTCATTATCTGCAATCAACCAAATAATTTTTTTTTTAATTTTTTTTTGCAATTAATAAATAATTTTTCTCACACGTAATTTTCAATATGCAAATATTGATTATTTTTGACATGTCTTTACGTTAGTGCAATTCAGACAAACATATTCAAGAATTTTTAATAGAAATTAGATATCATGTGTTCCATGTGACGGAACTTTCTAAATTTAAAATTACAATTTTTCAAATATATTTTATATTTGCAATAAAACTAATGTTACTAAAGTTAATATTGCCTCTACACATTTAATGCACTTAATGAATTACATTCTACATTATTGCTTGAGGATATTTTATTTTTTTTTAGTCGTTTTGACAATAACAAGACAAGTATAATGCATAAAATAACAAGCATACAGTACAAAGCTACGGTGCTACTTTGGCTCACATAAATTTTATCATGGCCTAAATTCTTATAATTCATAGCATCACTTAGTAAAGGTTCTGACACAGACTTAGAAGACATAAAGATATTTTTAATGTCCATTAAATATTGTCGGATATCATTTTGAAGGGCATACTGTTTCTCGCAATTTTTAATAGAATAATTTCTCTGTTCTAAATCTTTTTGAATTATGGCATTCTTCAAACCAGCAATCGTTTGTTCTATGGCGGTTTGTAATGGAATCTGTACATCATTTTCAAAATATGTTCTATTTTCTATTAATGTAATGGCATTTTCTATTTTCTTGGTAATATTTTCCGCAGAGTCTGTAAATCTCGCTATTAATTTGCTTTCATTTTGATCATTTTGATTCGAAACAGTTTGATTTAGAAAGCTTCTAAGTTCTGTAAATGTGTCACTCATATACTTCTCGCTTCTCGCATACTCTCGCAGTTTTTCTACATTACTCAAATTTGACGAATTATCTTCTGGAATATTCTGAAAATCTTTGGTTTCTTCATAACAAGATATTCCTAATATGTTAGTAGTACTATAGCCAGTCCCCCTAACTACATAAGCACGGTCTAGGTTTTTAATAATAATAGATAATTCATTGCAATTCCAAGAATTAGCATCCAAATTAATTTTGCTCAATATTGATAATCCATCATATTCAAAACTAGAGAGGTAATTATTGTTAATGTAAAGATTTGTGAGAGATAATAGATCATGAAGAACGCCTTTTGGGAAAGAAGTCAAGCTATTGAAACTTAAATCTAGAATTGTTAATTTTTCTAGTCCCGAAAATGATCCCACACTTAACTTTTTTATCGAGGTAAATGATAGATTTAATGTTTCCAAAGACGCCAACTTTTGAAATAAACCTACGGGTATATCTGTTCCATTAAATAATGAATTCTGACTTAGATTTAATCGTTTCAGTTTGCGTAAATTTCTTAAGTTCTTTCTCGTAATATAGCTCAACTTATTGTTGGATATATCTAAAGCTACTAATAGACTGTAATTAATATCGCCATCAAAATATTCTATGTCGTTTCCTGCAACGTTTAAATCCTCTATCTTCGAACAATTAACGAGAAAATCTAATTTATCGATTGTGTTATGTGATATATCTAACACTACCAAATTTTCGCATTTAGTTAATGCAGGCATTTCCGAAATTTGGTTGTCGTTTAGATAGAGTTTTCCCAAACTCTTCATACCTGTAAGTGTTTTATTATCAATAAATTCTATCAAATTTTCTGATAAATCAAGAACGTAGAGCATAAACATGGAATTAAAAACTGCCTCTGATATAGATCTGATGTAATTACGTGTTAGATTTAGAGAAACTAAACTTGATAAACCACTGAAGACACCTGGCTCTAGATTATGTATATTACTATTAGGGATAGTCAAACTTCGTAGATTTCTTAATTGTTGGAAATTTCCCGCTTCGATATCATCGAGATAACTGTCTACAATATCTATACTGGTGAACTGCTCATTTTTAAGGAAATCAATTTTATGTAACTGATTACATTCTAAGCCATATACGTTTATCCAATTATAACTAAGACAATTTAAATTCTGTGGATTCGTACATGTTAATATATTTTTCGTAACATGATGGCAATCTTCTGAAGAAAATACTATTAGTGCTATTAGGATTGCACACTGATATAGTATAAATCGTTGACTGGACATCACGTATTTAGTATATCCTGAAACAAATATTAAGATATATATTACTGATAAATAAAACTTCGAATACAAATGGAAACCTAAGTAACGTGATTACAGTAATCAAAAATATGAAAGAGTATTGGCCAATTGTAATATTAATTGTGGAAAGTGCACCAAAGTTATTGTCTATATCTACAAGAAACTCATAATGACTAACCCAAAGGCAACTAAAAATTGGCACGAGATTTATTGCGAAAATAAAAAATTTAAAATAAGACACTACTATTTTCGCAAGACACAACTTTGTGTTTATATTACCGTTATTGCAGAAAATAATATCCAGGCTTATACTTCTGGGTACAAATCTGTAGCTAATATTTAGTTTTTCATTAATTACACAGGCCTACAAAAAAAAAAATTTTTTTGGTGCATCACTGTTTGTTTGAATTGTCGATAAAGTAGGTAATGTACAGTATATTGACATACGTCATTTTAACTCATCAGCTCTAGTTTACCTACTACCCTCATTGTGAATTGTTGTCGGTCTTGTTATGGTCTTGTTCGTAACTAGTCATTATTACAATATCATCGATAAAGTTTGTGTTACTATTTCATTATGGCTAGTACGTCCAGACGTTGTGTTAACGATCCTGATATATTTTCTTATGTTTGTGGTGAATACATACTGAAAAATCAGCGTAAATCGATTACAAACACAGTGCGTCGTTTGTATTTTGCTTACTTCGGTATTTAAATTCTACACCAAGATAAAGTGTGGGTGCCTCATAGTGTTTGTAAAATATGCGTTGAACATTTGCGACAATGGGAGAGAGGGAAACGTAAGTCTTTGAAGTTTGGAGTGCCTATGATATGGCGAGAACAAAAAAAATCATTATGACGACTGTTACTTTTGTATGATTAATATAGTGGGCATCAACAAAAACAATCGCCATAAATGGAAATACCCCAATATTTCTTCAGTACAAAGACCTGTTCCTCATTCAGAAAATGTTCCAATACCAACTTTTCACCAGGTAGTGCAGCAATCTCAGGAGGATGAAGCTGAAATACCTATTTCTTCCCAAGTAGATGATGACTTTCAATACTGCGGAATAACATCAGATCCTAAGCCATTTTCGCAGAATGAGCTTAGTGACCTCATCAGAGTCTTAGATCTTTCGAAGGAACGTGCTGAGTTACTAACGTCAAGATTAAAAGAAAAAAATTGTCTTTCCTCAGATGTTCGAGTGTCTACATATCGCACGAGAGAGGGAAAGTTATTGAAGTTTTTTTCATCTGATGAAAATTTTGTGTATTGCTGTAATGTGAGTGGTTTGCTCATTCTTCCGCCATTGCATATAAAATTAGGGCTAATGAAGCAATTTGTTAAGGCTCTCGATAGAAATGGTCAATGTTTCCAGTTTATATCTCACAAATTTCCTGGCTTAAGTACTGAAAAACTAAAAGCGGGTATCTTTGATGGACCTCAAATACGTAAATTGATGAAAGACACAACTAATTTTGAGACTTGTATGAATGATGTGGAGAGGCTTGCCTGGCAATCTTTTGTAGCAGTTGCACAAAATTTCCTCGGAAATCGTAAGGCTGACAACTATGTAGAACTAGTAGAGGAAATGCTGGTGCGATTCGAAGATTTAGGCTGTAATATGAGTATAAAATTTCAAAATCTCAATAGTCATCTACATCATTTCCAACACAATTTAGGAGATCTAAGCGAAGAACAAGGAGAACGTTTCCACCAAGACCTAAAAACAATGGAGAATAGATACCAAGGAAGGTGGGACAGTCATATGATGGCTGACTATTGCTGGGGAATCATGCGAGATTGCCCGAGTCAGTTTCATTCTAGAAAATCACTCAAAAGACAATTTCTTGATGTTTAATGTCAATAAAATATATATTTTTTCGTGAATTGTGTTTTTTTTTTCTCGGGAACTAGAGCTGACAGAAGAAAACGGGTAACATTTTTGATATCGCCATGTAAGACATACTTAAAATCGGGTCTAAAATCTCCGGCACCAAAATGGTTGTAGGCCAGTGTTATCTAGTTTTTGGCAAAACTCAATTAAATTTGCGTATATTAAGACTATAGTTCAATTCTCTAAATTAAATCACTAATACTTTTTATATCGCTGTAAACCTTTGGTTTATTTCAACAGTAGTTGATGAAAAAAAATATATTATCATCCTGGCCTTATATTTCTTAGTAAAGTAAAGCATAACAGCGCAGGAAATCTTAGAATTTCCACTACGCAAATTGTAAATTTTTCTGGACATACAATTACCCAACAAACAAATCTATTTTAAATCATTCAAAGTAACTTAAGAAAACAATACGTTAAGAAAACTTAAACAAAATTGAAGCTTCCAGGTTTCTTCGTGAGAAGCATACCCGGAACAACAAACCATGTAAATTTGAAGATGGAGAAGTCATCTTGATGGTGACATGCTAATAAAAAACCAAATACAAATACTACCAAGGTTGAATGAATTAAGTGAAATTTCCAGCCAGCCCAGGAAGATGGTCGTGTCAGTTGATCTAAAATTTGCATGCCATTTTTTTAAAATTATGACATCATATATATCTACCTGCCAGAACGAGATACAAGAAACTCATCCCGGATGATGTATAACTATGACATAAAGTAAATGCACAACGAATGGTAAAAATAAACACGTCAATCACAAAAGAAAAGAACAGTGAAATTAAAGTAATCAACCTTTGTTAAACATTATGATTAAGTGATAAGATTAATTAATTAGCCAAGTCGAATTTCTTATATAAATAGAATAAAACGAAATTTGAACAGTGGATTGGTATAGATTTACGTTAAGCAAGCAATGTACGATTAACTCGATTAAGTTTGAATGATTTAAATATCTACTAAATTTTTGAATATATATATATATATATATATATATATATATATATATATATATATCTATATATATATATTGAGGCATTGCAAGAAGGGTTTCTTTTCTCTGAAAGAAACAAAGAATACTTGTAACCATAATATTTATATCTAATATGTACTTCAATACCAAGAAGGGGAAAGATTGATTCAAAGTATAAATACGTTATTTTGACGACAAATTTGCTTTGAAATAATTAACTTATTTTTCTATTTTTTTATAATGTTTACTTTCAATTTTTTTATTCAAATTAATATTCAACGCGTGTTTATTCAAACAAATGTAACGTATTTATTTTCAAATGTATTTGAACAATTAAGCCCCGCCCACAATTCTAACGGTGCAATAACCCGAAAATAAACCGATATTGCCAGAGTGTTTGTAAACACATAAACATATGTTATTCAACCAAAGTTATTTTATAAATCAAATTGTAATTTTTTTTTACTGTTTTACTCTGTAAAAATGTCTAAAATAACAATGTTCGAAAAGATAATGCAAGTAAAGAAGGGGGCGATTTTGCGGAAAGTTATGCAATTAAAAACAAGTGAAAAAGTAAGCGTCGGTAATTAGTCGTCACAGTGAGAGGTCACGCTTTTTGTGCTCCGAATTAATTAAAACAAATTGGTGAAATTATTAAGCTCTGGAGAGTTTTGAGTCTACACAACGTTACTCACACCTACGATCTACCTGTAGACAAAGTTTACCATCTGCCGACCAATTAGTTCACGAATTACGAATTTTTAAAGTTTCAATACGTTAATTACCCGCCATAAGTTTCACCGTGCAACGACCAGCATCTTGGTACGCTTGAAACCGGTCATCCGAGCAAGCCGCCGTCGGACTTGGAGATTCTAAAAAACTCAAGTCATCCCGAGGGACCATCGCAGAAATATTATCCAGTTTCCCGTTGTGAAAACCAGCAGAACACAGGAGCAGGAAGCAACGGAAGCTATATGCGAAGACTCAGGTTTTTGCTAACTTTAACAATATTTTACGCGCCATTTTTACTTGCTCATATACTTTTCTAGAATTTTCTTTGTTTATTCCATAACTAACTATTTACTTTGTTTTCACCGATATAATATCACTGTAATTTTTATTCCACTTATTTAAATATTAGAATCCACTGTTTGTAATTTTAAAACTTGATTCTATGTTACTTTTATAAACTCTTTTAATAAAACAACACCAAATTGCACTTGTCGTACACCATATTGTTAGACTATAAGAATACCAACCGTTGAGTGTATCTCCCGTATTGTTATTTGTGTGTCACGAAAATTGTTAATATAAATTCCAAACTTTGCTAGATAATTTTTTGATTAATAAAGTTAATTGTCAATATTTTACTTTGGTTTTCTTGGTAATATACTTGAGATATTGTTCCGATCCCAATTAAATAAACTACGTACATAAAGTCAAAGTGGAGAGAGGTGAACCTACCTTAACCCTGAAGAAATTAAAGAAGCTAGCCGACGACGAAAATAACCAAAAACAGATAAGTATTGAACGAGCCCGATTTAAATAAACTTTTTATTATACAACAATTCACAGTTATATAACATTCATTCTTTTATATACATACGTTTTTTATATATATTAACAATTCGTAAGATTACATTATATTAATCAATAATAAACACATTACAGATATATTAGATCACGCTTGACACATTACAATATATATATATATATATATATATATATATATATATATATATATATATATCGGACAAACAAGACAGCATTTGGCTTTCCATCGATAACACATTTTCTATATAAAAGTTCTACAAATTCAACATCAATTGCTAATTAAATTGCAAAACTTGACACTGGGCCTAAAGAACAATTATATTATAAAGTTAAACTAATCTCTAATTAATACATCTGTAAATCAATTATCTTATGAGAATGAATCTTAACTCTAATTTAACACGCTCGAAGGGCTACTAACTAGTAAAAAATAGTAATTCGAAAGAGAATATCTATCACACAAATATATGGAAAATTTGATAAACGAACTGACTTCAGCGTTGACTTGGATGGTATATCGAACACATGATTTATAGGTAGCGAGGCCGCTGTTGCTAGTAATCATCAGATATACATCCATAGGCCAACCCATAATTAATTTTCAGAAACAAAAGGTATGTCTGTTACTAATCAGTCAGTAGCGGAAGAAAACGTTAGAAATATAACAGCAAAATGTCTAAAATGTAGAAAAGAGGAGATGGGCTCATCATTTACGAAGATCTACCAAGACGTTTCCTAGAAATTTGTACTGTCTAATCCGGAAACTTTAGTGGCGGCAAATATTCCATTATGTAAACTTAACAACGCACCTTCGAAACATTTCTCCAAAAAACTGTCGATATATTAGGACGCTGGGTGGTAAATGTTGTAGCTGGTGTACTACATCCAACTATTGCATATAACGCATATGTAATAGCAACAAAATAATAAAAATAATATTAATAATAATAATAACAATAAATACATTTGATACAGAAACAGTACCTAGAACCACTTACGAGAATATGTATCGAATGCTTCATTCGGACGACAGGTACAAAGAAAAAATACTTTTATCTGTCAGTTACAGTGTTGTATATATGTTAAAAACAGCCAGACTATTAGAGGAAACATATCCTAATATGCTGCATATTATTTGTGTAGCACATGCTTTTCACAGAATCTGTGAATAAATCAGAGACACCTTTCCGGAAGTTAATAAACATGTATCCGTTTTTAAAAAAGTTTTCAGAAAATCATTGAGAGTAGCTTTACAGGGAAAAACTGTCGTCTTTGTCACTGCCTCCCTCTCCAGTAATAACTGAATGGGGATCGTGGTTGGAAGCTACTAGTTTTTATGCAGAGAATTTCGATAGTTTACAAAATTGCGTTACATGTTTAAATGACGATGCTCGAAGTATTTCTGAGTGCAAGGAACTAATACAAATTCCAAATTTAAAAAGTCAGTTGTACTTTCTTCAGGAAGAATCACGTTAATTAATTTAATTAATCACTTATTTTTAAAATCAAAATCTCAAATTATATGATGGATTAACCACATTAGATGTGACTATTAATAATTTGAAAAATATTCCAGGTGACTTCGCCTGCGGCCTTCGCCAAGAGTTAGACGCAGTTTTTAATAGAATTCCAGATTTAATAACATTGCGACAATTGTGTATGGGGACAATGCCTCAAAATCCAACTGCTAAATACTCTGAAATAAAAGAATATTTCCAGTATGCACCTATAACCAGTTGCGATGTAGAAAGGACGTTTTGTATCTACAAGGATGTATTTCATTGAAAGGGAAAATATTTGACTCAGCGACGAATGAATAGTCCATACAGTCAATTGATAAAGATGTCCCGTCGTCTGATATATCAACGCAATTATTAGTAGGGAAAAGGATGATTCTATTTTCCTAGGGTTTGAAGATGATTATATTAATTAAGTATGTGTACGTAAATAAAATCTATAATCACAAGAGATATCTACATAAATAAAAGTTGTCACAAGAGATAAAAAAATCCTTGAATTACGTCGAAAAAGCTGTTCTTTTCCATTATAATTATAGAGGCCGTTAGTTTCAAACTAATTAAGCAATAATGACAAAACCACGATCTAATAATCAAAATACACACCTTCGAATCTAGATCAGACATGAGACTGTTGAAATTTATAAACAACACCTAGATGGCTTAGATTTCGTTATTTTTGCGCTACAAAACATTGCTATACTAGAAACACGTACATTAAGACAAGTTTATTACGACCTGTACCAAAAATGTTGGCTAAATAAGATAAAAATAATGACTGCGAAGCCGACATTCTTGAATATAATAATACGAAGTACACAGCAGATAATTTTGCGAAATTTCTAGAACAAAAAAGGGGGGAACCGAAAGTCTATAATTGTACGAGGGTATATCAGATATAAACGAGACTGATTTTTTAATGACTCGTACAAAAGCTTTTGAATCGGTGAAGTATGTGGCTATGTAGACAAAGCACTTAGGGTGGGGAGAGCAACGTCTGAAATTCCGTCGAGACCGTTCAGTAGTGCAGTGACCATGAGTGAGCAAGCAGTGCACGTTTCCGTGTAGCAGCGGATAATTATTAAGTTTTTGACCAATGAGGGGGTGAATCCAACAGACATTTTACGCAGATTGCACGCACAGTTCGGGGAGAACACCCTTTCACGACCTCGCGTGTTTGCATGGCATAAACAATTTTCTGGAGGCCGGGAGAAAGTTGAAAACCAGAGCCACGTTCGACGCCCACGGACGAGCGTTACCGAAGCTTGATCGACAAGGTGCATTTCACGTCGATTTTCTTCATGATCGCCGCACAATTAATGCCCAATATTATTGCGACGTTTTGGATGCCGCAAAATTGTCTTTACGACGAAAAAGAAAGACGCAATCCGTTAAAAATGCCATTCTCCTTCACGACAACGCCAGACCACATTCGGCAAACATTACGAGGCAAAAAGTGGAACAATTCGGCTGGGAAATCTTGGAACATCCTGCTTACAGTCCAGACTTGTCACCCTGTGAGTACCATTTGTTTGGACCTCTAAAAGAAGCTCTTGGAGGCTAGCGTTTCGACAGCGACCAAGGGGTAGAGACATTTGTGCTCCAGTGGCTGTGTGA
Organism: Melolontha melolontha; assembly: GCA_935421215.2. Taxonomy (NCBI): domain Eukaryota; kingdom Metazoa; phylum Arthropoda; class Insecta; order Coleoptera; family Scarabaeidae; genus Melolontha; species Melolontha melolontha. The sequence continues at coordinate 53,975,337 of OW285242.1, forward strand.
CCTGCCTAAAAGTTTTTACGATAACGGGATTAAAAAGCTTCCAATCCGTTGGGAAAAATGTATTGCGCGGGCGGGAGATTATGTAGAAAAATAGTACATTTGTATTAACCTTGTTCAATAAAGCATTAATAGTTTAAAAAAATCAGTCTCGTTTATATCTGATATACCTTTAGTTGTTTACTGTATAACTCGACAGCAGTTACGAAAATCAATAAACAATAAAGAGATAATATTCTCAGTTAGAACGTTATCTTATGATATTAGAAAGTTATACAAACCTTTGACATATACCTAATAATTACTGGAAAAGTTTCTTTAGCTAAGCTACCGTTTTGCACCGTTTAGTAATGTAATTAACAGTTGTATATAAATGAAATTGCACAAATAGAAGCATTTTTGATAAGCTAACATTTAAAATAAACATAAAAAATTAAATATTATCTAGAGGGCGAACAGATGCTTGTCTCATATTGACGAGTAAATATTGATTTTTTTATGCAAATAGAATTAATTTATATTTTATTTTCCCGTCTTATATAATTTCTTTTATATATTTTTTTATAATTACATAATCGTTAGTTAACGTTAGTTAGTAATTATTATACAAAAGAATCATAATTAAAACATTTAAATTTTAAACGAAACGGCTAGCATTTGATTACAATAAAATGCATATCAAATTGGATTTACAGTGACAACTGAATTACTAAATATTTCTTATCTACAATTATCCTTATATTGATAAAGGAAGTGCATCGTATTACGACAATATACAAGAATATTTACCAATAATGCAAAATGCGCGTTGAATTTCAATTTACAGTGAAATCTCCCTTGACCGGACACCTACCGGACTATTCCAATCTGTCCGCTCAAGAGAGGTGTCCTGTTAAGGGAATAGTTGGTGAATTTTTTGGGAATATTAAAATAAGTAAGCTCATAATGAACCAATGTGATTTTATTAAATATATAAAACATAAATGTAACCTCTGTAAACCAGCACAAAATTTAAAGTAATTGAATTGTACATATGTACATAATTCCTTGTTACTTATATCTAATGCAACATTGTAAAATAATTCAACAGGGTTGCCTGGCGAGTAGTTTTCTTAATGTTTTGGTCGTGATAGTGTAATTCTAGTGTGGTGAGTAACTCTAGTACGGCTGCATCTCCTCGATCTTGACTAAATTTTTTTAATTGTTTTACCATATCTATGGGTTGTTGATAAGTCGTTAGTTTCATGTTGCTCACTTCTTCCACATCTTCATCCGATTCATCCAGTTCCATAATATCCGACGACTGATTTGTGACAAAGGGCATGTCATTCGTATCTGCTACTATTCGTATCTGTTACTACATTTTCGTCGATGCTCAAAAAGGCCTCTACGTTGCATTCTTCAATCCCTAATGCTGGTGGTACTTTCCACAATTCAGCTAATAGTGATAGAGGAACATTATCATCTGCCGTAAATTCATCTTCTGTGGACATGGTTTTTTGATTTCCAACAATAAGCCCAGCCTTTTGAAAACAGTTTTGAATCGTTTGTTTTGATACTTTGTCCCAAGCGTTCTTTATAAAAGTAAATAGCATCTAAAATGTTAATTGATTTGCAAAGTTCATGAGCTGAATTTGAACACTCAATTTTTGCTAAAATAGTCTTAACGACAATGGTCCTATAGTGCATTTTAAAATTTTTAATTATACCCTGGTCAAGGGGCGGACATACAGATGTGCAATTAGGTGGAAAAAACACCAATTTAATGTTATGCAGTTCTATGTCCCTTGGATGCGAACAGGCATTATCAACAAATAGCAAAATGTGTCTCTTTTGTCTTTGCATTTTGCTGTCTAGTTCCTTCAACCATTCCGTCATTATAGTACCAGTCATCCATGCCTTGCTGTTGGCCTTCCAAGTAACAGGCAATTCAGTTACTTTTATATTTTTGAAAGCTCTAGGTTTAGCCGCATGACCTATAACCAACAACTTTTCTTTGTCATCAAGCATGTTAACACAGTGCATGATGGTGACCCTTTCTTTTGAACATTTACCGCCAACGCATTTTTCCTGTTTTAAATGTAAAGTCTTGTCAGGAAGAGCACGAAAAAACAGCCCGGTTTCGTCGGCATTGAATACATCCCTCGGTGAATAATTTTTCAAAATTGACGGTAATTTATTTAAAAATGTTGCTACATCTTCCACCTTAACACTAGCTGCCTCACCAGAAATAGTTTTGAAGCTTATATTATGGCGCTTTCGAAACTTATCTAACCATCCATAAGATGCGTTAAATCCAGAATAGTCTATACTCTCAGCAATTTCTTTCGCTTTACTCTGCACTATGGGCCCTTTAAATTTGAGAACATTAAAATAAAACTTACCTTAGAATCCCAAATTTTTACCTGACAGAGGAATTCCTTTACTTCTTGCTTTGATAAACCACTCGTAGCACATTCTGTCTACATCTGCACCTCCTTTGTTAATAAAGCATCGTTTCTTATTAACATTAACATTGGAGTGCCACACTTTCAATAGATCGTCTCTATTTTTTATGATATTAGCCGTCTGTGTTTTACCAATACCAAAACGTTTAGCTAACTCACGAACATTAAGTTTCTCACTTTTGTATACTTCCACTATTTCAATCTTTTCCTTGAGTGTTAAATAATTTCGTTTAGATGCCATTTTTATTGCTACGTATATGCAGAAACACACGACTGTATGAATTCGGAGTCTCGGGGAAATCCCTATCTACTAACTAGCGTGCGTGCGAATGCCGTTGCGCATACCGATTTAGCAGCCCGTTTCATATATGTACTTTGATGTGCGCTGTCCGCACAAGAGAGATTTTTTAAAAGAAACGGACTGAATTCTTCTGTCCGTGTCCGTCCAAGAGAGTGTCCGTTCAAAAGAATGTGATTTACTTGTAAATTCCATAAGACAAATTCGGGGCTATCACAATGTGTCCGTATAAAGGAGATGTCCGCTTAAGGGAGGTGTCCGTTAGGGGAGATTTCACTGTACTTGTAAATGAAACATTATTTTAAAATACAGCTTACGTACGAGTAAGTATCTAAACAGAAAATTTTTATGAGTATTCTACAATTCATATTTATAAACGATTATATAAGATTATACTATGGAGCCATATGATACCTTACTTGATGTTCATAAGATACATATATAGTGCCTTTTCCAATACAAGTTAAACCGTACAAACCCACACCATTTACCCATAAATGATTAATAAACTAATGAAAAAAAATTAAATTAAAAAGACAACTTACGATTCCAATTGTCTCTTGCCACAACAAAATTGTGATAAAAAGTTCGCGTGGCTCCCATATTGTCAAATTACAAAAAATCTAAATATGTTTGTTAAATAACGGGCTCTCCAAAGAAACTCAGTTAATTCTCTTCTGTGAAACGCAAATGATAAAGTAGACGTGAATCAGAAATCCGGTATACATTAAATTAATTGCTGCGATTGTAACGTAAAACATAAACAAAATGCTTAATAATAAGTCACTATAAGGAACATATAAGGCATTTTAAATTCATTAGACCGGATAATTGAGTGTTGGCCGACAAGCGTTAGAAACCAATTATATATAATATAACGGCGGATTGTTTAAAACGAATTAAAACGTAAGCCATCCAAGGAAATTGGTTAGTTACGAAAGTATATGTATTACAGAATACAAAAATGTCGTTTGCAATGCATATAAGGTCCACACATTGTACATAATCCAAAACCGCCTCTGTGGTAATATATTGTAAAATGTTTGGCGATTTCTGTGTTAGCTCTACCATGTTACTCCATGTTCACTACTGCTATTTTTTCCTACTGACGATGACAACTTAGCTGTAGCAATAAGGAGTGTGATAAATGGTTTTATACCTTTTTAAAGTTTTTATTTAGTCACAGTTTCGAATGAGAGACTTTCCACACAGCTGCTTCCGATTATTTCTAAATTATTTGAAAAGTTATACTTAGGAAGAACAATTCCGATCAATCAAAGAAAAAAACTAATTGCCAATCCTCAATCCGGATTCAGCCATAGACAATTTGCCGTCGATTAAATACATGGAATCATAGATATAGTGGGAAAAGTCCTATAAATAAACACAATTACGGGGCTAAATGTTGTAGAAGCTTTAACTGAACAAATTACTGAAAATATCATATGTAAAATTATTGAAATCTTACATATCTAATAGATTCTTTATAAAAACAAAAGAATTAATGATAGAAATCAATTGTGGCTCATTGTTTTCAGAAAGCTATTCTTAAATGAATTACACTGGTATACAAGGAAAAACCGCCAGATACAATTTTGCGTGGATTGACTTATTTTTAGAATGAGGAATACGAATCTTATCTCCTATTCTTTCTAGCACGTAACGTTTTTCGCTCTAAGCCCGCATAATGACTTGGAGCTGTGTATTTTTTCAATGCTAATAACCTTTCAAAACACTATAATATATTACACAAGGTTGCGCAATAATAAATAAAGATACTTTTTCCTTGTAGAAAGGTTGTACTATATTACACAAGATTGTATGGCAGCCACGGACAAGAGAAACAGTCAAAGTGAATCCATAAAGTTAAAAACAGTGTTTTGTAAAAATTATTTCTGAAATCAAAACATGGTGAGAAATTACTGTTGGATGTTGTATCGTTAGGATCTCAATAAAGTCCATAAACGAAGTTTTAAAAAATAAGGATATTTTAGCAATAATAATGTTTCCGTTTCATTATGAAACAGACATGTAAATAATTTACACATCTGTAACTGTATCATGGACAATACACCTCGTATTTTCGGCATTAACTTCTGCTTAAGACATATGTTTCTGCCATCTATAGGCGTCGTCAGTTAAGCTAGTGAAGCAATGTATACAAATGATACAAATCTTTGTAAATAGATCTGTATCTGTATATAACATTAAGCCGAAATCCCTACTAGATAATGCAAATTTCATCCTGTAAGGTGGCACTTATTTAATAAGTGACATCTGACGGACGAAATAGACTTTGCCGGACCTTTCGTTTTGACCCGCTATGCTGATACAGAAAACGAAACAATACAGGTAGCCCATTAACAACTAGCCAGATGGCGGTAAATATACAAAAAGGTTTTAAATATATCTATACGTTAATTGCACATATAACGCTTTTGTTTCATTATGAAACAGACATGTAAATAATTTACACATCTGTAACTGTATCATGGACAATACACCTCGTATTTTCGACATTAACTTCTGCTTAAGACATATGTTTCTGCCATCTATAGGCGTCGTCAGTTAAGCTAGTGAAGAAATGTATACACATGATACAAATCTTTATAAATAGATCTGTATCTGTATATAACATTAAGCCGAAATCCCTACTAGATAAAGCAAATTTCATCCTGTAAGGTGGCACTTATTTAATAAGTGACATCTGACGGACTTTCCGGCAAAGTCTCTTTCGTCCGTCAGATGTCACTTATTAAATAAGTGCCACCTTACAGGATGAAATTTGCTTTATCTAGTAGGGATTTCGGCTTAATGTTATATACAGATACAGATCTATTTATAAAGATTTGTACAATTTGTGTACATTGCTTCACTAGCTTAACTGACGCCTATAGATAGCAGAAACATATGTCTTAAGCAGAAGTTAATGCCGAAAATACGAGGTGTATTGTCCATGGTACAGTTACAGATGTGTAAATTATTTACATGTCTGTTTCATAATGAAACAAAAGCGTTATACGTGCAATTAACATATAGATATTTTTAAAACCTTTTTGAATAATGTTTCCGTTTTTATTCTTTAACCTTAAAATTTATATAGAGAAAATAGAACGATATATATTTTGTATGTGTATGTTACTCCTAAAGAACTACTACTCTATATGTAAAAAATAAATAATAATACCTATTCACTATACGGATCAGACACAAAATTGTTTGACTGAGTGTGTAATTCGGCTAACTAAGTTACAATTTGACTGAACCTTACTTGCATTCATATATTTAGAGTGGACCTCTTGAATACTATGATCTGAGATGCCACTATCGATTATAAATGTATGACGCACATGAATGAAACCTGCTGCAGACATATCCCGAAGATGAGAAGTTTGACAGAGATTTATTGATCATATCAATGAAAACTATGACGCCATGAAAAAAATTATATTTACCAACAAATCCTAGTTCTACCACTCTGGCTTTGCCAAGTCTCAAAAGATGAGAATATAGAGCACATATAATTCGACTTTTTCTGTAGAGACTTTATTTCATCCACAAAAAAAGATTTGGGTACAAAAAAGAATTATTGAAGCCATATTTTTGAAAGCAATACTAAATACCGAGGTATATCAATTAGACAACTAGATATTTGTAAATATCTTTCAAAATTGAGCTCGGGGACATACTATTAATAATAAATAACATTGTTTTAGATAATTTCTTGGCGATTGCATTATTAATTTATAAAGAAGCAATATGGCCATCATAATCCTGCGATTTAATATTATATGATTTTTTTAAGGTTATTCGTAAAAAAAACTTCATTGTTATTATTCCCTGTGCTTATGTGATCTAGGTAATTTACAACAAAAGATCATAAATAAGATAGAGGAAATTGATAATGTACCTTAGATTCTTCTAAATGTGTTCAATTCTGCTAAGAAAGGAATTAAACTCTGTATTAATGTGGGCGGTGGCCATTTAAAATATCTTACTTAATTCAATAGGTTCACTTTCAGTCATTTTATTAATATAATTTTTTTATTTGTAATATTCAAACAATAAAATAAATAAAACAGTCAAGATAACTAATTATTAATGCGGTATATTTTTTAAATAATCGAATAATTTTCTCCAGAAAACTTAATCCAATAAATAATTGGACTTCTGGTAAATAATATGTTTTTCAAACAAATAGGTTGAAACATATACATCTTACTTAATTTAAATATTATAACTTTCATTAAGAGAAATTAATAATATCTTATCCTAGAACTTACAGAATAAAATCTTTCCTAAATTATGTATTCTACAAAGTCTCACTGTCAACTAATACATCATCCACTCGCTATTACATAAATATTAAGGAACGGTTATCGAATAAGATGAAACAAATATTGGTAAAGTGGGTTTGACTGAACTCATGATAAAGCAGTGTTTGTACATAAATACAAACACAGGCAGATACTTAATATACACAAAGAGAAATTTTCGATACACGAAAAAAATGTGAAAGCATTGATTACAAGAATATAGAGGCAGGCTTAAATTTATATTTTCATAAATTTTGAAATTAAACTGAAAAAGGTATCGCAGATCATCAATTGTACCTATTTTCAGTACATACATTTTTCTATTGAACATTACGAACTGAATGTATATTAGAAAATTGAAATTAGAAATCCGGCAGGAGTTTAACGGTGAAAGATCTATTATTAGAGAAGCCAGAACTGGAGCACCTCGACAATCAGTTCTGGGGCAATTACTTTTCTTCATCTATGTAAATAATCTACTTAAAAGTATAAACGCTGACAAAACATAACTTTGTGTTCTTGAGATTACAATTTGATCGACTTAATCAAAATCAGGGAAACACTATCACAAAAGAATGGGATAGCAATGCGAAAGTCTGAGAAATTGTTCGTCAGTAGAAACATGAAGAAAAATGAAAACAAAACGAAACATATTGATAACCTAAATTCATGCAGCTACAAAATTAACGAAAATATTCGGGTTGCATATAGACTATAAACCATGCAGTCTTAATCTCAAGAATATGAGTATTTGCTTCGATGAGGAAACTCTAGCACCTCCGTAAAATTATTAAAATTTAATAGAAACGCTCGTTCGTTATTTAATTTGACATGATGCTCTCTAAGCCATCTAAACCATCCATCCAGAGCTCTGGTCCGATCCAATACATAATTAATATATTATTTACGACTTGCGGCAGGTAATTGACATAATAGAAAAACAGTAATGGTCCCAAAATAGACTACTGTTACACACGGCACTTCACATTACGGCACGTCGATCGAATTAATTCTTTCGAATCATCATAGCACATCACCCTCTGTCTTTTAAATGATAAATATGATTCTATTATTTTTTGCGATATGCCGACAAAACCCATGACTTCCAACTTACTTAAAAGAACATCGTAATGAATGCCTTTGCGAATACATACGCAAACGTGAAGTTACTCAAGAAACTAATCAATCTTCAGATGTCTAGAGCAATACAAGTTCTCATAATTTGGGGCGTAGCGATGACTACATAGTAAGATGAAACACGTGTTTACGTCTTACTACAAACGCCGGCTTGGTGGTTGATATCGGGATGTAGTCGCCGTGCCAATAATAATAAAATTATTTGAGAATAAATAATTAGTGGTGCTGGTGAAGTTCCTTCAAAGTTCCAGGACGTGTGTGATAATGGTTGACTAAAATAAATATACAACAACTTACTAAATAAATAAAACACATAAGCGTTGTCCTTAAAGTTTGTATTTATATTTACATAAGAAATTGAAATTGTTATGTTTAAAAGTAATTAAAACAAAAGCGATATGTACACGAGGAGCGGTAATTAAGTAACTGAAAATTAACACAAAAATACTCTGAAACGAACGTTTAATTGAGCAGTAAATTAAGGGTTAATTGAATACGATTAATATAAAATAATCTCTGTATCGAACAATACAGAGTTACCTTTGTGTGACGATGGGCGGCCACGTGGTGCGTCGTCTACCTGGACAGATATGGAGAGCGATGTTTGGCCGGAGGAACAAGAAATTAATTAGTTTAATTAATATGGATTCGCTTAAAAGAATAATATATATAGAACAATACAGGATTACCTTTTAATTGCGGTGAGATGCAGGGGCACGTGGAATCATGCCACCGCTACTTGACCAGTACGGCGGGTGATGTTGCACTTTCGAGGGTTCTAACTAGAAGCTCGGACTGATAGCTTTGCATCGATAGACACTGGTTTTGAAAACGGTCTGTTTTATGATCTGAGTGGAAGAGAGGGGTCGATATCTTTAATAATAATTAATTAAGAAGCGGGACCTGAAGAGGTTTTCTACCGATGGCATAAATATTATTAAAATAACGCTTGTGAGATAAGCTTTCTAATAATATGAAACACCACATATGAAAGAAGATGTATAATCAAATTAAAATAATTTAATGAAATGCATCTAGAAAGAAATTCCACAGTAACTTTAGGGTTGCTGACGGCCAGGTAGAAAATGAAGGGTCTCGGTCAAGAATATAACAAAAGAGAAAAACTTTCTCTTTCTACACGAATACACAGAAAAATGTCTTAAGTTAAAATACAATTTTAAATCGAGATATTTAAAGAAGAAATATTTAAACATACATTAAAATATTCTATTTGGTAAGCGTAACTATTCGCCCACCCTTTGAAGGGCATTTTTATGTCAATGAGTGTTTTGCATAAGAAATGTTAATTAATTCTAAAGTTTGATTTTAAGGACAAATATAAAAAAGCGCCCAGGAGCGGCTTGTGCATACTGTACATAAACCATGTTACGTATGGCTACGGGGAAACCTGGAAACCCGTACGCAGGCAAGTTTGCGTTTCTTAAAAATCAGAGGTACAGTTTGAATTAATTGACTTGAGTAATTAATCAGAGTTCGATTAATTAAATGCAAAAGAAGAAAAACTGATCTGATTAGTAAGTCGCTTAGGTGTTAGTCGCGATACAGTGCAGTATAAATATGTAATATCGAAACGAGAAATGGTGAATGGGCCCTAATCTATCATTACTTATCTAACTAACTTGATTAAATAATTATTGCTAATATTTAATTGAAATACCCGTTCGCGCACTATTCACAATGTAGCGGCGATCTTGCGGTTGGTATTTGGCGTCGGTTCTTGGGTTTTCGATGGCGGCTTTTGTCCGTTGTCGGTCGGTTGCTGTTGACTGTCCCTGGTCTTGCAAATCGACGGCGGTCAAGATAGGTATGTAACGGCGGCGTCGCTCGACTACCATTTCTACCTGCTCTTGATGCGTTGGGCTTCGATGTCGATTCGGAGAATTCTTTCGCTGTAGCTGCGTTGACCTAGTTAACTTAGGCGATTTTAACTTCTGTAAAAAACAAACAGACTTGATTCTGCGTGGAGGTGGGACAGGGTTAATTGTAGGATTACATTTGTTTTCATGGTAAGATTCGGGAGCTGTAAAGAATTTAATTGTATTACGATTTTTCTTACCAAAATGTAAACAACGTCGTCCTATATTTAATACCGCTACTTGCGTTTCGAAGAATGGCATTCCCAAGATTAGATTCTGACGTAAATCCGGTGCAATTAGAACAGAGACTTCTATTACTTGATTCTGGATGCGTGCACTTACGATTCCAGTTCCGGTAATAGTCATGTGTGAAAACTTGTCTCCCAATGATGCTGTACTGACCTTGTTTGAAGTTATGCGTCGAACAATTGCAGGAGCGGCAAAGTTATGCGTCGCTGCCGTGTCTAAGCTGGCGTCGACAGAGCGTCCTGTGACTTTCACACATATACGAGGTGTTTTCGATGATGAATTATGCTGTATATAATTCAACGATGGTTCTTGTTTGTTTCGCAGAACTGGTCAGTTGCAATGCCAGTGATTATCAGAACAGTAATCACATGGCGGTAATCCTTTCGTCGTTAATTGCTTCACTTTGTTGCCTGAAATTGATTTAAATGATGAAGACGATATCTTACTTGCGTAAATGTCTGCTGGATCGCCATGGATGTGGTTGTCTATTTCCATGCATGCTTCTCTTAACGCTTTCGATGTTTCTAGAGGTTTCGGCCCTAACATCACTTTGTATTCGGATCGTTATTGCCTCTTGATTAACGCTGCGATCTTCGTATCGTCCCAATTTGGATATAAACGATTGCACAATCGTTTTTTTCTTCAAGAGAAAAGGAACTGCGCGTTCATTCTCTTGCTGAAAATGTCCGTATAAAATTTCATGAAGTTTGTCCTTACGTTCGTTCGACTTGTAACGTTCAAGAAATAATTCGCTAAAACATACAAAAGAATCAATTTGATTATCGAATTGCTCAAACCATAATGCTGCTTCACCGTGAAGATACGTTGCGATTTCGTCTATCGTTCATGCAGGGCTTAGCGTTTCTACTTTCAGATGTGCTTCTAGTTGTTGGAGGAATATTTCAGGGTCCTTGAAAATATCTCCACTAAAAACATCCGGCTTTGGAGGTGATACACGTGGTGTTGCAACTGATCTACAAAATTCCTGTAAAACATTGATTAAAGATTGTATATCTGATGAGTTTTCGTTAGGCGCCACCAAATCATTCGATTTGGAATTAGAAGAGTTTTCCTGTTGTTCCTTTGACTTCACCATGTTGTTGTGGATTCGTTGATTACACTTAATCAAATTTTGCCTCACGTTCTGGGCGACACTTATTACAAACGGCGGCTTGGTGGTGGATATCGGTATGTAGTCGCGTGCCAATAATAATAAAATTATTTGATAATAAATAATTAGTGGTGCTGGTGAAGTTCCTTCAAAGTTCCAGGACGTGTGTGATAACGGTTGACTAAAATAAATATACAACAACTTACTAAATAAATAAAGCACATAAGCGTTGTCCTTAAAGTTTGTATTTATATTTACATAAGAAATTGAAATTGTTATGATTAAAAGTAATTAAAACAAAAGCGATATGTACACGAGGAGCGGTAATTAAGTAACTGAAAATTAACACAAAATACTCTGGAACGAACGTTTAATTGAGCAGTAAATTAAGGGTTAATTGAATACGATTAATATAAAGTAATCTCTGTATCGAACAATACAGAGTTACCTTTGTGTGACGATGGGCGGCCACGTGGTGCGTCGTATACCTGGACAGATATGCAGAGCGATGTTTGGCCGGAGGAACAAGAAATTAATTAGTTTAATTAATATGGATTCGCTTAAAAGAATAATATATATATATAGAACAATACAGGATTACCTTTTAATTGCGGTGAGATGCAGGGGCACGTGGAATCATGCCACCGCTACTTGACCAGTACGGCGGGTGATGTTGCACTTTCGAGGGTTCTAACGAGAAGCTCGGACTGATAGCTTTGCGTCGATAGACACTGGTTTTGAAAACGGTCTGTTTTATTATCTGAGTCGAAGAGAGGGGTCGATATCTTTAATAATAATTAATTAAGAAGCGGGACCAGAAGAGGTTTTCTACCGATGGCATAAATATTATTAAAATAACGCTTGTGACATAAGCTTTCTAAAAATATGAAACACCACATATGAAAGAAGATGTATAATCAAATTAAAACAATTTAATGAAATGTATCTAGAAAGAAATTCCACAGTAACGTTAGGGTTGCTAACGGCCAGGTAGAAAATGAAGGGTCTTGTTCAAGAATATAAAAAAAGGTAAATACTTTCTCTTTGGACACGAATACACAGAAAAATGTCTTAAGTTAAAATATAATTTTAAATCGAGATATTTAAAGAAGAAATATTTAAACATACATTAAAATATTCTATATGCTAAGCGTAACAGTCTCTGGAGAGATACTTTCATAAATATACGAACTTGTATTGCGTTCTAATATTTTTGCTTTATAGAAAATTTGGCGAGCTTGTTAAATTTATTTTTCACTCTAAGTTTTTGCCGCCCTGTAGTTCATTATATTCACTAATAAACAAAATCAAGGATGTTACTTTAACGTCTAACACAAAACTTATTTCCTTCGACGTTCAAAATTTATTCCCTAGTATCACTCCAGAAAAAACGGTTATTTTAGTAAAAGATCTTCTCCATAAAAATAATGTAAATCCGTTAATTATTAATGAAATTCTTGATCTACTAAACTTATGCATGGAACAAAATTACTTTCAATTTAATGAAAACATATACACTTGCAAAGAAGGTTTAATCATGGGTAATCCCCTAAGTCCGTTATTAGCTGAGATTTTTATGGATCATCTTGAAAATTCTATTTCAAAAAATCCTCTTTTTCAAAATGTATTATTTTGGTATAGATACGTAGATGACATATTACTAGGTTTCATAGGAACAAATAGACAATTAAATTTATTATTTGATTATATTAATACATTGCATCAAAATATTAAGTTTACAATGGAACAGGAAACAAATAATAGTATTAACTTTCTCGATTTAACGATTACTAGAATTAACAATAAATATAACTTTGCTATTTACCACAAACCGTCAACTACAGATATTACTATACATAACACTTCTTGCCATCCGATACAACACAAATTAGCGGCTTATCACAGTCTTATACATAGATTAATAAATACTCCGTTGAACCAAACAAATTTCGAGAAAGAGTTAAATTTAATTAGACAAATAGCTATCAACAATGGATATGAAAGTAATATAATAGATAACATCTTAAATAAAAAACTCCGTACAAAAGCCATATCACAAGTTTACCCAATATTAAATAATAACACCCAAAAATTTAAAATGATCACGTTTATAGGCTCTTCAAGCACAAAAATTTGTAAATATTTAAGAAAGTTTGACATTAATACAGCGTATAAAACTAATAACAATTTATCCAAATTTATAAAAAACAATAAGGATTTAACAAACAACAATAAAAAGTCAGGGGTCTATGAGTTAACCTGCGGTAGTTGCCCTATGACTTATATCGGACAGACAGGCAGATCGTTTGAAATACGCGTCAAAGAACATTTTTCTTCATTTAGAAATAATAAAAGTGACTCTTCATATGCGTCTCATATCAATTCAACGAACCACAATTTTAACAAAGAATTTAAAATATTACACGTAGAAAATAAGGGCAAAAAACTTAATTTATTAGAGTCACTTGAAATCAATAAAATAAAGAAAACTGACAAGATCTTAAATGATCAATTAGAAACAAATAATTCACCCTTACTCAATCTATTTATTTGATATGCAGACAGTTACATTTTTGTATTTTTTGTATTTTTCCATAGAATTCTTACCTCCCTGTAATATAATGTAAACCTCTAGTTTTATTACTTAAGAACAGTACATTTTGTATTCATCCAGTAATAAAAAGCACCCATCCCTCTGACTATTTTTAAAATAAAACATGTATTTTTGCTTTTTACCGTTTACTTGTGTTTAATATAAAAAATATTTTGTAAATAAGTTAGTTATATGTCTGACGAAGCCCAGGTTGGTGCGAAACGACTCGTTACAGTGATAATTAAAAAGTGAAATTCATAAAATTTGTTTTATTTTATCTTAATAGTTATTCCTTATTCCTTTTCTATGGACGGTCATATACTTTCTAGAATTGCTTCTGCTGATCTTGGGACAGCATTCGATCCCTGCTTAAACTTCAATTTGCACGTGCAAAACATGTGCTTTTGAGCAAGTAAAACTTTAGGATTTATCTTACGATACACCAAATTTTCCAATAACGTCGATCTCCTCAAAACGTTCGTTTTGAGTAGGCCTGAGTAAGGATCCGTTGTTTGGTATCCCTTTTACTATACTCAGAATGTTGCTGTAGAGAGAATTCAGCGTCAGTTTTTGAAGTATTTGAGTTTAAAAACATCTGTAATTTACCCGGATCGTGGAATGAACTATTCTTTTTTGGCTGGAGCAGCATAGCGTTTAGTCACTGTCTGGTTGCAGCAAACTGCATAGCGCAGGTTTTTTGTATAACCTGATATGTGGTCGAATTGACTGTCCGGACTTGCTTTCTGGCGTTGGCCTTCGTGTTCCGCGTATTGCCACCCGGCAGTGTTACACATTTGCCCATCAGACACCAAATACCAACATATCCTGGAAGGCCCCATTGACATACATGGTGCCGAATACCGAGGCAATATACTTCGACATATTTACTGGGAGCCGGCATTAGGAGCGCATTGAAGATGAGGACCTCACTCTTTCTTTTTCTTTTTGTTTTGAATTTATATTTTCTTTTTGTTTTAGAATGTATATTATATTTATTGTTAGTCTGTTATTATTATTACTATTATTATTTTTTTATATGTATGTACTTGAATCTGTTTATTGTTGCCCTGTAGTTGTGTTTGTACCTGTTGAGCAATAAACAATATTATTATTATTATTATTAAGTGTGGAAAATAGGTCTTGGGACTTCATCAGGACAATGCACCGGCACACACTACACTGTCTGCAAAAACGGTTCTAGCCAAGTATAACATCCCAGTGTCACCATCCTTCCACCTCATTTGCCCAACCTGGCACCATGTCACTTTTATCTATTTCCAACGGTCAAATCTGCATTGAAAGCAACAAGATTTCAGACCGTTGAAGCTGTAAAAGAATGAGCGTCATGAACGAGCTCACAAAAGATTATTTCTAGCAGTTTTTCACAATGGCAAATTTGAATGGAACGATGTAGGAATAGAAGAGGGGTGTGTATTAAAGAAAATAATAATTGAATATGTATAAATTTAGAATAAAATCTTTTATATTATATTTGGTCTCGTTATTTTATACCAATAGCTAGTACGAGTTATATTAATTTCTATCAAATGTTAAAATCTTTTTCTAAAACTTCATTACTTCAAAGATATTAGTATCGATAATAAAAATTTCTTTATTTGAATTCTGGAATAATAATTTTAATAGCTTTCGAATATAAGAGATGTATATGGTATTTTAATTTTTTCTTCAATGTTATCTTTATGTGTTGCTTTTATATTGTAGTGATATAATTTAATCCTAATAATATCTAATTTATGTTTTTAATTGTTCAAATATGTTTCTTTTTTTAGGAAACTGCCTGCGTTAATTAATTTTTTTTAAACAGAAATAAAACTATTGGTTAAAATCTTCACTTTTTTTAATACGTAATCGTAAAACGATGACAATTGTTTTGCCAGCACAGTGGCTTCAGCAGATATTTACAGCTAAAGAGAATGTTACAAACTAAATTAAAAATATAAAATCAACTAGGTTAGTATTATTTTACAACGCTTTTTTTTAAATCTAAGAATTTACACAAATTCTTACGTGACCGTAACGTTCACCGCTACATCGCGTTATTTTGTAATAAAATTAATTATATCTTTAGTATATTTTGCTCCATTTCCAACGAACCTACCTGTATAGGTATCGTTATTCGTTATTTGTCAATATATTTGATTTCTTTCAAGTTTTTCTTTTTTTTTCTCGTAGCTCAGTACTTGCTTTTTTTCAAGGGAAAAGTACGAGACTCGCTCTCTACACTCCGTCGTTAGTTGCCGATTTTAAAACGTGGTTACGTTTTCCCGCATCACTGGTATATATTAATGCCGCCTTTATGTAATTTTGTATAATTACGGCCCCTTGAGGGATTTGATTGATATTGAATACCAAAATTTATCGCTAATGCGATATCTCCATTGGAGGATTTTTGTGATACGTTGGGTAAAATAAAAGCACGTTAACCAGCACCTAATTACTTTACACCGCCATCGAATGCCTTCTTCGGTATGTATCAGGGTTTCTTTTTTTACTTCTTTCGCTTATTTCGTTGTTTTATTTCTTTATTTAGATGGTTTAACCGACAGGCGAGAAAATACCACCTGATTCTCCACGCTCGAGACGCTTTCTTTGAAGGGAGAAAGGTATCCGATATCGTCAAACACGACAGATAAGCTTTAGTTTTATTTCTTATCTAACCGTCATTGCCATTTTTTCCTCATCATTATCTATGTCTTTATCTTCAAAATCATTGTTAATTAACTTGTAGAAGCTTAAATAATTCCCAGGTGTTTTCAAACGAAATATCCTGTGTCGCCTGACCAGTTTTTTTGGGTCTTTTCTAAATTCTCTTTTTTCAATCGCTTCACGAACGAATGTAAAATTTTCATATTAACCTAGTTTTATTTGTGTATTTTATTTGATTCCTTTAGTTTTATGCATTATATTTTTGCAAAATTACTTAAATTAAAATTTCGTAGATTAAGATTGATTTATTACATTACTTTTTTTATTCTTGCAAACTAACTTAAATTAAAGATATCGTAGATTAATTTTAAGATTGATTTATTTCAACGAATTGTTGAAATTTAGAAAAATACGTTGTGAACCAACAAAAGAAAGGAATAGGTATTGTTTTTTTTTTAGGGTGTAAATAAGGCCATCAGCCGCTTTGCAGGAAATTTTGATATATATATTTATTTTTAAGACATTATACATTGTTCATAATTAATTTATTTTTTTACGTAACTATACAAGTTCACCTTTTCAAGGTTTTGTTAAAATTTTCAATTTATATACCGGGTGTACCAATAAATAGGATTTGTTTGGTTGGAATCTACGCAGTTTCTTTTTCCTCTTTTCTCGATCCTCGAGAGCAGAGCGAGTTTCGGTCGGGGAACCGGCCTTCGGCGCAACGCGACTTGCCTTGTTTTTTTAATTATTTTATTACCATTTTTCCGAGTTTGCGTCGTCCAGCGGCATAAATTCGGTGGCGCCCTTATCCATCGATTTAGGTTTATTAACATACCTCTGGGTCTTTCCACACCTGGGCTGAGGCAGCCTCAGAAGCAGGGTGGGCCGTTGGACGTTGGCAAGAACGTTGGGCCGGTGGCGGTTTCAGTCGCCCGAGACCGGGTCTGCTCCGGGGTTGATATATTTTTTTTTTCCTTACCTTCCCTCGAATTTCTTTTTGTTCTTTTTTTTAAGCACGACGTTCAGATCGTAGCAAAATATTGTAGGTAGTGAGAAAATGTAGCCTATCTGGTTGACCCTAACTGTTATGCTATAGGGTACTAAACTAGTTTTCTCATAAAATTTGTTTTAATGCACTAAATGATCGTCTAAACAGTGTTCGAATGAATAAATTTAACAAAGGCGAGTTACTTAAATCTAATTGATCATTAAGTAAAATTTGTGATTGTGTTAATTTATTGATTTCTAAACTTTCCAGTAAATTTAATTTATTGCTTTTATTTTTTAAATATAGAATTCGAAAATACTTATTGAAAGTGTGGTTTTCTTAATAGATTCTTAATTCTAATAGATGATTAGTAAAAGTGGAATCTTGTTTTAATTTCTAAATGCACAACAATGTTCAGCAATGCGTTTAAATCCTTTTTAATAATATCTTATAGATAAAGTCCTGTGATTAATAATATATTAATAAGATAAGTGAGTATAAACGTTCTTTATTATAATGTCTTTATAATACATTTCAAAGTTAATTAAATAAAACATTATAACATATTTCTTAACTAAAAACACTACAATGAAAAAGAAAACATTAATATATTGTGATATGAGTCACTCGACTGTGCGTAAGCCGTCAGCCGGGCAGTATGACGTATCAAGCTTCCAGACGTTCGAGAACAAAACGAGAAAAGTTCGGATGGGCCTAGAATATGCGCCGCCTATATATATAAGCCGGCAAGGAAGGGGTTGAATCAATTCTACGAGTATTCATCGTCGAGCGATCTTATATAAACATAAATAAATAGTTACTGTAATATAAATTTTTAAATTGCTATTTATTGTATTTTGTTTTCTTCTTCTTCTTCTGTTTTGGGTTGGACGCCAGCACGTTCAGGCACTTGAGCACACTGCTCTTTGTACTATCCCCAATATTTCTCTCAATTCCATTCTGTTAGTCTTGTGTCCTCGATAAAAGCCACGATCCTCCTCAGGGGAAGTTTGAGTACCCTCGTAGGATCCAATAGATCTCACCCGAAATGTTTCTGTCTAAGTCCCTTCAGTTCCTCACACGTGCATATTACATGAAGGGTAGTTTCCTACTGTTTTTCACATCTCCTACACAAGGGCTCGCTAACCAATCCCATACTGTGCAGATGCTTCCTTAAAGGACAATGTAATTATTTTAATTTCTTTTTTGTTACTACGAATTAGGTTGGCTGAAAACCTTCCGTCCAGCTCCCTTAGTAGTGTTTTAGTATAGAGTTGACCTTCCGTTAACCCCCATTTCTTTTTATGTTCCCTTTCTAGCCATAAACAGATCTCCCTTTTAGCGGAATCCTTAGCGATTCCACATACAGGTTCTGGTCCTATGAGGTCCCTATTAGTAACTTCTTTGGCCAGTTCGTCGGCTACCTCATTACCTCCGCCTTTGCAAATAATTCCAGCGGAGGGAGACCCACGATGACCTCCATGGAGGCGGTTCCCGTGCTGGTCATTGCTCCCGTGATTCCCAACAAAGTCTGTCGCTGGAGAGTCGTGAGGAGCCCCACCGACGATGTCCGCTCCGTCCGCCTCCACCAGATAACTGCCCCATAGGTAATCGTTGGTCTTACTACTGCTGTGTACAACCAGTGTACCACATTTGGTTTTAGTCCCCAGGTCTTGCCAATATCTCTTCTGCATTTCCAGAAGATCTGCGTCGCCCTGTCCGCCACATTGACTAGGTGTCTGCTCCAATTCAGTTTTGCATCTAGTGCTATGCTTAGATACTTAACTTCATTGGTTAGTTCTAACTCTTGTCCAAAAAGCCTTACGCTGCACAGATCATTTAATTTTCTCTTGTTGGTAAAGGTTACCAACTTGGTTTTTTGAGGATTGACAGTTAATCCCTCCTCAAGGCACCATCTTTCCACAATTCGCAGAACATTTCGCATGGTGCTGGCCACTGCCACGGGAATTTCCCCTGGTACGCTATGACAATGTCATCGGCGAACCCCTGCGTTCATATTCCCTGATCATTTAATGTCCTGAGTAGATTAGCCACTACTAGACTCCATAGTAGCGGCGACAATACGCCTCCTTGAGGACACGCTTTTGTTGTCCTCATGGAGATCTTTTTGTTTTGCATTTGGGCATGAACTACTCTGCTACGCAGCATGTTATGAACCCAGATGCAGTAGTGCTTTTTATTTTTCGTTCTCTTAAAGATCGAATAATGGAAGACGTTGAGGTGTTATCGAAAGCTCCCTCTATGTCTAAGAAGAATGCAAGTGCAATATCCTTGTGGTGCAGGCTCCTTTCGAGCTCTCTCACCAGGCTATGCAGGGCACCCTCACCTGATTTTCCCATCCGGTATGCCCATTTCAGTGGGTGTAGAGGTGATCTATTCAGAGCCCCCCCTTTAATATTTAAATATATATTTTTTTCCAGTCTTCAACATAAAAGAGGTAAGACTAATTCGTCTAAATGATTTAGGGTGGGTATATGTTCCTTTTCCGAGCTCCGGAATAAACATTACCCTAGTTTCTCTCGATGCCCTGGGAATATAAACCATAGCATGGCTAGACCTGAATATCTCTAATAGAGAACCCATAATTTTCTCAATTCCCTCTTGAAGGAGCTTGGGAAACACTCCGTTTTGTCCTGGGGATTTATATGGTTCAAACGATCCTATCGCCCATCTAATTAAATGGGGCTTGAAGATCTCGTTTGATATCTCCCAATCATTCCTAGTCGCCCTCCAAGAGGTGACAAGTTGATTGGTATCACAATCATCCATACGCTCCGAACCTGGAAAGTGAACCCCCAAAAGATACTCTAAAGTCTCTTCCACGGGACTCGTACACCTCCCGTCCTATTTTTGTATAGATCTAATTGCGTTGGTAGGACTTTTTTTGAGAATTCTGTTAATTCTGATCATGTCAGGAACATCATCGATGTCCTCACAGAATTTTCTCCAGGCCCTCCTTTTGCTTTCTTTGATTTTATCATTGTATTTATTATTGAGGATAGCCATGTAGGCTTCCCAATTATCTGTTTTCTTCGCCTTATTAAATGACCGGCGAGTTTCTTTCCTTAAATTGGTTAACTCTGTATGCTATCAGGCAGCCCGTCTAGCTATACGGCGCTCCCTAAGGGGACTATTATTTTCATAGCAGGAAAGAATGATCCGTTGCAACTATACAACAGCCAACTGCAGCTCTTCCACATTCCCTATTTTAACAGGGATGTTTCGGGTTGCAGCTAACAGGTCTTCCTTGTAAGAGTCTATTCTCTTGGGATCCCTGTAGAGTCTAGTTTCCGTTAAATCTATACATAATTTATAACGGATATACTCATGATCAGAGAGCGACGGCTCATCGGATACATGTCACCCCTTACAATGTCCCGTACTCCTAACGTGCACAAGGTTACATCTATGACTGATTCCCCCCTTTATGTCTTAAATGTCGGCTTATCACCTTGATTCAGACAATCAAGTTCAGTACCACAGAGATAGCTAAAGAGAGACTTACCCCTATAATTATTATCCTTGCTGCCCTAAGCCTTATGAGAAGCATTGGTATCTGCGCCGATAATCAATTCCAAATTGTTCTTGCTGGTATATGCCACCTGAGGCCTTGGTGGCATCAGGCTCTGATAGTTTTTTGTTCTATTTTTCTATATTTTGTTCTAATAGATGATTAGTAAAAGTGGAATCTTGTTTTTATTTCTAAACGAAGAACAATGTTCAGCGATGCTTTTAAATTCTTTTAATAACATCTAATAGATAAAGTTCTGTGAATAATAATACATTAATAAGATAAGTGAGTATAAACGTTCTTTATTATAATGTTTTTATAATACAATTCAAATTTAATTAAATAAATCATTATAATATATTTCTTAACTAAAAACACTACAATGTACAATAAAACATTAATATATTGTGATATGAGTCACTCGACGGTGCGTCAGCCGTCAGCCGGGCAGTATGACGCATCAAGTCTCCAGAAGTTCGAGAACAAAACTAGAAAAGTCCGGATGGGCCTAGAATATGCGGTGGCCTATATATAAGCCGCCAAGGAATGGATTGAATCAATTCCACGAGTAATTATCGTCGAGTGATCTTATATAAATATAAATATATACTTACTGTAATATAAAGTTTTAAATTGTTATTTATTGTATTTTGTTTTATTGTTAATATAGTGTGTGTTTAAATTACCGTTAGTTTTATGTAAGAACACGGAAAGGCAAATACATTACAATATCATTCTATATTTGCAAATTGCTCAAAGGGTTACTCTCTTCATTAGTAAAATTGTGTTGTTTATACGTCTTCAAATACATTGCAAGCATTACAGTGAATATACCAATCAAAATTAGAAATACACAATATATACCAACAGTTATAGGTTTATAATTATCCTTTTGGTCTGATTTTTCGGAACTATATTTCAAACTAGCAGTCCTGGATTTATCCATTTTAATTTCTTTAGGAAAAAACTGAGGTGCCGAAAAATTTTTCTTCATATAGACCATGGTTTGATTAAGTGCATTGCTGACTTCCATTAAGACTCCTTGAAATTTCGATAAAGTTTTTTCTAAGAAAGTTTCACGGTCTTTTCTTAAAATATTCACGTATCGCTCTTGAAGCAGCAATAAGTGGGTTAATGTATCATTATGAATTTTATATACACTTGTATCAGAATTGTTGAATAACTTTTCTAAAGAAGATGTAGTATTTGTCATGCGATGTACAATTTCTTTAATGTCGTCTAACACTGTCTTGGAGAAATTTAGATAATTTCGATTTAAATCGGTCCAAAAGATATCCGACTTATTTTGTTGATAAATTGTAGATAAATTAGATAAATTTTCTTGTCGAAGCAGAATATTTTGAAAATCTTCTTCTATCTTATTCATGAATGAATAATATTCTTTTTCTAATTGATTTAAATGTGCTTCGGTAGTATTGATTGAAATTGTATAGTTTTTTCTGTCATTTGTACTAAAACAACTTATTCCAAAGATATTACCCGAATTATGCGTTAATCCTGTAATGACATCCATTTTACTGGATCTTAGCTTCGCTATAAGATCCGATAATATATCACAGTTCCATAAATTATTGTCCAAACTAATTTTTTGTAACTTTCCAAGTCCACCACAATCTAAGTGCGCCAAAAGATTGTTATTGAGATACAGTTCACTAAGGTTAATTAAATCATGGAAAAGTCCTTTGGGTAAGCTACTTATAGAGTTATAACTTAAATCTAATCTTGTCAAACTTGTCATTTTGGAGAAGGTGCCTACACTTAGAGTTCGAATTCTGGTGGATGACAAATTTAGAAAAAGTAGATTCCCTTTATTTTGAAACATGTCTACTGGCAAATCGTTTGTAAGAAATAAAGGATTATTGCCTAGGTCTAGCTCTGTTAAAGCAGGAAATTGCTTTAATTCAATGTACGTCAAATTATTCCAAGACAAATCCAAGATTTGCAGACGCATTGAAAGTGTTGTATTTGCCGAAAAACTTGATATATTATTTCTTGTTGCATGCAAAGCCACTAGAATACTACAATTTGCTGTAAATTCAATTTTATTTATGTAATTATAGGAGATGTCTAGCGACAACAAAGGTCCACAGTTTTCCAGTAGGGGCGACACGTCGAAAATATTATTATGACTGAATACTAGCGTTTGAAGAACATTCCTGTCTGTTAAAACATTTTTTTTAATGAGACTGATTTTATTGTTTGTTAGAATTAGTGTCTCCAATCGATTAAAAATGTCCATAGGTAGATAACTAATATTATTATCTGTCAAATTCAAGTATTTCAGATGTGGTAAATTACTGAAAGCTTCTGGATCTATTTTTGTTATGTTGTCGCCAACCATGTAAATTGATTTTACGTTTATGAAATTATTGAAGAGTTCAGGTTTTATGCCCTGTATATCGCTGGAATAAATTTTGATTGTGTGTATTTGATATGTGTGGCTACTTTCCAATTTATGGTTTACCATATAACAATGCATCTCATATGTGTTCTCATCCTCATCATAGCATTCTCCACTTCCATAATTTCTATCGGTATTAGGAATACATCCACCTGCCTCATAACACTTCTCTATTGATATTTCTATTAGTGTTAGAAAAATTATAATTCTCGTATAGTTTATGTCCATGATCCTAGAACAAACAATCTGAATCAAATACGAACATATGATTATATGAAATACAGATATCAAAATTATATATATATTGATACAAGGCTGTTAAATATAAACGAAATGGTAATAAATGTGAGCGAGAAGTGATAAGTTAAATAAATTTTAAAAATAATAATTGGGCGCCTTATTAAATATGATACACTTCTCAATGTACGCAATCTCTGTTTTTGCTTGCCAACTAGACTCAGGGTGCATGGAATCTGTGTATAAATGTTTAAATAAATGTTATATCTCAGGCTCGTCGTGACTAAAAGTAGTTGCTTCCTTATTAGTAATTTAAATAAACGATAATCAAAAGAAATAACTTCTACAGCTGTATCTACATCAATAAAAGATCTATATCAATATAAACAAAATATATTTATTGTATTAAAAGAAGAAAACTGTAACATCAAGTACAAATATACAAGTTTAATTGGAATGTGAACTATATGTCTATAATAACAAGGTGATAAATCGTCAAGGTTATGTGTGTTGTTATTTTATAATAAATGTGTACTAAAATTATATAAACAATCTCTAATACGTAGTTAGGTACCTTTTAATTATGTGTACAGAGTAAAATAAGTATATTATTTAAGAAAGTTATATTTTTGAAATGATATGTGGTAAAAGGTGAAAAATTCGAGACTCTTTATTTATTTATGTGATTGAATTTTTAAAGAAATAAATTAAAGAAGATTTTTATTAGTACCGTAGATATAGTTAACCTGTGGTTCTGCTTGTAGGTTCTAAGCGGCTATGTTGTGGAGTATTACTGATGTGAGTTACCCCGAACGCTCTCCGATGTTGGCGGCTTGTGCGAGAAGTTTTGATGACGCTCTCGAAGTTTTCTTCGGACTCGGGATAAGATTGCAAGAATCTCTCTTTGACCTGGTATTGCTGTTGGACTTGAGGTATTTGATGGATCTAACACTCCTCCAAGTAAAGAATGACCTGTAGTTCTTCTTAGATAGATATTTTGGGTAATTTTGTGTACTTGATAACGAAATCGATCGCTGAACGCTTTATTAGGCGTTTATTCGCAGAAATTCGGTTATTAGACAAAATCTCGCTTGTACTTTACTACCAGACTTTCTCAGGTTATCTAATTTCACTTTAGCACTGTTTGAATATTTTAAAATTGATAAAATTTAATAATTTCTAATTGAAACTCGAAAAGTACGTCTTATACGTTTGTGAATTTTGCATAAGATGATGCCGATAGCGACTGTTTTATAATCAAAGCCTATTTATTAAATCTCTAAATAGTCTCGAAGTTTTTCCTTTAAAACTAATTTCTAAGGCATATTTTAACTGTATATAATATATTATCTAGATTTAAAAATTATTTAAAAAATTCTAACCTAATTTTTATGTCAATCTTAATATTACTTTGCGTAAATTGCGCACGATAAATATTTACATTCCGGAAGATGTCGATTAGTGGGCGTGTCTTACTAGCGTCGATATAATGTATAGATGTATATGAATTTAAATATTGTTACTTTCGCGCTACGATTTGAATATTGAATTAAAAATATTATAAATGAAATTAAAGAAAGAAAAAGAAATATACTAATTTAAAATTGTAATATTATCGTATTATAAATTCGTATACATTTCGACACTACTAAAACTTGCTAATTCCGTTTCATAACCTTGTTTATATAAATATTTGTGATATTGAGTAACCTATTTTTCCCATTTCAGTTGCTGCTCTAAGGGTATTTACGTCTTGTATGATAACAATATATATATATATATATATATATATATATATATATATATATATATATATATATATATGGTAAACCTAATCAGTAGGCGATTAAAGGTCTGTATATTACTTCAAAATATATGTATTTAAAAAACTCTACATGTTTCGGCTGTATACGCCTTTTTCAATATTTTGTATTCTCTTGAAAAAGGCGTATACAGCCGAAACATGTAGAGTTTTTTAAATACATATATTTTGAAGTAATATACAGACCTTTAATCGCCTACTGATTAGGTTTACCATATCATACCAAGGTCACGAAGTTATTATATATATATATATATATATATATATATATATATATATATATATATTGAAATATAGCAATTGGGCCTTATTAATTTACAAAATTTAATGATTTTATATTGAAGCTGATATGTTAAATGGCCCTTGCGTTGGTTCGTCTAAAACGTTAAAAGTCAGTTGTAACAGCCCTACGTTGGGCCGACCACTTTGAAATATAACCGAAAGGCATTTACGTTCTTCGATAATCTGTTGAAAAGCTGAATTGACCTTATAGATCAATAGAAAGCCAAATAATAAAATATTGTGAATTGTGCCTAATAAATGCACTTATAATTGCCCCAAGTTGGGCCGACCAAATTGAAATATAGCGGAAAGGGCTTAATGAAATATACATGCAAAATTAAAATGTTTATATAAACTGGTAAGTTAAATTTTAAATTGTGAGTTATCAATCTCTATATTAAATAGGCTATTACAAGTTACATATAGATGGGGTTGTATAACGTTACAACTATTATTTGCGTATGATGCAAAGATACACAATCGTTGATAACTACATATACTTAACCTAAACAGCTGTTCCGGTATATAACTTCTTATAAGAATATTTGGGTAGGCGTAAGTTTGTGTTATGTGTCCAGCTAGAAAGAACAATTTAGACTCTTGTGTGGGCATAGAAAAATACCCTTTAAATGGTCGGTTCGGTGACTGCAATAGAACACTTACAAAATCAGCTGATGCCAATGCAATTAATAATGGTATTTTTGTATTCAAAACTACGAAATAAAACGAACGAGATAAGGACTAATATACAAGACTTTAATAAAGTGATTGCAAAGAAAGAACAGGTAAGTGGATAAATAAATTAAATTCTGAATATATAAAATGTATCACGTGATAAAATAAATATGAAATAAAATCTAGGTTAAACAACACAACAAAATAAATGTGACATGAGTAAAGCTAAACGTAAAAGAGAATTCTATGATTAAATTTAATAGATTAACATATAGATTACAATAGATTACATATTAATCTTAAACTGCAACATAGGTTATATTTATTTTTAAAAAATAATTTGATGGTGATTTTATTTGTTGAAGTAAAATTAATTTATCATTTTCAAAGTTCGTAGGATGTTTAAAAAATACTTATGTGGGCCTGGACAGGAATTACTGATTCTGGACCTGGCTGGTAGATTCGTGAATGCAGGATACAGGTATCAAAGGCGATCGGCTGGCGTCCCCCGCTTGTTCGATCTAACGGCCGGCTTCCCGGTGAAATGTAATTTACGTTTTCTTGGACACCGGTTACCGTCTGGACTCGCAAAGTGCGTTAAACAGGAGCTGGATATACTGGTAAGGTTTGACTAGATTTGACGTATAGGTTTTTTAGATTTATTAATGCTTTTTCTTTTAATTTTCAGAGAGGCACTTCCAATACGTCGAGGTGTTTTTAATGGAGACTGGTCTAGTGACGCTAACTTTCACTTGTTCTCAATCCTAATTTCTGATTTGTCCAACTGTATGTATTTTTATAGTCTCGACATTTTATTATAATGAAAATGACAATTTAATCATTTTAAATATACATATGCTTAATATAAATTATCTAGTTTATATTAGTGAGTACATGTTTGACGTGTGAATGTTAATAATTGTATATGATGCTAATTTTATAGTAGGGATAATTCCCGCGTAATTATTTTAAATTAGTACAGTGTCGCCTAAATAAATGGCGTCATTTATTATTAATCAATTAAGTTGAAATATCTTTGGAAATACAAGATATCGGGGTAAAGTGACTTATGCAAATGAAAAGATAAAAATAAACAAATGTGAGAATGAATTTTAAACAATTAAATACGCGAAATCAACTTTATTGATATTACATATGAAGAATTCAGTTTCAATATTTTATAATTATTCTAAAGCTTACATATTTATATTACACTTCTGTCTTTGGCTAACTGAGGCATTCTTAGGTGTAGGCCTGACCTACATCAATATATATATATATATATATATATATATATATATAATATTTTCGTGACCTTGGTATGATATGGTAAACTTAATAAGTCGGCGACTAAAGGTCTGGTTTATTACTTCAAAGTATATATATTTAAAACAACCCTACATGTTTCGGCAATATTTTTTATATCCTTGACAAAGGCATCATTGCCGAAACATGTAGGGTTGTTTTAAATATATATACTTTGAAGTAATAAACCAGACCTTTAATCGCCGACTTATTAAGTTTATTATATATATATATATATATATATATATATATATATATATATATATATATATATATATATATATATAAAATAATAATTTAAATTCGGGTAAGCAGTCAATTAAGAAAAAACCTCCTTTATTAAATAACCCTATATTTCGCAACAGACTTTGTCGCTTCTTCTGGGGTAACTACAAGATTAATGAGAAAAATAACAAAAAATAAATAAGAGTATAAAACAGTAGAAAAAATACTTACAAAATGTAGAGTTGAAAAATAATAAAATTGACGTACAAAATATAAAAATGATTAGATATAAAAAATAAAGTAACTATAGAAACAAGCCTTAAGAACTTTTAAAAAACATGTATATGAAAAGTTAAAACATCAAAAATAAAAAATATAATGCAATATAAATTAAAACAACATATGGACCAAATAACAAAACGATTTAAGATCGTCAACTAACAGTCAAACCCAGTATATTAAAATAAATTATACTAAGACCATCAGTATCAGATCTATAATTTATGTTATTTGTGTCTCTGTTGATGTGGACCATTTCTAAAAAGGTTCTTTTTTTATGGTTATTTTCAACGTCTAAGATCTTAACGTCAACAAAATTGAAAGTATGGTCAAGATCAAGTGAATGGTCCACCAATGCACAAGATCTCTTACCAATACGGACATCACTTTTATGCTGAGTAATGCGCTGTTTTCGCCACTGTGATGTCTGACCTATATAAACGCCACAACAATCCGAACATGCTACCCTGTAGACAACATGACTATTTAAAAAGAAAGGTGTTATGTCTTTGATCTTACTATACAACTTCTTCAAGGTATGGGTGTTGTATTTAACCATAAAAAAAGAACCTTTTTAGAAATGGTCCACATCAACAGAGACACAAATAACATAAATTATACATCTGATACTAATGGTCTTAGTATAATTTATTTTAATATATGTACTGGGTTTGACTGTTAGTTGACGATCTTAAATCGTTTTGTTATTTGGTCCATATGTTGTTTTAATTTATACTGCATTATATTTTTTATTTTTCATGTTTTAACTTTTCATATACATGTTTTTTAAAAGTTCTTAAGGCTTGTTTCTATAGTTACTTTATTTTTTATATCTAATCATTTTTATACGTCAATTTTGTACGTCAATTTTATTATTTTTCAACTCTACATTTTGTAAGTATTTTCACTACTGTTTTATACTCTTATTTATTTTTTGTTGTTTTTCTCATTAATCTTGTAGTTACCCCAGAAGAAGCGACAAAGTCTGTTGCGAAATATAGGGTTATTTAATAAAGGAGTTTTTTTCTTAATTGACCGCTTACCCGAATTTAATTAATTTTTTATAATATATCACGGTCGATAATTTCGTTTCAATTATATATATAAATATATCATTCTAAAATTGTGGCTTGTTACGTCTCGTATAATCGAATATTTTCAAGTGTCTTATTGTATAATATATGAATATATTATATATATTCAATATATATTACTATATAATATACATAGTATATTATAGAGTTGATTGCAAAGTGCGCCGATTGGGCAGAAAAGAAGGTAAATAGACTTGATGTATTTGAGTCTTTAAAAAAATAAGTGTGATGGAGAAGAAGGTGTCAAGCTGATAGAAGTTGTGGATTCCGGAATCTAAAAAATCTTATAAATTATGCTAAAAAAGGACTTAAGGATACTTTTTTGTATCATTTATAAGCTTTTTTGGAAACTTTTTGGGGCCTGGAATCCACAACTTTTATCAGCTTAAGACCTTCTTGTCCACTACTATTACTTGCTTAAAGACTCAAAGACATGAAGTATATTTACCTTTTTCTGTCCCATCCGGACATCTTGCAATAAACTAGACCACAATCTTTTTTTTGAAAACATTCCACATTGACAAAGAGGTGTGACTAGTTTCAAAGCTATCTTAAATTCCTGCTGTCACATGGTTGGGGAAGAGTAAACCGAAAAGCTATTCTTGAGTTTAATTTATGGGTTTCGCAGGTTTAAAATAAATCGATAATTACAACTGATCTAACGAAAAATTAGTTGGAGAGCAAAATAAAGTTAAAATTCGAAATCTCTTGCTCACTTTATATAATAAAACATGAAAACAAAAAATCTAAAAAAATTACCGCCCAATGGGCTTGAAGTATGATCAGTTCAAGCCCATTGGGTCACGTAGTGAAATGTGATAACCAATAGACCGCGCACAATTTGAAAAATTTTATAAAGGTAGTTCCCGAAAATTGTTAATAGCTCAGCTTCTAATATGGATTTCTATGAAGGAAAAAAATGACATCTGCAGCACACAGTGTCAATTGCTTTTACAAGTTTTCAGCCATCTATTCAAAATAGCCACGATAGATCATTCCGGTGAACTTTACCTTAAAAATTTGCATTTATTTGCATATATTTACACACACGCTTTATCAATACGAAAGAAATATGTATGTCCAATGCTATGGAGATTCTGAAGATCATACCGCTGTCGAACAATATCCATTTTCCTGAAAAGAAGTTGATGGAGTAGAGGTCCATTCCGCACTTTTTTTGAAACATCTTCTCTACGAATTAATTTCCATAGTCAAGAAACACCTAGTATGTAAGTAAGTAAGTAGGTGTATTTCGACGAAAGGAATCGATTGGTATCAGCTGCGTCGCTCTAGTTTCAAGATTGACTGATTTAGAAGGTCCCACAGCTTGAAGTCTTATATCATTTATTCCATGAGAGGCGTCCTAGCGGAGCCTAAGTGCATATTCGTGAAATACACTAACAGACGTCAGTTATAATTAGAGAACGAACACGCTTACCACATGACGCAAAGCCCAGTGCAGTACTGGCGAAAGGCTGTATTTCTAAAATATTTAATTTTATTTATATAATTGGAAAACGAACGGGTGGTGATCTATAAAATTACGAAATACATATTTATTTGTTGAAAAGTTGTATTTATAAAGTTTTTAATTTTATTTATATAATTGGAAAACATACGGGTGGTGATCTATCTATCTAAAATTACGAAATACATATTTATTAATTAATTTTATTTATATATTTGGAAAACAAACGGGTGGTGATCTATAACATTACGAAATACATATGTATTTGTTGAAAAGTTGTATTTTTAAAGTTTTTAATTTTATTTCTATAATTGGAACATTTTTATTTGATCATTTTGTCGTTGAGTTGAGTAAAGGACTATTAATATTGACTAGCAATAGTTTCTCAAGGTTTTCTTCTGTCAATTTTGTTCTCTTTGAATTAAGTGCATCCTTATAAATAGAAAACGTCCTTTCTACATCGCAACTGGTTATAGGTGCATAATGGAAATATTCTTTTATTTCTTCATATTTAGCCGTTAGATTTTGTGGAATTATCTCCATACATAATTGCTGCAATGTAATTAAATCTGGATTTCTATTAAGAATTGCTTCAAACTTTTGCCGAAGGCCACATCCGAAGTCACTTGGAATACTTTTCAAATTATTAACAGCCACATCTAATGTGGTTAATTCGTCATTTAATTTGAGATTTCGATTTTCAAAATAAGTGATTAGTTTTGGCAATTTTCCAAAGTGTTCGTGAAGAAAGTACAACTGATTTTTTATATTTGGGATTTGTGTGAGCTCCTTACACTCACCAATACTTCTAGCATCTTCCTTTAGCAGTATTACGAAATGATTTAGACTATCGAAATTCTCAGCATAATAACTGGTAGCTTCCAGTCAGGTTCCCCATCTAGTTATTACTGGAGTGGGAGGCAGTGACAGAGATGGAACTTTTTCCCTGAAAAGAGCTACTCTCAATGGTGCTTTTCTGAAAACTTTTTAAATGCTGATACAATTCTATCAGCTTCCGGAAAAGTGTCTCTGATATATTCACAGATTCTGTAGAGAGCATGTGCTACACAAGTAATATGCAGCATATTAGGATATGTTTTCTTCAATAGTCCGCCTGTTTTTAACATATACGCAGCACTATCACTGACAAATAAAAGTATTTTTTCTTTGTACGTGGCGTCTGAATGAAGCATTTTTTGCATATTCTCCTTAATGGTTTCAGCAACTGTTTCCGCATCAACTCTATTTATAACACTTGTTGCTATTACATATGAGTTATAGGGAATAGTTGGATGTAGTACAACAGCTACAACATTTACCACACAGCGTCCTAACATATCCACCGTTTCGTCGGCGCTGATCCATATGTATTGATTTAAAAGTGACGAATTTTTGACGATATTTTACGGATTTTGTAATAAATTTCGGAATCACTGACAATGGACATACAATCAGTATGACCGTCAAT
The DNA here is from genome assembly GCA_935421215.2 of Melolontha melolontha. Taxonomy (NCBI): domain Eukaryota; kingdom Metazoa; phylum Arthropoda; class Insecta; order Coleoptera; family Scarabaeidae; genus Melolontha; species Melolontha melolontha. The sequence continues at coordinate 54,007,832 of OW285242.1, forward strand.
CCAACTCGCCGTTGTTTTACAATGCCGTTCTCGACATTCTTCCATATCATGTCTGAAAAAGTAACTTAAACAATGCTCTAGATCTAAATAAATGAAAACTAAAAATGTGTGCGTAAGTTATTGAAACTGAACCAAATTCAATGCACACTTACGTCGAAATAATTGGTAGAAATAGATTCAATCAAACGATATTAAACAGGATCTATCACAAAAATTACGATGTAATTAACAGTTAAAACTATGAAAACAAGAAACTTACTCACAGCACTTTATTTATCTTACGAAATATAAACTAATAAATAAAATACATTATAAAAACCCCGCTTCTATCTACGCTCATGAAAACACTTTAAGAAATACTATATTCTCCGAATACAATAGCTGAGTTGTCCATTGTTATCGTGCGAGACCAGGTGGCCAAGTAAGTCAAACAAATACTTCATTGAATTACGCCGGGATGTACTGTGCGACGTTATACACAATTCCAATTGCCGATTGCGTTTTATGGAAATTGCATCCGTTCTCTAGTTATAATGTATATATAAGGATTATTTAAAAACTCCGCATCAAAGAAAATTTATTGGTTGCTAAGATCCAGGATGATACAAACTTTTCGTTATGTCAAGTAAATTGCGGTATGAACGAGCGTGCTCACCTCGATATTGAAGAAAAATAATACAAATACAAGTAGACAGTTTTGTATTAATATGAAGAAAATAAAATTTGGTATGTTTCTTAAATATTATTTTTTACGTGAAAAACACATTAAAGAAACTGGGCAAAAGTTAAATAAATTTTATCATAAATTTGCTTCTTTCCATGTAATGATTTATAAGTCGCTCACTGAGTTAAAAAATGATAATATGAGCACCGAAGATTACGAACGTTCAGGGCCCTCAGTAATTTCTCCAAAAATGAGCACTAAAGTCCATATCATTGTAAAGAGCGACCGCCGAATGATAGTGTGTGAGATAGCTACGCTGTAAACTTCTCAAAAGAACGAATACGTAATATTTAAATACAAAAGAGCTAATTGCTAGATGGCTGCCGCATTTGCTTCCTGTTGAGTAAATGTAGACGCTTACAGCATTAAAATATGAAAGAGCTAATTGCTAGAAGGTTGCCGCATTTGCTTACTGTTGAGTAAATGCAGATCCGTATTGCACAATATAAATATTATGCTGATGAGTTGTCCGCGGTTATCTGAGTTAATCCGGACAGCCTAAAGGGTTGCCCATTTTGACCACCGAGTTATATTACAAATTATATAACTGATAATATTAATTCTCAGTAATTCTCTAATGAGCGTTGGGGCTGATAAAGTGGGGATAATAGTATATTAAAGTACAAGTTGCATAACACATGATTTTAGTGCACGCGTTCAAGTTTAGAAAACGAGCCGCAAGGTGGGTTTTCTATAGAACAAGTGCACCAAAATGTCTTATGAAACGTGTATTTTATACTATTTTTTCTATTTCGGACATTAAAAGTTCAAAAAGACTTAAAATAAGAGGCATGTTTTGTACGAAAATTGTAGAAATTTTCTTTTTTTGAAGTTGGTAGCATTGATGTTTAAGAGCATTTTAAATATTTGAAAATCGGCGGTGTTATATGTCATTTTAAGTTTAACATTTAGATTGATTTATGCAATAAATTATTAACGAAATGGACGAAGCAAATAATTGCACGCCCCCAGAGATTCGCAAAATAGCAGAAGATAATTTACAAAATCTTTTGCCAACAAAGTCTCGACATATTTATCAAAAGCAATACGAGCACTTTTTAACTTGGTGTAAAGAAAATAATATCGCGAATATTACTGAAAATGTAATTATTGCTTATTTTTTATCTGAAGGCTACGAGCCTAAGAAATCCAAGATTTTAGAAATAGATCATATTAACTGTTTTATAATAGAAGCCGATGATAAAACATATTTAGCAATGAAAGTAAGTAATACAAACATCCTTGTAATAGTATTTTATTAATGTTCTACATTATTTTGTTATAATAGTCACATTAATATTGATAGGTTATCCTTATAATGGGTTATAATGGAGCTTGTCGTCGTGGAGAAATCATGAACATGATTTTAGTTAGATGATATACAGTTTAAAAATGATGTCATAATGGTTAGAGTGCCAAAAACTAAAACTTATAATATTCCAAGACAATTTATTATAACAGAGAAATTATGGATTGATTTGCTTAAAAAATATTATTCGCTTCGTCCCACTCATGTTACACATAAACGCTTCTTCCTGCAATATAGAAATTGTTCTTGCGTGAATAATCCAATTGGCATTAATACTATAGGAAAAGTACCAAAAGTTATTGCTACTTACTTAAATTTGCCGAATCCTGAGCTCTTCACTGGACATTGCTTTAGGCGTTCAAGCTGGCTAATAGTGGAGGTGACTTAATAACAGTTAAACGCCATGGAGGATGGAAATCTTCAGCAGTGGCTGAAGGTTACATTGATAATTCCACCATGAAAAAAGTTGATGTTGCTCGAATACTGTCTAGTGCACCTAATACATCCACTAAAATTATTCAGAATCCATCGACTTCTGATGCAATAGGCAGTGATGTGTCAATCAATGTGAATCAACAGGAATTCAAACAAAACATAGTGTGTTCCCAGAATCTGCCTGGAATCTCCATTAATGCACATGAATCTTCTAGTGTTACAGTAAACGTTTATAATAGTTGCACTATTCAAAATGGGAAGTAAATGTCAATAGTAGCATTAGATCTTCCAACTCTGTTTAACAATTTATATTGTTAATTAGTATAAATAAAATGTTAGCAAGTGTTTTTTATTCTTTGTACCTATACAACTTTTACTACACATGCTTGTTATACACATTTATATTTGACATTTACATATGATTTAGTTCCATTTCTTTTTTTGTGACCAACCTCTAAAAACAAAATTTTGCGTGCGAAAAAGTAATACTTTATGCAACCCAAACGGGTGTCGAAAAGTGCACTTTATAGCACCGAAATAGAAAAAGTTTATTACTGCTGCTTGCTATTTATTTCTAGTGTTGATAGCTAGGTGCAATTGAAGTTCAACCTATTTGTAGTGAAAAGGGTGCAATATTGTTAGTGTTAAATATTACAATTTTCAAAGCACACACTGCGAAGTGTGGGAAAATAAGATGGCGTTCCACTAACACCAAAAGTAAGTGCAATGCAGAAATATATACAAGTGCAGATGAAAAAACTATTTTAGAGTCCCAACTTGATCATAATCATGAACGTCAGAAGACGATTACTAGGCAGGTTATTAGTAATAGCGTTAAAAGTAAAGCTGTTGAGGATTGTATAGAAATACCACCTAAACTAATTTGTAAGGAATTAAGTGTATGTACTAAACATTCTAAAAATTAAATTATTGTCAATAATATTATTTTTCATGTCGTAGGACAAGGCTTCAAACATTGGAAGCGATGATCACTACGTATGATAAGTAATATATACGAAGCACGGCGAGATATTTTACCAACATTACCCAAGGATAGAGATCAGGATTTTGATGCAGTTGTTAATTTAAATCTGAAAACTAAAATTAACGATCGAAATTTCCTTCGCTCTTTAGATAAGGAAAATAATGTAATTTGCTTTACAAATTTGTATTTTTTATTTCCTACGATACCATTATATGGATTGTACATTTCAGTATTGGAGCAGAGAAGCAAACGATGGTAGGTGAACAGAATCTGGAGGAAGAAGACTTTCAAGTGCTGCAGCCAAATGATATAGAAAAAGTGAAAGAAACAGTGAAGAAAATGAAAAGGAGTAAATCTGCAGGGGTGACGGGATAACGATTGCAATGGTTAGAGGAGATCGGGTTCAATATGCTGACAGAGTTTAGTGATGTAGGACGGCAAGTACCCGATGATTGGGAAGTACGAATACTCATGTCACTTTCCAAGAAAGGTGACACAAGGGAATGTACAAATTTATCGAGGTATATCGATGTTAAACATAATGTTGAAAATATATGAAAGAATACTAGAGAAAAGGTTAAAGTAATTAATAGAGCCCCAACTAGAAGAATCACAAAGTGGTTTTAGAAGAGAAAGGAGCATACAAGATAATATATTTATAATATAACATCAATTGGCTGTTTTATCGTAAATGCATTATCTTAAAGAACATGGGTCAGAACAACTTTGTGGCATTCCTCTATATCCAAAAAGCGTTTGATAGTATACCGAGAAAAATAATGTAGAATAGCTTGATGAAGAGAGGTGTATGCTAGAAACTACGGAATATATAAAGACTATAAACGGATTAACTAGAAATTATGTTAGAACTGGAAACTTACAATCGGAGAAATTCGTAGCATGGGAAGGGCTAAGACAAGGAGGAGTCCTGAGTCCGACTCTGTTCACCATAGTAATTAATGATGAATAATGAAAGAAGAAGTAAAGCATAGGCTAAGGAAAGTAAAAGTAGGAAACTATAACCTAAGATTAGTGGAAATAACAGAAAGCGCTTTCGCAGACGACCTGGTGATCTATTCAAGAAATAAAGACGACTTGCAACAAAATTTAAATATATGTATAGTAATGAACAGTAATACAACAGCTGCAACATGAAGGAACATTGTCGTCTTGGACTGTGGCATTATTTAGCCCTTTGATATACGATTCCAGAACTTAATAAATGTTCTTTTGAGCATTTAGATGGCCTTGAAAAGATATTAAAGGCACTCTACTTGCTCTGAAATTCCCCCACAAACCACAAATCCTTGAGTAAGCGCAGGCTGTCTTCTGCGGAAAAATTTAAAATCTGCCTTTCTCTTTTCGGCGTCGGAGTTATTTACGATCGTCCATAAACTAAACAAGATTCATCCGAAAATATCGTTTCACTCTTCATCTCAATTTCCACGTACCTTACACCAATGAAGGCACAGTTCCGATTAGTGAAAGAACATATCAGCCTTGGACGACAGGGAATCAACTCAAATGAAAGAATTGCTATTATATTGCTTACCTTTGCCAAAACTTCTCTTTTAAATGTTCAAAGCCCTAGAAGTTGCTTGGAATGGGCTTTTACAGGAATTCATATACCTTTCCATTAAAAGCATGCCCGGACAAGTAGAATATATTCGTATATGCGAAGCGTTATGAATTTTTCTCTACTAAAAGTACAAATTCTTGAATAAAAATTTCACCGTTTATTATTCTCACCATAGTAAACAAATATAGAAAATTTGGTTTAAAAATATATAGGTACTCTTACTTAGTAATTAAGTTTTTTTTTACATAGAATCGAGAATTTAATATACAGGCTGTCACACAAAAAATGCCCCAAGCTGTACCTGTTACTTATATTTCGATTTTCATGAGATATGTACCAAATGAAATGTTTTGATGAGTACTATGTTTGAGGCTACATTTACTTTTTTCCAACGTCATCTTCAATTCCCAGCGATTGTCAATTTTTTTTTTTAATTGCACGATATATATTTTTTTGTATAATTGAATAGTGATTTTTTTTCCTGAATCCATTGATGTACAATTAGAGAATACAATCCCGGGATCTCGGTATCCCGGCCGGGTTTTGATGCCGTAAATCCCTGGACTGTACTTGGCTAATCTCAGGATCTTCGGGATTGCCAGTTTGCATTCCGTAATCCGTTGCGCCTTGACAATGACCTCACCTAGATTATATTAAGGGCACTTATTACATATAGACAAAAAATCAACCTTAGGTACGCCGTACGAGAAGAGAACTACACAGATACAGCCCAAATAATATGTAACTTAGAAGAGACTTCCCCGCCCGGCATACTTCAATACAATACTGTTAAAGTAATTCCCCAACGGGCCAACAGGGGAATCACCCGATCACCTCATATGATATATCATAATATTGTTGCGAGAGATTCCCCGTCGCGAATTCCCTGTACGAAAGTATAAATAGGCTTATTACGATTTACTTTTTTCATTTATTATTCTACCAGCGACAAGGTTTCGCAGATTACGTCATTTAAATTTAAAAGTCAATTATCTGAAAAAGTTATTTTAAATGGCGGGAGACTTTGTTCAACATAAAAAAAAGCAGGGGCGTACCGATGAGCCGGTAGAAAGGTGAAATACGTATCTACGTCTCTGGGGAGAGATATTTTCGGACACTTTCACAAAAATATTAATAGTGAACCTGTATTTGTGTTCTTCACACCAGGTTTTGAATAATATTTTATATTATTAAAAATACCTTTGTATTATACAGAACTGGTGGGGTTTACCTACTCATGTATGTTTCAATTATTCTGATACATTACACATGCGGTTAGTCCGTAGTATGAGTGAAGACACAAACAAAATGCAGTTTCTAGAGGGATGACTGGGCCACCTTTGGAAAGGCGTCGTTACTTCACATTGGTTATGTGGACGGGGCGAGGTACTTCGGTTCTCTGACAACAGGCAGCGCTGAATTTACTTATACGCCCGGTCTGGATAATTACGGTGATGTGGTGATGAGGTTCTTTTTTGTGAATGTGTCTGAAAATATTCTTTCTCCAGCAGGGGCGTACCGATGAGCCTGTAGAAAGGTGAAATACGTATCTACGTCTCTGGGGAGAGATATTTTCGGACACGTTCACAAAAATATTAATAGTGAACCTGTATTTGTGTTCTTCACACCAGGTTTTGAATAATATTTTATATTATTAAAAATACCTTTGTATTATACAAAACTGGTGGGGTTTACCTACTCATGTATGTTTCAATTATTCTGATATATTACACATGCGGTTAGTCCGTAGTATGAGTGAAGACACAAACAAAATGCAGTTTCTAGAGAGATTGGCTGTGCCACCTTTGGAAGGGCGTCGTTACTTCACATTGGTTATGTGGACGGGGCGAGGTACTTCGGCTGTCTGATAACAGGCAGCGCTGAATTTAGTTCTACGCCCGGTCTGGATAATTTCGGTGATGTGGTGATGTGGTTCTTTTTTGTGAATGTGTTTGAGAATATCCTTTCTCAGTCAGGGGCGTACCGACAAGCCTGTAGAAAGGCGAAATACGTATCTACGTCTCTGGGGAGGGATATGTTCGGACACGTTCACAAAAAATATTAATAGTGAACCTGTATTTGTGTTCTTCACACCAGATTTTTAATAATATTTTATATTATTAAAAATACCATTGTATTAAAAAAAAACAGTGATATGTCGTCAGCGTGGAGTTATTTTTTAGTTGCGAAAGACGAGAATAGTTCTAAATGTAAGCGATGCCCTGCCATTCTCAAGACTTTGGCTGGATCGACTAAGGGATTACATACACATTTGTCATCAAAACATAACATTAAGATCTTAGCTGACGTTAATCGTTTAACAGCTTCAACAAGTCAAGATTCTAAAAATCTGAACACAACACCGCCGCCAGCTAAACGAAAGATTATTTTACTAAAAGTGCCGATGATAACCTGGATGATGTTTTGGCAAGAATGATTACATTAGATGGATTTTCATTGAGTGTATTCATAACTTCAGACGATTTGAGAAAATTGCTCTTAGCGAAATACACGGATTTACCAAAATCACCCGTCACAATTCGAAAGCGTGTTATGAATTACAGTGAAAAAATCAGAAAGCAAGTAACTGTGGAATTAAAACATTTGAAAAGTGCAGGTGAAAGATTTAGTCTATCTTTCGACAAGTGGACATTAACGTCCAATAAACCATGGCTGTCAAAGTTCATTCATATAAAAAAATTTGGAGCTTTGGACTCGTTCCTATTCATGGAAGTATGACAGCTGAAAATTGTCTTCGTATATTGAAAGAGCGTCCAAGTAAATTTGATGTCTCCCTGGAAACTGATATCGTGGCTACTGTAACCGATGTACCGAACGTTATGATAAAGGTGGGACAGCTTGTTTGCACTGAACAACAACTGTGTCTCGCACATGGTATCAATTTGGCCGTCTGTGATGTGCTTTATAAAACAAAGAATTATTTTCAAGACAGGCAAGACAGCTTTACCTCAGACTCAGATGATACTATAAATGAACCAGCTGTGACTTCTAATTATATGAACGATAGCGATGATGATGACAATTTAGCAAACTTAGACTGTCCAGAATCAGGTTTAATCTTAATGTCACAAAATAAACTTGCGTGAGAAAACATACCAGAGTTAACGAAAGATGAAAACTTTAATGAGCTGATAAAGAAAATCCGCAAAGTTGTAGTGTATTCCAAAAGATCACCATTGAAAAATGAAACAGTACTTCAAAAATATGTGAAGATTGAACATGAAAAAGAGCTGTAACTTCTTTTGCAAAATCAATTCAATACCTGCATCTCCTTATAAGACCGCGAGGGGCATTTAATACGAAATTATTAGGTATTTCCCGACAGGTTTCAATTATTCGGTTTCATAAATCGTTTACATTATGTGGCACTGTTAAATAAACTCGATCTTGGAGATATTCCCAAAACCAAAAATCTAGAGGCGTAAGATCAGGTGAATGCGCAGGCCAACGAATAGGTCCATATGTGCCAATCCATTGTTACTTAAAATTTATTCAACCAACCAACATTTATTCGTGTATTATGGGGAGTAGCACCGTCTTGTTGACAGTATATTTAACGCAGTTCCGCCACCGGTAATCCGTCCAAAAAACTTTCAACATCTTCGCTTAATAGTTGGTGATATCTTAGTTGATTTAAGGAACCGTCGATAAAGAATGGCCCATCAAGTGGTCTCCAAGTAGGCCACACCAAACATTACAGCTAAAACGACATTGAAAATTATTGTCGACAACGTATTTATGGTTTTCTTAGCTCCATTGGCGATGAATGTTGCGATTCAAAATTCGATAATTAGTGAAAGTACATTCATCTGTCCAATTTTGCGATAAATCAACGGGTCTTGTTGCAAAGTTTTTAAGTAAATATTACAAAACTGCGTTCTTCGAATTGGACCATTTTCATCTATTGCTTGCACTTTTTGGGCAATGTATGGTTTAAATTTGTTCTTTTTAAGTACTCGAGATGTAGCAACTATGTTCGCAAGTTCACGAACCGAGGTTTTGGCATTTTCTTCAACAGCTAATAAAATGTCCAGTTCCACGTTTTCAGAAAATTTCCTGTGTACTACATTCGGTTTCTTGAAACATCCAAATCTTCTTAAATTCTCTTCAAGTCGGCTAAACTTACGATATTTTGGAAAATGTTCAATGTAAATTCGCAGCGCCTGATTAGAGTTTTTATTAGACTTAAAATAAACTTGTAGCATGTCAGTAAGTTGATTGAAATTTATGATTTATTTCAAAATTGTCAAAATATGCATGCTTAGCACAGAAAAGTCAAAGATGACAGTTACATATGCGTAATGCGTTATTTTTCCATCCCAAACTACAGTGTATAACACAAGTGACCAAAAGCATATACGGACAGTGTTTTAATAATTTTTTTTCTTCAAAATTTAACTTAAATTGATGTATTTCGCATCAATAGATTCGGGAAAAAAATCTTTATCCAATTATTCAAAAAAAAATATTCCCAGCAACTTGAAAAAAAAGTTGACAATCGCTTGAAATTGAAGATGGCGCTGGAAACTAGTAAACGTAGCAACAAACATAGTATTCATCAAATCATTTTATTTGGCAGCTGTCTTATGAAAATCGGAATGTAAATAGCAGAGTTAAAGTTTTTTGTGTGACGCACGTATAATAATAAATTGCGCCACATGAGTTGAGATATAGTGTAAAATGGCAAAAATACGACCGTTGCCTAGTTACGGCTTGTTTATTTCTTGGCAATTTCGTTAAGTATTAAGTTGACAACATTTGAACACCCCAAATTTAGTTTAATTTTTCTGTTTTTTTAGGTTTGCTTTCAAGTATGGCTAGATGAAAATTGGTCATTGATGAAGTAGACAGAGCTATAAGAATTCCGCAAGGTGCTGATATGCAGCTTACTGTAGCGTTTCTTGAAATAATTCTACCAGGAAATTTTGGTCCTAATAAAGCAATTGTTTCATTAGCAAAATGAGGTGCTGCACCTTGCTGTTAGAACCATCTTATCCTCTGGATCAATATCATTCATTTGGACCACAAAACTTCAGTTAACATCTCACGATATCGAACACTGTTACAGCATCGCCAGGAGCATTTTGAAAGAAGTATGGTCCAATTACACCACATGACTATATCGCAAACCAAACAGTGACTCGTTGAAGATGTAAAGGTCTTTCATGAATCACTCGTTGATTTTTTTCACCCCAAATTCGACAATTTTCTTTGTTGACAAAACCACCAATTTCAAAATGTGCTTAATCAGAAAAGATGATTTTTGTGAAAAATCATCTGGTTGTTATTTAATCCAACAAACGAATGCACGACTTTTTGCATGGTTCAATGGCTTTTGTCCCTGTGTTATTTGAAATATGTTGTTGATTCACTGAGTCCAATTTGTTGTGAAAGTCGACTAACGACTTTACGACTGTATCTTTCTCTTTTTTGATCTTTCACCGGACCGGTCTCTTGAAATTTTCTAATAATTCGTCCAATAGTTCTTTCAGATGGACGATCATGTAATCCATAAAATTAATGTAATTTTCTAAAAACATTTTTCACAGAATGCCGATTTTCATAGAATAATTCAACAATTTGAACGCGTTGTTGTATCATATAAGAAGGCATTTTATAAATATCATACATCACACTTAAATGTAAATGTCAAAATACCCGGACGAATTCAGTGTCATTTATATTTTATTTATTTTTAAAATAACGCGCTCAATTTGAAAGTCCCATTATTATATGAATTAAAGTTCTTATGCTTTTGATTTGGTGATAACACTATTTGTACATATAACTAAATAAATATAGTCGTCAAATATTTGAATGATATTTTTTTAAATTTAATATTACAATAATATAAATTAAGGGTTAGTTTTGTCAGTTTCTCAGTTATCTGCGACTATAGAATTCAAATTAGACACGTTTACATTTAAAATAAACTAAATTAATGTTCCCGTGTGCAGAACTTGCTTATATTTAATAAATTGACATGAAGTCGACTCACCTATATTCACATTTGGTGTCCCTGGGAATAATAAAAATATAACTGAAATAAGTGTTATTCACCAACAATATTTGTAATAATGAATGCATATGTACATTGATATTCAATAAAATAACGGAAATGCATATCATGAAATGATAGTAGTTTATTTGGTTTATATAGTCACAATGATATGAACAGCATTACTATTAGAGATAATGGACGTATACAGTGCATTCAAAAAGTCGAGACCAATCCCTTTATGAACGAAAAAATAATGCATTTAATATTTCGCCGTGGAATATACGACAATATATCTTTACAAAACCTTAGAAATAATCTGGCTTGTAGACTTTCGGGTCGTTGTCCATGATTGCTTCTTGGATTCTAGGCTGGAACCGCATTCTTAGCACTTCCTTCCAGGCCAATATTACGTCTTCTATTTCAAGAGATATCATCGTGGTCGCTACTACTGTTGCGCGGTTTCATTCAATTATGAATTACTCAATTTTGAACTGGGGTTACTCTTCCCATATGCGGAGCCCGTGTAGACACCAGCGTAGAATCATATATTAAAGTACAAGTTGCATAAGACATGATTTTATTGCACGCGTTCAAGTTTAGACAACGAGCCGCAAGGTGAGTTTTCTAAAGAACAAGTGCACTAAAATGTCTTATGAAACGTGTATTTTATACTATTTTTTCTATTTCGGACATTAAAAGTTCAAAAAGACTTAAAATAAGAGGCATGTTTTGTACGAAAATTGTAGAAATTTTCTATTTTTGAAGTTGGTAGCATTGATGTTTAACTAGAGCATTTTAAATATTTGAAAATCGGCGGTGTTATATGTCATTTTAAGTTTAAAATTTAGATTGATTTATGCAATCAATTATTAACGAAATGGACGAAGCAAATAATTGCACGCCCCCAGAGATTCGCAAAATAGCAGAAGATAATTTACAAAATCTTCTGCCAACAAAGTCTCGACAAAAGCAATACGAGCACTTTTTAACTTGGTGTAAAGAAAATATATGTAATAATAAGTTCCCCAATCGGATCTCCGGGGGGAACAGTGATGAACAAGACTGTGACAACAAACAAGTTAAAGATTGGGATATGGAACGTGAGATCCATGTATGAAGCTGGAAAGATGCATAACGTTGTACACGAAATGCAAAGACTGAAACTCAACATCCTAGGAATCAGTGAAACAAGATGGCCTGGTCATGGCCAAATCCCAACAAATGGAGGCATGCTGTACTTCTCTGGTAACGATGATAATTATCACAGACATGGTGTAGCAATCGCTGTCTCAACAGATATAGTGGCGGCTGTTACTAGCTTTGTCCCTATCTCAGACCGTATCATACTCTTACAACTACAGACCAACTCAAGAAAACTAAACATTATACAAATATATGCCCCTACCGCAGACAAACCTGAAGAAGAAAACGAACTGTTTTACGAACTAATCAGACAAACGCTTGATTCACTAAAACCAAGAGATATCAATATAATTCTTGGAGACTTTAATGCGAAGGTCGGAAAAGGGAGATGTGACAAGTATATAGGTGAATATGGGTTGGGGACAAGAAATGAGAGGGGCGATAGGCTGGTACAGTTTTGCCAAGAGGAAGAGATGATAATAACCAATACCTTTTACAAGCTTCCAAACCGACGACTCTACACATGGAAATCCCCACAAGACAGTGACCAGAACCCGATGAGAAATCAAATAGACTACGTTTTGATAAACGCAAGATATAGAAACAACATCAAATCAGTTAAGACCTACCCGGGCGCTGACGTCTCTTCGGACCACAACCCTTTAGTGGCCCAGATGCACCTCAAACTTAAAAGAATGCCAAAGAAGAGAGAAACTCGGATAAATACAAAACACCTAAAAAACCAAGAAATACGGAATGAGTTGCAAACAAGAATAAACAAAAATCTGGAAACACTCGAAAGCAAGGAAGAATACCAAAACTGCAGAAACATAAACGAAAAATGGTACAGAATTAAATCAGCCTTGTTGGAACCCTCATTAGACATTCTGAAGACAGAGAAACCCACAGGAAAAAAGGAATGGATTACTGGTGAAATTCTTAATCTTATGGAAAAGAGAAGAAGCTATAAGGGAGAAAACGAACAACAATATAAAGAAACACAACGAATACTTCGCACAAAAATCGGAAAAGCAAAAGAAGATTATTATAAACAAAAATGTGAAGAAATTGAGGAGCTACAATCCAAATACGATAACTTTAACATGCACAAAAAGATTAAAGAACTCGTCGGCACCAGCAAACAAAAGCAACTTAATATATTATATAACAACGGGAAAATAGTCACAGAAATAGAACAAAAACTAGAAATATGGAAGAACTACATTACAGAGCAGTTCGAAGATGAGAGACGGCATACGACTCTTGAAAATACGGAAGGGGAGTTGGGCCCGAACATAATTAAGGATGAAGTAACATATGCACTAGGTATGCTCAAGAACGGAAAAGCTGCAGGTCCGGACCAACTGCCAGCGAAAATTCTTAAACTGATAGAGGCGGACCGGATTCATGTTTTGGTAGAACTAATTAATACCATATATAGAACAGGAATAATACCAAATGAGTGGTTGCTATCAACTTTTATAACCCTTACGAAAAAGAAAAATGCCAGGCATTGCTCTGACTACCGCACAATAAGCCTGATGGTTCACACATTGAAAGTCCTGTTGAAGGTGGTCCATAATAGAATATTCAGGAAATTGGATGTAGATATCAGCGATAGTCAGTTTGGATTCCGTAAGGGCCTAGGAACAAGGGAAGCACTTTTTGCACTAAATGTCCTATCACAAAGATGCCTAGACGTAAACCAGGACATATACGCCTGCTTTATAGATTACAATAAAGCATTTGATAAAGTTAGACATGATCAACTGATAGAAACATTGGTCAGGAGAAGGATAGACCTCAGAGACATAAGATTAATCTCAAACCTATACTATGGCCAAAAAGCAGCAGTACGAATAGAAGACACGACATCAGAGGAAATAGAAATACGAAGAGGTGTTCGTCAGGGGTGTATACTGTCGCCAATCCTCTTTAATCTGTACTCGGAGGACATAGTAAATAGAGCACTTGATGATCGGGACATGGGCATTAACGGCATGACAATAAATAATCTGAGGTACGCTGACGATACAGTTATTTTAGCTGGAACACACGAGGACCTACAGACGTTAATTAACAGAATGGTCACAGCAAGCGAGGAGTATGGACTAACGCTGAACATAAGCAAAACAAAATATATGCTGATAACAAAAACTACTAAAGATAATCGTAAGATATATGTGAAGAACCAGCCTATTGAGAGAGTAAGACAATACAAATACCTGGGCACGATCATTAATGAGAACAATGACAGCTCCCAAGAAATACGAGTCAGAATAGAACAGGCGAGAAGCACCTTTACAAGGATGAAAAGGCTTTTCTGCTGCCGAGATTTAAACCTTGACTTAAAAATACGATTGATGAGATGCTATGTGTTGTCTATACTATACTATGGGATGGAGGCCTGGACGCTGAAGGTATCCGACATGAGGAGACTGGAGGCATTTGAGATGTGGGTATACCGGAGAATATTGAAGATCTCATGGGTAGAGAGAAAACGTAGAAGTGATGAGACGTATGCATAAGGAGAGAGAAGTGATTCCGACAATTAAGAGAAGAAAACTGCTGTACATGGGACATGTCATGAGGGGAGAAAAATATCAAATACTACAAATAATTATGCAGGGAAAAATCCCGGGCAAGAGATCTATAGGAAGAAGACGGAATTCATGGCTGAAGAACCTTAGGGACTGGTTTGGATGCAATAATAATGAACTGTTTAGAGCTGCGGTTTCAAAAGTACGAATTGCTATGATAATTGCCAACCTTCGAAGCGGAGACGGCACCTAAAGAAGAAGAAGAAAGAAAATATTATCGCGAATATTACTGAAAATGTAATTATTGCTTATTTTGATAAGGAAAGCAAGATAAAAACGGCTTCGACCTTGTGGTCCACATATTCGATGTTACGATGTTATATTTATTATTTTTTTATTATATTTTATAAAAATATAGATATCTCAAAATTTTCTAGGCTTCTTGCATATTTAAAAAGATTATCTGAAGGCTACGAGCCTAAAAAATCCAAGATTTTAGAAATAGATCATATTAACTGTTTTATAATAGAAGCCGATGATAAAACATATTTAGCAATGAAAGTAAGTAATACAAACATCCTTGTAATAGTATTTTATTAATGTTCTACATTATTTTGTTATAATAGTAATATTAATATTGATAGGTTATCCTTATAATGGGTTATAATGGGGCTTGTCGTCGTGAAGAAATCATGAACATGATTTTAGATGATATACAGTTTAAAAATGATGTCATAATGGTTAGAGTGCCAAAAACTAAAACTTATATTCCAAGACAATTTATTATAACAGAAAAATTATGGATTGATTTGGTTAAAAAATATTATTCACTTCGTCCCACTCATGTTACACATAAACGCTTCTTCCTGCAATATAGAAATGGTTCTTGCGTGAATAATCCAATTGGCATTAATACTATAGGAAAAGTACCAAAAGTTATTGCTACTTACTTAAATTTGCCTAATCCTGAGCTCTTCAGTGGACATTGCTTTAGGCGTTCAAGTGTGACACACTTGGCTAATAGTGGAGGGGACTTAATAACAATTAAGCGCCATGGAGGATGGAAATCTTCAGCAGTGGCTGAAGGTTACATTGATAATTCCACCATGAAAAAAGTTGATGTTGCTCGAATACTGTCTAGTGCACCTAATACATCCACTAAAATTATTCAGAATCCATCGACTTCTGATGCAATAGGCAGTGATGTGTCAATCAATGTGAATCAACAGGAATTCAAACAAAACATAGTGTGTTCCCAGAATCTGCCTGGAATCTCCATTAATGCACATGAATCTTCTAGTGTTACCGTAAACGTTTATAACAGTTGCACTATTCAAAATGGGAAGTAAATGTCAATAGTAGCATTAGATCTTCCAACTCTGTTTAACAATTTATATTGTTAATTAGTATAAATAAAATGTTAGCAAGTGTTTTTTATTCTTTGTACCTATACAACTTTTACTACACATGCTTGTTATACATGAGCGGGTAAGAGTGTCTTAGAAATATTACAAATCGTCACAAAATATTAACTTATTTACCCCCAAATTCAAATAATGTCCTTATTTTGCATGTGTGCCGTTAGTGTGCCTTTGCTGAATATTTTGTGTTGTTGTACTTTGTATATTATCCTTCGACAGTATTTATATTATAAACTAGCTAAAGGTACTTGAGAATTCTTTTATTACGAAGATACGTAAATAAAATATTTGATCGAAATTTAAGGTTATATTTATAATCTAATGCTTCATGTACAAAATGATTGACATATCGGAAAATTCCACCGTGAACAAATGGCATGTATTTGCTATTGAATTCGTGGAATTCATTCGGAATAAATGTAATTATTTCAAGAACAATTTGACGGGTATTTTACATACAAATGTAGATGTATATTTTTTATATTCACATTCTTTCAGATAATATTCTTGACAATACTTTGAAACCAATGCGTGCGTAAAGTAGTACTATTATACGAATTATATGAGAATGGCACCAAGTTGAAAATGCAAAATAAATCCTTTTTTTATGAAGAAAACAATAAAATGTCAACGTGTTAAATAATAGTATATATTTTTTAATATTTAATATTATCTATTAAAACTGTCAAATATCTCGAGAACGGTTCGAGATAACTGAATGAAATTTTGTATGCAGCTATAAGAAAATGTTTTGATCTTTTTGGCTGTATTTTAATTTTTTTCTAACCGCATATCTGAAATCCAGGGCTTACTTTAAATGGCAATAGTGGATGAATTTGACACCGTTGGAAAGATCGTTTTTTTTTTCTGAATTCAGTGATGTAAATATAGTATGCCCTCTGAACTTAAACATATTTCAAATACCCTATTCCAGAATAATTATAACGCCCACGATATACACCGTACTATAGATGTCTAACTATAGTACGGTGTATGTCGTGGGCGTAAGCACAAACCTCGGAGCGAACCCGAACCTAACATCAGCACCGAATTCTTGCCGTATATATAAGGTATCACCGACCATATAGGAATGGTTCTACATAAAAATAAAATCAAAACCGTCTTCAGACCCCATTTTAAAGTTTCGGACCTCTTACCCTCGGTTAAAGACAAAATATCTCCGCTCCAAGCACAAGGAGTGCATCACATTCCGTGTTCATGTGGCAGTGTGTATATTGGCGAAACTAAGCCGCCAGTTGGCGTGCGTGTCTCCGAACATGAACGTTGTACCAGACTGTAAATGTAGCTGGTTCAACGCTGGCAGAACACAAACCTAACTCCGGTCATCAAAATCTATTCAAACATGTCAAGCTTCTGTCCCGTAAATCGCGTTGCTACCCTAGGAAAATCCGTGAATCCATTGAAATTCACAAACATCCCTGTAATCTCAATAGAGACGATGGCTATACGTTACACCCAACGAGGCAAACTCTATTGAATTCTACTACGAAATATCACGCCCATAAGAAGCATCCGATTGGCTCATTGTCTTCAACCAAAAGCAGGCCATCATCTGACCCGGTCCCCCCTATATAAGTTTGTGCGGTCTTGTCCTAGCATTCATTCTCACTGCGATATTTGTTCTCGCAACATCGCAGTTGAGATCATCTACGACGATAAAACGTCAAGCGACGCCGGAAGAAATGGCCGGTCGAATTATTACGATAACAAATCTAAAACTAAATCCGAACTTCGTTGAACTCTGGCCACCGGAATTACTTCAACAAACGCACAGCGAAAGCGGCGTGCAAGAGCTACTACGGACTTCACCGAGTTTATTTATTATAAAACCAGAACAACCGACGATACAAGTAGAAATACCAGATCCCGAACCGACCAAAAAAGAAAAATACTCCAGGAAACAGAAAATGAATCATCCGGAAAAGAAAATCAAAGACTTCATCTACCCGAAATTCACGAAGAAACCGAAAACAGACGAAACAACTCCAACAATCGAAATAAAAAATTCGTACGACGTCCTCGAAAACAAAACCGAGGAAAAGATGGAAGAAGAAACCTCCGAACACACTCCACAACCGTCAACATCGAACAGCACACCCAGGGTAAGTGATAAGACACACACTACACTTAACACAAAAACTGAAACAAAAAAAACACACAAAATCGCACCAATTATCATAATCGAAAAAGACAAATGGACATACATACGACAATTACTTAAATCAAACAGCATTAACACAGTAGAAAACAAAATGGTGAAACCAGGAATACACATCGAACCGACAACAGACGAAGACTACCGAAAACTCAAACACACACTAGACAACGAACAAATACAATATTACACTTTCCAATTAAGAAGTGAAAAGACACTAAAGGTGGTGATGCGTGGCATTCCCACCTTTATAACAGACACTGACATTACAGACGACTTGACAGACCAAGGATACCCGACTTTAAAAATTAAACGCATGAACGGCAAACACGGAATACCAGCACCACTTGTATTAATCGAACTGACGAGACAATACAAGTCAATCTACAACTTATGCGACTGCTGCGGACTTGCAATCAAAATAGAACAACTAAACAAACGGACTGACATTATACAATGCCACAAGTGCCAGACTTTCGGACATCACCAACGGAATTGCAACATAAACTACAAATATTTGAAATGCGGAGACGGACATTCGACACATCTATGTACTAAGACAAAAACAACCCCACCAAAGTGTGCAAACTGCGGTGGTCCTCATCTATCCACTTTCATAAACTGTCCCAATAACCCAAACAATCCTACAAATAAAACCACACCTCAACCTAAATACGTACCAGCACCACCCTCAACAAGTAATCCATGGACACAAAGACAAAACTTAACACAGTTGACGAATTAGCACTTGCCTTAGGCAATATGCTAATAACACTACACTCTACTAACGCAACAAACGAACAAATACAACACTTCGTTACACAGACACAGACAATAATAACACTATACAACAAAACACATTAAACACACACAACTGAAACGCAAAAAAAATGTGATGATGACCAACAAACAAACACACACGACTTAAACGCAAAAACGCGACTGACGCACAGACTGCACACACAAAACACATGACCGCACAAAAACAAACACAACATCGCACGATATTAATCAGACACAAACACATCACAACCCTGGGAGATACATAACAACGGAGTGGAAATGGAGGCAATCTTCGACCACGAATCAAAATTCAAGGACTCATGAAAGTCCTAGCATTCTTCAAGCTACTGCGAAACGGCGAACAACTACGTACAGTCCTGAAGATGTCCCTTGCAAGAGTGGACAAAACATTAGCAATTACGCTTAACTCGACGCGGTTCCAAGCCGGAAATCGAGATCATCATCTAGAGAACAACCGCGGAAACCTACACCCACGTTTATAGTATGTCGTTTTTCCAAAATAATTTTCAAACAAAATGGATAAAATGTGTTTCGGTTTTTTTTAGGGTAAATGCATTTTTTGTTAAGTTGGTTATAAAACTACGCATGAAGGATAAAGTATTTAATTACACTTGACAACCCTTAATGTCCATCTGTGAGTTTTAGATTTGTTTCAATTATCATACGGAATTAAGATGTATTTAACTGAAAGAGAAAGAATTCTAATAATAGCAATGATTGGATACTGTATCAGAAAACGCACTTATGATTAAGTTTGTCGATTGTTTAATAAAGTAATCCAAACAGAAACAGGTAGCGTTAACAATCGTCCAAAATTAGGAAGACAAAAAACAAGAACTAATGACGAAAATTCATTGCATGTCTTTTTTGTTGTAATAAACAATGACAAGGTTTCTGTTCAACAATTAGCTTTAAACCATAACATGTGTAGGCTCAGTTTAAAAAATAATAATATATTATTATTTATATATAATATAAAATATATTATATAGGTAGATAAAGATAATTATTTCTTGACTTTTTTATATTATAATAGATTTAATTAGTTGGCCATTTAAGATCTGTTTTACTTTAACATGTATATATTTAAAATAATTTGACATGTTTCGGCAATTAATGTTCATGCCCTTTACAGAAAATTTTAAATTATGAAATTAAATTAATTTAAAATTCTTTGAAAAAGGCACACTTTCGAAACATGTAAGATTATTTTAAATATATACTTATTAAAGTAAAACAGTCCTTAAATCGCCGACTAATTAAATCTACTAGATATACATGCTGTATATATAGAATTTGAAAGTATGTCAATATAGTGATATAGCAATGTAAAATGCTGATTGAATAAATACTTTAATGAAATATATATAACTAGTTCAATTATGTAAACTTTGAATATGCTAATATTTAAAACAAGAGCGCTTCTTAATCTCAGGTTATATGGTCGGTTCTAGATACGATATAGTTCAACAAGCATATATAAAACAAGAAAACAATTTCATATAGCAATAAGTAAATATATTCAAGACAGTTATTGATTTTTATGCCACAAGGTACAAACATGCACTTAATATACTATCTTAAAACATCAAAGAATATTAGGTTGCTCATTTAACCCCTTTTACTAACAATATATATACATATAGTTGCCTATATCATATTCATATGACTATTGAAAACTAATCCAATAAAAAATGGAGGTTATATTAGACATAATTATACTAACAATAAAATTTTATAAGTATATATTGCTTAAAAATGGTATTTTGCCCCAAGATAACGTGAGTTTAATGATATACTAAATAATATAGTTTAACAAATGAAGTATCTTTAAGAAATTATGCATATATAGTTCCACCTGGGAATACCTGTTGTTAACGGAGAGCATAAAGATTTCAGGACTAATATATAGAAGGTTCATAGATGTTCAGGAAATACCAGTCTGACTCTGTAAAGGTTGGTCGTTTGTGGTACTCTTCACGAAGGACAGGAACGTTTCCTTTACGAAGAGCCACTTTAGGAATAAATTCTCCATGTTTAATTAATTTAGCACTTTTAAAGGGTTCATGGTTTTCTAAATATGGTTTATTTAATTCTTTTAAACCAATACTTCCAAAATTAACTGGCTTTGAAACAGGAAAATACTTGATATTCATTATTATTGAAAACACGTTGCTTTTTCTTTCGGAGACAGTCTTCAATTAAGTTAAATACATTTACTATATTTTTAAAACGACATTTATGATTAAATTATGCTTATATATTGTAAATAAAATAAAATAAAACAATAACTTTGTTATATATACCACTTTATTCACATATAATCGTGACCGCGGTTTCGACATAAAATGTCATTATCAAACTGCAAAAGTTACAGGCCTACATAGAACTTATAAATGACACAAAAATATATGGGGGTGGTTTATGATGTTATTTAAAATTACTACTATATACTTAACTATTATATACAACATTGGAAAAGAGGTGTATATATAAGGTCCAACTGTTCGTTTAAAACGATATCTATTGTGTTGTGTCGGCTTTCAAAAATCTCTAGGGCCTCTAAAATATTTAATTTACGACCTTTCTCGGCCAAATGCAATATTTTACGGTGACCAAATATATGTCTTTCTGTAATAAGATGGTTTGCGAATGTTGAATCTGTCTTCTTTAGTTTATATGACCTCCTGCGTTCTTTTTCCCGTATAATAAAACTTCGACCAGTCTGACCTATATATACACTGTTACAATCGTTACAATATAATTTGTACACTCCTGATTTATTATTAATATCTGTTTTAGGTTTTGCGATAAAAATGAAATTACTTGTTTTAACGCAAAACCTAAAACAGATATTAATAATAAATCAGGAGTGTACAAATTATATTGTAAGGATTGTAAAAGTGTATGTATAGGTCAGACTGGTCGAAGTTTTATTATACGGGAAAAAGAACACAGGAGGTCATATAAACTAAAGAAGACAGATTCAACATTCGCAAACCATCTTATTACAGAAAGACATACATTTGGTCACCGTAAAATATTGCATTTGGCCGAGAAAGGTTGTAAATTAAATATTTTAGAGGTCCTAGAGATTTTTAAAAGCCGACACAACACAATAGATATCGTTTAAACGAACAGGTGGACCTTATATATACCCCTCTTTTCCAATGTTGTATATAATAGTTAAGTATATAGTAGTAATTTTAAATAACATCATAAACCACCCCCATATATTTTTGTGTAATTTATAAGTTCTATGTAGGCCTGTAACTTTTGCAGTTTGATAATGACATTGTATGTCGAAACCGCGGTCACGATTATATGTGAATAAAGTGGTATATAAAACAAAGTTATTGTTTTATTTTATTTTATTTTCAAAATGAATTACCACAAAGTTACGGCTACCAGTATTAATTTTCTTATATATTGTGTTTTTATGAATTTTAAAAATGATGCGTGGAAAAAACGTCGTTTCTATTACAAGTCGTGCAAAATCTCTCCTATACAACTTTTTTTTGTCATGACTACCACAGAAAGCTAATGATAATTAGTTATATTTTTGTAAAATTTTGCTATAAATCCAAATAATATAAATAAAGTAATTTTGTCCATCTTAATAAATTATTTTTCTGAATATTCATGTGTACTTTTTGTTCGTATGTCAATATTGGTTTTTTTATCCTACTATAATACCCTCACGTGATCAAAGTTGCATACTTTTTACAAGGGTTATTCATAAGTTAAATTAACAATGATGTTCAAAATTACTGTACATAAATATTTTAATCATAATTAGCTTTAAAATTCTTGATTTGACGCGATATTAAATCATGATAAATTATTAATGACCAAATAAAATAAATAAGCAATTAAAAATATTCAATTAAGTTCAGTATCATGATTAAAAAACTAATTTTGGTCTTACATCGTGTTTACATATTATTTACTTAGTTATTAACGTTTTAATTACTATTATTCCATAGATATTACTTTCTTGGGATAATATAAATGAATGAAATTGTTTATAAACCGTAGGTATGAGCTGTACTTTAACAATATATATATATATATATATATATATATATAATAACTTCGTGACCTTGGTATGATATGGTAAACCTAATCAGTAGGCGATTACCAATTTTACCAATTATCAATGCACCCACATCCAGAAATAGATACGACTTTCATTTCTATACTGCGTGTATATATACTAATGATGACAAACGTGATGTTAATGAGAATCAATAATCATTAAATTCTCACATTACATGCAATTGCCGCTCTAATTCGTTGCATCGATTTCTATTCATGACAAAATCACATTTGTCTAAGAATGTAGCTGCAACGCGTCGCGGCGCCAACTGACGAGGTTGTATGGGAAAATGAAAAAATGTGTGAAAGTCGTATCCACCCGGAATGTGCAGACGTACGTTTCATGGTTTTACCAATTATCAATGCACCCACATCCAGAAATAGATAAGACTTTCATTTCTATACTGCGTGTATGTTAATGACGTGTGTACGTGATGTTAATGAGAATCAATAATCATTAAATTCTCACATTACATGCAATTGCCGCTCTAATTCGTTGCATCGATTTCTACACATGACAAAATCACGTTTGTCTAAGAATGTAGCTGCAACGCGTCGCGGCGCCAACTGACCAGGTTGTACGGGAAAATGAAAAAATGTGTGAAAGTCGTATCCACCCGGAATGTCCAGACGTACGTTTCATGGTTTTACCAATTATCAATGCACCCACATCCAGAAATAGATACGACTTTCATTTCTATACTGCGTGTATATATACCAATGATGATAAACGTGATGTTAATGAGAATCAATAATAATTAAATTCTCACATTACATCAGTTGGCGCCGCGACGCGTTGCAGCTACATTCTTAGACAAATGTGATTTTGTCATGTGTAGAAATCGATGCAACGAATTATAGCGGCAATTGCATGTAATGTGAGAATTTAATGATTATTGATTCTCATTAACATCATGTTTATCATCATTAGTATATATACACGCAGTATAGAAATGAAAGTCGTATCTATTTCTGGATGTGGGTGCATTGATAATTGGTAAAACCATGAAACGTACGTCTGCACATTCCGGGTGGATACGACTTTCACACATTTTTTCATATATATATATATATATATATATATATGGGTGTTAACTGGATTCCGGGTTTTCTTCCGCGTTTCCATTGTTTGGTCTCTATAAAGACCGGCGCTGGTATCTGGACGACGTTTCGGCAAAATCACATTTGCCATCTTCAGGTTTGCGATAACTGATAACTACTATAACAGTTATCGCAGACCTGAAGATGGCAAATGTGATTTTGCCGAAACGTCGCCCAGAAACCAGCACCGATCTTTACAAAGACCAAACAATGGAAACGCGGAAGAAAGCCCAGAATCCCCAGAAAACATACATATATATATATATATATATATATATATATATATATATATATATATATTATTAAGAATACCGAATGTCGATGATAATAATAATATATAATAATATAGAAGCCTGTTATATGATAATAATAATATATTGAACAAAAATGATACCGGGTTTGTGCATAATCTATTATTCTTATTTCATTCTACGGACTAACACGAAATTGCTCTCTGTACAGGGCGTTTCTTGCGTCGTTATGTCAAATACAGTATTAGCCTTTCGTATTACCTACCAGATTTTAATATTGTTCGAGGTGTAATAAATAGTATATTTATTTTTCTCAGTTTTCTTCCAATAGAATGTCGTTCAGGAAGAAATAAGAAATGCAGGTAAGCTTTAAATTATGCTTTAATTTAAGTGCCTGTCAACATCATCAATAAATAAATGCACACACATATGCTTCGTCTTTTAGAATAAATGAATACCAAATGTAATAAATTACTACACAATATCTTTCTAGGTATTATTTGTTGGATAAATGTATAAACATCGGCACATATAAATATTATCATGAAATTGGTACCAGAGGTTATGCGAAAATCGTCGACATGCGGTCGTTTGAGGTTAAGAAATTATAAATAAGTAAGCAATCTTTGTATAATGATGTGATAATTAAGAAATAATAAATTTAGTCTCATCAATTTAGAACAAATTAAGGATATTTTATTAAAAGGTCAATTTATAAATACATTCAAAGATGATTTAATTTAAATTTTCTATTTATTTTTCGAAATACCTGACCATGAATTCGTTGTGTTCTGATTGGCACATTTCTTATTCAAGCTGCAATCCCATCCTACGACTGAAGCAGCCTGGTTCGTTCTTTCGAAACGAGGGGCGTTACAGGTCTAAATTGGCGGCATGTTGTAGAAGCTTCGAGTTTTCCCTTCAAAATTGTAAGCGCCCGAATTTTCAAAAGGAATCGCCGGAAATGAGTCTCCTTGGACATATTCTCGCACTGGACAGTATTTCCTCGTTATTTTGGCGCCTTTTCACCGATATCGTCGACTTTGTGAGTAATATGGCTTTTTAATCGGTATATCTGCTCAGGGTCGGTTGTAGATTTTACGTAACAAAATATCTCAATCACTTTTTAAATGTGGAGATAGATTTAGAATTTAGATTTATCTTTGTACACTACTTTTGTTGTCGCACAAATAATATTTTTCACTATTTGAATTACAACTTTTTGTAGGATCAACGAATACCTCTCACCCTGGCGTTGTTCGTGTAACCCGCGGATGCAAGGATTCTCATCGCGATCTTCCCTTGTTCTTTAAAATTTGCCTGTACGCCATGAACATTGCGAATGATTATATATTATTTGAAATAATTTTAATAAAATTGATTGTTAAAATATAGAAAAGCTAATATAGAAATTAATTATTTTAGTGAAATATTTTAAATAGGAAAAGCTTTTGTTTTTTTTAAGTTTAACGTGAAACCAAGATATTCAATTTAATGTAAATCTATTTTAACATGTTGAATGACGTCCACTGCTAATTTTTAGCTCTGCTTTTTCTCCTGAAAAAGTAGCAAATGGCTACGAAATATAGAGGTTAAAATAAATGAGTTTTTTAGTTGACGGACCGCTTACTCGAATAATTAATTAGTTATTATTATAGTATGGTCGATAATACTTACTAGTCCATATATATATACATATATATATATATATATATATATATATATATATATATATGTAAAACAATGAGTGTTGGGGAATCCGGCAATAAAAACCATTAATTAGTTAATTAGAGTTCTTTATTTTTTTACCCTATATTTCGCTCTGAGGTTTAGAGCTTCTTCGGGGGTCACTTTAATAAGAAAAATACACAAGTTAGCTATTTAGTCCACTAATCATAAGAAAAAAATCATACTTACAAAAGTGAACTATTTGTTATGAGAAAATTATACATTACAAAGAGCATAACTGGTCGATCAATTTGTCAATTGTCCCACGTGACACAAACAAATCGTCATAATAAATTAAAAAAATTTAAAAAAACTACTACACTTTACACTATAACAAACACATCCAAAAAAAGAGGAGCACGTGTAGTGAAGCAATTCCTATCATGATGCAATATTGCATTTTGTCATTTCGGATGTTGTAAAGGAACTGTATGGAATTTTTTAAAATTCAATTCAGTTCGTCATTGTATGTAAACCAGATGTAAAACCATGTGTCGGAGAAACAACCCAATGCCAAGATTAACGAAAATTATACACAGATGTTCATGAGCCACATGTTCAATCCTAACAATGTGCTGCTTCTCAAATGGCTCATTCTCATGTTTGGAAATGCAAGCAAAATCATATGAAAAATTGTGGAGGGACAAATGTGTTAAATAACATTAATTGAGCTAGTGTTATGTGTATTATGGCGACTTAAATTTTTGGTATTTGAAAAGGTCAGCAGAAAAGCATATATTGCGCTTAAATTGTTAGTGTCAGATCTGAAATTCATTGCGTTGTTATTATTATGGATTTCCACCATCTCCAAAAACTTTCTACACTTTAAATTATTAACTTTCTGAAGGACCTCCACTTTCTCAAAATTAGACCCCCGAAGACGCTCTAAACCTCAGAGCGAAATATAGGGTAAAAAAATAAAGAACTCTCATTAACTAATTAATGGTTTTGCCGGATTCCCCAACACTCATTGTTTTACATACTTGTTTGAACGTCAAAGACTCCTTGTCTACATATATATATATATATATATATATATATATATATATATATATATATAAAATATATAATAATAACGAGCCATCGAAAAAATTCATAATTGGAGTAGACTGTGAAATTGGGTTGGTACTTTAGCCACTTCCACATAATGACACATTACTTGATGCTATTTGGTTTCATTGCAAAAAAAAAGGTTATGGCATTGAGTTGATACTACAACAAAAAAGAAAACAAATAATTTATTTAATAGCGAAGTCATAATCAAAATTTACATATAGCTACAGAAGTTGTTGAAAATGTTGTCCATTTACATCTAAAGACAAACAATTTTCTTAATAAGAGTTTTGAAAAATTTGACAGAAACTTATAGTTTCAATGTCAAATAATAAATGTCATTATGTGGAAGTGGTTAAAGTATCAAGTCAATTTCACAGTCTACTCCAATTATGAATTTTTTCGATGGCTCGTTATAATTGATATTTTAATCCTTGCTTTATCTACTATGTTTAAGTAGACCATTTTTTGACTTAAAATAAGCATCATAACTATATATTATTACAATGAATAATTTATCCATATAAATCAAAATGATTATTTAGATGAAGATTAGTGTGTTAAATTAATAAATCCATTGAGATCACGAAAGATTGTATTTGTTCAAGAATATAAAATTTAAAATACAAGACTAGTTACTCTTCGAAATTATTCAAGGTACGAAATTCCTCTTGAACACCGTTATTAACACTTTTGTTCTTCTTAAGTATTATGAATAATCCTATAAATAATCCAGCAACCATAATGAAAAATATGCAATATATGCCAGCCACCATTGCCCTATAAGGACGATCGGAATTTCTTAATTCTTCATTGTCTTGTGTACTTCTTGCCGTAATTGGAGTATTGGTGATATTCAAAATAATTTCCTTCATATCGTTCTTGAGATTTTCAAAAAAACTATTTGATGTGTTTAATATCTCTTTCTGTTGACTAAATACCTGGTGTAGATCCTGTCGAATGCCATTAAAAAAAGATTCGTATGAGTCTGTTGGTTTGCTTGCCTGAGAAACTACATTTTCATTTTCCAAACAATTTATACCAAAAATATTGCTTGTATTATGAACGGATCCCCTTCTTATTCGGACGTATTGGGATTTTAATGACTTCATAATATCCGGTAAGGTATCGCATTCCCATAAGTTATTATCGATGTCTATAATTAATCCCCTAGGTAATCCATCGTATTGAAAAATTGTGAAATAATTGTTACTTAAGTAGAGTTCTGTCAACTGAGATAGATCATGGAATATTCCATTCGGCAAACTCGTCAAACTATTCCCACTTAAATCTAGTTCTAATAAGTTTATTAACCCCGTGAAGCTTCCGACTACAATATTCTGTATTCCCGTACTAGATAAATTTAAATATTTCAATTCCAATTTATTGTGAAATAAATTAACTGGCAATTCCTTATTATGAAATAGAGGATTGTTGTTCAACAATAGTGTATTTACAACAACTAAATGTTTTAAACTCTCTGTGTCAATGTAATTAACATTATTCCACCCTAAGTCCAAATATTCCAGCGCCGAAGCTTCTTCAAGTACGACATTAAATTCTTGTATATTATTGTTGTTAAGTTTTAACTTTCTCAATTGAGAACATTCTGAACTAAACTCAACTTGTTCTATGAGATTGTATGACAAGTCTAAGGTATTTAAATCTCCACAATTACTCATCAAAGGCGATGCCGTCACAATTTGATTGTTATCCAAGTACAGTGTTTTTAAGTTGGATAATCCTACGAGTAGGTCGTCTTCGACTACGCTTATATTATTTTTTGATAAAACCAACATGTTTAATTTACCTTTAGTATTAAATGGTCTTTTATATAATATATCTATGTTATTTTGGGTTAAATTTAGTTGTGCCAAATTCGTTAAGTTACTAAAAGCATCCGTAGCAATATTTGTTATGTTACTTTTCTGTATAGAAAGTACTTCGACGTTTACGAAATTGTTGAATAGATTAGGATTCACATCTATATTGCTTGTATAAATGTCTATTTTACGTATATCTTTAGGATGATCACTTGGTAGGCTATCGGTAATCATATAACAGTTTAATTGATAAATATTGATCTTATAATATTCAAGACAAGCTCTGCCATAGCGTACATATATTTTGCAAGTTCCGTTTTCTTTAGTTTCGTAAATTTTATCGTAACAATCTTGCACTGAAGTTCGAATTAGAATAAACAGAAGTGAAACAGAAATTGTCAGCAGTTTTGGATAGGTATTCATAATAAACCAGAACCTGAAAGCAAGAAATGAACTCAATTAATATCTAAAACATGATAAAAACGAATTTAATTATCCACTTTGTTATATCCAATGACAGATATACAGTTCATTTGACATTATAACGACCCGACTTTTAAATAAGATTATCCCAAATCCCTTATCTGAAACAGTCACGTCTGTAAATAAGATAATAATAATAATTTTTTTTTTCTTAAATTACATACATACATAAAAGAAAAAAGGAAGCAAGTTACATGAATTGATTAAGAGAGACTCAACAAATATATAATTCTAATGCAAATCAGCAGTTCGATACACCATTGTTAGTGGCGATGACTGCAGCATGTTGGTTCTCGAAAATGGGATGGAAGAAGTCTTAAATAACGGGAACATAATCTAGGAACCATGAAATTAAACGAATATAGGAGAAAATGACAATCAATGACGCTATTAACCAGTTTCCATACAAAACGGGCTCCATACCTTTCCCGACGATAACTTAAAGCATCCATGTCATGCTCGGTTAGAAGGGTCGTATAATTAATGCCGCGAATAGGGCACACACCATCATTCCTAAGGAATAAAAACTTGCGGAAGCGTCGCTAAATCTTCTCTACCGAAAGCTGGATAAACATAGTGTGGCTACCATACTTCTGATGCGTACTCCAATTTATTTAGGACCAGGCTATAGAAAAGACTCTTAAGAACACGGACATCATTCAAGAATTTACTGGAATGCAGAACAAAACCGAGACTACGAGAAGCAGTCATACACAAATTGAAGATACGAGGATAGTCCACAAAGTAACCTCCGTTTATGTGTAGCGCGACAAGTAGTGGGGGTAGCGCCACCATTCTAACATCAGTATGCACAGTGATTCAGTACACTATGCAAGGGGGAGTATCGTACGGTCGCGCGTTCTAACCTGTAAACATATGTGCCGCAACAGAAAAGTGTGAAGTGAGTAGCATAATAAGGTTTCTTTGTGCGAAAATTCACTCAGCAGCTAAAATTCATCGTGAATTGTGTGTGGCGTATGGTTCAAACTTTATGAGAGAAGGTGTAGTCCGTAAATGGGTACGTTTTTTTTTTAATGGAAGAACTTACATTCACGATGAAGCCAGGAGCGTTAGGTAATCTCTTGTCGATGATGACTTACTGAACAGACTGAATGAAAAATTCGTGATTTCCACCTGTTCCCATACATGAAGCGGTGGCTTGTATCTGAGCGGTTCGCCAATGACGAATAGCTTCAAAACGTCGTGCCATGTTGGCTACTTTCGCTGGTGGCAGATTTTTATGCAGAAGGTATTTCAAATACTGTTAAAAGAGTATGTCGAAAAGCAGAGAAACGTTGTAGTTTTAAGATGTAGATAATAGAATTTTTGTATCTCAACTGATTTCATTTTTATTTCAAACCGGAGGTTACTGTGGTGACTACCCTCGTATGATAAGAAACAGAGTAGCGACTATCATAATACACTCCCGAGATCGTTCACTATTTTAACTTTCAGCAAATCTTTACCACTTAATGAATACGCCGACTCAACCGGATTTACTTTTCTACAATATGTAACTTGGCGACATTTGCTTATATTTAGATTTAAACTAAATTTCGGATACCATGCACTTATTGTACCTAAATCGCGCTGTGGTTGAAGTACATCGTCTATAGAATGGACACTAGTGTTTATTTGTAAGTCATCTGCATAAGCCAAAACCGAGGACAATAAGGAATCAAGTAGGTCATTAATATACAGTATCAAAAGTAGTGGCCCCAGATTAAAGCCCTGTGGCACACCAGAAGTTGGAATAAAATTAGAGGATATAAACCCATTATAAAACACGATATTCAAATAGGACTAATGTAATTGCTACAGTGCACAACTGAATCAAAATGCGGATAGTTTATATAAAAGTACCCCGTCATCAATATTATCGTATGCGCTACTAAAATCAGTATAAATAACGTCTACTTGACCTTGCTGATCTAATTCCTAGCAAATGTATTGTGTGAGAATTACAAGGTTAGTTATCGTTGATCTACCTCCAACAAAGCCGTGTTGATATGGTGACATCGATAATTTAACATTATTATATCCAGGCTGATTCATTTTCGGCCCTCACCATGGGGATCTCTCTTATTATTGGAGATAGAGTATAGGTTTAAATTTGGCAAAGTTGTTAAATTTTGTGTTTATTATAAATCCGTAAAGAAAATAGACCTGTGACAAATGACCTTCGTTATTTAAAAAAAAAAACGCGAAAACCCCATTTTCTTCTTTTACCTGTAGCACCGACATTTGGCCTTGTAGAGAAAAAATAAAAACACATCCTTGTGGCCATTTCTAAACCTCTATCCAGTGGTGGACTCTAAATTTTTATACGACGTTTTGTTTCTTTCTGGCCATCATCAACTATCTAATTTCTTATAGGCGCCATATTGGATTTAGACATCTTCAGAAAGAGTTTTTTTTTCTGATTTCAACCATGTACCACATGCTGACTAAAGCTTTTGACATTAGGTTTTATTTGAAAGGATAAATTATAAGATTAAATAAGGTTGCCATGGAATTTCAATCTGTGAAAAATTTCATTTATTGTTCATTAATAATACAAAAATGTCATACACTAACGAAGAGAAACGAGATATGATAAGTATTTTTTATTCTTCGAAACGAAATTCAACAGTAGCGAGTACAAGATAACAAAAACATTAATAAAAATACATAGAAAAGTAAACAATAAACAATTACAGTAAATGTTCAATTATCTGGCCATCTTCGGTAATGCACAATTGGGCACGCCTTCTGGCATTTTGTACTGCCCTTTGTATAGTTCTTCTAGGAACTGCATCGAAGGCATTCTGAAGTCTGTCTCGTAATTCTTCAATGTTTTGTGGCGCATCTACTTTATAAATATTATTTTTAACATATCCCCATAAAAAAAATCTAGCGGATTTAAATCAGGTGATCGCGCAGGCTATTCAACAGCTCCCCTATTTTCAATCCAACGGTTTGCAAACTCTTGATTTAAGAAATTTCTAACAACAGCTGCATTGTGTGCTGGTGCGCCATCTTGTTGCCACCATAAATATTGTAATTGATTTAATGGGATATTGTCGTCAAGATAGTCAGATACGTATGTACGTAAAATGTTTAAATATCTTTCTCCATTTAAATGTTCTTCATACATAACTGGTCCTAAGAGACGATTTGCCAAAATACCTATCCAAACGTTTATTCCAAAACGATGTTGTGGCCTTCTAGCCCTGTTTTGTCGGGGATTTTGTACTGCCCAATAGTGCTCCATATTTCTGTTGAACATTCCAGAATTTGTAAATTTTGTTTCATCTGACCAGATGATTTTGCTTAAAAAATTTTCGTCATTTTCTATCCTTCCTATTAACCAATTACAATATTCTAGCCTTCTCAAATTATCTCCAGGCAGTAAAGAGTGACTAACATGGATCCTCTATGGTTTAAACCTACTTTTATGAAAAGTTCTCCAAACTCTGGACTGGCACAAATTTAATTCTGACGCTACTTCGCGTGTAGAAATTGATGGATTATTATTTATCTATAATAATAAAAGATTTACATGAAATTTGAAAACACGCTTTTAATTTACCATTTGTAAAATATCTTGTCGATTTTCATTTAAATTCCGATTGTCTTGACCATTACTCGGCTTAGTAAACGATCCATTCTCGACCAAATTTCTGTCGAGATCTAGAAAAATGGTACGACGACGCTGTTGTCGTTCTGGATATAATTGTAGATATCTTGTACTCGCTACTGTTGAATTTCGGTTCGAAGAATAAGAAATACTTATCATATCTCGTTTCTCTTCGTTAGTGTATGACATTTTTGTATTATTAATGAACAATAAATGAAATGTTTGACAGATTGAAATTCCATGGCTACCTTATTTAATCTTATTATTTATTCTTTCAAATAAAACCTAATGTCAAAAACTTTAGTCAGTATGTGGTACATGGTTGAAATCAGAAAAAACTCTTTCTGAAGATGTCTAAATCCAATATGGCGCCTATAAGAAATTAGATTGTTGATGATGGCCAGAAAGAAACGAAACGTCGTATAAAAATTTAGAGTACACCACTGGATAGAGGTTTCGAAATGGCCACAAGGATGTGTTTTTATTTCAACTCTACAAGGCCAAATGTCGGTGCTACAGGTAAAAGAAGAAAATGGGGTTTTCGCGTTTTTTTTTTAAATAACGAAGGTCATTTGTCACAGGTCTATTTTCTTTACGGATTTATAACAAACACAAAATTTAACAACTTTGCCAAATTTAAACCTATGCTCTATCTCCAATAATAAGCGAGATCCCTATGGTGGGACGAAAATGAATCAGCCTGTATACATAAATATATTACATTCACGTACAATTTTGCAAAATTTGAAAGTATTGATATAAGCCAATAATTTTCAATACAATTCCTGGTCCCTTTTTAAACATAAGAACAACTTTAGCCGAAGGAAATACAGTCGTTTTAATAGACAGATTAATTATGATCACAAGAGGTCTAGCTAAAGCATATCTTGCATCACGTACTATGAACGATGGAATTATATCATCACGCGGCGTATTATTGTATGAAAACAATAATGAGATCAAATCATATTCTGAGACGCAGGACGGGCATATCCGAATTGCGGTAAGAATTTTTATAGGTACAATTGTAATTAAGGCAGGTATATAATGTGGCTGAACTGCGGTCAAGACCTTTTCTCTTAATCCTCTCATTTGTTATCCTTAATCCTCAAATTGCAATGTCATTTGTAAAGTAATTTACATACCGTTTAACAAAGTACATTTTAATTTGTTTTCTTATATTAGTTTATTTGGAAGTTTCTTAGGGTTAACATGGATCTAAAATATATGTTGAGCGAACGTGGCAAACACTTATTAATTCACGATAATTATAAGTTTAGAAAATATCGTGACAATAAGTTAGAAGAAATAGTTTGGTGTTGTACTAATAAAAAGTGTTGTGCTAAAGTGTATACATTGAACTCAGTATTTTCGCGAAAATGTGGTACTCATAATCATAGTGTAAATGAAGAAATTCTGACACGCCAAATAGTAAATAATTCTGTTAAAAGAAAAGCTGTAGATGATTTATCAGCAAGGCCATCCAAATTAATTCATGAAGAAATAAATAATCAGAAAGATTGTCTGAATTACTTGTCTTCAAAAGATGTACGTTATATTCAGAAGAATATAAATCATACACCCGCTTGAAGCTGACGCCAAAATTACCAAAGTCAACAAACGATGTTCAAGAGTTTTTGAATAATTGTGTAATTGCTACTTTAAAAAATGAATCTTTCCTGTTTATTAATGACACCGCCTCAAACATAGTTGTGTTTATATGTGCCTCAAATATTAAATTTATGTGTCAACAAGAAACATTATTTATGGACGGTACTTTCAATTACTGCACGAAATTCTTTTTGCAACTCTTTACTATACATGCTTTAGCGAACAATATTTACATACCCGTTGCCTTATGCCTATTAAAAGATAAAAAAAATCCACATATAAAAACCTATTCGAATTATTAAAGAAGAAATGCGACAATGTAGGGCATATTTTGAATCCTCGAAAGATTGTGA
Organism: Melolontha melolontha; assembly: GCA_935421215.2. NCBI lineage: Eukaryota > Metazoa > Arthropoda > Insecta > Coleoptera > Scarabaeidae > Melolontha > Melolontha melolontha. The sequence continues at coordinate 54,043,090 of OW285242.1, forward strand.
TTGATTTCGAGATAAGTATACACTCTAGCGTTACCGAAGTCTTCCCTAGCGCAATCATTATTGGGTGTAGATTTCATCTTGCGCAATCCTGGTGGAGGAAAATACGAAGCTTTGGACTTTGTACAGAATATAAGAATATGAACTCTGAAATTGGAATGTGGTTAAGGCATTTATTTGGTTTAACTTTTCTTTCGTCGGAAGAAGTAAGTGAATCTTTCGAGTTTGACTTCATGAGTGAAAAACCTATAGATGAGATAGTTGACAGATTTGTCGATTATCTTATAGATACCTACATTGATGAAAATGCCCTATTTCCGCCAAATATATGGGCTGCTAATACAGCTAGCATTTACAGAACAACGAACGCTTGCGAGTCGTTCCATGCAAAATTTAGAGCTTGTTGTCCTTCGCCTCATCCAAATATTCAAGTTTTTTTAGAAACTTTAAAAAATATTCAGACAGATTCATATATAAAAATGAATTCTGTTAATATAAATGAAAAGCGTTTATTAATTCGAAAATTGTGCAGTTGACAAATTACGATATTTCCAGATATAATTTTGTAAAGTGTGTTAGCTATAAATTTAACAGTACTGTCTGGTTGCATTGATACCAATGTAAATGATTTTGATTGTATATTTTTTGAAGTGACGTATTTTAGTTTAATAAAGTACATATAAATTTGAATAAATTGTTTTATTTCAATAAAATGTACATTAGAAAATTGTAATTTTGTAAATGATTTTGATTGTATAATTTTTTTAAATAACTTGTATTCTAGTTTAACAAAGTACATATAAATTTGAATAAATTCTTTTATTTGAATAAGGTATACATTAGCTAATAAAACCATTAAGATTTTTACCGCAGTTCGGTACTCGTTATTTAAAGCCCAGGTAAACAGAAAAATTTTTACCGCAGTTCGGTCGCCCCTTAAAATTTTACCGCAGTTCGGACGCACCGCTCAGGACAAGGAAGAGGGAACACAATCATTCTTACAAAAGTATTGCGGAAAAGGTAAGCTAATATCGTAAGTGGAAGTAAAACGATCTGTAAAAGCATTAATGATGCTACGCGGATTACCCAATGCTATATCATTATGAATCAAGGTATTGGGTATTCCTGTAGAACCTTTCTTGTTACGTAGGTATTGAAATATCATTTTAGGATTATGCTGTAATGATGTCTCAACTGAATCTAGATATACTTTGTATGCTTCTAATATTTTTGTCTTGCACAGAGAACACGAGTTCTCTTAAATTCTTTTAAAAAATAAATTCTATTTGTTGTTTTCCATTTACGTCTGTAGTACAATTTCAATTTTAGAACATTAATAATATCAGTTGTAAACCAGGATGGATACTTGGAACACTTGCCAATTGTAGAATACTTTAAAATGCAGATATCAAAAACATTCTTAAGCTCTTTATAAAATTTTTCTAAAGCAACATCTGCATTATCAAAAGATTCGAGCGAAGACCAATCTATGTTAGCAAGATTGCTATATAACAGTTCAAAATCAGCACACTGGAAGTTATATCGTAGATTTGTTTTAGATGGAAAAGCAGAAAATGGGCGAACTGGTAGTAAAACTTTCAGAGATAAAAAAGGAAGATGAGGATGATATGGATCAACTGGAAGAAACGAAAATTCATCAGCTTCAACAGAAATATCACAATTTGCAATAGAAATAACTAAACCATTATCACATCCAATTTGAAATTTCTTAATAAATGAATATAATTTTTATGTAAATATTTATTGTATGTATTACAAATTCAAGTAATAAAATAAATATTAAAACTATTGCCATTTATTTTTTGGCAACTGTGATCTGTAATGCAGTCTAGTTAAATATCGAAGTGCAAATAGCAAGTGTTTCTTCATTTCACTGTAATTTATCATTTAAATTTACTGCCAAAATTGCTATCTAATGTGATGCAGGTTGAGGCAGTTTGTCTTTCTTATTAAATAACAGAGTATAGATAATAGTGAAAGCACAAGTTGTGATGAACCTGATGATTCTGACAATTAATATTTTAATTTAATTGTAATTACATCTTTTATTGAGCAACAAGCGAAATCAGTTACAGAGCAAAAATATATAATACATAGCACAAACAAGACTGGTCCTCAAGAATTAATTATAAATAAAAATTAACAAACTTGACTATAATTAATAAAATCAATAATACAAATAAAATATAATATTAACAAAATATTTGTTAACCCTTAACCGGTATTCCGCGGTCCATACCTGCATTGTTAATTTTTTCCACTAATAATATGTTGCCAGCCCCCTCCCGCTAAGTACTTTCCCATTAGTGGTACTAGAACATTTTAGTGGAATAAGTGCTTTACGCGCAGTTGTGGTAAACTTGTTGTGGTCCGTGGGACCTCAGTAAACTGTTAACAATATTTATTTCTCATCATAGCATCTAGGATAGTACCTGATAAAGTGTATCTAAATGATCCTAAATTTTAAGAAAAGATTACGCTAATGTTAGAATCACTTAATTATGGCGTAGAGCTATCCTATGAAGATGAAAATTACACAATAGAAAATGAACATGATACCGACAGCGGTCGGACTATAGATGAAGGTGAACAACCTGAAAATCCACTTGAAGAACGTGAAAATATTATTAATGAAAGTGAAAATATATCTGAAGAATGTGAAGATGAAGACACGCAGAACTATTATTATAATCAAAACAGATTCAAACGGTCTTACAACAAGCCCCAAAGAAATGTTCGAACTGCTCATAACCTAATAAAACTACCTGGCAATCTTTTACTTAATATTGAAAAAGAAGGGACAAATTGAACAAATCAGAAGCTGTCAACAATTCGCGAAAACTATCCCAATCCTAATCAAAGTTTCGTGCGTGATACTTCTTTCTATTAATGAAGTGAAATGCTTTGTATCAGAATAATTGAAACATACATGAGTAGATAAACCCCACCAGTTTTGTATAATACAAAGGTATTTTTAATAATATGAAATATTATTAAAAATCTGGCGTGAAGAACACAAATACAGGTTCACTATTAATTTAGTTCTACGCCCGGTCTGGATAATTTCGGTGATGTGGTGATGTGGTTCTTTTTTGTGAATGTGTCTGAGAATATCCTTTCTACAGCAGGGGCGTACCGACGAGCCTGTAGAAAGGCGAAATACGTATCTACGTCTCTGGAGAGGGATACGTTCGGACACGTTCACAAAAAATATTAATAGTGAACCTGTATTTGTGTTCTTCACACCAGATTTTTAATAATATTTTATATTATTAAAAATACCTTTGTATTATACAAAACTGGTGGGGTTTACCTACTCATGTATGTTTCAATTATTCTGATACATTACACATGCGGTTAGTCCGTAGTATAAGTGAAGACACAAACAAAATGCAGTTTCTAGAGAGATTGGCTGTGCCACCTTTGGAAGGGCGTCGTTACTTCACATTGGTTATGTGGACGGGGCGAGGTACTTCGGCTGTCTGACAACAGGCAGCGCTGAATTTAGTTTTACGCCCGGTCTGGATAATTTCGGTGATGTGGTGATGTGGTTCTTTTTTGTGAATGTGTCTGAGAATATCCTTTCTCAGCAGGGGCGTACCGACAAGCCTGTAGAAAGGCGAAATACGTATCTACGTCTCTGGGGAGGGATATGTTCGGACACGTTCACAAAAAATATTAATAGTGAACCTGTATTTGTGTTCTTCACACCAGATTTTTAATAATATTTTATATTATTAAAAATACCTTTGTGAAATGCTTTCTTGGACTTCTAATTTATTCTGCAATATTCACATCTAACCACGAGGATATACAATCTATTTTCGCAGTAGATGGAACAGGAAGAGAAGTATTTCGAGTTTCTATGACAGCAAAGCGTTTTTCTATTTTATCGTGCTGTTTGAGGTTTGATAATGCTCAGACTCGAGACGATAGAAATAAAAATGATCCTCTAGCTGCGATATCAGTTATTATAGAAAATTTTAATTAAAATTCGCAAAAAGTATACAGCATAGGAGCAAATGTTACTGTAGATGAAATGTTGGTACCTTCGAGGTCGGTCCAGGTTCAAAATGTATATGCCGTCAAACCCAGCTAAATATGGCCTAAAATTTCAGTGTCTAGCTGATGTTCGAACACATTACTTATATAACAGTTATTTGTATTGTGGAAAGGGAAGCGATGGTACAGGTTTGTTAGAACACGAGAAGAAATACTCTATACCGACACAAGAGGTAGTATGGCTATCTAAGCTCATATTTGGTAGTAATCGAAATATTGCTACTGACAATTGCTACACTTCTCTAGAGCTGGCAAATATTCTTAGAGAAAATAAATTAGCACTGATAGGGACAATGCGCAAGAATAAGAGAGAGATCCCTAAGGAATTTCTGCCGGCGACAAAATGAACATTTGGTTCCTCAATATTTGGATTCACTAAAACTTATACTCTAGTTTCTTATGTACCGAAGAAACGCAAGTTAGTGATTTTACTTTCAACAGTTTCAACTATGCACCAGACAAAAGATATCGGCTAGAGTATCAGAAAACCAGAAATTATTTTATATTACAATAACACTAAAGGGGATTTAGATTATATAGACGGAAATGCAGTATTTATTTATCCAACCGGCGTACACGCATTGGCCCATGGCTGTTTTTTGCCGGATTTTAGACATGTCTATTTTGAATGCTTTTATAATATATCAATCCATGCCAAATGGATCTATAATTTCTGGAATGACCTTTATGAAATCTTTAGCCAAGCAACTAACTGAACCTTATGTGAAACAAAGACTTGAACATTCTAATTTGCAGCGTGCCCTACGTTTGTCTATCACACGAATTTTAGGAATTGAATACCAGCAGACAATAGAAATGATAAACTAGAAAGAAATCAACGGAAAACCTGTCATTTATGCCCTTCAAAAAGAAGAGAAAAACAGCAGATATCTGTTTTGAATGAAAGAAGCCAATGTGTTTAGAATGTTGCAAGAAACTGTGTTTAGATGTTGCCCAAAAGAAATAATGCTTATGGAACTTGGTACATATTTAGGTGTTCTACCTTCAATTATATGAATAATGCATTTTGTTCTGTTTAAAATAAATTTTGTTTCTTTGTCATATAGTTATATACTAACATGCATAAGCGCTAAATAAAAGTTTAATAAGACGTTCTTTTTGTATACTTGCCCTTGTGAAGATAAAATATGAGGCAGTTTATATTTTCTCTATAAACCTGATGACAGACAAGTTTCATGTTGTTTGTTTATGTTAATCTTAGAAAACTAGGTCAGTACAAGAAAATATAACAATAACGTTAAGTTTTGTTTTTCATTTTTTTCTATTTGTAATTAATGTTTGCATGATACCGTATTTGTGAAAAAAGTCCCTGTACCGATTAAGGGTTAAAATAAGAAATGACTCTTGAAGAAAAGAAAATAAGTCAAAATAAATAAGAAAATAAACAAAAAAAAACAATATAAATGATAGCAGTAATTAAGAATTACAAATTAAAATTCACAAAATGATCCAACCCATAAAAATATCATTATAAATGCTGCTAGCGTTTCTGGACATATGAAGCAATGGAGCTGTTCACAGAAAATTTGTCTTGGGCGTAAGGTACATGAATGTTACTGCATTTCCGAAGGAGGAGCACGGAACCGAAAAAATGTATGTTAGAGAGAAGGTCCGAACAGTCAATTCGACCATTCGCCAACCTGTAAATAAAACGAGCGCTATGTAAGGACATTCTTCTAATGATTTTACATTGTGCTGCTCTAGCAAAAGATTGTAGTTGGTACCACGCTCTGGATACACGCCAGTAAGTTTAAATGCTGAGAACTTCAAAAATCAACGTTGATCATGTTCAATAGCATTCATTTGCGAACCGTGTATAAGATACCGCACAGTTGATCTATACTCCAACTTACTAACCACCAATATAAGAAAAAGTGTTTTTAGTAAACCAATATCACTTGAAGTACTGTGCAGTCCTCATCACGAAGCAGGCGCTCTTAGTCGCAGAGGAACATACCATTTCTATATATAAATTAAAGTTCAGTAACGAATCAAACAGAACGACGAGGCCTTTGATAGATAGGAACACGAGGCAACTTGTGAGTAAATGACATAGCAAAGCTTTTGTCGATGTTTAAACGAAGATAATTCGCTTTAGACCAAGCTAAAATAAGGTTAAGACTCTCTTATTGGTTATTATCTTCAATAGAGGTAATGCCAGAAAAATCTTCATATCATCGAGATAGCACAAGATCGAAGAAGACTATCTTAGTAGCAAACCATTTATAAAAACCAAAAATAATAAAGGCCCTAGGTTTGAACCCCAGGGAACACCAGAACAACCAACAAAGAATACTTAAAAACAAGAGAGAGTCAAAGTCACAAGATTTTTTAAGAAATCCCAATACACAAATAAATATTTGGTGAATAAACATCACTAAGCTAGGAAATATTATAATAGACTACGCCAGGTGTTGTTATATTCTTAAGTTAATATTACAAGGAAATGACTGCATTAATCTAAAAACATTGTGAAAAAAGGTATAACACTCAAGGCATGAACGGATACTTGCATTCAATGTACGGAAAAAGAGTTGCTTTCGATGAAATGAAATACCATTAAGCCGATATTGTTTCTAACATAAAAAGAATAAAAAATAACTAAAGAAAACCATAATCTTCAAGGGAATAAGAGGGCTACCACAATTTGTCATAGTTAATATGTTCATTTGTACAAACAATATTTTTTACCCAAACCAAAATAATTGCTATAGTACTCACCTGAGCAAGCTAATCTTAACTATGTTTGCTCGTACACAACTGGAAAATATGCCTAATAATTTTTACTTGAATACCAAGGAAGGCGATATCTTATTGATAAAAGCGAATTGATAAGCATATGTATTTTATTATAGAGACAAGTAAACATCCCACATCAAAACTAAACTCAAGCAAATAAAAATTTAAATTATTTAGAAACTTGCTTGTATTTACATTGAAATCTGCATGTCTGAAGTTTCGCTATCGGTTAAAAATATAGGTGATTCACCGAAAAGTTCTTAGATTTTATGTATTAATTTTGAGGCTGTTTGTTTTAATATTGATAAGGTTTAACTGATTAGATACCACATTTCATGGAAACAAAAATAAGTATAAATACGGGGGCCAGTAAGAAAGTAGAAAAAAAGCTACACGTATATCCCTAAATATACAGGGTGGCACACAAAAAACGCTCAAAGCTGTAACTCTGTTATTTATATTTCGATTTTAATGAGACAGATACCAAATGAAATGGTTTGATGAGTACTATGTTTGAGTCTGCATTTACATTTTTCTAGCGCCATCTTCAATTCCGAGCAATTGTCAATTTTGTTTTGAACTTGCATGGTATATCTTTTTATCATTGGATATACAGTGTGGTCATAAAGTTTGGAACCAAGCTTATAACCGCATTATTTTACATTTTTAGAAAAAACGCTCGGACAGCTAAATTTTCTTTTTTAAAACGCCATCTTTTGACGTACAAATTTTTTCTATGACGTCATTGGTTTTCGAGTGATGACGTTATCAACACTTTCTTTAAATAGCAACTATATTATTATTTTCTCGTTTTTGGTAGATCTTTATATCCACCAAATAGTGATATAAAGCAATTGGTATGTTCCATCACAATTTTTTTGAAAAAATGATATAAATTTAGAAAAAAATACGAAAAATTTATTTTTGTACAAAATTAAAATTAAATTAAAAAAAATACATCTGAACTTAAATTTATTGTAACAGTTAACGTAAATTTTCAAAATGGACCCCACCAACCAACTGACACTGTCCGAGCCGAGTGTAAATGCTTTGCGATCAATAGTAATCTGCGTTATTCGCTCCAGTTCAAAAGAAATTCGTCTTCCCAATCGGCCAATTACTTATTAAAAAATCTTATTTAACATTAAATAGTTTCACAAAAAAGGGCCAAAGAAGTTTAATTTATTTAAAAAATTGACATGATGTGGCAGACCATTTCTTAATTAAAATTATCGCCCAAAAATTGAAGATTTCAAAAACTAATTAAGCTTACAAAATTTACTGAAATATGTAAGTAAGTTTTTTTCACACTTCTGTCTTGTGTGAGGACTTAAATATTCTTCTTGAACAAACCGGATCGTCAAAAGCACATGTACTCATGTTACTATGCAAAAAAATTACAAAAACAAAAACACGCACTTTTTTGCAAGATATTTCTTTATGACATTCTTGCTTCTTTTTATACAATTTATGTACAAAAATTTTAGTTTGAAATTGTTTCTATGGCGACAACATTGTTGAATTATTTACTTCTATTTTTGACGTTAAATTTTTGAGATATTGCGTAAAAATTGTTCATTTTCGCTAATATAAAAAATGGCACATTTATCTGAGCGAGAAAGAATCGAAATTTTAATTATAGTTGGGTATGGGGACAGACAAAGAACGCATGCAGAAGCATGCGATTTGTTTAACCGTGAACACCCTGATAGAACTCCAATTACCTACCAGGTCTACGGTGACAAAACTAGTTGGAAAGTTTACCGTAACTGGATCCGTAAAAGATCGACCACGGCAAGATAGACCTCAAGTAGGAGAAGATGTGAAATTAAATGTGCTTCTAGAAGCAGAAGAAAGGCATCATGTTTCCACCAGACAACTTGCGTTAGCCAATCAGGTGGCCCACTCATTTGTCGTCAACTTATTTAAAAAAGAACACTATCGTCCTTACAAAGTTCAACTTGTATAGGAATTACATGAGGATGACGAAGATCGTCGACTGAAGTTCTGTGAAGACGTAATGTTACGTTGTGACCAAAATCCAAATTTCTTGGAAAACATCGTCTTCTCAGATGAAGCTACGTTCTGCCTAAATGGATCTGTTCACCGCCATAATTGCAGATATTGGTCGCAGAACAATCCGCATTGGACTCAAGCGTGTCATTCTCAGCGCAGAGGAAAAGTTAACGTATGGGTTGGAATGATTGGACGACGCAGTTTAGGACCAAATTTTTTTGAAGAAATTTGACTGCTGTGCAATATTTAGAATTTTTAAGATTTGAACTGGTTCCAGCGCTCGTTGTTATTTTCCCAAATCACGAGGATGGTGATGTACCCCATCCAAATATTTGGTTTCAACAAGATGGGGCGCCTCCCCATTATGGTGTAGAGGTTCGCCACTATCTTGACGAAATATTTCCAAATAAATGGATTGGATGGAGAGGCGCCATAGAATGGCCACCTAGTTCTCCTGACCTGACTCCGTTAGACTTTTTTTTGTGGGGTTATTTGAAATCGAAAGTGTATTTTAACAAACCGAACAATTTAGAAGATTTAAAAGAACGAATTCGCATAGAACTTACACAAATATCCCCAGACATAATTGAGACGAGTATACGAAGTGTTTACACTCGGCTGGGACAGTGTCAGTTGGTTGGTGGGGTCCATTTTGAAAATTTATGTTAACCGTTACAATAAATTTAAGTTCAGATGTATTTTTTTTAATTTAATTTAAATTTTGTACAAAAATAAAATTTTCGTATTTTTTTCTAAATTTATATCATTTTTTCAAAAAAATTGTGATGCAACATACCAATTGTTTTATATCACTATTTGGTGGATATAAAGATCTACCAAAAACGAGAAAAAAATAATATGGTTGCCATTTAAAGAAAGTGTTGATAACGTCATCACTCGAAAACCAGTGACGTCATAGAAAAAATTTGTACGTCAAAAGATGGCGTTTTAAAAAAGAAAATTTAGCTGTCCGAGCGTTTTTCCTAAAAATGTAAAATAATGCGGTTATAAGCTTGGTTCCAAACTTTATGACCACACTGTATATATTTTTTTCTGAATACATTGATGTACAATACATCCCTATTAATTGTATATTTAGAAGAGAAAAAAATAATTAAAACACTACGAACATTCTCTTAAAGTCACTTGTTTTGTACTATAGTGTGCCATGAAAAAATAAGTGTAAAAAATAACGCATTGCCCATATGTAACTAATTTTAATTAACAAAGAAAAGCAAATAAGGAAACTAAAAAATAAATTCAAAACTAAAAAATTTTACAAATATTATTCGAACTGATTACCGTTATGCTCAATATAATAGTGGCATCTGTTTATAACACCATGGATGGCATTTAATACGAAATTATTAGGTATTTCCTGACAAGTTTCAATTATTCAGTTTCGTAAATCGTTTACGTTCTGTAGCACTGTTAAATAAACTCGATCATGGAGATATCCCCAAAACCAAAAATCTAGAGGCGTAAGATCAGGTTAACGAGCAGGCCAACGAATAGGTCCATATATGCTAATCCATTATTCATTAAAATTTCTATTCAACCAACCAACATTTTTCGTGCATTATGGGGAGTAGCACCGCAGTTCCGCAAACTGTAATTCATCCAAAAAACTTGGAGATATCTTGTTGATTTAAGGAACCGTCGATAAAAAGTCGGCCAATCAAGCGGTCACCAAACATTACAGCTAAAACGACGTTGAAAATTATTGTCGACGACATATCTAGGGTTTTCTTGGCTCCATTGACGATGAATGTTGCGATTAAAAATTCCATAATTAGTTAAAGTACATTCATTTGTACAAATAATTTTGCGAAAAAACAATGGGTCTTGCTGTTTGAAGAATGAAGAATTATGCAAGCTACTGCGAATCGACGAACATCCCTTGCGAATACCCTTGCAACAGTGGACGAAACGTTGGCAACTACGCCTAACTCGACGCGGTCCTAACCCGAAAACCGAAATCTGCATTTAGAAAACTTCCGCGAAAACCTACACCTAGTGTTTAATATATTATGGTGTTCATGGATTTCATTAATTTTTTTGTGTAATTTGGACTTGAAGGTGTGCCAGATCTGTAATTTGTGCGTTAAAAAAAGAATTTTTTTAAAATAGGCCTCGAAAAGAAATTGCAAGGAGTAATATCGCAAGATCTTAGAGGAAATTCGTGATTGCTATTCTGGCTAATCAAGCGATTGCCGTTATTAACGTTAACATGTTAATTGTATTTTGTGCTGTACTCGTATATCCTCTTGTTCCGTCTTGCTGAAAATATTCTAGTGTTAACTCATTTACATTAAGTTGGCCAACAAACGGCATCAAAATATCTTGTTGATATCTATGTGCATTTATTTATAAAAATCGAACGAACATTTCTTCCCCTATTTATGGCAAACTAACTTTCTAAGGATAAGCAGCAGTCTTAACATAAAAATTGTTGAATTTTTCAGCGCCCCACATTCTCATATTCTGCGAATTAACATAAGTTGAAGCCATGCTTCATCTGAAAAGAAAATTTTGTCTAGAAGGTCATCGTCGAAATTATCTAAAACCCATTGACTAAATTCTAATCTTTGGGGATAGTCAACTGGATAGAATAGAGCAAGTGAAACGATAAGGAAATAACTGTAGATCCTTTTTAATATTTTCTGGCAAGTGCCACATGAAAGGTTAAGTTTGTTGTGATAATATCCAGATTGAGGTTCCTGGGGTTTCATCCATTAGTTCTCTTACGTTATTAAATACGTTTTTTTGGTTGACCACTTCCGTTTTATATTCCACACTTTAATGCGTCGCCGAAGAGTGTGTTGAAATTCATTGTACTTAAAAAGCAGAAGCGGAAATTTAAGTGGAAATTCCACCAAACAATCGTTAATGGAGTACGGGTCACTGACCATCAATTTTCCGTCTATCTGGCAAATATGATTCAACCATAAAAATTCTATGATTTTTTGTAAAAACTATTTCAAAATTAAATAACTATATCAAAAAATCAATTAAATAAAATTTAATTAATTTTTTGATATAGTTATTTAATTTTGAAATAGTTTTCACAATTAAATAACTATATCAAAAAATCAATTAAATTTTACAATCGCTGAAATACGTTTAAATTTATGTGAAATTTCAGCGTTGACAACCAAATGTCAAATGTTGACATTGACAAATATGTATGCATGTATGGTGATATTTCTCATGCACAACCTACTTCAACTCCGGATTAATTGATCGCTCGTTAGAACGATCTGCTGTGTAATTTCGCTTTAATATATTATATTTAATGAATGATTGTGTAGGCAGTTACACAAGCATATATTTGTTGAGACTCTGTATAATATTTGAGAATCTCAGGGCAATGTTTTGGGTTCTACGCAACTAGGCCTAGCGTCCAAAGTAAATGCAAAGAAATAATACAAGAGATAACTGTTTAAAATTATTTTATTGTCTGTTTGTACGTTCACATCTCATTTTGTTGTAATTTAAAATACTTTATTCCTAACTTATCCATGAAATTTGTATATACAAATATTCCTTTCTAAATCACACACGTATAGTCTTGGAGTTTTTGATTCTGTTTCAAATAAATCTCGCAAACAATGACTTGTGAGAATTTCACTCGCAGAAAGGGGTATTTGCCCTCGTAGTTCTGAGATTAGTACTAAAAGCCTATATCTGTCTGAAATGTGGATCACTGGCATCTATTGATATCTTTCTACAATGCGAGTGTGTTATTCAAAGTCTATTTAAGTGCAAACGCGTTCCTACCGAATAGGACGCTTATTATCACATTGTATAAGTATTTTCTTGTTTTCTAGGCCTATTGCTGAACGTTTTAAGTTTAAAGTTTCAATGGCACAGATATTTCGAGAATATTCGAGGAACCCTACTTCCTCCTCATCTAGACCCTAATGAGGAGGGAGTAGGGTTCCTCGAATATCTGGTCGGAGATACACTTTAATCCGTATTTATGACTAATTAATTATTGAAAATAGCGATCAACATGTGCTTCTCTGATTTAATTGACTCTATATACTGTAATTATATCGTGTGTACAGTTTTTACTTAGAGCCAAGTCCAGCATACAAATTTTCGAATTCCTCCTGGTACATTATTAAGCTTATATTATGGTGATAAGAATAATAACGATAATAATAATGAGAGAAATGAAAATAATTTTTTTTTTGCTCTTAACTAGCAGGCTTAAAATTTCAGATATTATCGATTATATTAAATTTTAAAATGACTTAATGAATGTAGCGCAATAAATCTCGAAAGCATTTTTGTGACTTTCGCAAATAAAATCAGTGTTATGTGCTAATTTCGCGGTGCTTGTCCTATTTATCGCCTTGAGTTTATTGCTTCTCAGAATCGTGTCCTACTTCATATCATTTATTTCGGTTTTATCTAATTTTCATGCTTATTTAACATTTTTACCCCTGTGTATTTTTATCTATCATGGGTAGTTTTGCTTTTACATCTCCATACGCTATCTCCCTGTTTATATATTTTCCTTTTTCGTCGTAATTTTAATATTTGTAATTTTTATTATGGAATTGTAAACTTTTAATCTCGTTATTCCCAGGAATGGCTTCTAATGCTCGTTTGAACAGGAAAATTTTCGCGGAATATCTGTCTACGTATCATTCAAAATTTCTCGTAGCGTTTTCCTTCTCTTTCTTCTCCCTGGGCTTGTTCGTATGGTGTTTTCTTGTCTTTTGCTTTCACTCGAGTGGGCCTTATAAATACACGTTATCGTCATTGAGCATGCGCCTTTTCAGATGCTTTCCATTTCAACACATGGCTTTGTTTACATCGCAACATTAATGGCATTAATTGCTTTATTTGTGCACAACCTAGGTTTATTCCTTTTAATTTCTTCTTGCTTATTCAGTTAATGTTTAATTAATTTATACGTTATTAATTCTATTTTTGTTTCACCCAAAGTCAATTTCACAGCAATATTCTTTCACTGCATAGTTTACTTAGTTCTTGATATTAACAATTGTGTTTAGCATTTCAATTTTTAAAGTTAGTCCACTTTCAATATTTTAGAAGCCCTACAAGTTAAAAGTCTTTATTTGGAGACTGAGGTTAAGCAAAAACTCAAAAAGGTATAAAACCCCATGCCACAATTAATAATCGTTCCTAAATATGTATTTCGATGACAACTTAGTTGTTGAAATACGTATTTAGGATACGATTATTAATTGTGGTAAGGGGTTTTATACCTTTTTTGAGTTTCTACAAGTTAATATCAAAAATTACTCTTTTTCTGAGTAATAACACTTAGAATTATTACTTAGAAAGAGGAATAACAAGACTATTACTAATAAGTCTTCCTATACGACTGAGTAGAACTACTTCAATAGATTGATTAAATAAAGAATCTAAAATTACACCAAAAGTTCATATTACATTTAATAATATCCCCATCAATTATAATTTTTGTAAAAAGAATAAATTCGAACAATAGTTAAAGTATTCGCAAAGTTTACAGTTCACTGCTGCATTGTGAAGTACATACATTTTTTAATTTCTAAATTGGTTATTCAAATGCGTCATCTAGTATTTTGTACTTAGCGATTTAGAGAATGCTATAGTACTACGGTATGCGCCAAAATAAACAACACTGAAATTACTGAAGTATATTATTTATTACTTATACATTATTATGTCTATAGAATACATGTTCAAAATGTGCGCCATGGCGTTGTAGGCATTGCTTATAACGATTACGCAGATTGTCAAACATATTCGAAAACACAGGTTCCTGCATATTCCGGAAAAAGGAGACGATCTTCTCACGTAAATAATTAACAGTTCTGGGTGGGTCTGTACCGCTGAAGATTTGCTCCTTTAACATACCCCATACGTAGGCATCCGGTGGTGTAAGATCGGGGGAATGTGATGGGTAGTTGAAATTAGAATTGCGGGAAATGATGCGTCCTTCAAAAGTTTCCTGCAGCAATGCTATCGATTGTCGAGCAGTGTGACTGGTCGCCACGTCCTGTTGAAACCACTGCTCTTCCATCCGAAGGTCCCTGGTACGACAAAACCCTCTGAGATCTTGGACAAATGGCGTTACCACAATGTTTCTATAACGTTCCTGGGTAACAGTAAGAGGTGTGCCATCATCATCCTCAATGAAATACGGACCAATCACACCGTGTGCTGACATTGCACACCATATCGTCACACGGGCACTATGTAGCGGTTTTTGGATAATCACGTCTGACTTACCGAAACCAAGGAAGCGAGTTGTTTGTTTATTGATGTAACCCTCCAAGTGAATATGACTTTCGTCTGAGAACCACACATTATTCAAGAAATCTGGATCCTCGTACAACATAGCCAAAAATTGTCCACAATACGCAACCCTGGCATTCATATCTTGGTTTGACAATCGTTGTCCAACTTGAATTCGGTACTGAAATCCACCTACATCTTTGAACAATCGCCGAATCGACGTACTGCTGATATTCAACTTAAATGCCGTTCGCCGAAGACTTCGGTTCGGTGATTGCAAAACCTGATTGAGGACACGTCCATGGTTCCCATTCGTTCTCACAGTTACTGGCCTACCAGACCTTCCCTTCCGTTGGCACAACACACTGCCAGAACGACGAAATTTCTCAACAATAGAAAGCATAACTTTGTTGGTAGGTGCCTCTTTATGAAATTGATCGCGATATGTTCCCGTCACTAACTTCAAACTCGGTCCACCTTGTTTGCCTTTTCCGTACGATCGAAAATAATGCTCGACGATAAACACTTTTTCCTCAGTCGTGAGACCCATTCTCAACTATAACATCACATAACAACGTTCTTTGCACTACTAAAAACACATAACGCTACTAGTATCATACGTCAAAAAGCAGACATGCGCATAACAATGGCACGCATTTCAGTGTTGTTTATTTTGGCGCATACCGTATTGCAAAACCAAAAACAAAATACATACATACATATAATATACTCACTTCAATAATACAAGCTTAACCTTGTATGTGATATTGATAAGCAATTATATAAAATTAGTTGAATAAATACCGACAAATTCAATAATGTGATTAGAGATGATGGCAAAATACTTGATTAAAGTATAAACAATGAAATTGATAAGTAATTTATATGAACCATTACTCATATTCTGGTCGTTCAAATTTGCATTACACTAGCCAACACGATTTTTGCTGACTTCTAAACGAGACTTGTCTTTTACTAATTCGGGTGTATTGAATCCGAAAATTATATTAGTTTTTGCGAATAAACTGTATACTGTTCTATGTGCTCTTTGTAGAAACACTAATGTCGCTAAGTAGTTACTCACATGAGAATTGTTACGATATAAAGAAAGTATGAAATTTAATAATCCATTTATTATGTAAATGGGATTTAAGTAAAACACTTATACTAATTTCCAGTATATATTACACTTTATTATATGTATTAATAAATTGACGACATGTTTCGCTACGATGTAGCTTCTTCAGATCTTATATTACTACTGAACACGCTCTTCACAAATGTATGGCGTTTTTCTAAACTATTTCAATGGGTTGCACTTGTCTACATTAGAATCGTCTCTTACCGATGTATCGTCTAAAGTTATTGTTATCTTAATATTTGATGAAACCAGTTTAAAAGTGGGGAATTATTAAGGTCTAATTGGTCATTTAACAATATATCTGCATATTTAAGTTTATTTATTTCTAAGGATTCCAGTAAATTTGACTTTAATCCATTTTGTTGTGACTGTAAAATTTCAAAATCTGTATTGAAACTATGATTATTTTCAAACAAATGAAGTGCATAATTGGAATCTGTCTTTTTGTTAATGAAACTTTTAAAATGTTCCTGTATTCTTTTCTCAAAGCTCCTACCAGTTTGGCCTATGTATGTTTTAGGGCACTCTTTACATGTTAGTTTGTATACTCCGGATTTATTACTTTTGCTTGTCTTGGATTTATTATTTTTTATGAATTTCCCTAAAGAATTATTAGTTTTATAAACTACATTTATATCTGTTTTTCGTAAAATTTTTCCTATTTTTTCACTTATCGGTCCTTTGTATGTTACTAATTTATAATTGCTTGGTTTATCTTTTATTATTGGGTACACATTTTCTATTGCTTTCCTATATTTCTTTTTTCTTAAAATTGTATCTACTATATTTGGGTTATATCCATTATTTTGCGCTATTTGTTTAATGATATTTAATTCTTTAAAGAAGTTTTCATTATTTAAAGGTACTGATATTAATCGATGTATCATACAATGGAATGATGCTAGTTTATGACTAACCGGGTGACAGGAACTATTGTGAATGATAACATCTGTGTGTGAGGGTTTGTGATATATTGAAAAGACATGTTTATTATTTTGTCTAGAAATTGTAAGGTCCAAGAAGTTTATACTATGGTCTAATTCTTTTTCTATGGTGAACTTAATGTTTTGCTGTAGATTATTTATGTGTTCAAAAAATTGGTTTAATTGTCTATCTGTGCCTCTGAAACAAGCTAATACGTCATCTACATATCTGTGCCAGTATATAAAATATTTAAAATTGGGATGTTCTTTAATTTGACTTTCTAAATTATTCAAAAAAATCTCTGATAACAACGGACTCAATGGGTTGCCCATTATTAGGCCATCATTACACGAATATATCTTACTGTCAAATTCAAAATAGTTTTGATCTAAACAGATAGTTTTAAGAGAACTTATGATATCTAATTTTTTAACTATATTAACATTTTGAATTTTTAATAAATTCTCCACCAAATTAATGGTGTCTTTTATCGGGATACTAGGGAATAAATTAGTAATGTCGAATGATATTAGCTTGGCATTATCTGGAAGTTTAGTATCTTTTATTTTGTTAACTAGCTCTAATGAATTTTTAATTGTAAATTTCGCTGAAAATTTAGTATTCTCCCTAATATGTTCTAAGATTTTTTTGGATAATTTATAAGAAGGAGCTGTGACAAACGACACGACTGGTCTGATAGGATTATCTTTTTTATGAAGTTTGATTAATGAATATAATTTTGGAGCTTGTGGATTCATATTGATAAGTTTACCTTCCTCCTTATCATTAAATAAACTTTTACAATTCTGGATACACTTCTTAACTGAAGATTGAAATTTCACTGTGGGATCTGCTTTTAACAGTTTATATTTTGATGGGTCTAAAAATTGCATAGTTTTATTAATATAATCGTTTAATTTGACAGTAAGATATATTCGTGTAATGATGGCCTAATAATGGGCAACCCATTCAGTCCGTTATTATCAGAGATTTTTATGGATAATTTAGAAAGTCAAATTAAAGAACATCCCAATTTTAAATATTTTATATACTGGCACAGATATGTAGATGACGTATTAGCTTGTTTCAGAGGCACAGATAGACAATTAAACCAATTTTTTGAACACATAAATAATCTACACAAAAACATTAAGTTCACCATAGAAAAAGAATTAGATCATAGTATAAACTTCTTGGACCTTACAATTTCTAGACAAAATAATAAACATGTCTTTTCAATATATCACAAACCCTCACACACAGATGTTATCATTCACAATAGTTCCTGTCACTCGGTTAGTCATAAACTAGCATCATGCCATTGTATGATACACAGATTAATATCAGTAACTTTAAATAATGAAAACTTCTTTAAAGAATTAAATATCATTAAACAAATAGCGCAAAATAATGGATATAGCCCAAATATAGTAGATACAATTTTAAGAAAAAAGAAATATAGGAAAGCAATAGAAAATGTGTACCCAATAATAAAAGATAAACCAAGCAATTATAAATTAGTAACATACATAGGACCGATAAGTGAAAAAATAGGAAAAATTTTACGAAAAACAGATATAAATGTAGCTTATAAAACTAATAATTCTTTAGGAAAATTCATAAAAAATAATAAATCCAAGACAAGCAAAAGTAATAAATCCGGAGTATACAAACTAACATGTAAAGAGTGCCCTAAAACATACATAGGCCAAACTGGTAGGAGCTTTTAGAAAAGAATACAGGAACATTTTAAAAGTTTTATTAACAAAAAGACAGATTCCAATTATGCACTTCATTTGTTGGAAAATAATCATAGTTTCAATACAGATTTTGAAATTTTACAGTCACAACAAAAAGGATTAAAGTTAAATTTACTGGAATCCTTAGAAATAAATAAACTTAAATATGCAGATATATTGTTAAATGACCAATTAGACCTTAATAATTCCCACTTTTAAACTCGTTTCATCAAATATTAAGATAACAATAACTTTAGACGATACATCGGTAAGAGACGATTTTAATGTAGACAAGTGCAACCCATTGAAATAGTTTAGAAAAAAGCCATACATTTGTGAAGAGTGTGTTCAGTAGTAATATAAGATCTGAAGAAGCTACATCGTAGCGAAACATGTCGTCAATTTATTAATACATATAATAAAGTGTAATATATACTGGAAATTAGTACAAGTGTTTTACTTAACTCCCATTTACATATTATGGATTTCCAGCAAGTATCGGCCGATTCAATTAAATCCATTTATTAATTTAAATACAATATTAGTCACGAGTATAGCGCAATTATTTACACAGTAATCATTAAAAAATTAGAAGATTATTTATAAAAGGAAAAACAACAATCAGGGAATAAATTTCTGCTTGTAGCACTTTCTGCTGTGTATTTCGGTTTGGCAGTCCCTTTGAACATTCTAACAGTAGTTAGCCATCATGTGAGGATCTCACTTTGTTCATCGCTTACAGCACCTAAATTTTCGGGAAACCTATCGAGATCACTATGAAGGAAATGAAGCTTTATGCTCATGTTACAACCTAGGCCGCGAAATTTTTTAGTATTGATTGCACTAGATCTTTATAATTGCAGGCTTCCTTATTTCAAAGAAAATTGTCCGCGACCGTAGTGAATGAAGTCTAGGCTTCTTTCTCAGCTTTGTTCATAGAGTTGATGAAATTTTGATCTTCCATTAAAGTGGTAATTTGAGGTCCATCAAATACCCCAGCTTTAATTTTTTCGTAACTTACTCGTGGAAACTTCACATCATATGTACTGGAAGCAGAAGCCTCAAGCGTGTCCTACACGCTTGAGGCTTCTGCTGAAACTGTCGATAAACAAACGCCGCTCACTAGGGTCATAATAGGGGTTTGTTATTATTTGAATCCAAGAAAACTGGAGAGTACCGTGAAGATATGAATAGTGAGGTGTTATATTACCTACTCTTGAGCCCAATAGTGTTATAGTAATAGATAATGTGCCCTATCATTCTATACAACAGAAAAGTCACCTACTTCAGCATGAAAAAAGGAGGCACTTATTGAATAACTTTAAACAAAAGGAATTTTAGCTGATAATTCTATGCTAGAGATTAAATTGTTTGAGCTTGTAAAAAATTACACATCCTGTCATCCATTTCATACGTGGTCGATGAAATAACTAGAGAAAGTGGTCGTACAGTTTTACATTTACCTCCATATCACTGCAATCTGAGCCCCATTGAACATGTTTGAGCTCAAGTCAAGCATCATGTTGCAGCCAATAATAAGACATTTAAATTGGATGAAGTAAGAAATTTATTATTAGAAGGATCAGGACATGGTTGATGCTGATGCATGGGAAAATAGCATTATAATAAATATAAATAATAAATAGCGTTATAACAGAAGAAAACAAGATGTATGATTTAGATAATATCTTGTTTTACCACTTTATTCACATATAATCATGACCGCGGTTTCGACATACAATGTCATTATCAAACTACAAAAGTTACAGGCCCACATAGAACTTATAAATGACACAAAAAAATATATGGGGGTGGTTTATGATGTTATTTAAAATTACTACTATATACTTAACTATTATATACAACATTGGAAAAGAGGTGTATATATAAGATCCAACTGTTCATTTAAAACGATATCTATTGTATTGTTCCGACTTTTAAAAATCTCTAGGGCCTCTAAAATATTTAATTTACGACCTTTCTCGGCCAAATGCAATATTTTACCGTGACCAAATGTATGTCTTTCTGTAATAAGATGGTTTGCGAATGTTGAATCTGTTTTCTTTAGTTTATATGACCTCCTGTGTTCTTTTTCCCGTATAATAAAACTTCGACCAGTCTGACCTATATATACACTTTTACAATCATTACAATATAACTTATACACTCCTGATATGTTATAATTATTGATATCTGTTTTAGGTTTTGCGTTAAAAATGAAATTACTTGTTTTTACATCTGGTCCATTGTTATTTGGAATAGACTTTAGGTTCAGTCTAAATATCGGTTGGAAATGAGATTACAATTTAGGGTAGAACTCATCACAAATAAATGACGTAAAGAACTCTTTGCCTTAACTGATAATTCGGCACAATGAACTGTAAAAGTCGTCGAAACCCGATACCTTCCACAAAATTTAAGAGAAGGTCCTTCAAAGCAATCCTTTGAGAAATCAAACTATCTATTTCAATTGATTTTGGATTAGGAGAAGTCCAGTTTTGATTCCCCATCAAAGCGTCTTTGAGAGTGATTTGCTTTTTGGCCACTTGTAGAAGGATTGAAGTCGAGGGCATGTCTTTTTTTCAGTATCTAGCTCAATACATTCTTCGTATTCAGTAACATGTATAGATAAATAAATGACCTTTTAACGAAGTAGTTGTAACTCCTTTCCTTGAGTGCCTTTACATATAACACTTGTTTTTGGCTTCATTGTTTAGTCTTTAAACAAAATTGTCATGTTGTACTAAATACACTGCTAGGGAAAGACGAGCGTGAGGGAATTCCTGGGGCGATGAGGGACTTCCCCGGGCAACAAGTCAAATACCTATTATCAGGATAAAATAAAACAAACTTTAATGAATTTCACTTTTTAATTGACACTGCAACGATCGTTTCGCTCCAACCTGAGCTTTATCAGACATATAACTTATATAATAAGTCAAATCTTGTCGTACGCGTTCGGCCGCGGTCGGTTGCTGCGTTTCGATCTTCAATCTAACCAGAGACAACTTTTAGGGAGATGGGTATGTTAAATGGAGAAATTTGGAAACGCATATTTAGTTAGCTAGAGACGTTTATAGATGGCACCAGAAACATTTTATTATTTTTTTTTCTAGTTAAATTTGATATTTAGTATAGAATGTTGGCTAAATCTGATATGATATTGGTCAAACTGTAGAAACATGTTGCTTGTTTCCTTACCTAATTTTCTGGTTTTTCACCCATTGTGTTATTCAGTGTTATTTATCATAGAAAAAGTATAAAAAGAAAGTGTTATTTATGTTCCTTGAGAACATCGAGAATACGATTTTTTGCCATTTTTACATTATATGGATAATATTCCAAATACACCAAGAACTTTTGGGTCTTTTATTTTATTTATTATGTATAATTCAAGAAACTGTTTACTGTGGTCGACGAAATATCAGTTTCGGCAACATTTCTAACGAAAACTAAAATAAGGTTTGTTTTGTCTTTACTATCTAATAACTTATTATTAATGTATCCTAATGTACAGGAAAATGCTATGGTTAAAAGCCATAAACTGTCCAGAAGAAGATTTTGAATTGGCCAAGGAAAAATTAAGACATTCTGTTAATGATGCGTACCAAAATATTACAAAGTAAAAATAAAGTAAACATCTGTGTCAACAACTTCTCTACATCTGGTAAGTTTAAATATGTATATACAATAAATTGATAGTTAGAACTTAGTACAACCACAAACATTCATTATACGTTTAGTAATGGTGATAGTATGGTGCAAAATGTATCAGGAGCAGGCGCGGCTCGTGATGACGTATTTGGGAGGGCGCGTACAATGATGCGAGTGCTTCGTGTATTCTCGTGTACTAAATGTAGCGTTTTCTTAGTAAACACCGAAAACACACGAGGCTCTCGCATCACTGCACGCGCCCTCCCAAATACGTCATCACGAGCCCCGCCTGCTCAGGAGTTATACATAATTTCTATGTATCTGGAATATTTTCCAGTTGTAGTATCTACTTTTAACAGCTGATTATGAATGTTTATTAAATTTCTACACCATTATGCTTGTATATTTTAGCTAGGAACTATGAGTTCAAAGTAAAAATTAACTATTTACCAAAAGTCATGCCTTGTCATTTATACTCTACAGTTTCATGCAAGCAGTATGTGTGTTTAAAGTCACGTAACATAATAAAGCATTAATTTAGATTATAGCATTTTTATAAGCATACCAAAATATGTGATAATACAGAATTTAAAAGAAAATTTATATTAGCCTTTTGTCATTTTTTACTAGGAAAGGACTTATACCATACTGGAGTGGAAGAAATTCAACCTTCACCATTGACTTCACAAATTGCTTTAAAGAGAGTGAAAATAGATCAGACACCAACATGTAATCCACTAAATATTAATTTTATGCTTGAAAAAGTGGATGAAATGCATTCTTCAACATCTCATACACCAAATACTTTCGAGACTTTGGTAGATCTTCAGCCTACAAACTCAAGTCAATCACCTTCTTATGAAACAATTACTAGTGGGTCTGCATAAGAAGAAATCGGTAATTGGAGAACAAAGTAGAAATCAAAAAAAGAAGATTGTTAAATTAAACGTTTAACTTTTGTTGCAATTATATTTAAACTTAAAAATATGAATAACATTTATAAGTTAAATTAAAGGTCCTACGTTTTATAATTATTTTATATTTGAATATATGTGTAGAATTACACTCTTCTACTTTTTAATAGATTCACCTATATTTGTATAAATTGCTTTTTCTTTAATACTTTTCATTACATAGACATTTTCAATGTATACTGTTTTGCATAATATTGTTTTATTATGTTGTATTATGTTTTAAATATACTTTTTTACAAGTACATTGATTTTAAAAAGTATATTTAATACATAAAACAATATTATGCAAAACAATTCTATGAAAATACCCGTATATAGTATATTAAAAAGTCCGCCTTTAATATCAGATCAGCGACATCTATGTTTGTCCCCACCTAGCTCAAGGTTCGTGTCTGAACTAGGCTAACAAAAATTTATACAAAAGCTACTCATCTCCCTAGAAGTTGTCTCTGGCTCTAACCACCGATTCAAAATTGTCGAAGTAGGAGGTGTAAAATCAATCGGATGTTCCGGCTTTTCGAAGTAGGAGTCAAAGCTCCGTAACATCCCTAATACATACCTAATTAATATTATTTAATTTACATTTAAATATTTTTCTTTCGAAAACTCGGCGTGCCACAATAAATTTGTTGTTATTACTATTGTTAAAACTATACAAGAAATGAAAGATGTACATATTTTTTAAAGAAAAATAAAAAAACGAAAATTTGTTGATCAGTGTAATTGATAATGAGACCTTAGCTAAGGCATATCAACATTTTTTTTAAGAACAAAACTAAAAATAGGATCATCTCCAGCTTTAGTTGATTTTTATTTAGTTGATATCTATTCACAACAGAATATACGAAGTAATACTTCTTGTAGGATTACACAAGTATACACGGTTTTGGATCTAAGCAACCAAAAGCTGTTTCTATGGTTATTTGGGACGCTGAATCCGAATCTGCACTCCGTTATTTGATTTTGGTTCTAGTTTTCGAGATATTAAATAAACACAATTTTTACAATTTTTGACAATTAATCTCCATTTTATTCATTAAAAAGTGTTAAATTATAAATGAAGAGCAGTCGAACTGAGTCGCTTGTACTGTTTGGGATCTGTTTCACGCATTAAAGTCCAACAGTAGTCGCTCATCATGCCCTTGTCCCAAAATCCTTGGTATCGTTTTTCGATTTTCGCCAAATCTTGGTGTAGTCGCTCTCCTTGCTCGTCGCTTCTATCACCCAAGTTTTCAGGAAAAAAATCGATATGGGAATGCAGAAAATGTATTTTGAGAGACATTCGAGCTCCAATCTTGCAATAATTTTGCAACAAACTGTCGATTATCTGCTTGAAATTCGGGGATTTGCGGTTACCGAGAAAGTTGTGAACAACATCTTGAAATGATACCCATGCTGCTGCTTCATTGGGCGTTAAACATTTTGTAAAGTTTCTGTCGGCCATTAATTTTCGAATATCAGGTCCGACAAATATTCCCTCTTTGATTTTGGCGTACGACAACTTGGGAAATAACTTGGTCAAGTACTCAAAAGCCGGTCCTTCACGGTCGAGCGCTTTGACAAAGTTTTTGATAAGGTCAAGCTTTATGTGGAGAGGTGGCAAGAAAATGTTCTGTGGGTTCACAAGTGGTATAGAAGAGACGTTTTGTTTTCCTGGTTCATAATTAGTACGGCTTGGCCAATCTTTTTTCACATAATGTTGGTCAGTTGCACGGCTATCCCACAGACACAAAAAACAGCAAAATTTGGTAAAACCAGATTGCATCCCCATCAAGAGACCAATAACCTGTAGGAATAGTATATAAATCATTTATTTTTTAAAATTGAATTGAAATTTATTTTTAAACCTTCAAATCGCCACAAATTTTCCATTGATGCTCTTTATATTTTATCTTGGTAAAAATTTTACATATTGTATCGTAGCATTCCTTCGTTTGTACTGCATGAGGAATCGGAATTGATGGTTTTATATTTCCATTGTGTATAATCTATAATGCAGCTTTCAGGCTGTATTTTGAACCATCTATGAACAAACGCCATTCATTTACATCGTATGGTGTATTCATCGCATCAAACAAACCGTTGATGTCATAGCAGAAGCATATATTCTCCTCTTTTTTGAAAAACGGTAAAAGCGTCTCATTTCTGGTTCTATATACAGTGACTTTTGTTTGAGTGTCAAGATATTTCCACTCCTGCATCCGTGATGCGAGCAATTCTAATTTTTGTTTCGATAAATTCAAATCACGAACCAAATCATTGAGTTCACTTTGCGAAACTAAATGTTTTTCCTCCATGTTAAAATCGCTTCCACTGTTCGTCGGTGATGAACTACAAGTTTCCATGCAATTTGCACTCGTACCTGGACAAATTGGCAAAAGATCATTGCTCGCACGGGGAACTGGCTTAGACACTGATGATACTTCAGGATATTTATATTTTGATAGTTTTTTTGCATTTACACCGACGACATTCATCAAGCAAAAGTAACAATCATCTACATAATTTTTCGTCTCTCTCCATAACATTGGCAATGAAAATGAAAAACATACTTTTTTACCGCGTGACCACTTGTATAATATTGTGCTACACGCGTTACAAAACAATTTCGGTACCCACGGTTTGTGAGTGTTTGATACAGAGAAACCAAAATAATAAAAATATGCATTTCTGATCACATTAGTAATAACTTTGCCACTTTTTCTGATCATATAACATCCGCAAACATAACAAAAACACTTTGAATCAACTTTACAATTCTGTCTTTGCATTTTCACACGTTTTGGATTCAAAAAAAAACTTTAAAAATACAAATTAAATATTGTTTCTAGCGACGCCAACAGCTGACTGTCATTATGATAGCGCAGTGCTGCCAACATGCGCGAACTCACAAAGTAGAACCAATTTTGAAAAACGAAACCCGGATTTGAATTCAGCACCTCAAATAACGTCAAGATTTGTTCTCATCTGCTCTGATCCAAAAGTTGACCGGAATTTGTAAACTTGTGTTATTTGATACTTTTTTTATTATTAAAAACATCAATAATCTTCCAAAAACTCATAAAATATTAATAATCTAGATAGTGATAAAATTCAATCCATCATATTTCGTACGTGGTGTTTCTGGCGACCTTGTCAGTTGTTCCGCGTTCCCGACAATGTCGGTGACCGACCCTCCCGCGCACCGATGTCGGGGTATAGAAACACGGTGCACACACACACGCACAAACAAGTACAAACAAACACATACACAAGTAAATAAACCCGTTGTTTAACACTCCCAGCACGATCACTTCAGTACCACAATAAGGTGGAATACTAAAGAGATTATAATAGACGTACTGTGGATCTACCGTGATACACCAAATTTCACTTTGAAATTGATCATTATTAACTAGACACTTTTCGTAGAATTCAATCGAGATACACACGTATGAGTGTATATGTATATATGTTTAAATAGTGCCGATAAATATTTAACATCCAACTATCAATTAATAGACTATTACTCAATAGATATAAATCAAAATATGGGCTGAATTAAACGACGTATCATTGATGTATTATAATAATTACGTTTTTTATCTATAGAAGGAGATGCTATTTTAGTGTGAGTTTAATGAATCGTACTAGTGTTACTTTAATTGTGTGAATTAAAAAGAAACGTAATAGGAGTTTGATGTATACACCCTGGAAGCAAGTCGACTGAACGATCTGGGAGGTGCTAATATCCTAGCTATTCCACTTTTCTCCTTTCGTATGTAGATCATTGGTTAAGGAGGCATTTGCTAACGCCAAACATGAAAAGTTTAGTCTAATCATATTTTTGTAATAGAGATGGCCTTCGTATGTTGACTATTATAAAGTCACTAGATATACAAATTATAAAGTCACTAGTGGTTGGTCTTCCATTGTACACTCAATATTTTTGTTTCAAGTATTCTATTTTAAACAATTTTTTTGCCGTCTTTCCGATCCTGTGAAATAGAATGCTATCACTTGAAAAACAAAAGATGATCTAATGATTTTTTTTTATTGAACACCCTACATATTATTGGAAATTTAGCTAGCTTATTCAATTCTGAATACAGTAAATATATATTTTTTTCGTTGACAATGAATAACGCCATAATAACAAAAATAAGAAAAGAAAAAGTTTGCTTTGGAAATGTGACCGAGTAAAAAATAAAATATTATTTAAATATCAGTTAGTACATCAGCTGATGAAGTGACACAGTTTAAGATTTTATGGACGGATGAATCAAATTTTCATAGGAATGGTGTGTAATACTTCAAATTCGACCCTTGTACAATTTAGTTCAGCTATGTAATATTTACTAATTATCGTACTACTTTAGTTGTTTAAAAATTAGTTTACCTTATTCTGAAATTTATTCGTTCGTTATTTTTGGATAACACTGTATATTATAATAGGTCTGCTATAATTACAACTACTCTTCGACTGTATTATACCTAAAATTTAATTATATTTATTGTACCGTTTGATTCCTAATAATTAACTTGATTACATAAGTACTATTGTCAGATTGTACCTTAGGCCTCTCTTTTAAATATCGTAAGGCAGTTGGTTTTATTTTAATTGACATGCTTTTATAGGAACTTGGTAATTTATCGGAATTTTTGAAGATATAATTTCAAAATGATTAAGCATTTACTTTTGTCAAAAGACGATATGTAGATCTACAGAGTCATCTATATTTATTTATTGGTGAATGGTACCAAGGTTCGTTAGATATACAGCGACCTGTTATTAGTATTTATCTATGGCTTTTTACGAGCTAATTAGCTAATGTTTAGAGTCTGCAGAAGTGGAAGTTGATCAATAACCTTCCTTTATGACCGATTTCTTGTTGGAAATGAATTAAATGTGGGATAATTGGAATACTCTTTCGAATATGTTTTTTTCTATATGACATAGATCCAGCTTCATATAAAACTGGAAAACTGGTTTCGCTCATTTTATTGTGCTCTTGTTATAAAGCCTAAGTGGTTGTTCAATGATGATAAAGAACATCTTATAAGTTAGAATTGAATAATACAGTGATACTGTTCGCATACTGTTTCTCGTGTAGAGACACGATAAATGAAGACGTAAATTCTTTGTCAGGCGCACATCGACCATGTGGTAACCCCGCATACGTTTTATACGAGGTGAGTGTCTTCCAGAATATATTTGGTAGATTTTATTGTTATTTCGATGAGATTAATTACTTCGAGGATTTCATTATCCTGATATATTTTTTTCTCTTCCTATATAATACGGCAAGCAAGTTGGTACGGCGTTTTAACCCCCAAAATTCATCCAAACGTATGCTGGACATGAGGTACACGTTCATTTTGTTCCTTCTTGTCTGCAGACGCAACAAGAAAGGTAGTAGTCCGTAACGATATAATCCATCGTCAGCGTCACACGCAATCATGAAAATTATTCTTAATTATTGAGTTTTTTCTGATATATATTAAAAATATTTAGTGTCATTCACTTTAGCTAAGATAAATTTACCATTTTCCTTTTTCTCCGTAGTGGAAAAAAATTATACCTAATTTAATAGACAGCTTTATTAAGATCATTGAGTAAGATTTATTTCTACATATACTGTGTAGAAACAAAATTTATTTCGAAATAATTTTGATATTATAATTTCTGTAATTATCATCAGTAAAATTTACTGAAAAATTAATTTCTTTTATATAAGTAAAATATCTCTGCATACACGGTACGGACAAAGCTTAATAGATGAATTTTGGTATAAACTTTTATCCAGTGAAATTTTCGCCATTAGTTTAAATACTTGTGTGTGTTATATAGGGTATTATTGCCTATACAAGATGTGTAAATATCGATGTAAGGTTTATGAAAGATCTTTGATAAGTTATTGATGCTATTCTTAGAACTAATTTTTTAATCTATTTAATTGTTTTCCATATTGGTCAAATCAGTGCAAACGTTGACCGTCAAATTTTTATATATACCATTCTGGTGATCTGATTATTTGTTAATTTATCTAAACCACATGCTTTTATGGGCATTTCATTTAATTTCACCTTATTTTGATTTTATTGTCTGCATTTTCAGCTATTTTATTAATATATTATACTGGGTGAGTCTTTTACTCATAACCAGATTTTTTTTTTTTGATTGCTTAGATATCTTTCACTATTGTAATGTCAGGATTGCTTTGATCATATTTAATTATGGTTTGTTTTGTATTCTTTCAACTTTAATTTTTTTTATATCCGAGTGAATTGGCGAGATATATATTGTGATTGTGACATTTTGGATACATTATCCTTTGGTATGTTCATGTTCTTCTGGATTACAATAAATCCTCATTGTTATTGTTTTCATTTGAATTGTTTTATTTGATTGAACATCTGTACTTGTACGTTACCTGAATTTATTCAATTTACTACGGTAGAGTCTGTGTTCTATGTTGCGGCTAAAGAGATGACATGGTGGCGCCCTTTTAGATATAAGATCCCCCCCTCCACTCGCCTCTAAACTGAGCTGGTCTTTAGCCGAAAGATCTCTGGGGCAATCATGTATTGAGGTAAATTGGGTAAGTTCATAAGTAAAGGTAATACATTAGTAGGAGCAAAACTAGTGCTCGTGGGGGCACATAACAGGTGTGTTTAATAAAGAGAATAATCACTTTTTGAATGACGTGAATCCTCGTAGGATCGAGCAAATTTGATATCCAATACGTTTTTCTCCAAATGTCTGGATAGGTGTGATAGGGGATCAGTTATTGGGACCCCATTTTTATAACGGCACACTTAATCAAAACCCATATTTAAACTTTCTTGAAACTGAATTTCAAAAATATTTAGACAATCTGCTTAAAGCTAAACGCGGAGACAAATGTGGTTCCAAATCTTCTACAATTAGAATTTGAAAATATGTGGATTGGGAGTAAATGGACACATTTATGGCCTCCGAGATCGCCTGACCTTTCAATATTAGGTTTTTTTTTATATGGGGATTTATCAAAAATAAGGTCGATTGCACGTTATCGAAAAAAAAATGGTGGATATTTTGAACAATTTCTTCAATAGTATTTTTGCTTTATCGTGTTATTGTTTTTCTATTGTTCTTTAACCAATACCTATAATCCTACTTATGTGTTTATTATGTATTATTATGAAGACGTTATTCATCGTAAACGAAAAAAAAATTATACTATATTCAGAAACGAATAAGCTAGCTAAATATCCAATAATAGACAGGTTATTCAATAAAAAAAATAATTTCATTAGATCATCTTTTGTCTTCCGGGTGGTAGCACTCTGTTTCACAGAATCGGAAAGAGGGCAAAAATAGTATCGGAAACGGTTTGATTTGTTTTAAATATGTTAACCTCAACGAAAATATTGATTGTACAATGAAAAATCAACCACTCTGTATAAAGTATCCAAATATATGTACAGCCATTTTGGGTCCAGACGAGTAAATTAAAATGTATACGTTTTCATTTCTAGGGACATTTTATTGAATACATTATGAAAACGAAGCATTTTCAGTCTTGTATCTGACTTTATTAATAATCCATAAGATCAATAATCCAAAAGATTTTCGCTTGCATACATCGATAAAAGTTTGTTAGATCATATCAAATACATGTCATTAGTTTTGTATTAACAAAATATTAAAAAATTAGTTCTAAAAAGTTCATGCAATAAACTATTAGAACATGTAACAATTAACGGTCAAACAAATTTAAAACTTTAATAGGTATTTTTAAAATTAGACTGCTTTAATATTTATGAAAAAAATATTTAATTCGATAGTTCTTTGCAGAATCAATCAACAGGAAGAATGGTATAGCAATGTTGCTTTAGTTTTAGTTATATTCATTTGGTGATATGTAATAGATCAAAATGTATCTAGAATTTTATTCAAAAAAAATATAAGGATTACGTTAAGCCTGTTTACAAATAAATAAAATTCATATAAATTTTATAAAGAATTTATTGGATATATTGAACATAAGCAAATGTTAACACGATCATTTCTATTAATCCTAATAAAAAGAAATGCTACAATTGAAAATTTTAATTTTTAAAGAGTTTTTAATTTTATTTATATAATTGGAAAACAAACGGGTAGTGGTCTATAAAATACTAAATACATTTTTATTTGTTCATTTTGTAGTTCAAGTTGAGTAGAGGAGTATTAATATTAACCAGCAATTCCTTCTCAGGGTTCTCTTCTGTAAAATTTGTTCTCTTTGAATTAAATACATCCTTCTAGACAGAAAACGTCCTTTCTAAATCACAACTGGTTATAGCTGCATACTGGAAATATTCTTTTATTTCAGCGCATTTAGCAGTTAGATTTTGAGGCATTCTCCCCATACACATTTGCCGCAATGTTGTTAAATCCGAAATTCTATTAAAAACTGCGTCGTACTTTTGCCAAGGGCCACATCCGAAGTCGCTAGGAATATTTTTAAAATTATTAATAGCCACATCTAATGTGGATAATCCATAATTTAATTTTAGATTTTTATTTCCGAAATAACTGATTAGTTTTAGCAAATTTCCAAAGCGTTCCTGAAGAAAGTACAATTGATTTTTTAAATTTGGAATTTGTATTAGATCCTTGCACTGTTACATGTAGAAAGTCATTCTGCATTTTGTTAGCCTATAATTTATCCAGTTATCATTTTTCTAGGCTCTTCAAGTCATCGTGATCCTTTTATTTTTCTATTGTTACAAATTTTTATATTTTATATTTTCAGTTGGTGAATTATCATGTCGTTTAGGCTTTTCAAAAGTCAAATTCTACCTAATTCTAATTTCGGGTTCGATTATTTTGACCGTCCCTGTATTTACGTTATATAATACTAGTTCCGATATTGTTGTAGTTGATATATCTGACGCAGAACACTTCTTTTAATCATTCATTTTGCCGCGTAAATCATTCTGGCAGAGTTTTCCGATTAACTCGAATTATGTAACTCAATTACTTTTTTTTGTTTGGTGGAAATTCGCTTTTTGTATTATAAGATTGTTTTGTCGCAGAGTCTTTAATTTTGTAACTACCGTTTCAGATTATTAATTAGTAACTCTTTCGTTAGAGCGCCCTCTGTTCGGAATTTTGATTTCCTACAAGTACAGAATTCTACTTTGAATTTATATTACCTTAATTTCGATTTTTATCGTTTCCTAAAAATTTAATTATTTACAATGTAGGCTCGTGTGAACTCTTTGGGCATACTTTAATTGTTAGAAGATTTTGAGCTTCGTTTTCTTTCTTTTATATTTCCGAATTTTCTGATGACGTATGACGGACATTGTGTAGAGCACTCGGGTTTCTGTCATCACTTCTTCCCAAGTCATCGCCACGATAACGTGTCTTTTCTACTCGAAGAAGCTTGTTAGGCGGTAAGAGATATTTTTAATATATTGAGTATTACTCATTTCAAATGTTCTTCTTAGGATTTTTTTTATTGGGTTATCCGGTGCATGTTGGTTTGTTTCTGGAAATAATCTCTAACCTGTTGGAATGGCGTAATTGTCCATTTTACACGCATTCCGTTTTGAGGGAAAAAAAGAACCACGTGGTGACCGTAGGCCATCCAGGACCAAGTTTCCTGCAGGGTGGTTGGAACCCTTACATTTCTGTGATTGAAGAGTTTTCCAGGGAGACAGATTCCGGGGGAAACGATTCATCAAGTATTGGAGCCAGCTAAGTGTGCTTTAGAGTATATTTTCGGTGTCATTTGGAGACATCTTTTGTTTGAAGAATATAAAAAAAAACGTTACTTTTCCGATAAATCATCATTAGGGTGATAGTGCTTTTTGAATTCATTAATTTTATATAATTACAGAGAGAGGCTTCTCCTTTTTCTATTTCTTTTGTTGATGAGATCTTTTCTTTTGTTTAATTAAAATTAAGGGCTTCTCCCACTAAATTAATTTAGTTTGATATTCTATATATATTTAGATGAACCTTATTTACGTTTATTGTCATTTATAGTGTAATAAACTTGCAACCTTTTCATTTATCAATGTTATTATCTTGAGACTCGTTCCGATAATTAGAGAGCACGCCGAATTTTAATTCAGTGAATTCAATATATTATGTAACCAGTTTGTACAGAACCTCAGTAAGAATTCTCACCTCAGTTCTATTTTTTTTTTTAATGCCTAATCTTTGTAAATTTGACGATTAGCAATTATTTGTGTATTTGATTATAACCTGATATACAGGGGGTTGCGTTCACTATTGTTGTACCTGTACTTAATTTATTTGCGAGCTCATTTGATTTGATAGATTATTGTGTGTTAACTTTTGTAGATCACTTTAGTAGTACCTTATTGGTATTGTAATTTTTGATATACCCGGTGTTCAAATATTTAGAGAACATTGGAAACATAGATCACGTCTCTTTATTTTCCTACAATATTATTTATTTTTTTTTTGCTTCAACATTTTATTTAGAGAGGCTTAACCTCGATGGTAGCTAGTTTTATTTAGCTTCACTTTTTTTTGTATTAATTAGATATACACTTAGACATCAATACCGAGTGATGAAACGTTCACCTGTCGGTAATATTGCCATACGCTAATTTTGTTGATATTCCCAATTGTTTTCTTGTGATATCCTGAAGGGGTAATTTAATTATTCTTTAGCTTTTGGATGTAATTACGCAAATCTTGTTTCTTAACCCATACTTTTTGTGCAATAAATTTTGTTACACCTATATTTTGTTTGTGTTTGATTGCTGTTGGACCTTGACAGGCGGGAGAGAGAGAGTTTGTGTATCATAGAGTTGAGTAGCCGAACACCCCTCGTGTCACGCCCTTCAGGCCGTGGGTGTTCTACGTTGGCCAAGTCTTGCCAGACAAAACGTAGTGGTGCCCGCCCTACCAACGATACGTTGTGAAACCCACGACGCATCCGCGTACGTTGTACAAGTCTGAGCTAGTCGGTGAGACTTTTCGAGGGCCTTTTGGAGACCAGGGGCGGAATTAGGACTCGTCCTAGTTCCCACTGGGGTTTGCTGCCAACGCGTTTGGAGAGGTAGCAAATTGGCGACCAACGTTTGAGGCCCGATTGTCTGGCCTAATATTTTTTTTTGATACATAGGCTTTTTTTTTCTGCTGGTTAGGGCTCGGGGTAATCAAACTGTTTTGGGGTTTCTTCTGGGTTATTTACTGGTTGTAGCGATTCGGGGTTTGCGACGTTAGTCGAGATCGTGGTTTTACATTTTTTTTTTGGCGATTGACGATACTGGTGTATCGATTGTTTATTGGGTTGTTTGATCCGTTTGTTGACATGGAGGGTAAGATCGAGATAAATCGGTTGGAACGAGAGGAGCTCGCGTATGAGTTGAGGGTTCGCGGCGCGAACGACAACGTTCCCGTCAAGGCTGTGCGAGCGACGTTAAGAAGTTTATTACAGTTGGAGTCTGGGGGTATTGTACTCGCTAAACCATCTAATCCTTATTCTTATGAGGACGATGCGCGTGAAGTTAAGCAGAAAATTATTGAAATCAAAGATCTTCTCAGTAAATTTTCAGAAATTGAGACTAGTTTGCGTTATCGCAAAATTCATACTAAGATAGTACATGCTTTCTCGCGTATCAGGCGTGCAAAACCGGCAACTCCGGCAGATGAAGAGGCAGTGTCTGGTATGTTGGTAGAACTGGTTTCACTTCAGGCGTCACTTAAGTCAAAGGCGCGGAAAGCTAGGAAGTCCGTGCTGATTGGTTCTGTTCCGGCAGATATGTCCTTTGTTTTTGCATCGACGAGTGTAGCTCATGGTCCTCTTGATTCCGATAGTGAATTATCTGACTCTGAGGAATCGGTAGGAGAACCTATGTTATCACCTGTTCATACAACTGCGTCTCATGCGGTGAATGCTGCTTCTGTTTCGGCATCATCGTTTACCTGTAAAGTGGTTCCTGTGTCCCGTTGGAGTTTTTCCAAGTTCGATGGCGAAAGCTCCCGTCAATCGTTGAGTGCTTTTCTAGAGGCCATCGAGGACAAGTGTATAGCGAACAATATTTCAAAGGAACAATTAATTCGGTCGGCGACAGAATTGTTCTCGGGCAAAGCTTTGATTTGGTGGCGTTCCATACGTCACAAGGTAACGACTTGGGTTGATTTTGTGCGCGAACTTCGTTTACAATTCCAGCCTCCGAATTACAATGACAAGCTTTTCCAAGAAATTAAAAGGCGTACTCAGGGGCCCAACGAGACTATAGGAATGTATGTTGCGGTGATGAGTGGTATGTTTGGGCGGTTGACTGTTCCGGTTGCCGAAGGTCTGAAACTAGACGTTCTGATGCAGAACATTGCTCCATTTTATCAGAGCCAATTGGGACTGACCGAAATTAAGTCTGTCGATCAACTTTTGGAAGTGTGTAGAAAATTGGAAGCATGCAAGATTTCGATAGAAGCTTTTGCTCCTCCACCTCGTAACAGGTCTTCACTTTGTGAACCCGACTTAGCTTACGCTTATTCAACCACAACTTCTAGTGTGGCATCCGTTTCGACACCGTCGACCAGCAATGGGCCGAAGTGTTGGAACTGTAATGTGGTAGGTCATTTGGTGAGGGACTGTCCGAATCCTCGACTTTCTCGATTCTGTTATAAATGTGGAGCAAGTGGTCAAACCATTAACACTTGCCCTCGTTGCCAAACTTCCAACCGTTCGGGAAACGGCCAGGGGAGACGTCAATAAGACCGCGTACGATCTCCAAGCCAGCGAGTAATCGCTTAGTCGGTCTACCTTATCAATCTGTTCCGTCTCGTCTGAATTTTCTATTAGATCAAGCTTATCATGACGAACGTCCGCATCTCAGTGTTCTTATTTTTGGGCAACCTTTTCTTGGACTTTTGGACTCTGGCGCTTCACGCACAATTATTGGAGGCTCCAGTTGGAACCTGTTGCAATCTATTAGAGTTGGACTTAAACCTACTGCAGCATCTTGTATTTTAGCCAATGGGCAATCTTGTAAACCTTTGGGAGAAATTTCGGTTCCTGTTCAACTTGGTGATCGTGTTAAAATTTTGGACATTTTGGTTATTCCTGAATTACCTTATGGTTTGATTTTGGGTACTGATTTTTGGAAGGTTATGGGCATCGTCCCTGATCTTCGTCGTGGAGAATGGATTTTCTCGACCGA
The DNA here is from genome assembly GCA_935421215.2 of Melolontha melolontha. Lineage (NCBI taxonomy): Eukaryota > Metazoa > Arthropoda > Insecta > Coleoptera > Scarabaeidae > Melolontha > Melolontha melolontha. The sequence continues at coordinate 54,079,800 of OW285242.1, forward strand.
ACCTACTGTAATTGGGTCTATTGGCATTCAACATGTCTTAGACAGCCACCAGCAGGAATGTATTGATGCTCTGGTTACTGATTTTTTTACAAGAACAGCTCCCGAGGAATTAGGTTGTACCTCTCTGGTAGAACATCGTATCGTGTCAAACAGTCTTCCTATTAAACAGCGTTACTATCCCATCTCTCCAGCTTTGCAAAAAATTGTCGATGCTGAACTTGAACGTATGTTGTCTTTAGGTGTCGTTGAAAGATCCAACAGCCCTTGGTCCTCACCTATACTTATGGTTCCTAAAAAGGACAAAACCTATCGATTTTGTGTTGACTACCGCAAACTTAATCAGGTTACTGAGCGCGATGCTTATCCTTTGCCTTACATTACTCAAACTTTGGACAAACTTCGTGATGCTAAATTTCTCACGTCTCTTGACATCAAGTCTGCTTATTGGCAAATTCCTATCGAGGAGTCTTCCAGACCTTATACCGCTTTTACTGTACCTAATCGGGGTTTGTTTCAATTTCGTCGATTGGCTTTTGGGCTACACAATTCACCCGCTACTTGGCAGCGTTTCATCGATCAAGTTCTGGGTCCTGAACTTGAACCTCACGTTTTCGTTTACCTTGACGACATCATTATCGTCACCTCTACTTTCGAAAAACATCTTGAAATTCTTCGCGAAGTTTTATCTCGTCTAGAAAATGCTGGGCTGACCTTAAATCGAGAGAAATGTCTCTTTTGTAGAGAGGAACTGAAATATTTGGGTTATGTTATAAATGGTCATGGACTGTCTGTCGATCCTGACAAAGTTCGAGCCATCCTGGAGATTCCTATTCCTTCTAACGTGTCTGGGGTTAGACGCATGGTGGGTATGGCTTCTTGGTATCGGCGTTTTGTACCGAATTTTTCGACAATCATATCTCCTCTAACTAATCTTTTGCGTAAGAATTCGCGATTCCATTGGGACATCTCCTGTGACGAGGCTTGGCTAAAACTTAGAGATTGTCTGGTTTCTGCTCCTATCTTATCGTGCCCCGATTTCCAACATGAATTCGTTATACAGACTGATGCTTCTGATTTCGGTCTTGGTGCTGTGTTGACTCAGCGTATCTTAGGGGAAGAAAAAGTGATCTGTTATCTCAGCCGATCTCTTTCACTTCAGGAACGTAAGTTCGCAACGACTGAAAAAGAATGTCTTGCCGTGTTATGGGCAATTGAAAAACTCCGTCCTTATGTTGAAGGCGCACATTTTACCGTAGTTACCGATCATTATTCCCTTTGTTGGTTGAACTCATTAAACTCTCCTAGTGGACGTTTAGCGCGTTGGGCTGTTAGATTACAGCAGTATGACTTCTCTATTGTTCATCGCAAGGGAAAGGAAAACGTAGTTCCTGATGCATTGTCCCGTTCGGTACCTATCTTGTCGTCTATCGATGCTACTGTACCCGTGACCGATAAATGGTACAATAGACTCATTCGAGCAGTCAAAGCTACTCCTGATAGATATCCCGCTTTCCAAATCATTAACGGCAACCTTTGTAAGTATCTTCGTCCTTCTCACAACTATTTTGGTAGTGATGGTGACTCCTGGAAGATTGTAGTTCCCAAAGAACGTCGGTCTGAGTTAATTAAAGCATGTCATGATCCTCCTACATGCGGGCATCTAGGCATATCTAAAACTATGAATCGTATCGCCCAGAGTCATTATTGGCCTAAAATGACAGCTGATGTCATTCGTTACATAAATCGATGTCGCACTTGCTTGCGTACGAAACCTGAGCAACGCAGACCCATCGGACGCATGGGAGGTCACTCTCGTATCGACAAACCTTGGGAAGTACTTAGTATCGATATTGTTGGACCTTTGCCTAGATCCAAGCGTGGGTTTAATTATATACTTGTCGTGTCTGATTGCTTTAGCAAGTTTGTTTTGACGTACGCACTTCGTAAGGCCACTGCCGTTAATATCATTAAACATCTTGAGAATGACGTGTTCTTGCTGTTTGGCGTACCTCGTACGATTATCTCTGATAATGGTGTTCAATTTAAATCTAAAGAGTATCGTCGTTTGTTGACTCGATATCAGATCAAGTCGGCGTTTACCTCCTTCTATCATCCTCAGGCGAACCCTGTCGAGCGTGTTAATCGAGTAATTAAGACGATGTTGATCTCTTATGTGTCAGAGAATCATCGTGAATGGGATTTAATTCTTCCCAAAATATCTTGCGCTCTGCGTACCGCCAAGCACGACGTTACGGGCCTCACACCCTATTTCATCAATTTCGGTAGAGAAATGTCTGTTACCGGGGAACGTCCCCTTCAGAAACCTGTTGGTAGTAATGTTTCTAACGTTATTTGTATTAGAGATCCTGAAGAACTTATAACTAGGTCTTATCAATTTTCCCGATTATTCCAAGATGTAAGACTTCGTCTACAAGCCGCATACGAGAAGGCTAAAACGCGTTATGATTTGCGTCATCGTGTGGTGGAATTCATTCCGAATCAGTTGGTCTGGCGAAGGAATTTCGTTCTGTCTGACGCTTCCAAATACTACACTGCTAAGTTGGCAGATAAATTTGTGGGACCTTTCATGATACATCGGCGTCTGTCTACCGATACCTACGAACTTAAAACCTGTGAAGGCGAACTTCTGCCTGGTACATGGAATGGCGCACATTTGAAAGCGCAACCCAGTGACGACTAGATATCATGAATACGTTCTGGCCTGTCTGGGGGCTAGACGAATACCCAGTCGGGTGTAATCCGCCCTGGCGTAAAAGGCGTCCAAAAAGGAGTCTTTGTCAGTTAGTTCATTCTATCTTGAATACGTTCCGGCCTGTCTGGGGGCTTACGAATACTCAGTCGGGTGAAATCCGCCCTGGCGTAAAAGGCGACCAAAAAGGAGTCCTGTTCGGTTATTCATTCTATCTCGAATACATGTCGTTTACTTCAGGTTTGGGTTGGGTCTCAATGTTTTGTCGTACAGTATACCGATTTTGTCTTTCCGTTATTGTTGAGATTTTCATATGTCTGTTCTAGATCGATTTTTCGAATTGACAAGTTTACGTTTCGCAGATCCTGTAGTTTGGTATATTTTGGTTCTAGCTGTGTATGCTAGGTATTATTGTACTTATTTTGAAATAAGTTTGTTATTCTAAATTTGGATCGGACTGCGTATGTTTGTTGAGACATTTATCGATTCTTGATACTGACACTTACATTTATAATGATGACTTTTACATTCTAGGATAACTTTGTTATCGTGTTGACTCTGTTAACTTTCTTGTAGTTTAGTTAACGTTTATATTATGAGTTTGGACGTTATAGGGTTTAGAACTGTTGATAGTGTTGTTCTGTTTGCTGTTATTGCATCTCTATTTAGAGGATTTGGAGATTACACTTATACACAGATCTTTACAGTTTATTTTGTTCTTGTCGTATAGAGTTTTATCGTACCGTGTAGGTTTTCCTCTTGTGAGGGTTTTGTGAACTCATATACGTACTGGACGTTTGACTTTGTCTATTGGATTTTATAGTTTCCGATTTTTGATTACCGATTTTGACGTTATCCGTTAGATAACTTGTATACCGCTTTTGACTATTAATTTAATATTCTTTTAGAGTTCTTTCACTTTAGTGTTATATTTGGCATATGGGTTGTTATTTTACCTGCATATTGCTGTGTACCGTTTTGATTGACCATTGTGTTTGATTCTAAAAGTATATCTTTATCTAGGATTTTGGGATACATCTCTGATGTGATCCATTTTTATTCTCGATTTTGACAACACTTACGTGTAAAGAAGCGGGGTGGACTTCAAAAAATTCCGTCGTCCATCGCCGTATGCTTCTAATAGGGCTGAGATCGACATCCCTCGTTTTGTAATCGCGACTTTTTCGTTTCGATCTTGGACGTGTCTCTGTTTGTTATGATTTTTTGTGTTTTGGTTCTCAACCGTATTGGTGTGTTGGTTTGGTTTTTGTGGTACTAATGAGTTTCTGCCGTCGTTCAATCCGAGCGTGGATAGTTTTGCTTGACGTTATGTCAATTTTGCCGTCTGCATTTTGTTTTCTCCTATCTAGTGTAGTGAGTTTTGCTTGACGTTTTGTCAATTTCGTCTTTTGGCGTTTCGTTTGCTTCCATCTGTAGTTGGACAGATTATTTTGCCGTAGATTATTTTGGGTGTTATTTTTGGTATACTTCTGTTAGTATTATCTGGTTTAGTTTGGTAGTTGTTTTACCGATTATATTTTTTTTGGTTTGTTATATCAGATTTTTGGTTGATAGCTTTGATGATTTCAGGTTTCCATATTTTTGATTTTCTCCGTTTATTAGCGTATTTCTCAGTACATTTCTTTTGCCTTTAGTAGTTACCGACGTATTGATTTTTGGCACATTTTTGTCTATCTCATTTCTATCGCAATACCATGCTGTTCGTGCAGTTGCCGTTGTTTCGGCTACGTAGTCATTTATCGAGTTTCATCATACCCTATCCTTAGCTTTAAGGAGAAATTTTCGAGTAAATTTCTGGTTTGTAAGGGGGGAATTGTTACATGTAGAAAGTCATTCTGCATTTTGTTAGCCTATAATTTATCCAGTTATCATTTTTCTAGGCTCTTCAAGTCATCGTGATCCTTTTATTTTTCTATTGTTACAAATTTTTATATTTTATATTTTCAGTTGGTGAATTATCATGTCGTTTAGGCTTTTCAAAAGTCAAATTCTACCTAATTCTAATTTCGGGTTCGATTATTTTGACCGTCCCTGTATTTACGTTATATAATACTAGTTCCGATATTGTTGTAGTTGATATATCTGACGCAGAACACTTCTTTTAATCATTCATTTTGCCGCGTAAATCATTCTGGCAGAGTTTTCCGATTAACTCGAATTATGTAACTCGATTACTTTTTTTGTTTGGTGGAAATTCGCTTTTTGTATTATAAGATTGTATTGTCGCAGTCTTTAATTTTGTAACTACCGTTTCAGATTATTAATTAGTAACTCTTTCGTTAGAGCGCCCTCTGTTCGGAATTTTGATTTCCTACAAGTACAGAATTCTACTTTGAATTTATATTACCTTAATTTCGATTTTTATCGTTTCCTAAAAATTTAATTATTTACAATGTAGGCTCGTGTGAACTCTTTGGGCATACTTTAATTGTTAGAAGATTTTGAGCTTCGTTTTCTTTCTTTTATATTTCCGAATTTTCTGATGACGTATGACGGACATTGTGTAGAGCACTCGGGTTTCTGTCATCACTTCTTCCCAAGTCATCGCCACGATAACGTGTCTTTTCTACTCGAAGAAGCTTGTTAGGCGGTAAGAGATATTTTTAATATATTGAGTATTACTCATTTCAAATGTTCTTCTTAGGATTTTTTTTATTGGGTTATCCGGTGCATGTTGGTTTGTTTCTGGAAATAATCTCTAACCTGTTGGAATGGCGTAATTGTCCATTTTACACGCATTCCGTTTTGAGGGAAAAAAAGAACCACGTGGTGACCGTAGGCCATCCAGAACCAAGTTTCCTGCAGGGTGGTTGGAACCCTTACATTTCTGTGATTGAAGAGTTTTCCAGGGAGACAGATTCCGGGGGAAACGATTCATCAAGTATTGGAGCCAGCTAAGTGTGCTTTAGAGTATATTTTCGGTGTCATTTGGAGACATCTTTTGTTTGAAGAATATAAAAAAAAACGTTACTTTTCCGATAAATCATCATTAGGGTGATAGTGCTTTTTGAATTCATTAATTTTATATAATTACAGAGAGAGGCTTCTCCTTTTTCTATTTCTTTTGTTGATGAGATCTTTTCTTTTGTTTAATTAAAATTAAGGGCTTCTCCCACTAAATTAATTTAGTTTGATATTCTATATATATTTAGATGCACCTTATTTACGTTTATTGTCATTTATAGTGTAATAAACTTGCAACCTTTTCATTTATCAATGTTATTATCTTGAGACTCGTTCCGATAATTAGAGAGCACGCCGAATTTTAATTCAGTGAATTCAATATATTATGTAACCAGTTTGTACAGAACCTCAGTAAGAATTCTCACCTCAGTTCTATTTTTTTTTAATGCCTAATCTTTGTAAATTTGACGATTAGCAATTATTTGTGTATTTGATTATAACCTGATATACAGGGGGTTGCGTTCACTATTGTTGTACCTGTACTTAATTTATTTGCGAGCTCATTTGATTTGATAGATTATTGTGTGTTAACTTTTGTAGATCACTTTAGTAGTACCTTATTGGTATTGTAATTTTTATACCCGGTGTTCAAATATTTAGAGAACATTGGAAACATAGATCACGTCTCTTTATTTTCCTACAATATTATTTATTTTTTTTTTGCTTCAACATTTTATTTAGAGAGGCTTAACCTCGATGGCAGCTAGTTTTATTTAGCTTCACTTTTTTTTGTATTAATTAGATATACACTTAGACATCAATACCGAGTGATGAAACGTTCACCTGTCGGTAATATTGCCATACGCTAATTTTGTTGATATTCCCAATTGTTTTCTTGTGATATCCTGAAGGGGTAATTTAATTATTCTTTAGCTTTTGGATGTAATTACGCAAATCTTGTTTCTTAACCCATACTTTTTGTGCAATAAATTTTGTTACACCTATATTTTGTTTGTGTTTGATTGCTGTTGGACCTTGACAGGCGGGAGAGAGAGAGTTTGTGTATCATAGAGTTGAGTAGCCGAACACCCCTCGTGTCACGCCCTTCAGGCCGTGGGTGTTCTACGTTGGCCAAGTCTTGCCAGACAAAACGTAGTGGTGCCCGCCCTACCAACGATACGTTGTGAAACCCACGACGCATCAGCGTACGTTGTACAAGTCTGAGCTAGTCGGTGAGACTTTTCGAGGGCCTTTTGGAGACCAGGGGCGGAATTAGGACTCGTCCTAGTTCCCACTGGGGTTTGCTGCCAACGCGTTTGGAGAGGTAGCAGCACTCAGAAATACTTCGAACATCGTCATTTAAACAAATCCATTTTGTTAACCATCGAAATTCTCTGCATAAAAACTAGTAGCTTCCAACCATGTTCCCCATCTAGTTATTACTGACGGACAGGGTGGTAGTGACAAAGATGAAAGTTTTTCCATGTAAGAGCTACTCTCAATGGTGCTTTTTTTTTAACTTTTTAAAAGCGGATACAAGTCTATCAACTTCCGCAAAGTTGTCTGTGATATATTCACAGATTCTGTGGAGAGCATGTGCTATACAAGTAATATGCAGCATATTAGGATATGTTTCCTTTAATAGTTTGCCTGTTTTTAACATATATGCAGCACTGTCACTGACAAATAAAAATATTTTTTCGTTGTGCCTGTCGTCCGAATGAAGCTTTTGGTGCATATTCTCGTAAACGGTTTTAGCCACTGTTTCCGCATCAACTGTATTTATAGTTTCTGCTGCTAATACATATGCGTTATATGAAATAGTTGGATGTAGTACACCAGCTACAACATTTACCACGCAGCGTCCTAATATATCAACAGTTTCGTCGGCACTTATCCATGAAAAATAGCTACTAATGCATAATATAAGGTGGATTCATCAGGAACATTTCGGTCAGTATATTTTTGGAGAAATGTTTTGAAGTTTATTCAATGGAATATTTCCACATTAAAGTTTCAATGAGGTCTTCATTAAAATTATTAGATTCCAACGGGTCTAATTTTTGTGTATGTGTTTGCGATGCTAATTGACGTTTTACGTGCGATTTCTTGGAATTCTTTCATGATGTTTTACAGACTTTGCAATAGATTTCGGAATCACTGGCAACGGACATACAATCAGTATGACCCTTAATTCAACTTGTCATTGCTTCACGATGCCATTCTCGATGTTGTTCCATATCATATCTGACAAAGTAATTTAAACGATGCTCTAGATCTAAATAAGTGAAAATTAAAATTGTATGTACAATTTCGAAGTTCGTGAATTTTCTTGTACTAGAAGAACATATAATTCCGTATCTTCGTAGAATTAACGTTGTTGTGTCTTAGGTTCGTTAAATGATCCATAATTTCTTAAATTCGTTTCAATCCTCTGATATATTTTCGAATCTGGAACTTCTCTCTCTGGAAAACGAACACTGTAACGACGAACCGCTTGAAGATGATTTTTATTACATTCAACGAACACTTGCAACATGTCCGTTAAGTGATTGTTATTCATTTTTACAAAAACCCGTTTTTTGTTGTGATAAAACGTTCAAACAGGACAATAAAGAAGATTTAATAAACTCATACTGACACTTATTGATATTTATCGCATTTTTGTTATTTCATGATACACTCCAAAATTTATAAATAATGGAAGACAAAGATGAAATTTATTGTTTTTTTCTTTTTTTCAATAAACGTTTATCAAAAATAGACATTTCTTTTGTTAATTCTAACACGATAATTCGTTTGTATATAATTAGAATGGATAAACAGTAAATTTTGTTAACAAAATTCTAACACGAAAACAAAAATCCAAAAATCTATGCTGTATGTCCACTATAATTGATATACAGAAAATTTATTTAACAGAATTCGACTGAACACAAAATAACAGAATCATGTGTGCAATGTGAAAAGCTCTTCAACAATTTAGTATCACGGTAAATTTGAACTACCCTCAATCATCTAGGATCACACAGTATATTCATTTTAGGGACACTACGATGCATTTATTACAAAAACAAGGTAGTTTATTTAATATGTTTAGCGGATCAACTTTGTTAATAATTCGTATAAAACCAATTGCAGCTTTTATATACTATACTACTTGACAAGATATCTCAATCTTCTTCACGCTATTTTAGGACGCCCGAGTCAAAATGAATTTATTATTGTCAATGCAGTCGAAATTCTAATTCTTCATCATAAATTTGGCGTGACGAATGGCATAAGAACTAGGTATCTTATACATTTTTTCCGTCCATCTATCAAATGATAAGTGAGGCATAATGGCCACTAGCATGGCAAATCGTTATTAATAACTCGCTGCTACAGAATCTTGAGAGTTTCTATTTGTATGCTTTTTTTACGTAAGAAATAACGTAAGGAATATATAAAGTAATTAAAATTGTAAGGATAGATTTGAAACGGAAGCTGAATTTAATTAATGATCGAGGTAAGCTATATATAGATTTAGTTTTCTTTCGGCAAATTATTTGTTTTTCGTCGTATATCCAGTGTCTCAAGTGGTTGTTCCTTCTGATGAATTAATCTGCAAGTAATTTTTAGGAATATCTTATGCAGAATTAACGGTTATGAGACGTTGATATGGACAATTTAACTTATTTGTTTGCACCCTACTTTTAAAAATTTTCACCATTATACCTATATGTGCAGGCAGACATGAACTGCATGGTAATTATCTATGATCTTGAAAAAGCATAGCTTTAACCTACCTCATATAATGTGCCTTCATAAACTTACCTCATTATAGTACACTGTTTTTTAAGTAATTAAATAATTAAAGATTGGTACACATGTGAAGCTTTAGAAAACTTCAAATTCCGACAGTTGTCATACATCAAATTAAATGACTTTGCTATAATGTTAAAGTTACAACATAAAATATTTATTATTCAAAGTTGCTATAGAATTGGTAAAAAATTAGAAAACGAAGATTGGTTTTATTCCACTAATCAGTGCTTATAGCATTTCTGGCAACAGTATCCTCTGCCAGTTACTTACGCACAACTGCAAAAACATATTCAAGCTTGTGTTATTAAATTTGGTGGAACATAAACATGGGTAATTACTCGTAAACCTGGCGATGGAGCACCTAGAAATCGAACAGATGATTACATAGGGAATATTCGACGTCGAATGGACAACTCACCCAAAAAATCAATAGCGAAAATATGTCACTCTATTTTTAAAAAGGAGCTAAAGTTACAAAAAAAGGTTTAAGTATATCAATACGTTAAGCACATATTACGAATTTGTTACAAATGAAACAGACATGCAATATACACGTCTGTAACTGTACACATGGACAATACACCTCGTATTTTCCAGAATTTACTTCTGCTTAAGACATGTGTTTCTGCCATCTACTATTAGGCGTCATCAGTTAAGCTAGTGAAGTAAGTAAAGCTTAAATCGCCTCATAAGGTATAGCAAATTTTGTCCTATCAGGTGGCACCATATAATCTAGTGACATCTGACGGACGAAAGAGACTATGCCTAAAGTGGCAACCCTTCCTATGACCGGCTATGCCGGTACAGAAGAGAAGAAAATATGTATATAGGTGTAAGTCCATTAACACGATGCCAGATGGCAGCAAATATACAAAGAAAGGTTTAAGTTTATCAATACATTAAGCACGTATTACGCATTTGTTACAAATGAAACAGACATGCAATATACACGTCTGTAACTGTACATATGGACAATACACCTCGTATTTTCCAGCATTTACTTCTGCTTAAGACACGTGTTTCTGCCATCTACTATTAGGCGTCATCAGTTAAGCTAGTGAAGAAAGTAAAGCTTAAATCGCCTCATAACTTACTTATATATACTATATGCTGGACACTACGAGGTGTATTGTCCATATGTAGTTACAGACGTGTATATTGCATGTCTGTTTCATTTGTGACCTAAAGTTGTTTCCATATAAAAATCAATCAGTTTAAGAACTCAAACAGGTAGATTTTGTTACGAGAACATAGTATTATCTATGGTTTTTGAATAACATAAATAATAATGATATTCTTGAAAAATACTTTTTTTCGGATGAGGCTTGGTTCCATCTTTCAGGATATTTAAACAAGCAAAACGTGAGAATTTTTCTGCAGAAAACCCTTATGAATCTATGGAAACTACGCTAGATTCGCAAAGAATAGCACCCTGGCTAGCACCTTCATGAACAAGAATTATTAGGCCTATATGTTTTCATCAAACCATAACTGCTGAAGATATCGAAATGAATTATTGCAGCCGCTTATTAATGAACTTCAGGATGATAAACTTACGGAAGGATATTTCCAGCAAGATAATTCACCAGCGCAGAAATGTCGAGAAACAATGGCTTTTTTGCAAGAATTTCTCCAGATTATACAATTTTAGACTATTTTCTTTTAATTTTGGCTATTGATATAAATTATTTTATTTACTTGCGCTCACATTAGTTTAATATTAACTTTCCTCCCAACGCGTAATTTTTGTATGATAATTTTATATATTTATTCATCGTAGTTATATATATAGCTTTTTTCTATTTTGCATTCGAAATGAACTCATTATGACACCCAAAACAGTATCGAAATGAGCTTCTTTTCGATACGCTTTTTCTCATTTTTCAATGTTGGCGTTGTTCGAACACAGAAATAAATATCATTGCTGTCATTTGATTTTAAGAATTGAAGTACATTTGACACATATAATATATGTACGTAGTCTATACAAACAACGTATATTGTATACAATTCACAACAAGATATATTAATTTCTATATCACTTATGTTTATATTTTTAAATAAAATATCAAGTAATGTTAACAAAAATTAATAAATAATATGTAATATAATATGCTTCGCGGATAGCAAGACTTAAATTTGAAAATGTCAAGTATCAATGTGATCAACTTCATGCTTTATATAAAAATGAAACTCTGAACTTTCAAATTAAATAATTCCAATTTATTAATGTAAAAAATGCAAAATAGAAAAAATAGTATAAAAAACTCGTTTCATAAGGCCTTCTGCAGCACTCGCTCTTTAGAAAACTCGTTTTCTAAACTGATCTCGTACGGCAAAACGGTGCCATATGAAACCTGTTTTCTAATATACTATTTTGAAATTAGCGTTGCTAAGAGACCTATTAGAACACTCAAACTGAATGCTTTAATAAATCATTAAAACATGGAACATTTAGCGGATTCGTCTATAAGTCAGTAGTCCTAATGATAATTTGAGGTTATGATTAAGCTGACAATTAATAAACATTTTATTATACGGTAATTATATTTACAACACAATAACAAATATTTTATTATGAAGAGTGAAATGTCAAGTTAAATTAAGTCAACCATACGCAACTAAATTCCAAAATTTGAAATTTATTCTAAATACACGCGGACGTTACCAACTGGTATTAAATTTCCCTAAACTAGCTAATTTTTCTTAAAAAAAATTACATTAACAAAGCTAATTGCAAAACATAGCATAAAAACATGTATCATAAGACATTAAAGCACCCGGTTTTTAAACCTGAATTCGTGCTTTAAAACGTGTCCTGAAACTTGTTTTTTTAAATACTATTATTTAATGACTTTAATAGATTTTAAATCTCTAAATTTCTTATGTAAATATTGAATAAAAATTTAAGAACAACGTTGTTGTGTTTTCTTTTAGTTAATAATTTGTAATATATTTATTACAGCATATTACATACGTCTTGGATTTTTGATGCATCATCATGATCACCACCATAATTATTTAAATATTTACAGTATTGTTAAGACGCTCCAACTAGCCCGGAAAGAATCATCACGAGCCGCAAGCGTCTATCTTGGAACAGTTTGGCGTTCCCACATGGTCGAATACAGACACAACGTAACTCCATCAAACGTTATGATAACAGTGCAAAATCCATGCTTTACATCTGGTGGCAGAAACTATTCGTAGATGTGATCCAGATATAGATAAATGAATTGCAAGTACGCAAAGGTTGTCTTTCTCAAATTCCCAAAACGTGTTCGCCAATTCCACGAACTAGGTCCCGATATTCCTGAACCACCAAAGATTCTGCAGTACAGTGACAAGGTGCTCCGTCATGTTGGAAATATGCATTTTGATGTTCATCATCATGCAACTGATTGACAAATGGTTGTAAAATTTCCGTACGGTACCTTTGAGCAGTTAACGTTCCCTGAAAAAATATTGGTCCAATGATTCGCCTTTGGCTTATCGCTGCCCAAACACCAATTCTTTCTGGATGTAGCGATTCTTCCTTAATTATATGTGGATTTTCACTACTTCAAATTCTTGTATTTTGTGAATTTAGGAATCCCGTTTTATAAAACCATGTTTCATCAGTAAAGATGACTCTTTGCGAAAGTTCTCCATTATTGTTCATATTTAAAAACCAATTACAAAACTGTAGTCTGCGTGGGTAATTAATTTCTAACAATTCTTGTACTGCTGTGACACGGTATGGATAAAGTTGCATATCTTTTTTTAATAACTTGTGAGTTGTACCAACAGATAGGTTTAATTGTTGACTCAAATGTCGAACAGATGTTTGTGGTTCATTTTCCATTATTTCTTGAACACGATTGACAACTTGAGGTGTACGTTTCTTAACTGCTCCGCTGCCTGATTTTCTTAAGAGACTACCAGTTTCAGAAAAAAGTTCTATCCAAAGTATTCTTAAATTGTATATAATCTATTACAAAATGTGTAAACTCAACTTGAAATTCTACCATGCAATCTTGAACTGAATAAACCCATAAACCACCAATTTTATTACCACTTCGAAAATAAGCCTGAACTAAAAAAATTGTATGTTCTAAAGTGAAAGCCACTTTAAAACTGAGAAGCAATTTATTTAAACCAGAATCGACGCACGATCATTTTATGCACTATTTGTGATTGACATTATCAAATGTCATTTGGATTTACGTTTACGGAACAACAAACAGATACTAATATATATATGCGTCTTATTCTATCAAAATTTCAAAGTAACCAAGATTGACTTTTCAAATGAACACTTGTTACAAAGGCATCTAAGCGATCTATGGCATACCATTCCAAATTGTTATAGCTTCTACCTATTAGCGCCGTAGGGGCCATTTTGACCTTTACATTTTATAAAGCGAAAAATCATAATAAATTGATTATTTATTTGTCTGAATTGACAAATAAATATATCTGAACAAATTTCGAGAAATTTTTCGTAGTCAGAACTCAGTTCGCTTGCCCCACGCAGCAGCAGATTGCGTGTTTTATTCAACGGGGACGAGTAACAACAGTCTGATTGACTAATACTGAGGCCGACGTTCTTCCACTGGATCTATCTTCCCTGAAAATGACAAAAAACAGCGCGGAAAGTAATTGACATTGAAAGTAAGTAAGACTCCAGGAAGGGCATCCGCTCAGAATGTTGTTACAGAAAAACCAGGACCAACGCCAATCTACTAAACGGCACCTAATTCGAGGAGATATGTTGAGTTCATGGCGATTGCTTGTTTCTGAACCAATTTTATGTCATGTAAAACTCTGTACTGAAGCTGAAGCCCGTCGCAGAGGTGAAAATGATTGGAAGAATTTGACGCATTTGTTGCTTTGCTATATGTGTGTGGGTCAAATAAGTGTGGAGGGATGAATTATTATCTTCTGTGGTCCAAAGATTGAGGGATAGGATTTTTTGGAAACACAATGGGTAGAAATCGTTTCCGTAGCGTAATGCGATATCTGAGAGATTTGACGAAAAACAAACTCAACCTGAGGGCCTCAAAACGACTGCGCTGGCATCATATATTTAGGATAAATTTATTGAAAATTTTATAACATGCAACAAGGTGTTAACTCATTCTCTGTCTAATAGTAAAATTTCCAGCCACCAGATTGCACTAATAGACTAATAGAGCGGGTACAAGAAATTAGAAAAGTGAGAACTAGTGATAACCTAAGAAGTTATTCGCGCAAACACGTGTTAACTCAACGTCAATAGCAAGATGGTATTAACTCAGGAGTTACAAACTTCGGACTTTATGCTTTGTTTAGGTGGTTATAAGACTGTTTTGTACTATTTTTAGTGATACTTCACGAAAACAGAAGGTAAGTTTGTTTTAGTTGACACATAAAATATGAGAATAAAGACTAGGATGCTAGACGAGTAACCGTTTTAGAAAAACATAACCTACAAATAATTTGTGCTGAATTTGTTTGTCTCGGAGTCCATTATTCTTGTAGTTTGGTTTTTACTAGTAGGTTAACAACGTAATTGGTAAAGTACCACTTATGTTTTTATAAATGAGTGACCGAACAAAGAAAATATATAAGCTAGCGATGAAGGCGAACATGGTAGATGATGATGGGTTGTCTGATGAAGGAGAAGGGCCATTTGTGGATTATGGGTCTGAGTTTGTTGCAACAGAAACAAGCGAAAATTCAGATGATGAGTGTGCTCCTAAGAAACCGAAGCTGTTCTTCAATAGCTATTCTTCAATATCAGACCTGTGAAAGTTATTTGTTCTGATAAACGCAATTGTAGAGAGAATTGCCGCCCACGATGTGATAGCAACTCTTCAAAGGCAGCGAAAATACCTTTGTTTAAAGAATATTGGAAGCAGGTCAAAAGAACGCCTATTTGTTTGGCATTATAAAACCGTTTGATGTTAGACAACCTTCCGGTTTCCATAAGCATCGTCAGATGTCTTTTCACATTTTACGGCGAACGTCGTCAAGTATGTTGTTACATTTGTAATTTCTTATTTTTATCTTATATTCTTATCGACGTACCCCGATATAATATTTTTTCAATTGCCAGTTTAAAGGAATTAAACGCGTACTGTATCGTCCTCTGATTTTTATGTATTGTAACCGTGTCGCCCCTCTACCATTTCCGGTTTGCATTTTTCGGCGTGCAGATTCATTCGATAAGAGGTCGTTATCGGTATTTCGATTCCAGTTGGCACTAGTAGTGTGTATGTCTTTTCGTATAAGAAGTTTAGCTTTCACGAAATCTACGACATTTTGAGTTTTAGTCGTCTCTGTGGATCCTATCGTATAGCGTGAAATATTTAGTAGAATTGCCGTATATCGACTTCGAAGTTTGAGAAGCTTGTAAGGGAAAAACTCCCTTTCTGGCAAGTATAATACTTTCTGGCGGTATTTCTGTTGCGGACTCCGGCATACTTAAAACCACTCTTGCGAAGAAGATAAAAATCTTAGACACTTATATCTTGCAGACTAACTACCGACGAAATTGATTCTCCAGTTTCAATTAATGGAGCAGTAGACCACAAAGAATTGCAATCTTTGTCCATTGTGACTTCCGTTTCCGTTTGAATGGCTGTGGATACCAACTTGTGGGCAATTTCCTGTGCACGCAGCGAAGAAACAGATGTAACTCGTATGAATTTTCTTAAATGATATAATTTTTGTTACTTCTAAAACTTCTAATTTAACGTCTGGAAGTTTAATTACTCATAATTACCTATCTTTTGTTTTGAGAATAAATTATTATATGAATTTAAAATTTAATTATCATTTAGAATTTACTATCCATTCATATTTGGTGGTATTGTGTAACAAAATATGTTTTTGTAAGATATGTGAAATCTAATTACGATTGAATTCAATTCATATTTCAGTTTTGGTGTTTTACAATTTTATCCTAATAATATTCTTTTTACTGTATTTGAATGTATTATGAATTTCTATTTATTTTGGTACCTAATATTTTAAAGTAAAATTTCCTATTGATGTTGATATTTGTCATATTAAATACCAAACTTTTATTTTTGTTGGCCAGCTGTGTTTGTGTGAACATTTGCTCTCGGCTTGGAGAGACTTGTTTAAAAAATGTATGTTCTGCTGCAGATGCACTGACGATAAAGCCAATAAAATCTAAGAATATATTTGATTAAAATTTTTGGGCATAATTTGAATGTATTTTACTGTACGGCTATTCCTAGGGATCCATAGAAAAGGCTTTTACTTATTCGAATCTGTAAATCTCCGAATCTTTTTTTTTATTTCGTAATTATTTAATTAGTTACCTTAGTTTTGTATTTCCTGACGTATTTATTAATGTGATTTTAATACATATTATGCTTACTTCTTTTTTTATTTAAAATCACTCTTTTGTAAGGTCTAATTTCAAAATTATAAATATATAGTGATTTTTGAACAATATATATATATATATATATATTTTGTTTTTGGATTTTGCTTTTGTATTTAGTAGTCTGTATGCGCATGCGTCTACGATCACGTGATCCCTTTTCTCAGTTTTCAGATTCGAGCTTCCTTAAATAAAACTGAGTGGCGCTACCTACCATCTTTTATTTAGTCACCCATGCCGTCTCCACTAACTAAGGGCATATACAAGAAATAGAAGCCCCCATAATATTTGTGCTATACGACTACCGGTTTCGTTCTGTTTTCGATCATTTTCATAACGCCATATGTTTCACCTTGGCTATTTATCAATGTATGACATTTATCAAGAACATTATATAAACAATAATATATCTCCCATCTCTTCTTCTTCTTCTCTGTTTTGGGGTGGACGCCACCACGTCCAGGCACTTGAGCACACTGCTCTTTCTACTATCCCCAATAGGTCTCCCAATTCCACTCTGTTAGTCTTGTGTCCTCGATAAAAGCCACTATCCTCCTCAGGGGAAGTTTGAGTACACTCGAAGGATCCAATAGATCTCTCCCGAAATATTTCTGTCTGAGTTCCTTCAGTTCCTCACACGTGCATATTACATGAAGGCTAGTTTCCTCCTGTTTTTCACATCTCCTACACCAGGGCTCGCTAACCAAGCCCATGGTGTACAAATGCATCCTTAAAGGACGATGTCCGGTTATTAACCCGGTAATTATTTTAATTTCTTTTTCCCTACTACGAATTAGGTTGTCTGAAAACTTACCGTCTAGCCCCCTTAGTAGTGTTTTGGTATGGAGTTGACCTTCCGTTAACCTCCACTTATTTTTATGTTCTTTTTCTAGCCATAACAAGATCTCCCTTTTAGCGGAATCCTTAGTGATTCCACGTACAGGTTCTGGTCCTATGAAGTTCCTATTAGTACCTTCTTTGGCCAGTTTGCCGGCTATCTCATTGCCTTTAATTCCCTCATGTCCTGGCACCCATATCAGCGACACTGTATTGTCTTGTGCCAGGTTATTGAGGACCTGCTTACAATATTTCACCAGCTTAGACCTGGTAGATGGGTTCATAATGGCTTTAATAGCC
The DNA here is from genome assembly GCA_935421215.2 of Melolontha melolontha. Classification (NCBI taxonomy): domain Eukaryota; kingdom Metazoa; phylum Arthropoda; class Insecta; order Coleoptera; family Scarabaeidae; genus Melolontha; species Melolontha melolontha. Next base: position 54,097,757 of record OW285242.1, read on the forward strand.
GCCTGACTATCAGTCATTATGTTAATTTTTTTGCTTGCGCAGCCGGCTTCCGAATTTCAGCGGCGCAGGCTGCGACTGCTAACAATTCGGCCTGGAAAACCGTAGTATGTTTCCCCAGACATATCGGTATCTTCCTTCTAGGGCACATTCCGCATATGCCTGCACCTGCCCCCTGACTAGATTGTGATCCATCAGTGTACCAGGTGCCGGCACCATAACCGATCGAGAGACTTTTTGCCTGTTCCCTGGTCGGTATAAGTATATTCAGCTTAGCTGTAAACATAATTTCAGGTGCCATACTGTCCACCGGCATTTGAAATATCGGCTCTTCCAGTATAGTTCCTGTGATATCTGTATGCCCCCCTACAACCTTGTTAGGACACCATACGTCATTGGCCTTTAGACTCATTATCGCAGCCATTGCCTCCGCCCTTATAAATAGTTCCAGCGGAGGGAGACCCATGATGGCCTCCATGGAAGCGGTTCCCGTGCTGTTCATAGCTCCCGTGATTCCCAACAGGGCCTGTCGCTGGAGAGTCGTGAGGAACCCCACCGACGATGTCCGCTCCGTCCACCTCCACCAGAAAACTGCCCCATAGGTAATTGTTGGTCTCATTACTGCTGTGTACAACCAGTGTACCACATTTGGTCTTAGTCCCCACGTCTTGCCAACAGCTCTTCTGCATCTCCAGAAGAGCTGCGCCGCCCTGTCTGCCAATTTGGCTAGGTGTCTGCTCCAATTCAGTTTCGCATCAAGTGTTATGCCTAGATACTTCACTTCATTGGTTAGTTCTAACTCTTGTCCAAATAGCTTTATGCTGCCCAGATCATTTAATTTTCTCATGTTGGTAAAGGCTACCAACTTGGTTTTTTGAGGATTGACAGTTAATCCCTCCTCAAGGCACCATATTTCTACAATTCGCAGAGAATTTCGCATGATGCTCGCCACTGTCCCCGGGAATTTCTCCTGGGACACTATGACAATGTCATCCCTGCGTCCATATTCCCTGGTCATTTAATGTCCTGAGGAGATTATCCACTACTAGACTCCATAGTAGTGGTGACAATACGCCTCCTTGACGACACCCTTCTGTTGTCCTCATGGAGATCGTTTTGTTTTGCATTTGGATATGAACTACTCTGCTACGCAGCATGTTATGAACCCAGTTGCATGTGGTGTTTTTTATTTTTGGATTTCTTAAATAACGAATAATAGAAGACATCGAGGTGTTATCGAAAGCTCCCTCTATGTCTAAGAAGACTGCAAGTTCAATTTCCTTGTAGTGTAGGCTCCTTTGGAGCCCTCTCACCAGGCTGTGCAGGGCACCCTCATCTGATTGTCCCATCTGGTATGCCCATTGCAGTGGGTGTAGGGAAGGTCTATCCAGAGCCCCTTCTTTAATATTTAAATATATCATTTTTTCCATAGTCTTCAACATAAAAGAGGTAAGACTAATTGTTCTAAATGATTTAGGGTGGGTATATATTGCTTTTCCGGGCTTCGGAATAAACACTACCCTAGTTTCTCTCCATGCCCTAGGGATATAACCCATAGCATGGCTAGACCTGAATATCTCCAATAGAGGACCCATAATTTCACCAATTCCCTCTTGAAGGAGCTTGGGAGACACTCCGTCCGGTCCTGCGGATTTATATGGTTCAAACGATCCTATCGCCCATCTAATTAAATTGGGCTTGAAGATCTCGTTTGATGTCTCCCAATAATTTCTAGTCGCCCTCCAAGAGGAGACAACTTGATTGGTATCACAATCATCCATACGCTCCGAACCTGGAAAGTGTACCCCCAGAAGATACTCTAAAGTCTCTTCCACGGTAATGGTACACCTCCCGTCCGATTTTTATATAGATCTAATTGCGTTGGAAGGATCTTTTTTGAGAATTCTGTTTATTCTGGCCATGTCAGGAACACCTTCGATGTCCTCACAGAATTTTCTCCAGGCCTTCCTTTTGCTCTCTTTGATTTTATCATTGTATTTATTGAGGAGAGCCTTGTAGGCTTCCCAATTACCTGTTTTTTTCGCCCTATTAAATGACCGGCGAGTTTCTTTCCTTAAATTGGTTAACTCTGCATTCCACCAGGCAGCCCGCTTAGCTATATAGCGCTCCCTAAGGGGACAGTTATTTTCATAGCAGGAAGGAATGGTCCGTTGCAACAAGTCAACAGCCAACTCCAGCTCTTCCACATTCCCTATTCTAAGAGGGATATTTCGGGTCGCAGCTAACAGGTCTTCCTTGTAAGAGCCCCAGTCTATTTTGGGATCCCTGTATAGTCTGGGTTCCGTTAAATCTGTACATAGTTCATAGCGGACATACGCATGGTCAGAGAGCGACGGCTCGTCGGATACATGCCACCCCCTTACAATATCCCGCATTCCCAACGTACATAAGGTTGTATCTTTAACTGATTCCGCCCTTGATGTCTTAAAAGTCGGCTTATCACCTTGATTCAGACAGTCAAGTTCAGTACCACAGAGATAGTTAAAGAGAGACTTACCCCTATAATTGTTATCCTTGCTGCCCCAAGCCTTATGATGAGCATTGGTATCTGCGCCGATAATCAATTCCAGATTGTACTTACTGGTATATGCCACCAAGCCTCAAGATCAGGCCCTGGTAGCTCTGAAGAGTCAATGGGTAGGTATAGAGGCGCAATTGTCGTCTCCAATATCCCCCCATCGACACTCAGTCTGATCCTGGCTGCCGTCATGTCCCCACTGCATACCTCCATGATAGGCATCACGTCCAGGTCGTCTCTGAAACAGATACAAGTTCTAATTTTAGTGTCTGGGACACCAGCTAACAGCTCCCTTCCCCTAATATTTAGTCCTTCCACCTTACCTCTACAAAGTGCCGCTGTGGCTGTTTTCTTATGTTGAAGGTTTGTTAGAAGAATCTTCAACATTTTGACCCTTAGAGGTTGATGCCTGAGCTTCTTCTAGAGCACCCTCATCCTGCATCAGCGGTTTCTGGTCTTTTTTGTTTGGAGGGTTACAAAGCTAGCCCTCTGAAAGCGATAGTAAGGTCTCCAATCAGTCCTCACCAACGTTTCCTCAGACTCCTTGTCAATCCGAAGGCCAACATGTAGGCCCTTTTCGGAAGACCTGGAACTGAGGGTAATCCATCGGTCCACTTTAAGCCCTGGATTTTTCCTCTCGAGTCTTTTCAAGCCCACTGTTAGATCCTCTTTTTCAGTCTCTGGCAGAAACGCTAAGACTCGTTGCTGTTTTGGCAGCTCCTCGCTCTTCACGAGTTTCCAAACAGTTTCCTTTTCCAAGTAATCTCTCGTAGTGTTGTACGAGTCTTCATCTGCACAGATGACTCCATAGTAGCCATCCATAAGACGGGAGGATTCAAACCTCGGCGCCTTCTGCGCCGTATCTATGACCATCATCAGGGCTTCTTGAATAGCTCTTACATTACCCTCAGTCACTAAACTGACCGGGTAATCTTTAGGAACTATTGCAGCCTTAATACCCTTAAGAGCTGCTTTGTAACTCACGCCCGAAGTAGAAAACTTCGTGCGCTTAGTTACATTATACTCAGGAGTGCTCCTAGCCGACACGGTTCGCTTAACGGCCCCTGTTGGCTTACGTTCTCCCTGAGGTTCTTTTTTATTAGACTATTTCTAGCTTGATTTATTATTTAATTATTGAACGAATTTACTCAGTTTTTAATCTCTCCAGCTATCTTAATTTTAGGTTCCATAAATGAGCATCAATAAATGTCAATAGGAAGAATAGAATTTAATGTAAACTATGTACTTAGGTTTAAGATTAGCATAGCTTAAAGGCATATTGCCGGGTATTATTGCCAGCAGGTACCATCTACGAAGGCCTCCAAAATTCCCTCGAATTGTGTCATCATCTGGACATACAATCGGTACGGTTCTCATTATTAGTTATGTAATAGTTTGTGAGGATAATCGCAAATTTTGCTTGCTTGTAGTATTTTTAAGCATATTAAGAACCAGAGCCTTATCCTAACAACAAGTAAGAAACAAAGATTCATTCAAACCACAACACATCAGGAACGAGCAAGAGTTCAAATATTAATACAAATCAAAATTAAGTATATCAATGTTCGATCCAATAAGGAATTATTTAATTAAAGGTGCACTTTTATTATCCAACACAAAAGAATTGAAAACTCCAGCGCAAATCTTTATACTATCTACTCTAAAAAATGTTAGTTATTATACAGTAAGTCGTTTCGATAATCTAAATCGCAACAAATATATACAAATATCAATAGAAAGCAAAAAAAGTAATTGACCCGTGGGGGAATCGAACCCTCCGATCTTTGCGAAATTCAAATAATGCAACGCTTTTACCACTAAGCCAACGAGTCATCTACTAACATTGTTTAATCTATTAATTATATACCTAAAATTGATAAAAAAATAATATTTGCGAATAATTAATATCAGATAAGATAATCATTGCATCTCTATTTATCGTGTATGCCCTTAGTCAGTGGAGACAGGTGTGGATTAGCTAAAACAGATGATAGATAGCGCCACTTAGTTTTACTTACGGAGACTCGAGACTGAAAATTGAAGACAGGGTTTGCGCGAGCGTAGGCACATGCGCTGACAGACAACTAAATTATTCCAAAATGACGCGCTAAACTGAAGGAAGGGGTAACTAAATACATAAAATCGGAATCATTTAATTCCTAATCATAATAATAATTTATTATACAGGGTTGAGCAAATCAGTCGAATAATTCCGTAAATATAAACTTTAGAACAAAATCTTGTTAACAAAAGTTTTTTGACAAGTTATTTTGTATTGGCTTCAATCATTTGTTTTTTTTTTCATGATGATTACATATGACAGCAAAAAAAAATTTCATTTTTTTAAATGGAAATTATATTATTTTTTAGACAATTCAGAATATTTATTAAGTTCTGAATATGAATGTGTACTATTTTCATGGGGTTAGATAATAAAAATATTGAGAAAAAAATAAAATTTAATAAAAGTAAACAAACTACAAAATTAAATTAAATGCTCAAAGTGACGTCCTTTTACGGCCTGACAGTGTCCTAAACGTTCCCAAAAATGACGAATTGTATTTTGTAAACTATTAGGTGGTATGGCTTGTATTTCACGAGTCATTTTTGCTCTCAAATCCTCTAGGTTTCTAGGTTTCTCCGTGTATACTTGCGACTTCAAGTGTCCCCAAAGAACGAATTATTGTTTCACAAAACTGTAATCTTCTGTCCGGGTCATTTTCGTTAAGTTCGTGTAGTAAGTATATCTTATAGGGCTTGTATTTGTTCGCTTTTAATATTCGTCTAATAGATCTGCTACTCATATCATTTTCTAATCTTAGTTGAGTGGTTGACGTAGTGGGATTTTCCGTTACAGCAAGTAAAACATGAAGAGATCGGTCTTCATTAGTGATTTCTTTTGGTCGGCCAGCTTTAGGTATATCTCTAACATCGCCCGTTTCTCTAAATTTAGTAACCAATCTCGAAACTGTTGATTGAACTATAGGATCTCGATCCAAATAAACATTAATGAATAAAGTGCAAACTTCGTGATGTGAACGTTGCCTGTCACCATATCCGACCATCACAGGAATTTATATTCTTTCTTTAGTAGTTAATTTGACCATTTTCACACAAAACACGTATTAAAAAAAGCAAGTTTTACGATGGAAACTATTTTATTGTGAAACGTCAATAATTCGATGACAGTCAAAAAATCTACACTATACCAAAGCCTCCCTGAATAAAAAAAAATCAAATAATTACATTTCTTCTGCGCCTATCCACTTATCTATTAATTACATTATAAACGTTTAATGTAGATGCAACGAACCAAATAAAAATAACCTTTGCACGAATTAAGTAATTATTCTATCTAAACGGTATCTCAATTATTCAGTTCCCTATTGAAATGGTCGATACTGTTGCGTCACAAGACTAATTATCACAGTCTTAGTGGAGCGTTTCTGAAAATGAAGTCATTAAGAAGTCCATCGCGTACACAATGCCGGCGTCGTCGTTGGTTTTTATACTATTGCAATTAATAAAGTCCATAGCGGGCCGGCAATTTTGTAGGGATTGTTTCGTTCTTGGAAAGGATGTCGTCTATGGCGAACCAAATATAGGATATACTGTGACTTTTACTTGGTATCTTCTTGTGCTATTGTTGAAGTTTGCAGAAAAGATTTGTAGTAATTAATGGAATTTTGTTTGAAAAATTGTAGCGCTAACACTTTTTGTGTTTAATATGTCATACGTTAAATTATAAGGGTTTTATAACGATTTAATAAGTGACTGAATAGCTAGTGCGTCACAAAGGCATAACAAAGAATAATTTTGTGTAAAAATCATAGAATATTGTAAAATATTTGTCTTTTCGGGTTCTTAAATAAAACTAACGGTAACTTTAAACACACACTATATTAATAATAAAAGCGAATATGGAACTACTAATTTCAAAAATGTCTTGTTGTAACATTTGTTCACGCAAGTGGACCAGGGCTTCCCATAAATCACAATAGGTTGGCTTCAGGCTTGACAGTTCTTTCGTGACCAAATAAAATATAGGCTGTTCTTCATTCGTTATTTGGAGACCCTTCCCAATTGCTGGTCCCTGCTGCCTTATATTTCGATTCTACCAAATCTCTCTTTAAATTCCCTGGCAATTCTTTTGGCCATTCGCAGACCTCTGCTACTTGCAGACTACTATTTCTCGGCCCACTTCGTCACCATCAGTCTTTTGTTCCAACAATGTAACATTTCCTTCCAGATAATCACCTTCCATACATGCCGTCAGAAATGTCTCACTTCTTGCATCCAGAACAACAATCTCTGCTGTAATTACTTGTACAGTCCCACAATTTTTCCCATGTAGAAACAATTCCTCATTATTTATTTTTAAAGTGCCTTCTTTCATGTTTAACTGGAAACCGTAGATGTTCATGATGTCTAATCCCAAGATTATTTCTTCTTCTATGTCGACTACGAGAATACGATGTCGGACTGATGTTGGTCCTATGATAAAGTTGACATCAACTTCACCTGCCACAGAAGCTGCTTCTCCAGTAGCTGTCCGAAGTCTCCATTTGCTTTATTTCTGGAAATTAAATCGAGCCGCACGATGATTTTCGTCGATCAAGTATCTAGCAAGCAAGCATAGGTCATTTTTTCCTTAATAGCGTCCACATACAGGCCATTGGTTTGATATTGCAAGGATGCGATTTGGGCAGTCCTTGGGGCTTGCAGATTCTCAGCCGATTCTTTCTTGGTCCTTTTACCACTTTTATTCTGAATGTGACCGTTTCTTCTACAATTCCCGCATGGCCGTGCACTTTTATTTGGTTTGATCTGATTTAGGACTCGACTAACCACCTGCTTTATGAACTCCTCATTTTCCTGTTTGTCGACAGAACAGTCACGTTTCACGTAAAAACACCAATGTTTTAAATTACAACAAAAGCAAGGTGTCAAAATGAAAAGCATATCAGCGCATGCCCAATAATAAAATATATGATCAAGAAGACATAAACGAAGGGATGTGAGAGGAACAAGAAAATCCAATACGAGAAACCAAGGAGGAAGAAAAAGAAAGAAAACACCACGGAGATTTGGAAACACGATGAAAAGGAAATTCCTGGAAGGCAGACGAGAGTAAATTTGCAACCCCATGTTAAAATGTAAAAAACACTGAAATTACGACAAAAGTAAAAAGTATGTAGACAAGGAGGCAAGGCAGCGCACGAAAATCTAAAAAACAAGGTTACCTACAATGGATAGGAATATACAAGGGTCAAAATATAAGATAAGGACGAAAAATAAACGAAATAGAAATAAATTACTTAGAGTGGGAAAATATTCCAGGAATCCTAAAATACAAGATATAAAAGACTAGACGCGGCAGAATTACCGGACTCGACTCATCAGTCATTTATCATTGATTCATCAGATATTCACTCGGTAGAGGTTTATCATTGATTTATAAATTCATATTTTCACTTTGCAGTATCAATCAGTATCAATTATCACTGTAAAATTATTAATGTTCATTTACAAGAAGAATTTGATAGAACTAATAAGGAGCTTAGTGGAGATTAAGTAGGGCCTTACTCACAGTAGAACTGAAGTACATAGAGTTAACTAAATCATATTAAAACGCATGTGATTTGAATAAATAATCATAAATATACGATTGATGTGTATCCTAGGCCATGTATTAGAGGCAAGTGAGTAGGAAGTAGTTTTTTTACGAATAATCTTGAAAAATCTGTGCTGTTGAAATTTTAAAATAAACGTTCATTAATAAGCGTGAAAACCATCAAATACATGTACAGTGTGACGATAAGCGTACTATTCTGTAGGAAGTTTACTTCCACACTTGAATAGGTGCTGCATAGCATACTTGAATTTAAAACAAATGTCAACCAATGCCAGAAATCCACAAATCAGAATTGAAGAACGCTTTGAGTACTGAGCTTAACATTAGGAGAACAAATACCTCCTATGTGAGTGAAATTCTTAAACGTAATTGTTTGAGAGATTCGAGTGAATCCAAAATTATACGTGTGTTGTTCATAAAACAATATTAGTACAAAAATTTCATTGATAAATTAAGTTTAAGTTAGAATGAAATATTTGATGTTAAAACAAAATGAGATGTGAACATACAAACAGACAATAAAAGAATTACCAACCATTTATCTCTTGTTGTATTATTTGTTTACATTTACTTTAGACGCTAGGCCTAGTTACGCAGAACCTAAAAAGTTCGCCCTGAGATACCCAAAAGTTATACAGAGTCTAAATAAAGATATGCTTGAGTAACTGCCGACACAATTACCTACTTATTTTATATTAAATAATATTCAAGCATAAATCACAGCAATATGTCACAATAGTAAGATTTGATCCCCATCAACCTACGTTTTGTGTTCGCAGTTTTTATGAACTATATCATTCTTACACCGCAGTTTGGTGGTCGTTTTGCTCTTCACAACATCAGTGAAGTACTTAATACCAATCTAATAACAGATATTTAACGAAACTGGTTCGGCTGTAAACATTCACTGGATTATCGTTCTGGAGGTATCAGAATTGAATCCCAGACATGTAATAATATACACGTCTGTAACTGTAACTGTAATGGACATACACCTCGTATGTAGATCTCGGTTTCCGGGTTGGAACCGCGTCGAGTTAGGCGTAATTGCCAACGTTTCGTCCACTGTTTCAAGGGACATCTTCAGGGCTGTACGTAGATGTTCATCGTTTCGCAGTAGCTTGAAAAATGCTATGACAGAGACCGGTACAACTCATATAGGGGGACCGGGACGCAGCCAATGGCATGCGTCGTATGGCCGTGGTGATTCTTAGTTGAGTGCAGTAGAGTTTGCCACGTCGGATGTAACGTATAGCCATCGTCTCTATTGAGATTGCGGGGATGTTTGTAAATTTCAATAGATTCACGGATTTTCCTAGGGAAATAATGCGATTCACGGGACAGAGGCTTGACATCTTTGAATAGAATTTGATGACCGGAATTTAGTTTGTGTTCTGCCAGCGCCGAACCGGCTATATGTAACAGTCTAGTACAACGTTCATGTTCGGACACACGCACGCTGACTGGCCGCTTAGTTTCGCCAATATACACACTGCCACACGAACACGGAATGCGATACACTCCTTGTGCTTGGAGTGGAGATATTTTGTCTTTGACCGAGGGTAAGAGGTCCGAAACTTTAGAATGGGGTCTGAAGACAGTTTTGATTTTATTTCTATGTAGAACCTTTCCTATATGATCGGTGATACCTTGAATATACGGTAAGAAGGCGGTGCTGATGTTAGGATCGGGTTCACTTCGAGGTTTGGGGTTACGATGTATCACTATAGTACGGTGTATGTCGTTATAATTATTCCGGAGTAGGGTGTTAGATGTATCACTATAGTACGGTGTATGTCGTTATAATTATTCCGGAGTAGGGTGTTAGAAACATGCTTAAGTTCGGAGGGTAGTGCCCTAGGTTCTGAGATAGAAAACGCGCGATGTACAAGAGTATTGATGACCGCTTGTTTGTGTGCCGGGTGATGATGGGAAAACCCGTTCAGATATCGGTCCGTATGAGTCGGTTTCCTGTAAACCATGTGGCCCAGTCTGCCATTGATATTGCGGGTCACTAAGACGTCTAAAAATGGGAGACTTCCGTCTGATTCCACCTCTATGGTAAAGCGAATGTCACGGTGCTGGGAGTTTAGAAAAAATAAGAATTCATCTAAAGACTGCCGCCCATGCGGCCAGATGACGAACGTATCGTCTACATATCTAAACCAACATTTAGGTTTTAAATGAAAGGAGCTTAAGACCTGTTATTCGAACGCTTCCATAAAAATGTTAGCGACAACCGGGGATAAGGGGGAACCCGTAGCCGCTCCCGACACTTGTTCATAGAACTTGTTTCGAAATTGGAAGTACGTGGAAGTGAGGCACACATTTACGAGTTCGGATATATCATTCGGTTTGCCATGGGCGGCTATAATGTCGCAGATGATAGATACTGTGTCCGGGATCGGGACCTTCGTGAAAAGAGATTCAACGTCAAAACTAACTAGTAAATCACTAGTGTCTAAGGAAAAATCCTGTAAACGAGTTACAAAATGTTGAGAATTTTTAATCGCAGAGTTACTGTCACCTGTGTATTGTTTGAGCGTGTTAGATAAATATTTGGCTAATTTGTAGGTGGGGCTGTCGATAGCGCTGACAACGGGGCGAAGAGGCACGTTGAGTTTGCGAATTTTAGGTAATCCATATAATCTCGGCGGCTTGGAGTGTCTTGGGATAAGAGATTTTTGTATGTCTCCGGGGATAGATGATCGTTTGATGAGATCTGTTACAGAACGTTCTATCCGGGCCGTAGGATCCCGCTTCAAGAGGCGATAAGAATCGTCTTGGAGTAGGGTGTCTATTTTCTGCTGATAGACCTTGTTGTCGAGTAAAACTGTTGCGTTCCCTTTGTCCGCATTTAATATTACAATGTTGGGGTTCGTTCTGAGAGTTTTTAGGGCAGATATTTCAGATTTTTGTACGTTCGGTCTAGGAGGTTTGGCACGTCGAAGAATAGCTGAAGTTTGGTGTCTGATAGGGTCTGCAATGATATCTGAGAGTTGTATGAGGGCACTTTCTATACCGGATATAATCTCTTCGGTAGGTATGTGTTTCGGCGTCAAAGCAAAATTTGAATCGTTTGAAAGAATAGATTGTTCGTCGGGAGTTAGAACGTGCTTTGACAAATTAATGACGGTCTGCCGTGGGGGAGAGACTGATTTAGTGACCTGTTTGGATTGAAGTACGTTAAATTTCCGAATGTTAACGGCCGTCGAGAGGGCATGTGATTTTTCGGCTTGAAGAAAGGTTATTCGATCGATAAGAGAAAAATCATCGTGGGTGAGACGTTGCGCTAGTTCAAGATGCGTAGTGAAAATCTTAACCGAAAGAGAATTCAAATCGCGCCTAGTGTGCTTTACCCTCTCACGAAGTAAGGAGGCGCTAGCACGGCGACAGATTTGTTGGACTGAACGGGATTTGATGTGGTGTGTAATGCGTACGAAGGTAGGTATGACATTGCTGTCTCGGCAACGGAGTAGAAATGTTAATGAAGAAATTTGTCTTACCAATCTCTGTCGCAGAGTACCAAAAACTCTGGTCTTCTTCTATATTTCCTCCCCGTAGAGGGTAGATAAATGTACCTACATTTATACACCTCGTATTTTCCAACATTTACTTATGCCTATATATTCTGCCTGTATATTATTGCTTGTCTGTTGCATTTGTAACAAATGCGTAATACGTGCTTAACGTATTGATATACTTAAACTTTTTGGTACAAATTGTAACAGTAATAACACTAGTTTTTCTATATTTGACTTTAATGCTTCTTCAATAAGTAGCGGTTAAAAGTTTTAAGTCTTTATATCTTAAATTTTCTGAATTATATTACTTGCTTTCCTTCCTTACTGTTATATCAGGTTAATCCATAAGTTCGTATCGTTTTTGGCTTCTAAGCTTCTCCTTTGCTCCTTCCATTTCAAATTCTTATAGATCTATAGCTCATTTGAGAGTGTTCCAGTAACTCGTTTCTAGGAGGTCCGGAAGACTTGATGACGTATTCGACGCGTGATACCGCTCGCTTGGCGTATCGTCGAATGACTCACATCACAGTATAATAAGAGATTTACATGCAATTTGTTCCGTTGGTGGCGCTGTGATCGTGTTTGGGTATAATAAACTGAATACGATACAACCGCCCTTTCATTTTTCATTGGTTTTGATGTTTGTGAACTTGTTGTATTTATTAAAAATAGTAATTATGAACATAAATAGTATAAATGACTTTATCAGTGTTGGAATTAAGGGAAAAATTAAAAGAAATAGGAGCAAAAACAACAGGTAACAAAAAGGAATTATTAGGAAGGTACATAACTGGATGATTTTAAATTTAAATGAATTGATAATAATAATTTTTCATTAGAACTTTGGCAAGTTCATAATCTCGACAACACTTTGGTAAAACTAAAGATAGTTTCTCCAAAGACAGGCATAGCATATCCAGATGAAGCATTACTTAAGCCATCAATATCGTATTTATGTTAACTATATTATCTCTTACAAAAATTATTAATGTTAAAACTGGTGGCGATAAAATCTGAAAAAAAGCTTTATATGTTTGTCTGTTAAACAAAAATATGATATTATTTGTGATCTAGAATATGATAATATTGTTTGAGTTGAAGAATCATATGTCTTTACTTTGTAGAATTAAGTAAGTCTCCGCATTATCATCATTTTCACTGTCGTTATTAATATAATCTTTTTGCTCTGTAGAATGCACTACTTTCTCTTAATTACATATCGCTCTTTTTTTACATCTTTTTCCTCTTCTTTCTGCACACGTTGAAAGTTTAGTTTCAAACTTTCGTGTAGATAATTGTAAATATGGTATAGCAGGATCTCGCTTTAACAGTTTCGATTCACCTAAACAGGAGAACTCATAAATGTAAACTATTATAAATAATCTAAAATAATGACCTAAACTTGTAGAAATAAAATCGTCTTCTGTAAAATGCAAAGAACATATCTTGGAGTATTTTGATGGATGTCTTCCTGATTTCATGACAACTAACCATTTCTTTCGGAGCGATTTGTTTTTAGGAAAACCATAGAACTTAATATCAGATTTTTTTGATTGAAACAGAGTTGCACTGAGGCACACAACAATTATGAGGCATCGTATGTACTATTTAAAATTTACAATGTTTACGAATGACAAAATAATGCGCTGACGTTAATTTTTAAGTATGTTATATTTTTATTATACCGCCTACATGCAAACCTCTTATTATTGACAAAAGAAAATTGTCCGAAAAGCTTGATTTTGTTTAAAAACAACTTTTTCTGGCAGATCCTTTCGTTCGAGTTCAATAAGAGAAGTTAATCCATCTGAAGCCACTGGAACCATTTATGCCGCCTGCGAAAAAACGTAATTTGGGATAACGGAGCCCACAAATGGTTCTCTAGACGGCCATTTTTATATAAGCGATTGTCAGCGCTAAGAAAGACCATTGCACCTTGATGAAGGTCATCTGAACGATTCAGTTGATGATGATCTACATCAACCAACTCAGGAATTTGCTATGAACTGAATTTTATTCTACGTTGTGTCTTAATAACTTTTGTAATGTAGTAGGGGTGTTATTTATGGTGAAACTATCTCTCCAGCAGCACGTGTAGTAAAATTGGAGTATCTGAAGAGATATTTTCTCACATATATGAACTTTCATTGTGATCTCTATACCCGATTTTTAATAATTTTTCAATATTATTAAAAATGTACCTATTTGTTTCGCAGAAATATTTTTAGGTTAGTTTTCGAATTTTTATATAAGGGGTTGTTAATATTTGACTTATAGTGTATCAATGAAGTACAGTTATTATTAGAGAACGGACGCAATTTCCATAAAACGCAATAGGCAATTGGAATTGTGTATAACGTCGCACAGTACATCCCGGCGTAATTCAATGAAGTATTTGTTTGACTTACTCGGACACCTGGGCTTTCGGCGATAACAATGGACAAGCCAGCTATTGTACTAGGAGAATATAGTGCTTTTTAAAGTGTTTTCATGAGCGTAGATAGAAGCGGGGTTTTTATAATGGATTTTATTTATTAATTTATATTTCGTAAGTTAAATAAAGTGCTGTGAGTTAGTTTCTTGTTTTCGTAGTTCTAACTGTTATTTACATCGTAATTTTTGTGATAGATCCTGTTTAATATCGTTTGATTGAATCTATTTCTACCAATTATTTCGACGAAAGTGTGCATTGAATTTCGTTCAGTTTCAATAACTTACGCACACATTTTTAGTTTTCATTTATTTAGATCTAGAGCATTGTTTAAGTTACTTTTTCAGACATGATATGGAAGAATGTCGAGAACGGCATTGTAAAATAATGGCGAGTTGGATTGACGGTCATACCGATTGTATGTCCATTGTCAGTGATTCCGAAATTTATAACAAAATCCGTAAAATATCGTCAAAAATCCGTCACTTAGGATCGCAAACACATCTGAACTCTGTAAAACTTTTATGGCAGCTAATATTCCATTAAATAAACTTAGCAATCCCACTTTAAAAATATTTCTTCAAAAATATACTGGTCGAAATGTTCCTGATGAATCAACTTTACGCAAATATTATGTTTCTACGTGCTATACGAGAACAGTAGAATGCATTAGAAGCCATCTTTCAAATCGATACATATGGATAAGCGCCGACGAAACGGTGTATATGTTAGGACGCTGTGTGGTAAATGTTGTAGCTGGTGTACTACATCCAACCATTCCCTATAACTCATATGTAATAGCAACAAGTGTTATAAATGGAGTTGATGCGGAAACAGTTGCTGAAACCATTAAGGAGAATATGCAAAAAATGCTTCATTCGGACGCCACGTACAAAGAAAAAATACTTTTATTTGTCAGTGATAGTGCTGCGTATATGTTAAAAACAGGCAGACTATTGAAGAAAACATATCCTAATATGCTGCATATTACTTGTGTAGCACATGCTCTCCACAGAATCTGTGAATATATCAGAGACACTTTTCCGGAAGTTGATAGACTTGTATCAGCTTTTAAAAAAGTTTTCAGAAAAGCACCATTGATAGTAGCTCTTTTTAGGGAAAAATTTCCATCTCTGTCACTGCCTCCCACTCCAGTAATAACTAGATGGGGAACATGGCTGGAAGCTACTAGTTATTATGCTGAGAATTTCGATAGTTAAAACATTTCGTAACACTGCTAAAGGAGGATGCTAGAAGTATTGGTGAGTGCAAGGAGCTCACACATATCCTAAATTTAAAAAATCAGTTGTACTTTCTTCACGAACACTTTGGAAAATTTCCAAAACTAATCACTTATTTTGAAAATCGAAATCTCAAATTAAATGACGGATTAACCACATTAGATGTGGCTGTTAATAATTTGAAAAGTATTCCAACTGACTTCGGATGTGGTCTTCGGCAAAGTTTGAAGCAATTCTTAATAGAAATCCAGATTTAATTACATTGCAGCAATTATGTATGGAGACAATTCCACAAAATCTAACGGCTAAATATGAAGAAATACAAGAATATTTCCAGTATGCACCTATAACCAGTTGTGATGTAGAAAGGACGTTTTCTATTTATAAGGATGTATAGCAATCGCCAATTAAGTTGGCGCGAGGAGGGGGTGCGCAGAAGTCGTTTTTAAAAACGTCCTCCCCTACTACTCAACTAATTGTCAGAATACATTTGTCATTGACGTTTGACGGAACATAATGTCTTTGCTAGGGGATCATAAAGAGATACACGCTCAGAGGTTAGAATTATCTGACATTTGATGTATAACCAAATATAAATCTCCCCACTACTTCTAATCCTGCGCGAACTTACCCCTCCTCGCGCCAACTTAATTGGCGTTTGCTATACTTAATTCAAAGAGAACAAAATTGACAGAAGAAAACCTTGAGAAACTATTGCTAGTCAATATTAATACTCCTTTACTCAACTTGAACGACAAAATGAACAAATAAAAATGTTCCAATTATAGAAATAAAAATAGAAACTTTAAAAATACAACTTTTCAACAAATACATATTGCCATGGATTTTTCCCTGAAGAAAGAAACAAAAGAAGATATAAAAAAAATTATATGTATGTACATTTTATTCCAGGGACATAACTATAAAAATTTAAAATTTTATATAACAATTTATTATAATGTGTATTTTTGTCCACAACTGTAGGATGTATGGGCCTCTGGGATGATTGGAGTTCGCGCCAATGTGGAAGTTATAATAATATAAATATATATATATTGTCGCTGTTTTGTTTTATATTTATATTAGGTAGAGGTATCTAGCCGTTTCCTGGACCTTCATGTTTTGTTTTTCAGAGATTTCATAGTTTTTGTGCAGATAGGTCGTATGTTGTTGTAATTGGATAAAACTTAATTTTATTTAATTTAAACTTTGGATAATTACGGTGTGTGTTTTTTGATAGTGTTTGGATGTGTTAAATTTAATTTTCGTTTGAACTTGTAATGTATTTAATTAAATAGACCTATCTGGGGAAAAAAAAAGAATCTCTCATTTTGTGTACTGGATTAATTAATCAATGTACGTATTATTTTCTTAACATAAGTTAAACATTGAAAAGAGCTCTATGAGTTAGTAGTATTAGATTTGTAACATTTTGTAATCATTGAAAATATTAACAAAACTTATCAGACTGTTTTTGTTGAGTATAGTTTTTGTTCATATAAGTTATCGTAGAACGTTAGAAGGCGGGAAACTTATTTGTTACATGCTTGATTTTTGCGCATGATCAATTTTGGATGCTTGCGAAAAATAGAGAAAGTTCTATTTGACGTTTGATTTGGGGGGGTAACGTAAGTGTTGACACCTGATAAATTTTGTTTATATATTTTTTTAAACTTTTGTTCGCGGTAAATTAATTGGAGGTTTTTTTTAGAACTGTCATTTGGTATCAAAGTTTTTTTTATGCTCTTAACTGAGAAATTGCATCAGTTCAATTTTACACTTTGTAAAATTGAGTTTTTTTTTTATTTTTTTTTATTAAATATGTAAAGTGGGAAATGTTTGTATTATTTGTCTTATACCTATTATTTTACTTCCATACCACATATCTGTGAGGATAAGCCCTGAAGATAGAGAGCTCAAGGAATTCGACCCAACTGAGTCTAGTTCGGAACTGCTATCGTGGATTGTGAACTCAATTAAATTAAGCAATAAACATCACAATTCACAGCAATATGTATTTCGTAATTTTATAGATCACCACCCGTTCGTTTTCCAATTGTATAAATAAAATTAAAAACTTTATAAATACAACTTTTCATCAAATAAATATGTATTTCGTAATTTTATAGATCACCACCCGTTCGTTTTCCAATTATATAAATAAAATTAAATATTTTAGAAATACAGCCTTTCGCCAGTACTGTACTGAGTGGTAAGCGTGTCCGTTCCCTAGTTATTATTAACAAAAAGGTTGACAATCTAGAACAGCCGATCTCATTTGGGACGGTCTTTTACTTTTACGCAAAGGCTTCGTTCATTGATAAAGCGAACAGTTCACGCGTTTGTTTAGTAAACATTAGCTTGTTTAAATATAAACACCCAATGTTCCTTACTAGAAATATATAAATATAAATGTGAACTGATTCTTGCGTCTTGTTTTTAGTATATTTCCTTAGGAGGAAAAATGAATGAATAAAAATAATTAAATATGAATGTTTCCGAATAGTATTCATTAAATAATATTTTTTTTTCCTATTTTTTAGTTGTTTGGATATAATTTATAGTTATTTAGTGAATTTAAAGAATATAAAAAAAAATTATTAACTAATATTTTAAAATGCATTGAAATAATACTATAATTTCATATTTATTCGAATTTTCGAGTTAAATTTCAATTAAAAATATCAATATTATTATTATTAAAAAAAGACTAATCTTCTTTGAAATTTGGTTGTGCTTAATCAAGATCTTTTAATTAAAAGATTCTACCTGAATATTCTTGTAAACTACTATATAATTAATTAATTGAAAATCAATATATGCGTTTATAATTAATTTTACAAATTATTGCACAATTGTCTTACCAACAATTAATCAAAATAGTAAATCATTTTGGTGTTTTCCATTTAACATTAAATTTATAAAGAAACTTTGTTAATTTATTTGTTAATGAAAAGTATTTTTTTTATTAAAATATAATAAAACAATTATAATTAAGTTAATTCTGCAGCATATATACTATGTTAAAAGATAAAATCACGACAATATTTGACAGAAAATAATATACGAATCTTCACAAAACATTTTGAAACAAATAAAAATAAAATAAAATGTTGTCATTGTTACTATTTCAGGTAAGAAGTGAAAAGAAATCAATTGTGAGTCAAATCTACGTAATTTCTGATGACTGCTTGAAGTCTCGAACGCATTGAGTGAATGATCTTTTTACAATATTCATCCCAAATATCAACCCCAAACAGTTTCGACTTTCTCCCGTAACTCCTAATAAGTTTGGGAAATATTTTTTTTTGCAAATATGTCAATATTCATTCAACATACAAACAAAATTCATTTATTATCAATTGTAAACTACACTGTTTAGACATAACAAGTTCCGATAATAATTACTAAATTCGAGAATGGTGTAACTTTTATAATTAACCAGCGAATATTCGGCTTAAACTGTAACTATTATCCTAAATTGTAGTAATAATATTCTTGCAAAAATATAGGGTGTTAGAAATTTTATACGGTTAATAAAATTTTTCATAATTCTACCCGAAATTTAAGCAGTTAACCATTATTGGGATGAATGGTAGTAACCTACCATTCCCTGCTTTTTAAATTTACGAAAAGAAAGGGTAGGATATACTTTACATGTCTTTGACATATCGATTTATGCAAGGAACGTTTTATTAAACTATACACATTCCTTAAATCGATAAATATAATAAAAGTAAACATTTATAAGGTAACAATACCGCTTATAATAATACTTACCACCTAATGTTGTTTATTTTACAACACCAGTATTATATATAATTAAAAAATAAGCATAATATACAAACATGTTTGAATTGCGAACACGGGACCAACCGCTCTTTTATATGTAACTTCAACGCCATCGTCTATAGTAAAATTTCATTCATAGAAAAAAATAAGGCCACACCTAAAAATAATTTAATATAACTGTATGTACTCTTCAGTTCTTTATTTGTTTCGATTATAAACTTTCACTGATTTCTGTAAATGCAATATTAAACTAAGTTGTCGATTGTTGAATAATAAATTACTTGAGTTCGAATCGCTATTAGGTAATACACATACCCTACTAATAATGACAATGATGATAACGACAGGAAGATTAACCGTTCAAATATTTCTTAAGCATTCCCTGCAAACTAATTTGATTCTATACACAGTAAAATTTATTCAGATTTATGTTTTACTTTATTTTATAAATTTGATTCCTCGTAGTAAACTTTATTTCCTGAATATTGCTTATAAAATATGGACATACCAGCACCTACATTATACAAACAGATTAGCACTAAAAGATTGTCTAAACAGATGATATTTCACCTAAACTACCTATAATTGCACGTGTTCGTTAAGTAAATATTACCAGTCCATGCAAAGAATGTGGATATACATTGGAAGCAAAGCTGACTCTTATATTAGTTCGAAAGTAGCTATAATAATTTGTTCATACGATACATGTATTATTATTATTATTATTATTATTATTATTATTATACTGGTAGTATGCAAATATTGGAGTAGATTTCAAGCTTTCGCTTACTAATTTACAACAACCATTATATGAAATTACTATAATTATGAAAGTGTTTGCATATAGACCACAATGAACGAATGATTTTCTTGAATTGTCTATAGAAAATGATACACGAATAACACGTATATTTCTCCGTCTGTGCACGGACATATACAACATCGATAAGTAGGTTATGTTGTTGTAAGTGTAAAGCTATCATTGTTATTATTATTGTTATTTATATTAACGTTGATGTAATTTATATTGTGTAACATATACGATATCATTTTATTAAATCCATAACTCTCACAACCAGACGCAGTTCAACGTGATAAAATAAATTACCAATAGAAAATTCATGCTGTTTAACTCGTAAAATAGCAGAAGTCTTTACATTATAATAATTTTTTTTTAATTTATCGATATTAGATCGATATAAAGCTATGATTTATAGACAGATATGTGTCATAAACAACCTTTTGAAAGCTATTTACGCTATCATTTTATTTTTGAAATTTTAGTGATCTAAGTAAAGGCGCAAAGTAAACTTTTGCAATATTCACAGTAAATTTTATCGCCATCTAAAATAAGAAATATTTCCGAACAGTAAAACCGATATAAAATCAAGTTTATTTTCAGAAAGGTCCTTAAATTAAATTGACAAAATTTATCTAAATATCTAAATAATTTAAATAAATAGCATCCCACGAAAATGCATTTACGTATACATATAATAAAAATAAACTTTTATACATTTTTAAGATTCTTATTTATTATTGTTATTATTGTCAATCTCTATATAATAATAAAATATCCATTTGCGAGGGATGCCTTTTATATTTCGGGAATAAGCGATCCTGGTGCTGCCATCTGACAACCGATATCTCTATCGTAAAGTTCGACATTTTCGACAGAATACTTACTCAGAACGTTTTGACGTAGAAGTGTTATTTGTGTTGTTTACAGCGACTTAAAAAATTCATCTCGGCCTAAAAATGGAGTTAACTCATGTCTCGAGTTAATTCCGGGCGATGATTTTTTACAACATTCGACGTGGATTATTACAACAGTGCATCGATGAACTTAATTCGACTTTTGGCGGTAAATAACCATAAAAAAACACTGTATATCGGTGGCATACAGAAGTCAATCGTGGCCGTTTAGCACTCACTGACGAATTTCGTGAAGGTCATCCAAAATCAGTTGTTGCTCGAGGAAATATTGCCGTGACATAGAGATATCCTTGGGTTTTAGTGGGACCAGCTTACATTCAATTTCGTATGAAGAACATTTGCCCGTCAAAAAAATTTGTTGGCGGTGGATCCCACATTATTTAACAATCGCGTCGAAGGAAAAATGCGATCGGGGTGCTTCAAAACACGTTTATCAAATCGTAACCGGTGGCGAATCATGGACCCATGCATATGAGCCCGAAAGTAACAGCAGTCGACGGTGTGGATATTTCAAGATGAACTAAACCCAACAAAAGTTGTTCGCGTACGACGCACTTGTTTCGATATTCTGGACTATGGTGTATATATCGCCTTATCGGTCATGCGTGAGTCGAGATTTTCCGGCACCTGCGTAGAGTGGGCACAAGTTTTGGTGTGATCTTCGGACACTATAATTGAGAACCTCGGCTTGACAAGTTGTCTTGTTTATGTGCCGCGGCTGGTTATTTGTATCGAGTCAATTTACACCGAAATAGGTGGTTTAATTAGCGCCATACAGAGATTGTTGAAACCTCAATCTATATGAATGGCGTTGTTGCCTTGCCGCAGGTTAAATTGTACTCTCGAACATCTGTAGGTGAGTTTTTGTTTTCCCGGTAAATTTCTTGCGATGATTTGTGTGTCAATTTTTGTATTTCGTTAGTTCTAATGCATACAGTAACTTCTGCAGGGTTTCTGTTACGAATTTTATAACTAGTTGGATCTTGAGATTTTCCGTTCAAGTTTGAAATCAACGGAATTGGGAGAATCTCTTGAGGCAATTAGACCATGTTTGGAAAAATTAGACATATGGCAACTGTTCCATTAGTGGAACGTCGATGGTCAATTTTGAATGGTACACAAGTATTTGCTTATCAGAAGTATTCGGAAAAAACCAACCACCGAAGACGGATCCTTCTCCAGTAGGACAATACGAGCTCTCACACATCGGCTCAAACAAGAGATATTTTGACAACTGTACAATTGGAATTGTTATCCGCCGTATAGCCCTGATTTGGCACACAATGACTTCTTCCTATTCCTCAATTCAAAAATAAATGACGAGGTCAACGTTCTTCGACAACTAGAAGAATGGTAGATGTTTTCAAAATGTATGTTTTCGAGGTTCCTCAATCGAAGTCGAAAAAGGTCTTCGAAAATAGGTTCAAGCTCATGCAAAAATGTAATGATCTTAATAGAGAATACTTTGAAAAACAATAAAGACATGTACGATGATATTTTAGTTACTCTTCTCTATTCCCTAAATATAAAAGGCCATCGAGGACCACGTGTGAAGCGTAAACGACGCCATTGCTTTGGATTTTATTCGATTCAGAATCGATTGATTAACTATTTCTCAAAAACTTGCTTTTGTGTCATATAGATAAGTGCTTTTATCATCACGTATCAAAGCAATTACAGAATCATTAATTTAACCCTTTTTTTCTTGAACGTTAAATAAATCCATTGTTGTAAATACATTAGTATCGTTCACAGTAATTTTTCATTATTTTTATTTGACTTGCACTTTCATTAACTTCTTGGATTACTTAAAAGTTAGAATTGTTTTTACCGTTTCGTAATTAATTTACTGTATTTAATATTTGGGCTGATGCAATTTAGATTAAACAGAAATTTGTTGATTCAGTTGATTTCGTGCATAAGAATGTATTTAATTTATTTTTACTATATTTAAATAGCGTCATATAATATGTACCCTAAGATTACGTACCTACGATTTAAATTCGTTTGTGAACGCGTACCCAAAACCTTGCGTATACGTATGCCATTTGCCTGTATTTTTTTCTTTTTTTTTGTACTCTAATATATACAGTCTAGTCTTATACCGTGTGGTACAAGAGTTTTAGACCCTTGATTTAGATTTTGAATTTAGAATTAAATTATGTTGATGATCAGCCGTTAGTTATAATTTTTATTTAAATTATTATATATTCTAGTTTAATTATATATAGGACTTCACCCATGTCAGATATTGTTGAAACATACTACTGTTTTCTTATCTATTTTTATCTTGTAAATTTTATTATCGTCGAAAACGTTTATAATATACTTGATTCTTTTTTTTAATGTGGAACGTTTTCTTTTACTCCTTATCACTTGCTATTTTTGAAATTAATCTCTTCTTTCCTTAGTGAGATCGCTAATACAAGTACGTTTTCCGTGTGACGTATACCTCTACTACAAGCAGCTTTTCAATCGCGGTGGCGGCCCGTTTTTAGTCGGTTCAGCAAGGTTTCGACAAGAATCGCACGATCATATTCACTGAGTTTTACACCGTTAGCACTGGCTGACTGTTTTGTCAATTTAAGATAATCTCACCCACGCAAGGTAAGTCCGAAGAGAGTTATTGGATTGCGCACATTTTAACAAAGCCTGCTTTTGCGAACTTTTTATTGTTGCACGTTGCATGTAGCGCACTTCGAACCAAATGGTCACTTGTTTCTTTGGAAAAATTGGACATATGGCAACTGTTCCATTAGTGGAACGTCGATGGTCAATTTTGAATGGTACACAAGTATTTGCTTATCAGAAGTATTCGGAAAAAAACAACCACCAAAGACGGATCGTTCTCCAGTAGGACAATGCGAGCTCTCACACATCGGCTCAAACAAGAGATATTTTGACAACTGTACAATTGGAATTGTCATCCGCCGTATAGCCCTGATTTGGCGCACAATGACTTCTTCCTATTCCTCAATTCAAAAATAAATGACGAGGTCAACGTTCTTCGACACCTAGAAGAATGGTAGATGTTTTCAAAATGTTTGTTTTCGAGGTTCCTCAATCGAAGTGGAAAAAGGTCTTCGAAAATAGGTTCAAGCTCATTCAAAAATGTAATGATCTTAATAGAGAATACATTGAAAAACAATAAAGACATGTACGATGATTAATTTTAGTTACTCTTCTCTATTCCCTAAATATAAAAGGCATCCCACGTAGTTGACAATAGACACAACATAGATATTGACAAAGGCAAAAATGACGATGCCCGAAATAAAACGAATGAGTAGGGCATTAAATTTTCTATATTATTTTTCAGAATATGCAACCAATAAAAATGGGATGAAAGATACATATGAGTAATGCCTTCATACAAAACTCACGGTTCAATGTCCAGGAAGTAACGAGAAAATGATTTTTCTTTATTTGAATCTGACCCTGGCGCACTTAAAGTACGGGAGGTAATACGGGAATCCACCACTGCAAACTACGCTGGGATTTATATTTAGTATATAGACATAGTCTTCGCTGTGGCTAAGTGCATTCGCAATAGCATCCTGTACTCATATCGAATATACCGATATGATTTTAATTTATGGCGAAATAAGACAAAATAGTCTTGCGGCAAAAAATTCGTTGTACGCAGAACGTTTCCCAAATAGACGTGTTTCTTCTGTTAAGACAATTGTAGAATCCGTATATCGACTTTGGGATACAGGATCAGAAATTCAGTTTCGAACGTCCTTGGCCTCAAAGATTGCTACACGCAACATGCATCAATAAACCACGACGGAAACTGGCTTTGTAAAAACATCCTTCTCGGACTTAACTTGCGTGGGTGGGATGATCTTAAATTGACAAAGCTGCCAATGCCAAGGGCGTAAAACTCAGTGAAGATGGTGGTGCGATTCTTGTTGTAACGTTGATAAACTGACTAAAAATGAAGAGGGACGCCACCGATATTCGAGAGCTGCTCATCGTAGGGGTTATACATCACGCGGAGAACGTACTTGCGCTAACGAACCCACTAAGGGACGGATAGAGTCATTTCAAAAACCGTAGTATGCGCCAACAATATTAGAATGGGTGAAGCCCTGTATATAATCAAATTAAAATGTATAATAATTTAAATAAATGTATAACTGTTAAACACCAACATAATTTTTACTTATAGCATCCAAAAGTCAAAAACAGATAACTATGATTTTTGTACGATCCGGTATAAGACCAGACTATATATTTTACAGTATAAAAAATACAATATACGAACAAAGAGATTATTGGATGTTTAGAACAAAAGATAGAATAAATTAAATACACAGGTCTACAAAATTAAACTTTTTGACAGATGTTTTTATTTTGAAAACTGATTTTATATAATTTTGGTAGGCTGATTTCAAGAATTCTATGCATTTATTTGTATCACGTAAGGTTTTTTTGCAAATATTAAATTAAAAAAAAACAATATTTCTAAAAAAATTTATTTGTTTATTGAGTAAAAAGGTGGAATACATGTTAAAAAAGTGGAAAAAATACTTTACTCAGTCTTTTTTAAGTGAAATCTTTGTCTTTTTGCCAGAAAGCTGCGTTGTCCGGACATTCGGTTGTATGATTTTAAGGGCATATCCCGTTTTAACATCCAGCAGTAATCCGCCATCATCGTTATGCTCCATCTGCCTTGGTATCGCCGTTCCATTTCCTTAATATCTTGGTGAAACCTCTCCCTGTTCTTCGCTAACTGCTCCAATATTTTCAGGAAAATAGTTCCAGTGTGAAAACAGGAAATGCACTTTCAAACTCATATTACAACCTAGACGATGAAAGTAATGTAACATATTTTGAACAATATTTTCGTAGTTTTCGTCCTTAGAGTTCCTAAGAAACTTATCAATTACTTCTTTAAATGAAACCCAGGCGTTTTTCTCGACATTAGTCATTGTGTTTTGAAAATCCTTGTCTTTGCATAATGTTCTTATCTGCGGCCCAACAAAAATACCTTCTTTTAACTTGGCATCGGATAAGGCTGGAAATGTCTCCCACAAATATTAAAAACACTGTCCATTTTTGTCTAGGGCTTTAACAAAGTGCTTCATCAAGCCAAGTTTGATATGGAGAGGAGGCAGTAAAACTTTTCTGGGGTCAACCAAGCTATCTCTTAATACATTTTTGCTACCAGGTGTGAGACTTGTTCTAGAGGGCCATTCTATTTGAGTCCAATGTCTATCCCTTGCTCGACTATCCCACTCACAAATAACGCATGGAAATTGTGTATAACATTCTTGTTGTCCTAGTAGCATGCACAGCACTTTAGGGTCACCACAAAGCATCCACTGATGTTCTTGGTAGTTTATTTTCTTTAAAAGAAGTTCAAAATTTTCATACGTTTCCATTAAATGTACCGAATGGGCAACGGGAACCGAGGCCAGCTCGTTACCATTGTGCAATAAAACGCCTTTTAAACTACGCTTACTTGAGTCAATAAACAGGCGCCGTTCTTCTTTTACATACGGCACATTTCCTAATTTTGAAATTAAGTCAGGAATATTGTTGCAATACACTAGCGGTCCGTCTTGAGTAAAATATTGACATAACTCTTTTTCGCGATCACGGTAAAAGCTTGATGTGACGCCAGGTGCCAGTAAATGTTTCTCACGAAGTCGGGAGGCTAACAATTCAGATGCATCCTTTGGAAGGTGCAAATCTCTAATTAAAACATTTAGTGCGCTCTGGTTAAACACGTGGGGCTCTCTGAAATCTGGTGTGAAATCTGAGTCATCTGGGTCGTAATTAGATTCCTCTGATTCTGACGATATGACGTTTTCTAGTGCTTTTGGGGCGGTAGGTATCGGTACATCTGGTCCATGAGGAACTGGTCGAATAGCAGAGTCAAGATTGGAATACACAATTTGTTTCTTATTTTTTCTGTTGAATCCTTGAACTTTACACGAACAAAAATAACAATCTCCACTGTGATTTCTAGGCTCTCACCATACCATAGGAACACCAAAGCTTAAACAAAATCACTGTAGACCTGTGTTATTCTTAATATTTCAAGCCGCTAATTTTCTTATAGAACGATGCAAGTTTGTTTAAGTGTTAATTTGTCAGATGAAACGGCATAATTAGTGACAAAGCTACCTTCCGTCGTTTCCGTTTCACAGGTGGTCCTCGAAGTGATTTCCGGATCACGTGGTCTGATACAAATTCTTCAATAGATTTTCCACTTCCGTTAATTGAACAACTCGTACGGCATATTTCAGCAGCCAATTAGTTATGCAACGGTAACTTATGCTTATGCATTGGAATAGCGAAACACCAAGGTTGAAACACAAAGAAATATCGCAAAGAAAGTTAGCGGGAAAATTATTCACCCACAGCTGTTCGAGGTGGTTAATATTTTCGACCTAGTCAATAACGTCTATCCAAACATAAAATTGCGGTGTATGCCGGCATATAAGCTACTTATTTCCATGTAAATTATATCGATAAGAAATTCAGGTAGCGGCACACAAGCAAAAGCAACTGAACTGATCGAGATACTAGACAATAGTGTTTTCGAGGTCACACACCAAAATTCTATTATTTCCGCTGAGCGAGGTACGCCTGCTTATAGAATAGCGATACCACTACGGATATATACCGGTATACATCATCCGCCAAGATATTATAACAAGATCACACAGAGTGTGGCAAGCAAAAAGGATATTTTAAACATAGTGGAAGTGGAACCCGGCGTAAGTACGACAACCCTGGTACCGGAAGTAAATGTGTCTCAAACTACGATTCAGAAAATTCCATAAACTAATTTACTTCATCTGTGTCATACCCAACGAATTGCCTTCTGTGAGAGGTTTCAACACAGGGACTTCACCAGCCAGTAATTCTTTTTACCGACGAATTATTTTGTCCTGTTTCGTTTACTTCGGTATTTGTCAGTACTACCAAAAATTAAAAAAAGAACATAAATGATAGCCTACAATTAATTAAAAACCAGGTACTTTGGCTTAATAGCACGCATCTCAGTAATAAAAGCAAATGTAAAAACCTAAAGTGCCTTTATTTAAGACCACGAGCATTTTAATAGATATACATCGAGAAACGTAAGAGCCTAAGAACCGTGAATCACTCAGTTTAAAGATGTGTTAAAGTTGACGATTTTTGGTACATCCTTAACATATTTTGTTCAAATATTTGATTCACCGGAAGCCTTGTGTTGAAGGAATTATTGCTTGATCCTTCGATAGTACTCAATCTGCGTGGGGGTTAGGAAAATATTAACCGCGAGCCATATCTAAAATCCTTAACAACGCGAATTATTATATTAAATATGCATTAGTATTAATCATTTTTGAAAGAATATTTTTATGTGTGTAAAACAATGAACCTTACTAATAGAGCATTCATAAATGACTATCCATAATATGTATATTTTAAAGAATTAATTGCAAACTATTTTAACGAGTAAATGCTTTGAAACTTTTTCATACAATGAAACAGCTTCAATTTTTCAAACGTGTAATTAGAACAGTTTTACTAACCGGCTTCCGAAAATGTAAAATTGAAAGAACACTTTTAACACATACATCAGTTTGTATTATCCTTCCCCCTCATTTTCAATCTAAAGTCTTAACAACCCCTCCTTTCTTTTACGCTTAAACACATACCGTTATATCATACAATATTACAATGGCGATCCACGGCTTCCTCTTTTTTAATAATTCCGCGTACATACTCTCTTTAACACGTTGGTACCAATCGACGGTAGATACAAATACACACGTGTTGGTTAGTTGGAGGGGGTCATCGTTTTATCTAACCTCTTTTTCTTTTATTATTTTTTCTTTAATTCATCACGAACAGGAAGGGTACCGAAGTGGATCTGGCTTAATGTGCACTCTCAAAATCCGGGGTTGTTGCTTGTTTCACGGGTACATGTATAATACAGTAGTGGCGGGAGCGTAGACCAGTTCTTGAGCGGCATGCCATTGGACTTCTTCAAACTGAGGCAGCATCATTTGTACAGTAACCGCGCAAGCGACCGTCTAACACCCAGCTGACTGGGATTGCTGTTGAAATGTGCGCGTCGTGTGTGTTTGCGAATTTGCGCGAATCACGTAAGTTTTGCGGGAAATTTTTTGAACAGTGGAGAGACGTTTCTGGGTTGAGTTTTGACTGGGACGTGGCAAAGATGATTGTGCGTTGAAATTTGTGAATTTCTTGTGAAACGTCTTTAAAAAGTATTTAATATTTTTAATTTTTATTTATTTTATTCATGATTTGGGGGTCTATATTTAATAATACAAAAGTAAGCAAATAGTATCATTCATTTAGCGTTGCTGGCATAAATTTGTGTATAATTTTTCATTATAAATTAGATATATTTTCAAAGGAAACAGCTCACAATATTCTCTGAAAAAATTGTACAAGAAAAACTTCCATATTTCAGCCTCAGCTTAATGTTTTAAGTGAAAGATTTCATCAACATACTTTTGCATTTTGAAAAGTAATCTAAAATGAATATTAGGGAAATATTTATCTTAGTTAAACTTTACATATAACTTCATGGGAGACTTTTACAGTAAAATTTAATTTTTGTTAGAATCTAAAATTAACACTTTACATCATGTGTTCCTAGGTGATTTCTACAATTAACAAATTTATATTTAATTATACGTTTTTGCTGTTATTGGGCATTAGAACTGAATATTTTTTACCATATCTTAGTAATTAAATAACTTAGTAAAACTAAATCATTATCTAGCTACTTTTACATACACTAATTAGTTGATCTAAGATTTTGAATATATTAAAATCATCTTGGAACAATGAATGTACATGTATGTACAGAGATTGGATCATTGCTTTTATGAAATTAATAGCAGTTGTATGAAAGAAACGTATTTGTCATATTTTTGTGATTTTATTAAATATATTTTCATATTAATATTACAAGTTTATACATTACAGCCATGGTATGTAATGTATGCAGTATTAATTCACTTTCTTACATTAATTTTTAATGAAACCTGAGTAAAATTAATTAATCGGGATTTTATATTTACTACATCGTTTTAATTTCAAAGACAAATTTTGTTTAAAATTGATAAAATGTTAGTTTTAAGATAATTTTTAATTATTTTCTGTAATATTTATAGTTTTCCCCATATTAGACAATCCATTTTATACTTCGAATAATCCTTCTAAGTAGAATAAACAAATCCTTTAATACACTAATGTACAAGTAATTTTCTTGGATTTATAATTAACTAAAACATTTCTTCATTATTTAAAAATCATGTCTTCTAAATGCCCTCCATCAACTTGAATACAATTTCCAATTCTGAATGCAAAATTGTGCATCACCTGGCGAAGCAAATCTTCAACTATTCCTGTGATTTCTTTTCGAATGTGATGTTTTAGTTCCTCAATTGTTGCAAGGCGACTTGCATAGACCTTTGCCTTCAAGTAACCCCATATAAAAAAATTGGGTGCCGTTAAGTGAGGGGACATAGGTGGCCAAGGCAAATTTCCAAATCGCGAAATTATACGACTGTTAATAAATCCCGCAGAATCCTTATGAAGTTTCTGGCTGTGTGAGCTATTGCTCCATCTTGTTGGAATAACAGAGCATCATTTAGTAATCTCCGTCTAATCAGTTCTGGGATGAGAAGCTTTTGTAACATATTTATGTAACGCTCGGAATTGACCGTTACAGAACGGTTATTTTCATCCTCAAAAAAATAAGAACCAATGACACCAAATGATTCTACATCACACCATACAACGACCTTTTGACTATGGAGATTCTTTGCAAATAATTCACGAGGATTTACAGCTCCCCAATATCTATAATTCTGTTTGTTAACAACGCCATCCAAATGAAAATTTGCTTCATTGGTCATTAACAAATTGTGTATTGATTTTCGCTACCGATTAAAAAATTCTTGAAATGTTAACCTCGCTTTCTTATCTCGATGGCTGAGGTGCTGTGCCATTTGGTATTTGCACGGATGAAATTTTAAGTCGTTCTGAAGGATTCTGTATAGACTTACCCTGGATATTCGTAGAGCAAGTGATTGCCGATTAGCAGACCTGGTAGGACTTCTCGCGAAAGCAGCTCTCACTAGTTAAATATTTGCAAGCGTACGAACAGTTTTTCGATGGCCAGGTTTCTTAATGTTGTGCACAAGATCATTTTGACGCTATTGACGAACACATGCCATAACTGTTTTGTGCTTTGGCGCATTACCCCTATTATTATTATCAAACTGCTGTCGAAATGCACGCCGAACTTCTTCTACTGAACCATTTCTAATATAAACTTTCATGGAAAACACACTTTGTTGCACTGAATAATCCATACTACTGAAAAATTTTATAAAATTTGACACAAATTGTAACTCTTTGTTTGTGACACTGACGCGAATTTATGCCTAGCAATTATTCGATTGGTTTGAGACAGACGCCTGCTCTATAAAATGTAATCCCGAAGCCTACTGAATTTGACCTACTAAAGAAAAAATAATCACATACTTCGTTTAGATTTAAATCGCATATCAAAATGGGTAGTCTTATATGGGAAATCCTCTATATGTGTATCTAAGTTATTATTTATTACAGAAAATTAAATAAAAAGCTTTAATTCCAGTCCACATAAATAAGAGTACAAGAAATAACTTGAACATTTAATTAATAAGTAAGGCAATATCAAATAAAGGAGATTTTCCACGTCATACCCAATACTTTAGTATATAATTAATTATAAAAATTCATCATAAAGTAAACTAGAAACCTCTTACTTTGAAGAGACGTGCTTTTTCTTGCAGCACCGTCGAGGTATTAGATTCGAATCCAACTCGAGAGTGAATTTTTATAATATAATTTGTTAAGTAAATATCGATCACAAAGCAAAAGAAATATATTTTTAATTTAATAAGCTTATACTACCGAAAACTAGCAAATATTGTGTAAAAAAGTATCAAATTCAGTAACTAAAGTAACCAAATTATATGTATAATTAGATTTGAAATATCTTTTAATAATATTTATTTATTTTTTAACTATCGTAAGTGAATGTAATAAAAGCACTGACGGGATACGAGTATTAGAATATTAAAATTAATTGCACATACATTACTGTGCAATTAATATAATTATATGTAAACCCATGCACAAAAATGCTTTAAATTTGAATGTTTTAAATACAAAATTAAATCTCCTCAATATTACCTTGTAATCAAAGGCAGTAGTTTTAATTTCCAACCCTTATTAATATTTATACCTGCATAGTTTGTGTTTGAAGTACAGAATTTTAAATTAACAATGCATTTTCTACTAGCCACATATCTTACATTTGTTACAAAAAATTGTAATAATAGGTAGCATGTTTAAATTTTATTTATTAATTTCCTAATTATGTGTTTTTAATTGCTATTATTATAGCGATAGAACTTCCAGACCATTCATTATAAAATTACTACACAGAAAAAGTGTAATTCAAAATCGAATTATTTAGTATTAAATTATTGTAATCTACACAAATAGAAGTGAGAAATTTCAATATCAAAGATGTTATAATGTATTTATAGTCTTTTTTAATATTATTTGTAATATTCATAAAAATATCCTTTAATACTGTCTTAAAGCTGTTTTCTTACAATGAATTTTTAAGCATTCTGTCTTTTGCTCGTGCTTGCTAGTGTAACAGTAGTCGTTATAATTTATAATTTGTATCTCGTCAAAAAGGCTGTTTTATAACAATAAAATTATATATTGAGCATAAAGCACTTGGCTATATTTCACTAATTTTATTAGAATAACACTGACATATCTTTCGGCTGTTATGCCATTATTAAAGAGATATCTTCAAATCTGTTAAATACAAAATTAACTCTTTGATAACGGAATAACAGTCGAAATATATATTAGAGTTATTTTAATGAAATTAGTGAAATATAACCTAGTTTTATATTCTCAATATTTAATCTAAGGCAGTTACTAAAATGTTTCAGCAAGAAGTATCTGCAACATCAACTAATGATAACTATAAACACATTTAATATATGATGTTTAAATCTCGTTTATATTACAGTAGCCGAGAATCTAAATATACATAGAACTATTGAAAGTTTATAGTCAACAACAAAGTTATCGTCTTCAGTAGCAAACTAATATGTAGAATTCTAAATCTTACATATTAAAAGAGTTTTTATTTGATAAAATGAAATAGCATCATTTATACTAATTAGAGATGCATTTATAATAACTCTCTCTTAACATAAATACGTACAAGCTGTTACTTAAAATATAAAATAAACCAAAACTCTCTATTATGAATATATTACATCATATAATTTTGTGGATACTTCATTTTTTTAATACATCCTATGCATAAATATAGCTCAAACAGTTACGAAAGAATGTATGAAAATGTGAAACATCTTTGAGCTATATTTACAACTCGTTTAATTAGGAGCATAATATATGCCCAAAATATTCAATTTCACAGTACCTATTCATTTCTTCACATTACTTTCAGAATTGAGGATTTATTATTTATAATGTCTTCTTTTTGCAAAAATATACAATGAGGGAAGCTCAAATCCTATAAAACGTTTTAAATCATTAATTACAAAATCTAATGTTCCACCATCTTAGTACTCTTTAGCGTCGTGTAGCGTTTCAAAAGTTGTGCTGAGTTTCTAGGTTTAACTTTTAAATTTTCTTTCTACATTCTTCGAGTCAACTTACAAAACCATATTCCTGAAGATATATTGCATTTTATTTTTCAATAAATTACGAAATCTAACAGTATTTTGATCGCCTTATTATTTATCACTTTATTTAACATGATCATTAAGATTTCAAGACACCCAAAATCTTTTTAAAACTCCCATAATATTTTATACTCCATTTATTACATGATAGATTTTTCATATAGTCATCTTGAGTTGTCTATTAAATGCAAGTTGATGTATATTGTGTCTCAAACCTATGATAAATATCTGAGTTCTATTTCAAAATGAATGTGAAATTGCCAACACAGAGTAATTGTAAAATTGGAATGTGTAAAGTTATCAAAAAATATGGATTATTTCTAAATTTTAACAAGAAATTACGTCTACTCGAATGAAACTGCAAGTAATTATATTTATTTTAATAATTTACACCTTGATATTACATTAATTTTAACTAAAATGCATAGTCGGAAGTTATGATTTTCACAAGCGTTGACGACTATTTCGGAATTCAAATTAATTTTTGATTTGCAAGTGAATATGTTACCGTTAATACAACTGCTGCGAAAAATGTTTGGAAATTAATATAATTTTTAATATAAAAAAATGTTGACAAAAAAGTAAGCATTTACCAACCTTCCCGATGCTCGTAGATGAACGAAGTAAAAGCAACAATTGAAATTAAAACATTTATGGTACATCATTGCATTTTATACATTTTTTTTTTAAATATGAATTTTTATTTATTTTTCTAACAATACTAAAGTGGATTTCAACTCATAATCTATTCCTTTTCTTATATTTATAAATATCTAATACAATGTTATATTGAGAAGTATCAATACAATAGAACGAAATAGAAAAAAAGCAGTAATATAACTGTTACCACTTCTTAATTGAAATTTATCGAGCTTCCACGGTGTTCTTTGTGTACGTATAAAAAGTACCAGTACTTAGTTGGACACTTACTCAATGGAATTGGTAATTACATCAAAAAGTTTTCTTTGAAACGTACCATCACCCAGCATGGCTATCAATTTATTATTATCATTATTACCCGGACTATCATTATCCGCGGTGGCTCGATTTTCTGGGAAACCTATTAAAAAAGATGTCGTAAAATCGTCTTTTTATCTCTCTCTCTTCACTTCGGCGATCATTAAAACTCTCTTTTCTCGTATATATGCACCTATTAGGTAGAATCGTGTAATCTCACGATTTCGATACGAAACTTAAAAAAAAAAGCAGAGCAGTTTCCGCAATGCAATTAACGCTTTATATGGTTAGCATAAAATTTGCTGATTTTTGATTTTGACCGTCCGTAGCTTCGGGGAAGTAATTTTTTGTGTTTAACGTTGGTGATTTCAACGGTACATCACTACAGGAACCCGAATGAAAAGAACGTCGGGTGGTCACTAGATGCTTTGACAATTATTTCAATGTGTTAGTGTGATTATATTGTGACTTTAGAACTCGAAAGCGAAGATTAGTTGAGAAAATTGGGCCAGTTTCGACGAGATAGTATCCGATTTAAATCGGCAAGGTAAGTTATTCCTATTATGTATTGTACATCTGCGAAAATATTATAACCGCATCAGTAGTTATTATTATATAAAAATAACAAAAATAATTGAATATTTCTACTAAAATATGTTCTTGATATTGAATAAATATATATTAATATATATAAAGACAGAAAATAAGTACAAAAATAATATCAATTAGTAATAAGTAAAGCTCGGATTATATTTGTTGTTAAAAGCCATAACAACAAAATGATGAGTTTTTTGGGTTTATTTAAAGTTTTTGAATAAAATAAAGCGATTAAAAAAGCATGTTTTGCAGATTTTTACTACTTGTTGCATAGTTCATGTAATGCATATTAGTGTATATTTTCCTAAAATTACAAATTTTCTTCTAAAAATTCCAGTAGGCGGCAAGTTTAAAAATAATAGGCCATGGGAAATATCAGATTTCCAAATGTTCTGGAAAATTCAGCTAAAACACTTTTTTATAGGCCACATTTTGTGGCCTATAAAAAAGTGTTTTAGTGAATTTAGCTGAAAATTAGAATAACAATGCTTCTACCTAAAACACAATGTTTTACAATACTTATATGGCTTAAATCAGTACAGTTGTATCCAGAACTGAACAATACAAAACCTTAATAAAATGAATAGAGTGACTATAAGAAGGGTACATTACACTGACAAATACATAAATGGATTTAAAAACTATATAAGTAAATAAAATTTTATTTTAGAATTTTCTGATGAATCAGATGCTATAAAATAAGGAAAAGTTTCTTTGAAATATAATATACAAGGGAGTATTGATATATTCTTAGCTTACTATTGAAACAATTTAAAGTTGGGACTTAAAATATTTTATTACCCATTCAACATAGTCTCCACTTAATACAGCGATCCTGCAAGGCCTTTAACTCTTCTCAATAAAGATTCTTCTTTACCTCTTCGTTACACAAAAATTGACATCCTTTTCAACTTTTATCAATCGAGAGAACAGATAATAGTCTGAATTATCTGTTCTCGCTAAGTCTCAGGAATAGGGTGGGTGTTCCAGTAATTCAAACCCTATCCGGGATTGTATTAATGGTAATGTACGATTTGTGTGCAGGAGCATTGTCCTGCAAAAAGAACACACCTTTCGCTAACATACCGTGCCTTGCTTCCTTAATTTTCGCTCTCAGGGTGGTTAGTAATTTAGAATAAGAATCCCCAGTGATGGTCTGACCCTCTTTTTTGTAATCGATCATAATTATTCCACGGATATCCAAAAAAAAAACTCAAGCAAGAACTTTTCCAGTAAATTTTTGAACTCAAAACTTCTTAGGCCTTGGAGAACCATGATTCTTTCACTCCATCGCTTGTTGTTTTATTTTTGGTCGTAAAAATTTACCCATGTTTCATCCATAGTCACAAGACGGTTCAGAAAGTTTGGATTCTTTTCAAAACGGGCACGACTGACCGTGATGCTTTCACTCTTGCTCGTTTCTGTTTGGCGTTCCAGCATTTAGGAATTTATTTTGCAGAATTCTTTTTTCATATCTAAATCGACACGGGTTATATGATGAACGCGTTCATATGAAATCTTTAGTGACTCAGCTATATGTTTCAACCCAATTTGACGGTATGATAATATGACAACTGGAATCGGTCTTCCTGGTCGCTTCTTATCTTCAACGGAAAGTTTTCCTCTTTTGAATGAAGCAATCCAATTTTCGACAATCATATATGATGGGCATTCATCGCCAAGTGTGTTAAGCACATCTTCGTAAATTTCCTTACCACGTAACCTCTTCAAATACAAGAATTTGAGATGATGTCTTGATACTCCAATTGATCGATTTTCACATTTGCATTCGACATGTTTTCTTTCAAAATTTACTGCACAGCAATTATTCGAACTTCTTGACGTAAAATTTTACAGTGGCCCTTTTAAAATGTCATTATTTCTTGCCGTCATAACAAGATTTCGTTTTGTTTCAGGAAATGGCCTAGGCTAGCTAGATACCAATACTCCCTCGTATATAATACTAAATCAACTGGCACTTATTGCAAAAAATGTTTGTGTAGTAGCAGAAACAATTTTGAAATTAGAATCAAGAAAACTGCTTTTGACTGAATCTGGAAATTCAATAAAAAATTCCATAACGCATTGTCAACTATTATAGAAAGTTGGAGAAATAATTTTTGAAAAGCTAAACTCAATATTAGAAAAAATCAAGGATTTAAAATTCTTCCAAAACCTTACCAAAACTAATATTTTGAAAGCAGAAATTGTGGATGATATTAAATTAGAGCCATATATTGTAAGCGATTTCAAAAATTCTCCAATTACTTCCGTCGATATTGAAGTACCTTTTTTACATTCAAACACTTGATAGACGACTGAACACATTCATTTAAAATAGAAAATTTTGAACAGCGTCTACGAGTCACGTTCCGGATCAGTTGGGCCACTCGCTCAAATTTCATTTAAACAGATATTAGTCATTAAAATTCAAAAAAAGTTTTTTTACTAAATACTATAATTAATTGAACATTTTAACACAACTTAAAATTAAATAATTTTAAAAACAATAACGATATTGAAAAGAAACAACAAAAATTATTTTTAACGCTAAGAAATAAGTAATTAAACTTCTAATTTCAAAGATTCGTTTATTGTAAATACCACTACAATATTGGTTCGCCATACAATGGCTTCATCAGGTGGATGAAATACAGTATTTCATCCACCTGATGAAGCCATTGTATAGCGAAACAATATTGTAGTGGTATTTACAATAAAAGAATTTTTGAAACTAGAAGTTTAATTACTTATTTCTTAGCGTTATAATGAAGTTTCAACAAGTATCTCCTTCGTCAATTAACTAATTATTTTTATCTTAATTAAATTGTAAAAGTCACCTCTGTGAAACACCTCTCTGCCAATTCTTGTTTTGTTTTCGACCTTCCGTAGGAATCTCATTTCTGTCACTGTTATTCGTTCTATGTTTTGGTCAATATCCATGGTTCTGAACCATATGTAATTATTGATGTAACGAACCTTTTAAAAAGTTTTACTTTTCTTTGTTGCCAGATAAACTATTTTTTACTGACCTGCCTATCCCCTTTTGTGTTTCTTTCATTTATTTCCTCTTTAGTTCTTCCATTTTCTGAGATAATTGAAGCCAAAGATTTAAATTTTTCGGAATGCTCTATTGCCATTTCTCCCATACGTAATGTGTGTTGTTCTTTTGTTCCAAGTATCATGCTCTTTGCTTTTTTTTCGCATTTATATTCATATTTATTTTCCCCCAGCGCCTGTATGTATATTTCTAAGTTTCTATTTAAAGTTCTTTCGTCTTTAGCTATTAATACCATATTGTCCGCGTAGCACAATTCCATTACTTCGACTTTTTCATCTTCCAGTAGCCGATTCCGTGGGGTTTGGGTATCTTCCTTGTTTCTTTTCTGCTTCGTCTAGTGCTACGTTGAACAGTATCGAACTTAAGATACATCCCTGTCTGATCCCTATCGCTGTTTCAAACTTATTAAATGTGTCCTGTCTCCTGTCTAGTATAGTTGGTTGCCATTCTGTAAAGGTTTTGTATTCAGCTTATTAGTATTTCGGGGATTTCTCTCTGTCTCAAAATATTTTATGAGTACTCTCTTTTGATTTTATCTAAAGCCTTTTCGAGATCTATGAAGCACACATGCACATTTTTGCCTTATCTTATAGTTTTTTTCACTGATATGTCCTACTAAAGAAGATTCTATCAATAACTCATTTATTGGATCTAAACTCAATTTGAGTGTTCTCGAGAGTTCTACCTAATGCAGTTTTTAATATTTTTTCTCTGAATTGATTAATTAATTGGCTGAAAATTTTGAGTTTGCAAAATTTCGAGTTGTATCTAATTTTCTAAGCTACTTTTCTGACACGAGTATATTGTCCATACAGCGCACTAAAACTCCTTCCCAGTTTTACTCTCTAATGTTTTTCTATAGCTACAGTATAGAATGTTCAGTAACATAAAAAATATAAACATTATCACCGAATATATAAAAAATATTAGAAAGTTTATTTACCTTGGCAGGAGAAATGTTGTAGGTGTCTCCATTATCTCGCAGTATAGAAAACATTCCCGACGCTGTGGATTAGTAATGTGCCGATCCGGATGGATTCGGTACAAAGGAACGAATCCATCCGTGGAACGAATCCGAAATTGGAACTGTATGTCGTCCCTCTATTTCGTTTCATCGAGATTATTCAATCTATAACCACAATAGAACGGCACGTCGTCAGGAATTTGTCGGCCTTTCCACATACTTGCTTACTAAGATATAAATTGTAAATGTATTATATTGTCCACGTATTTTTTCATAGTGTAAACAAATCATTAATGCATGAGTCTCTCTATTTATGTTTATTTTAACTTTCGGCTTTTTTCTAATCCATCAATTGTCGCTTGTTTCAATAATTAAGACTAGTAATGTAATATATGTTACGTTTGTTTATCTTGGACTTAGAATTTATAGGTTTGTAGTGTCTGCACTTATTACAATTTAAAAACAAAGATATAACAAACAATTAATGGTTTTGATATAAAATGAGTAGGGAGTTCTATATTTTTGTTTAAGCTCTTAAATAACTTAATAAAAGAAACAGGCAATCATTCCAATCCAACAAAGCTAGATCGAAATGAATGTGTCACTTGTTGGACTTTACAACACCGAACGGCATTTAAGATCGAGGTTGTTTTAATCGTTCCACGGAACGAATCCTCTGGACTCGGTCCATCTGTAGAATGGAACGAGAAGGAACGAGTCCATTAAAGGAACGATTTCGCACATCTCTACTGTGGATTCTTATGAATATAAAGCCAGTAAGGGAGACAAATTTTTATTGCACTTTTGATTGTTGTCCAATTTTTTTTGTACAATTGTTTACAGTTCATACAGAGTAGATATTATATTCCATTAGTTTCATTTCCAAAAAAGCATTCACAAACTTACTTTGAAGCTTTTGAATTAGTTTAAAATTATGGTGATACTGTTAATTTGCGCTTTCAACCGACGGATATTATTTGTGATTTTGAGAAAATAATACACGTAGTCGTTAAAAAAGTTTGACCTGAAATTAATATTATCGAGTGTAGCTTTCATTTAACCTAATCCTGGTTCATAAAAATTTAAAATTTAGGATTGGTAAATGAGTCCAAAGCAAAAAAACGATTCTGAAGAAAGTCATGCTTATTATTTAGTTGAAAACTATACATCCAACTACTTTGCCTTTCAACCAAAGATATGGGTTTCTTGCTCTAGTGCTCCCAAACGTACCACAAATACATGCCAATTTTTTCACGCTAGTTTTTATATATCGCATCAAGACAAGAGAAAGATAGAAAAACAAATTATTTTGAAATTTTTTTTTTCAACATCTCCTTTTAACTATACACACTTTTCCCAGCGTTTCTCCAAATTTTTTAAGCTGTCCAAAAAGTAGGATTTTAAAAGGTCGTCAAAATAGGCATCTGTTTGGACGATGACCTCCTCGTTCAACGTGAATCGTTTTTCGCCTAGCCATTCTTTCAAGTTTATGAATAAAAATAAAGTAACTGACGGCCAAATCTGGTGAATATAATAATTTTAGCTTTAGTTCGATGATTTTCGCCATCAAAACTACATCAAATGTACAAGTGTGAATTGTCTTTGTGGAGGATAATCTTTTTTTGCCAA
Source organism: Melolontha melolontha (assembly GCA_935421215.2). Classification (NCBI taxonomy): domain Eukaryota; kingdom Metazoa; phylum Arthropoda; class Insecta; order Coleoptera; family Scarabaeidae; genus Melolontha; species Melolontha melolontha. The sequence continues at coordinate 54,138,616 of OW285242.1, forward strand.
ATGGGGACGTTTATCCTTGATTTATTCGCTTAACCAGTGCACTAACGTTGCATTTATCATTTTTCCATTTTCCAACTAATCGATGTAGATTATTCCGCGTGCATCCCAAAACACACCGGCTATGACCTTGTTTCTTCGGAGCCGGACCGCCTTTAAAAACCCAATGTTTCGACTGTTGCTTTGTTTCTGGAGTCCAGCAGTGTATCCATGTTTCGTCCGCAGTTATGCAACGACGTAGAAACTCGTCAGGATTGCGACGGAAAAGTGCTAGACCAGCCTCCGATTCGATAACACGATTGCATTTATTCCCCATAGAGAGCAAACGCGGGACTCATCTTGTCGAGATTTTTTTCAAACACAATTTTTCGTGGAAAATTGAAGACACTGAACCTTGTGGTATACCTGTGGCCTCAACTATTGCGCACACTTAGATTTGTCGATCACTCAAAATCACAGCGTGGATTTTGTCAGGCATTTCGAAGGAAGTCATTTCCACTGGACTTCCCGAACGATGTTCATCTTTTATGGATATACGATCACGCTTAAACTCATTTACCCAATTGTAAACAGTCGAAAACACAGGAGCAGATGTGCCACGAACTTCATCGAACTCGGCTTTGATCTCTTTCGGTGTTAAACCTTTTAAATAAAAGTCTTCAATCACTGCACGAAACTCATGTTTTTCTTTTTTTTGTAAATGAACCAAAGTTGTTTGCTTCAATCCAGTATACAAATGAACCCACGCAATGGATTTAGATGAAACTTTGACAGCAGTCTAACGACAAATGACACTTACTAAATACAAATTTTTGTCATATTACTAGAGTCATCTCTTGGATTTTCTAAGGAATTTTTGAACCAGCCTCATATTTATAAATGTTTGTCAGTTTTAGTGGATATCCAGTTATACTCCCACATTAATTTGCCTCTACCTGGTAGAAATATTAGTTATAAAAATATCTAGCAATATATTAATAATTTAATCAGCTTGTATAAATGCGAAAACATTAGATTTGATTTTATTAAAAGTGTTTGTTATTAAAATGCAATTAAATAAAATATGTTTATTATATTTCAAGTGGTTTTATCCTCTGATAAAAATTGACCACTAAGATAATCTTTATGTTCAAACTTTTCTAACCATAGCGTGCCCCTTCAAATTATGGAAAAATATGGGCTGATACTGTTGAATTTTTTAATATCTATATTAGACAAACAGATTAAGTAAAGGTGAATTACCTGTCTATGGTGTTTGTTCAATTATTAAGCTATTTGATTTTTTAACTCTATTTCCAAATTTTCTTATAAATTTAATTTTAGTCATTTATTTTCTATCCGCGTTACTTACTTTGTATTCATAATTAGACAAATGACTGCTGCTAATTAACTTATTAGGAAAAAAAGGGAACCTTCTTTTAAATTTATGGATGAATTATTATGTTCTGATATCCGTTTATCGAAAAATCTTCCTGTTTGTCCAACATAAATCTTCGGGCATTGTTCTACATATTTACTTATATATCTGACTTCCTGTTATTATGAATTCTGTCTTTATTATTTTTAATATATGTATTTTGAAATGGTATTATTTGTCCTGAAGGCTCCTTTAACCTACTTGAGTAATTCTTTTTTGAAACGTTTTGATCATTTGGGACTAGGAGATCCAATATAGTAATTTCGTTGAATCTATTGGCAAGATTTTTTTAATATTTTTGTGTAACTATTTGAAATGGCCTTCTCGTACAACTTTGTGATAAGATATTGCATACTATTTATTATACGAAAAGGCAATTGCAAAAAGATTTAACAGCACCGAATGTTGGTGTTTGAGTCAAAGGTTTAGTACCCGTTTTAGAAATACGATGTCTTAAAGTTTTACTATGTAAGTTGGCTTTGGTTTAGTTCAAATATCTGAAGAAACCACAGTGTGGTGAAACAATTGTCATGTACCGTACAATAATTTAAAAAATTATAAAATTGTGAAATGTGTGTTTATCGCTTATGAACAAGGCTTTTCACATAGTAAAGGCCGGAGTAATTCAAATAAATAATAACTTTTATTTAAATAGCTGCCAATAGTTTCTTGTAAGAAAAGGAAATAAACGTCATTTTACATATGAAATAAATGTACCTGCACTCGGCAAAAGAATAAATCAATAATTTTTACATTTTTTGGTAGCTTGTAGTTTCCCTTGTTTCATTAAGAATTTATATGTCCTATTGGACAATGTGTGGTAAAATTTTGAATCGCATCTGGGGATATTGTTCTTAATATTATTTTAATTTCTTCTTTTAATACTTATGTAATTGAAAACTGACTCATGTTTCTATAGGGCTCGACAAATGTCTTCAAAATTTCTTTCTAATGTTGAGCACGACTGACCTAACAGGCTATTGCAAAACTTGCTTTTTTAACCAGAATTTCACGGAATTTGTTATATGTATTAGAACTGATATTTAGATTTGTTCTTAAAAAAACTCAAAAAATAGTACAGCAACTACTTTTTGTTTCAAACGTCATTGCAGCCCATGCCATTACTAAGCCACCACCACCAAGTTGGCGTCGTGATATAATGTTTTCATTTTTATTAAATCATCTGGCCCATCCAAATTACTTATTTTCCGTCGGTAAATATAGCAGTATTCTCTTGATCTTTATACGCCACATATGTTTTTGTGCAAAGTAGTCGTAGCCAATTCTCGTTCTATTAAGCGCGGTTTTCGTTGTTGCTTCCTTATTTTTATTAAATGAGATCGTTTTAAGACATTTCAAATATTCCATATATATTTGTATATAAATATACATGGTTACCGCTAAATAGCACCCAAGCGATGCGAATCTGATTAATACGTATAAATGTCTAACTGAAAATCAAAAAAGGAATTTATTTGTAATTCATCAAAAATTTTAAAATTTTTAGAGCCAAAATGTTCATATCTTTATTTATTCTATATTTACGGAAATATAGCTGTAATTAAAGTTTCTTTGACCTGTAAAAAAGTTAATAAAACTCCGGACTGTACTTTTAACAATAAGGTCTTATTCATAGATAGTGAATGTTGTTGTTTTCTACCAAAACATACTCGGCACCTATGGCGATGCATTTTTTTTATACCAATAATAGCTTTTACGTCGAATATACCGATAAACCTATGCCGCATTAATTAAAATGTGATTAAAACTAAGTAATTTGAATTAGATTTCGTTTAAAAGTAAAATTATTATGATTATAATAAAACAAAAAATTGTAATAGTAGTAGTATATGTTGAGCACTTGTGAAATTATTATACATTATTATAATACATTTAAATAGTAACTACTGATGATGTGTGCAGTGCACATGAAGTGTACATATAGTTAAATATACTATTGTTTTGTGAAAATATAAGGTGTTTTATTTAAGTTTAATAGTAAAAAATTGTAAAATTTGTATGGAATTGTTTACACATAATTTTTTGTCTTTAAATTTGTGGTGGTAGTAACAAATACCGATGAAACAATATATCTAAACGGTAAAAAGGATTACTTATGAATTGCAGATGGAAGCCCGTATTGCTGTCCGTGACAGGGCCGGACTCGAATAAAGAAATATAATTTTCTCATTACTACCTGAACATTGGCCCGCAATATTTTATATAAAGCATTAAATATATATATATATATATATATATATATATATATATATATATGATAATTTTGATGTTCTCGCGGTTGTATGATGAAATGATGGTTTCTCGGGTTCTTGTCCGCGTGTGAGATGTATCCTGAGAAGGATTGTTGTCTCGACGTTTCGACGGGATCGCACTCGTCATTTTCTAGAGTTGTTCTTTCACTTGACGCTGAAGAGTAACAGTTACTCTTCAGCGTCAAGTGAAAGAACAACTCTAGAAAATGACGAGTGCGATCCAGTCGAAACGTCGAGACAACAATCCTTCTCAGGATACATCTCACACGCGGACAAGAACCCGAGAAACCATCATTTCATATATATATATATATATCTTTCACCCCTTTCTTTCTTGGTCACTATATACAACTAATATTGCATATACTCGCTCTTGAGGCGATTGCGTGAGCGGCTAACAAAATTTGTGAAGCATATTGTAAGAGTTACTTTAGATTCTCGATTTTATCTTTCGTTGATTACATAAACGACAAAAACTCTTCTTTTTGACATCATTTTCTTTGTCTTTTAAGCAGTTTCTAATTGATTTTTCGATTTTTAATATTATTCTTGCTGTTTCTCTAAATCCAGCATTTTTTAAATCGGTGATTCTTCCCTTTTCAAGATCTGCCAATTCCGTTCCACGCGACAACTGTCGCGTATTTTCTTGTTTGTAAGAATTGATTTACTGTTTATCAGTTTATGGAAGATTATATCCTACAATTATTCTATATTCACACAATTTAACAATAACCTCATATTATAGTATTAACATGTGTGCAAATATAATTCATTTCCGTTAAAATAAGGTTGTTTGTACAAAAGTACTGATAATACTAACTATTTAACGAAAGAATGTCTCTCTTTTCATATTGCTGTGGATTTTTCCCCATAAAAATATTAAAATATAATTATAAATGTATGTACTGTTTTGAACGCAAGTGTATATTTTTGATATTATATTTGTGTAAAAAACTGGTTTTATATTGTAAACCTGCGCGCTTGATTTTACCTTAAGACAGACACCAGTTAACTGTGAGATACGAAAGACGTATTTATAAAAAGATTTATCTTTATCTTTTTAAAGTAACTTCGTGTAATTTTTTGATTTAAGTAGTGGTTGGTGTTGTTTAATTCATTACCGATATTTTTTACGAGTACGTAATCTCGTAATTTTTTATATTTTATAGCTTTCTTATCCACGTGTCTCGAATATATATATTTTACGTAAGTAATATATTTTTTTTTAAAAGATATCTTTTTATATTGAATGAAGTGAATATTGTATTCTTCTATTGTATTAACATTGATCTATTGAGATTTAGTCTTAGTTCTTTGACATAGATAACAAAGAAGGTTTTTAACATTTCTAGTAAAAGAATATGTAAATGGAAAGTTTAGTACGTTGAGACTTTTTTCTGAGACATGTTTGTGCGCATGTTATTTTAGTGTTTGCTTCGAGCTGTCAAGATCGTTTATTTATTTTGTTCTCTTGGGAGAAATTAGAAATTTTCTTTGTAATTTATTATTTTTAATTTTGTTCGGTGTTATAAGGTTTTTTGAACGCATGCTGCGGTCATTTCCGTGCGTTATTTTTACTTTTATAATATTGTTAAATGATGCAATATTAATCTTTATACTCTATAAAGATTATTTTTTTTTAATTTTTGTATTAAAGTTTCATTTAAATTTTATTGTGATTATTATTTAACCTTGCTTCAAGAAAACAAGTAACTTAAAGATACTCTTATAACTTTTCTCAAACGAATTTTGAGTGGCGTCCAACTAAAACTAACTTAATTATTTTCCGATTGGAACCCTGGTGGTAAATTAATTATCAAAACCACAGTTCATAGCAATATGTATAGAACAAGATACAATTGTTTCTTTATTTATCAAAACTTTTTTTAGATTTTCTAAATGGGTATTTTGTAGCTATATTTTAGCTATATTTTCCCTAATTGAATAGATTTTAAAATAGATGAGATAAAATTTATTTGATCTATAGAAAACTAAACACACAATTTACACAGAAAGAGTATTCTGTACATTGTTAGTCTAACACATAACTTCCAGCACTTTTATACAATTATAAAGCTTAAATGTATTAAATTTATTTGATGTAATAATCAATTAACCAAAGATATATTTATGCTCCCCTAAGAATTTACATAAATAATCAATTGAGGTTTATAATTACGTTTAGCATGAAAATTTTTAGTTTTTGTCTTAATATTAATTGATTTAAATAAATAAACGGATTTGACGTTTTAAATATTTTGTATATGATTCTTCCCATTTTTGTTAGAATTTAATCCTCCAGTTAACTTATACATTTCAACCACATAATTCGTCGTATTCTCGCTAATAAACGGAGTAATAAGAAAACTTAAGGTATTCTAAGGATATTGAGGTACCTATTGAAGTTAATCATAAATTAATTTAGTTCATTATTTTTTTATTATTCGTTTCATTCCCGTTTAGTCCGTAGTTTTTAAGTTTTAGGATACTTTTAATTGATACAAGTATATTTGTACTGTCGTTATTATTATTTCAATTAAAGCAGTAATCTTAATATTTGCATGCAATTGATTTCCAGCTACAATCGAAAATACCTCTTTATGGTGAAGCAATAGTTTCTAATGAAAATCAAGTGTTGTAATCAAAGTTCTTCTTCTCCTTCGTATTCTAAGCAAAAATGCTTATTAGTTTCCTAGCCCGCCTGTTGTTGTTCTTGCGATATTGACTGCCAACTGTGGCGCCATCTTTTGTGGGGGAAGAACAAATTAGAACGAACATAGGTCGACTATGTTCGTTCTAATTTGTTCTTCGTTCTCTCGTCCATCGCACCACATCATCGATCCCACACTGCTCTCTAAAATCCAAGCTGCATTTCCTGTCAAGAGGGATTGCTCCCAGAGCAGCCATTTCGGTTGTACATAGTAGACGCCTCGTGTCTCTGCCGTATACTTCATAACATGTCTGATGCATGTATTGTATATTTTTGTCTTCCACTCCGTCGTCAGGTACTTGTTCTTCCAGATTGTATTTTTAAGACATTCTGATGTTTTGGATGTTTTGTTCGCTTGTTGTTTTACATACGTAGTCAAGTCTTCCCAGCTTGATATTCGTACTCCCAAGTAATTAAATGTTCCTTAGCTATCGTCATGCATTTAGTTTTATCGATGAAGGTGTTCATACTAAATTTTTCCGCTTCCTTTTTGAATACGTGCAGCATATGTTGGAGATAGTTCTCTGTGTCAGACACCAGGGTTACATCGTCCGCGTAACACAGTATTTTGATATTATCATTCCGTAAATAATATCCTATTCCTTTGACAGCCTGTATTACTTTATTCATGATTAAATTTAATAATGTGGGCTTAGGCCATCTCCCAGTCATATGCCCATATTTGCGTGTATTTTCCTTGTCAGCGTGTTCATCAGTTCTATTTTCGTGATCGAGTCCTGATTATGTTCTTCGAGTATTTGCATGAACTTCGTTTCCACTGCTTCCTCTCTCATTATATCTGATACGTCGGATATTCTTACTCGGTCAAATGCCTTAATGAGGTCTCTGACGCACATATAGTAATCAAAGTTAACGCCTTTTAAAACACATAGCTCATTAAATGCTTTGCTGATTCAAGCAAATAATTAGGAATTTTATTAAATAAGGAGATATTATTAAGGAGTTGCCTTATCAGTTTAGTTTTAATGAATTAAAAGAAATTAGGAACTCTGGATTGGTACAATAATTCACGAAAATGTATGTAGTTATAATATACTTTAGATAGACTTATTAGCAAATTTAGAATATCATTAACTAAAAAGATATGTGAGGTGTATTTAATTAATAATCGTTGAAAAATGTATATTTATTATAGTTCAAATCAAGAAAAAGAACATAAAAAAAGTAATAATACATTTATATATACGGCGTCATAGTTATTAAACTTGATATTATTGCAACATCTGGATATATGCCTGTAACTTTGCGACGGATTCTCATATCTCTTTCGATTTAAGCCTACTTGTGTTATTCACCTGCCTTTATTTAGATAAAATAGATTATTACATAAAACCAAAGTGTCAAGTAAAATAAAAAAGACACTGCATCGTGTTTGTGTAACACAATTCGTCACTTAACTGAAACAGATAGAATTAAACGGTCGTTGTGTTGGCGAAGAATTTAATTAAAAAACATTCGGTCACGCCAACGATAGAAAATTAATTTGTAAAATATCTAGTGGCGTGATCTATATTTATGTAGTTGCTATTAGCTAAAAAGTTTAAAAAGTGGAAGAAACAAAAGAGAAATATCCTGCTAGAATTACGTTTCAATTATTTAGTTTTTTATTACTGTAAATACAAACCCTACATAAATATTCTTAACTAGTTGTAATGTAACGATAATAAATTTGCACTATTTTATACAACCAAAATTTATTATCCTTACATTACAACCAGTCATATTTTTAGGGAAAAAAAAAGTAAATACCTAATTGAAACACAATTCTTATAGGATATTTTTCTTATGTATTTTTATATATTTTATTACATACACCGTGAAAGGTAACGTTCGTATGCGTGCCTTAAACTAAAAAGCTTGTACCGATTTACGCGCGCTTTTTGAAAATGATCAGCGTTGTCTGGGGAAGGTTTAAAGATATTGAAATCGTCGATCTGACCAGTAGAAAGAAAGTTAGAGGCCTAATAATATAATATCAATAGTAGCGGTACTTTTCACATTGAAGGTCACATGGACAATTATATGCTGCTTGCTACCAAGTAGGAAAACAAAGAGATTTGTTTTTAAATGGAATCACCAAAAACATTGTGTATCCATTAATTGATACCAAACTTTCAACTATTTTCATTTAAACTATATATATATATATATATATATATATATATATATATATATATATATATACAGGCTGGCCCAAAATGACCGAAGGGGTTTGAGTTCATTATAACCTTATTTAAGACATAATTATTAATTTTTTTTTATTTTAAATACAGTATATTAATGGAGAATATTTTTAATTTAATTATGAAAAATTATATCTCGCAAGTGGTGGCCATTTCTGCTTCGCATATTCGTGCTCTTTCCAAAACATTTTCCATAACCTTTCGCAAAACTTCAGGTGTTATGTTGTTGATTTCGTCGCGTATATTATTTTTTAATTGCTGTATGGTTCGAGGCCTATTAATATAGACTTTTCCTTTCAAATAAACCCAAAGGAAACAGTCTGAAGCGGTTAAATCCGGTGAACGCGGAGGCCAATTAAAATCGCTTGTACGGGAAATAATTCGTTCACCAAAGATGTCGCGTAAAAGAGCCATTGTGTTGGAACCATACTTGCGGATGGTTTTCCATGGCTGGCCTTAAAAAAATTTCCAACATTGCCCGATATCTAACACCAGTGATGTCAACGGCGACACCGTGTTTATTTTCAAAAAAATGTGGGCCAATTATCCTTTCCGACGAAACACCGCACCAAACGGTACACTTAAGTGGGTGTAATTCTCGCCGTTGAACTACTCTTGGATTTTCCGTAGCCCATATCCTGCAGTTTTGCCTATTAACGAACGCATTTAATTGGAAATGGGCTACGTCGCTCATAATTAAATTATGAATAAAATCATGATTTTCTTCTGCTTTTTGAAGAAAATAAATTGCATAATCAAGTCGTTGCTGATAATCTGTCGGTTTTAATTGTTGGACAAGCTGAATTTTGTATGGAAACATTCCTATTGTATGCAAAATTCTCTGCAGCGACCCTCTTGAGAGGCCAAGTTGTGTCGAACGTCTCCTGGTATGTTTCTCCATCTTCCCGAATACTCTCCTGTACCCGTTCAATATTGTCATCCGTGTGCACCATTCGTCGTCTGTCGGCACCAGGAAGGTTCCTTACTGCCCCTTGTTCTCGAAAATTTGCAACCAGACGGTTTATTATTGACTCTGAGGGTCCAACCAGCACATTCAAATAACGACGATATGCACGCTGAGTCAAAACAATGGATCGCTGATTTGAGAAATAAAGTTCAACGATTTCGGCACGTTGTTCAATTGTGTACTGTTCCATTTTAAATTCCCCAAGTCTTCTTTACAAAATACTGAAAACAACAAAAAAAGAAATTATAATAAAAAAGTTATAAGGAATTAAAACCCCTTCGGTCATTTTTGGCCACCCTGTATATATATATATATATATATATATATATATATATATATATATATATGTATATATATATATATAACCAAATTCTCTTATATAAATTCGGAGTCCGGATGACAAAATCACATTTTAACACAAATTTGCACCGCTGCATCTTGTGCCTTGCCATTATTTTTACTTCTACCCATGTCTGCCTTTTCTATCTCAATATTTTTTCCAATGCAGCTTCACATGTCTCTCTCTGGATCTTCCTCTTCTTATTGTTATCTTCGCTTCCCACACTCCCTTAATTGGTCTCCTACGAGATCGTCTTTTTAAGTCGTGGAAAGATTATCCGATATTCAACGGGAACAAAGTTTCCTCACAACTAAATGAGTATGTAAAATTGAATGTATCGAGGTCCTAGAAATATGCAGTCATGTGCAACAGCAGATGTTTCAGGACTGCCCTCCCTTGCTTGATCATGAAGCGAAGTACGACCACACTTGAATTCATGAGACCAGTGATATACCGTTGTCTTTGATGGCCTCCTAATGCAGCAATTAAACGTTATATGCACCGGTATTAAGTCAAACTACAACAAAAATCATAGAAAATTATAGCGCGAACATTTTCACAAGAGCGACGATCCGGCAAACTGTAGACTTGGGCTCAAGTTCCAACGCGGACGAAAATTTTTCAAATAAAATTTGGTATAGTTGGCGTTGTAATTTGTAAACAGCAATGTTTACATTCGCATTTACTTGGCTAAATAACATATTAATTTGAAAATATTTATTATAAAGGCCGAAAATTCAAAGAATTTATCAAATGATATATTAAATGAAGAAATTATCTCTCTATATTAATAGCTAAGGATAAAAAATTAGCAATTTCAAACTTTCAAACTGGCATCTGAATATAACATCAGTACCTTATAAAACGTTTCCGATACACTTGAAACCAATGTCCTCGTGGCTCAGTTGGTTAGAGCGACGGTCCGGCAAACCGTAGACTTTCGTACAAATCCCAATTTGCGTTGTAATTTGTAGACAGCAATATTTGCATTCACATTTACTTAGCAAAATAACATACTAATTTGAAAATAGTTCAAATATTTAATATAAAAGCCGAAAATTCCAAGAATTTATCAAATGATATATATATATATATATATATATATATATATATATATATATATATATAATTAATTTAAATTCGGGTAAGCGGTCAATTAAGAAAAAAACTCCTTTATTAAATAACCCTATATTTCGCAACAGACTTTGTCGCTTCTTCTGGGGTAACTACAAGATTAATTAGAAAAATAAAAAATAAATAAGAGTATAAAAAAGTAGTAAAAATACTTACAAAATGTAGAGTTGAAAAATAATAAAATTGACGTACAAAATATAAAAATGATTAGATGTAAAAAATAAAGTAACTAAAGAAACAAGCCTTAAGAACTTTTAAAAAACATGTATATGAAAAGATAAAACTTGAAAAATAAAAAATATAATGCAATATTAATTAAAACAACATATGGAGCAAATAACAAAACAAATTAAGATCGTCAACTAACAGTCAAACCCAGTATATTAAAATAAATTATACTAAGACCATTAGTATCAGATCTATAATTTATGTTATTTGTATCTCTGTTGATGTGGACCATTTCTAAAAAGGTTCATTTTTTATGGTTATTTTCAACGTCTAAGATCTTAACGTCAACAAAATTGAAAGTATGGTCGCGATCAAGTGAATGGTCCACCAATCACTTTTATGCTGAGTAATGCGCTGTTTTAGCCACTGTGATGTCTGACCTATATAAACGCCACAACAATCCGAACATGCTATCCTGTAGACAACATGACTATTTAAAAAGAAAGGTGCTATGTCTTTGATCTTACTATACAACTTCTTCAAGGTATGGATGTTGTATTTAGCAATTTTAATGTTATTAAATTGTTTAAAATGTGATACAATTGTATGAGTAAGACCGCCAATGTATGGGATTATTTTGTAAATCACACTATCTGCAGGAATGTCCTCAGTAGGGCCATCAAAAAAGTTTGAGCTAAATATCAATTTATTAAGTATATGCTTAGGATAGCCATTGTTGACGAAGATGTTGAAAAGTTCTTTAAGATTGTCATTTAAAAAGGTGTCATGACAAATATGTGATATTCGGTTTCTCATACCTATAATGGTGTTATGCTTCTACAGGATAGCATGTTCGGATTGTTGTGGCGTTTATATAGGTCAGACATCACAGTGGCTAAAACAGCGCATTACTCAGCATAAAAGTGATGTCCGTATTGGTAAGAGATCTTGTGCATTGGTGGACCATTCACTTGATCGTGACCATACTTTCAATTTTGTTGACGTTAAGATCTTAGACGTTGAAAATAACCATAAAAAGAGAAGCTTTTTAGAAATGGTCCACATCAACAGAGATACAAATAACATAAATTATAGATCTGATACTAATGGTCTTAGTATAATTTATTTTAATATACTGGGTTTGACTGTTAGTTGACGATCTTAAATCGTTTTGTTATTTGGTCCATATGTTGTTTTAATTTATATTGCATTATATTTTTTATTTTTCAAGTTTTAACTTTTCATATACATGTTTTTTAAAAGTTCTTAAGGCTTGTTTCTATAGTTACTTTATTTTTTATATCTAATCATTTTTATATTTTGTACGTCAATTTTATTATTTTTCAACTCTCCATTTTGTAAGTATTTCTACTACTGTTTTATACTCTTATTTATTTTTTGTTATTTTTCTCATTAATCTTGTAGTTACCCCAGAAGAAGCGACAAAGTCTGTTGCGAAATATAGGGTTATTTAATAAAGGAGTTTTTTTCTTAATTGACCGCTTACCCGAATTTAAATTAATTTTTTATAATATAATCACGGTCGATAATTTCGTTTCAATTATATATATATATATATATATATATATATATATATATATATATATATATACTGTATTTAGAATTCAATAAGCTAGCTAAATATCCAATAATTTATAGGTTGTTCAATTAAAAAAAAATTAATTAGATCATCTTTTGTTTTTCAAGTGATAGCACTCTATTTCACAGGATCGGAAAGAGGGCAAAAATTAGTATCAGATACGTTTTGATTTCTTTAAAATATGATACTCTCAACGAAAATATTGAGTATACAATGAAAAACCAATCACTCTGTATATAGTTCATTACATGTTTTTTTGCAGTTCATACTGCCCAAGCGCGAACCGCAAATTTTACTTTATCTCTTTCTAACACACATAAATATGCGCTGTAATACTACACACGTTAGTGATTTTAAGGTACGAATATTCTTATGCCTTAAATTTGGTCATGCGACTGCAAAGAAATACTTTATGAACTGTACAATAAATGATGCAGTAAATAGCATTCTCTTTATTATATAGGATAAGTAAAATAGATGTAATTTTACGATACTTCTATTAAGAAACAATCAGTAACCATAGCAGAACTTAATACTCAGATGATATTGTGTTTAATTGCGTTTGGACAGATAACAGAAATTTACAGATTTTCCATCAGATCTAATCTACATAACTGTCCTAAAGCGCATTTAGATTACATGACCGAATTAGGGAATTGCAAAACGCATTATATCTAAAACATTCCATGTAACTCCGAATTCTCACAAAATAAATTTCACACAGAATTATGCTAATAAAGATACTATTATTTCAGTAATTATCGTCCGTTCGATTCACCCGTCAAGATACACGACGTTAAAATCTAATTTTTATTCAATAACGCGCGTTTAGCATCGCCAAATATGGACGGTCGACAACGAAGTAGAGCGAAGAAAAAAGCTATTTCGGCATCGCCTCTATCATGTCGTACAGGTATCTACATACATTCATATGCTGTACGCATGTTAAGATATGTGTACTTCCTGCTATAATAAGATACACTCGGGCTAATTTCCTAATATAAATAGAACCGATAGAGTGGATTCTTCTGACAACATAGTCCGTCTTATCTGTATTTGGTACGTTAATTATTATTTGATGTGTGGACTGATCGTACGTTTCAAAACTTAGTGAGTAAGCGTTTCGTATTTGGTTAGAGGTGTTACATCGGACAGACTTGATGCACCTAAGAAAATATAAAATTGTCTATTATTGATCACTTTATAACAAGTCGTATCTTATACCTTTTTATTTTTATGTAATTAGTAGAAAAATATCTTTTTCTTTTCGCTTGAAATCTACGCTGCAGAGCTTTGTATAAACAATAATATTTTCTTATATTATTCTATTTTTATTAAAGACATAAAAGTCTTGTACTTACAAGTAAGTATATTACAACTAAATAGTACTGCTCTATAATTTAGTAACATCAGCCCATTTTCCTTCTTCCGAATCAGTTCCTTCTTTATAACTATAACTGTTGAATAGTTTATTCTTTCCCTTAAACTTATGGTATTATTTAAGGTGAATTTAGTTATTATATTCAGTTAGGCTTCTTTTCTTTACTGATAAAAGTATGGTATCTCTTAAGATGTACTTAGATTTACTATCGCTTCTTTCGGCTTGATATCCATTTTCTCTTGATAGAAATCTCTTTTTTCGGGATATTTATTTCGTCAATAGTGTCCGCAACCTATTATTGCTTATACATAATCTTAAATACTTATTTTGGGGTAAAAAATTAAATGTATTTGTTTTTATAATCTCTTAAAAAGTAATCTACCAGAACCTTGTCAAAATAAAGCATTTCCTACGGCTATAAAATTCTCATTTCTCCGGAATCTCTTTCCACCAAGCCATTTTTCAAGTTTGCTAACAGAAATAAATCACTCGGAGTCATATCTAGTGAATATGCCATGGACACAGAATATACAGAAGCGACACTCTCTCTTCCCGCGCTAAATAAAATTTTATACGCATGTGAGAAATCCGCCATATTTTTGTAGGTATTTCTCTCAACCACAAATCTCAACCCGTTGATAGGCATCTTGTATGACGTCCTGTCAATGCGTATATTTATGACGAATATAAACATTATAATATTGATATTATGCGAGAATTATCATTATTTGAGTTTGTATTGGAAAATTTAGTTTATTTAATTATTTTATATTTACTTTTGTGGTATATCTTAAACATTAATATAATCATCATAATATATTTTCATATTATGAGAGTTTTAAAATTCAATGCAGAATGTTCTAAGTTTCCCATTATAACAAGTGTTCATTTGAAAAGTCAATCTAGGTTACTTTGAAATTTTGATAGAATAAGACGCAAATATATTAATATGTGTTTGTTGTTCCGTAAACTTAAATCCAAATGACATTTGATAATGTCAATCACAAATATCAGTTATCAGTGCATAAAATAATAGTGCGTCGATTCTGGTTTAAATAAATTTCTTCTCAGTTTTAAAATGGTTTTCACTTTAGAACATAAAATTTTTTTAGTACAGGCTTATTTTCGAAGTGGTAATAAAATTGATGGTTTATGGGTTTACTCAGTTCAAGATTGCATGGTAGAATTTCAAGTGGAGTTTCCACATTTTGTAATAGATTATATACAATTTAAGAATACTTTTGATAGAACTTTAAAACTTTTTTCTGAAACTGGTAGTCTCTTAAGAAAATCAGGCAGCGGAGCAGTTAAGAAATGTACACCTCAAGTTGTCAATCGTGTTGAAGAAATAATGGAAAATGAACCACAAACATCTGTTCGACATTTGAGTCAACAAATAAACCTTTCTGTTGGTACAACTCACAAGTTATTTAAAAAAGGTATGCAACTTTATCCATACCGTGTCACAGCAATACAAAAATTGTTTGAAATTGATTACCCACGTAGACTACAGTTTTGTAATTGGTTTGTAAATATGAGCAATAATGGAGAACTTTCGCAAAGAGTCATCTTTACTGATGAAGCATGGTTTTATAAAACGGGATACCTAAATTAACAAAATACAAGAATTTGGAGTAGTGATAATCCACATGTAATTAATGAAGAATCGCTACATCCAGAGAAAATTGGTGTTTGGGCAGCGATAAGCCAAAGGCGAATCATTGGACCAATATTTTTTCAGGGAACGTTAACTGCTCTAAGGTACCGTGCGGAAATTTTACAACCATTTGTCAATCAGTTGCATGATGATGAACTACAAAATGCATATTTCCAACAAGACGGAGGATTATTTAAGAGAATTTTTTGATGAGCATATAATTAGTCGAAATACTGAAATTGCCTGGGCTACACCTTCATGCGATTTAACACTTTGCGACTTCTTTTTGTGGCTTTATCTAAAAAATAACATATTTCGAACACCTATATTGAATTTGAATGATATGCTACAGAGAATCGAACAGAAATGCATGGAAATTAATAACAATCCAGTAATGTTGCAGAATATCATCAGAAATTTTGAACGACTTTAAAGTGCATTGATCTTGAAGAACAACATTTTCAACATTTGTTTTAGTTTTCAATAAATACCTATTATTTGTTATTTATTTGTTTGTATGAAACTGTCAAAATATACGACTTCGTAGGTTAAGTAGTAAATTTTAATTTATGACATTCTTCAAAATGTTCTCAGTAAATCACATGCTACTAGATTGACTTTTCAAATGAACACTTGTTCTATTTAATTAAAGACATGTCAGTACATCAGTATAATATTGATGAATTATTGTACTTCCCCTCTGTAAGTAGTTAATAAAAATTATGCTTTTTTTACTGACTGGCGAAAACAGTTTCTGCCTTATTCGGGGTATGTTCATCAGAATAAGTCGAATGTTTTGACTGTATTGTATCTACGCCGACATATCGAGAAATGATTTCCTTGAATTTTGTTTAGACTTAGTCATACAGTCATTCGAAATTGTAGCACGAGTTCACATTTGCTTAACAGTAAGCAAACGCGGCACTCGTCATGCGGTTAGCTTTTTCATATTCAAATGCTGATGCAAAATATTTTATACCCGCTTATTTTGGAAACACATTTTACAACAGCATTACCTATCTTGCGCATTTTTATTCGGCAGTCGTTCCTTACAATGCTATGGACTTTATTAATAATTTCTAGAGAAGCTACTGTAAGTGAAGGTCACAAACGCTCAGCAGTAGTAGCGCAGTAATACTACCGCGCGTTCGATACCGTGCAGCGGTGCACGGTATCGAATGAGGCTTTAGAGGTTCTGGCTGGGTTTCTGCCTCCAGATTTGCAGGTGATTAAGTGCTTTCTAACCTAGTTTCTTAGAAAGGGACTACCTGTAAATAGATAGGGAATTAAGCTTGAACCAACGATGACGATTAGGGAAGAAATAAAATTACTGGAGGAGCAATTAGGGAGAGGATATATTTGGATTCAAAAGACAGATGGGACAAAACACCAAAAGGCAGGGTTATATATAGTTGGATCTTTGAAGTCGGGTCGAGGTTTCTTCCTCTCCTTTACTCGTACGAGTTGACTAGTTTATTGATTGGATTTTGCCAAGAAATAAATTTCTTGGGAATCTCAGAAACGTCAAACTGTGTATGTGGAATGGACGAGGATTGGTTTCACGATCTGTTTCAGTGCGAGAACTATGCTGAAATAGGACCTCCTGTACGACTGGCCATGTTGAGGTCACTTGAGATTTCCTTCGGGATAATAATCCTCAATGGTGCTAGCCAAGCTTATTTATGCCAGAAAAAAAGAAACATTGACCCCGGATTACCATGGTTAGATTGGATTAATGTTTTCCGCTGAGCCGGAACGCTATTAGAGGTTTCCGATAGAAAGAGAAGATAATAAGAAAATAAGAAGCATAAGAAGAATACTATTTCCAAAGCTTAATTTTTTTATGTGGAGTTTTTCCTGACTTGACGAAAACACCTTCCACGATAGGACAACAGCATTGGAACATCGTTGTATTGAACGTTTGGGGGATTATATTGAAAAGTAAATATATTTTTGTAGACATAAAATCATTGTATCAATGTTGGGCTACCTATTTATTAGAGACCGGACACATCGGGCTGAAATGACGTCATTACGACGGACGATATAAGTAGTCTACAACATCTGTAAGTACATCACGCAGTTATTGAATAGCACTATTCATTCGGTTAACCGCACACAAAAAATAAATGTGCAGTTAACCGAATTCAACAACTGCGTGATGTACTTACAGATGTTGTCGACTATTTATATCGTCTGTCGTAATGACGTCCATTTCAGCCCGATGTGTCCTGCCTCTACTAATTATCATCCTGCCTTCAACTGCATTATACTCATATTTTAATTAAATGTAATATTTCTTAAGTACTTTCTGAACTAAACCTCAGAAAAGTAAAATTCTGAATATTCTCCAGATAGCACTCTGTAGTGTATTCTTTTGGTTTGAAATATGCCTGAGTAATTTGATAAGTTGCGCTGTAACTTACTGTACAGGGTTATGTAGATGCATGGATACATTCGAATATATTTGATTTGGCTACTTAGATTTTAATAAGACTTTCCACAATAATTAAATGCAAATCAGGGATCTGATGAATATATTTATATCCAAATCAGATTTCCGGTTTGGCCGGAAACGATCTTAAGTTTTTTATTTTAAATGGAACACCCTATGTATTTTTACGAATTTCAATAGTGTTCTATTTTTGGAGTTAATAGGAATAGGAATAGGAATAATAAGGTTTGGTACCCCTTTGTTCAACAGCGACTAATAAAACTGATATTTTAAATCATGTTTATGTTTAGTAAGCCATGGAATTAATTAAATGCAAATCAGGGATCTGATGAATATATTTATATCCAAATCAGATTTCCGGTTTGGCCGGAAACGATCTTAAGTTTTTTATTTTAAATGGAACACCCTATGTATTTTTACGAATTTCAATAGTGTTCTATTTTTGGAGTTAATAGGAATAGGAATAGGAATAATAAGGTTTGGTACCCCTTTGTTCAACAGCGACTAATAAAACTGATATTTTAAATCATGTTTATGTTTAGTAAGCCATGGAATTAAACTTCAGTATAGTAAGCGCCAATTAAGTTGGCGCGAGAAGGGGTAAGTTCGCGCAGGATTAGAAGTAGCGGGGAGATTTGTATTTAGTTTTACATCAAATCGCAAGATACCGTAGACGGCAATTTCAGATAATAGTTTCAGATAACCTCTACGAAAAAAATCATAATTGAACATATTAAAAAAACATAAAACACAAAATTTGATATAAATAATGAGATTGTAATGTATAAACAGGTTTTCAAAAATATTTTTATAAGCATCGTTTGAGCGTGTATCACTTTATGCAAAGACATTATGTTTCGCCAAACGTCAATAACAAATGTATTCTGACAATTACTTGAGTAGTGGGGGTAGACGTTTTTAAAAACGTTTTCTGCGCACCCCCTCCTCGCGCCAACTTAATTGGCGTTTGCTATACTTGACTTAAACTGTCAGAATTAACATTGTAGATGTCCAAATATTAGTGATTCTGACGACGAATGGTTTTGGTGACCGCGTTAGAACTCATAAAGAAGTATGCGATGTATTTAACGATTTGCATCAAGTTCGGCATTCAATATCACGAACTGTTGTTGGTAAAACTTTGGGAAGATATAACTTGACCAGAAATTTACCGAAAAGTGGAAAGCTATAGCATTAGAAAAATTGCCACAAACTTCTACTAGATCCCTCGCGTTACAACTATGATATAAGTTGCCGTTCAGTTGCGAAAGAGTGATGGAGATTTGCAAAATAACGTATACTTTACATACAATTTGATGTTTTTCGACGAGGCTACGATTTGTTTGAATGGTACCCTTAATCGCCATAATTGTCAGTATTGGTCAATAGATAATCCTCATTGGATGCTAGAAGCGCATACATAACAACCGCAGAAATTAAACGTTTGAGCTGGTATTTTCAGGAACCATATTATTGGTCTTTTTTCATTCATGGTGCACTAACTGGACAGAGATATTTGTTCCTAATATTGAATAAGATGGGAAATTACCTGCAAGTATTTGGTGCCAACAACATGGAGCACCCCTTTATATTAGAAGTTTTTTAAACGAAACGTTCCCAAATCGGTGGATTGGTCATAGAGGATTCATAGAATGGCAAGCACGGTCTCCAGATTTAAATACCGCTTATTTTTTGCTTTGGGGTCACTCAAAATCTGTGATTTATACTAGACGACCGCATATTCTGGACGAGTTAAGGCAAAGAATAATTGAGAAAGTGCAATGATTCGGGTGGTGGTTTTGGCAAATATCATTCGAGAATTTGTTGATAGACTTGCATATTGTCAAGAAGTGAAGGGTCATCATTTCGAAAACTTTCTTAACTGATATTAATTTTGTTTACATTTTTTGTGTTCGCAATAAAACTTGCATTATTAGATTTAATTAAATATCTCTATCATTATTAAACAAAAGGATTTCAAGCCTTATTATCGCTGAACTTCCAAAGCAGATCTCTATTGAAATTCGTAAAAATATACAAGTTATTTCATTTAAAATAAAAAAGTTAACATCTTTTCCAACTATACCGGAAGTCTGATTCGGATTCGAATTCCCGGTTTACATTTAATTAATCGTGGAAAGTTTTATTAAAATCTAAGTGGTCGTATCAAAGATATTCGAATGTATCCATACATTTACCTAATCCTATATACAGGGTTAGTTAAAAGTATGGAGACGGCGATTTATTGTCGTTAATATTCATTTTAGGGAATTATGTTCAATATAAAAGTTTGTTAAGATATTTTGATCTACATTTGAGAATATTTGAATTTTTTTTCTTCAATTGTTTTTCTAGATACGCCTGTCCGCGCATTTTTTTTAAAATGAGAACTGGTAAATTTTGCTCTACCATTCGATAGAGAATTTTTTTCTCTTTACAATTATATTTTTGTATTTTTAAAATTAATTTTAATAACTTTTTTACGAGAAAAATTAAACAAATTAATAACAAAGTAAATTAAAGTAAGTATTCAAATTGTCGTCCATTAGTAATTTCACAATGACACAATCGATTTACAAAACCCCGAACAGAGTTCTGTAAAAAATCTCGGGGAATTTCTTGTATCGTTCTGGTAGTTCGGATTTGTAAATCTTCGACGTTATCGGGCTTATCTCTGTAAACTTTATTTTTTACGTATCCCCAAAGAAAAAAAATCTAAAGGACTTAAATCTGGCGGACGGGCTGGCCATTCAATGGCTCCTCGTCTTCCAATCCATCTGTGGGGAAAAACGTTGTTCAGATATTGACGAACATTTACACCATAAAGTGGTGGGGCGCCATCTTGCTGGAACTAGATACTGTCATTGGGCAGGTGTTCATTGTTTTCATGAGGATAGAGCGTAGCACAAGCAGGTATTATTACATTTTGCAATAACTGCAAATACAGAGCCGAAGTTAAATTGCCACTCATGAAAAAGGGACCGATAATATGACCGCCTAGAATGCCAACCCAAACATTAACCTTTTGGGGGTACTGCGTATGGTGCTCCAAAAACCAAGAGGGATTTTCCGATGACCAGTATCTGCAGTTATGTCTGTTTACCTCACCGGTAAGGCAAAAAGTAGCTTCGTTAGAGAAAAGAATATTGTTGACAAAATGTTCATTATTATTGCAAATATTTAACATTTCTTCAGAAAATTGTAATCTCCTATCAAAATCTTCTTCCGTTAACTCGTGTACAATGTGTACCTTATAAGGTTCATAATTTTCACTTTTTAAAAATGACACTATCGATGACTCTGAAATATTGAAATTGGCCGCTAATTGATTGGTTGATAAATGGGGATATTCAGATACAGCCAATAAAATATCCAGTTTGTTATCATCGCTTTTTGCTGT
Organism: Melolontha melolontha; assembly: GCA_935421215.2. NCBI lineage: Eukaryota > Metazoa > Arthropoda > Insecta > Coleoptera > Scarabaeidae > Melolontha > Melolontha melolontha. Next base: position 54,160,319 of record OW285242.1, read on the forward strand.
TCTAGGTCTACCACTCCTTGGCAAATCTTTAACGCTACCCGTTTGTTCAAAGCGTCTTAAAGTTTTACCAACAACGGATTCAGAAATTGGATTTCTATTTGGATGCGTAATCATTAAATAAATTACAAACGTCTTGTAAACTTCTGCGTCTATCTTCATAACCCAACATCATAAGTATTTCAATTCGTTCATGTTCACTTAAACTCGCCATTGTTAATATTAACAGCAACAAATTGCACAAATGAATTATTTCTGTCAAAGATTTAACGTACACAATAACCACTGATAAAATTATGTCGCTCAAGTTTGTTTATCGCTACGCTTCTGTCTATCTGCGATATACCGAACATCTGTTAAACACATGAACCGGCCTTTTCTTATAAAAAAGTTATTAAAATGAATGTTAAAAAAACAAAAATATTATTGTAAAGAGAAAAAAATTCTCTATCGAATCGTAGAGTAAAATTTACTAGTTCCCATTTAAAAAAAACTGCGCGGACAGGCGTAACTAAGAAACAATTGAAGAAAAAAAGAATTCAAATATTCTCAAATGTAGATCAAAATATCCTAACAAACTTTTATATTGAACATAATTCCCTAAAATGAATATTAACGACAATAAATCGCCGTCTCCATACTTTTAACTAACCCTGTATGTTGTTTATGTTAGTTTCGATAGCTTTAATTTTTAGGCTGTACTAATTTTTTATTGATTTTTGGAGCAAAATAATTGTAAGGCTATCTAAACGTAAGGCGTGTGTGTACTCACAATTCTTCTATAGTTAAAATATTATTTTAAAAATAAATATAATCGAAGAGGATATCATTAAATCGTATTTTATAATAATTAAGTGAAATCATAATTGAAAAAATAAGGTAAGGTGAAGTTAAAGTAATAAAATAAATTTAAAAAAGAGAGATTATTCAATTTGAATAATACGTTTTATGTGTTCAGTGTAGATCTTGTCAAATGTATTACTACGGACTTTATTTACTTTTGCTTTATATTTAATATATTATTGCAGCTTCTAATTTCTATAAATGTTTTCCGATTTAGAGAGAATTAATTAAAAACATTTTACTACTTCAACGTTAGAACAATTTATCGTAACTGCGTATGGATTTGCATGCTTTCAAACTATATATTTTTACTTTCGTATATCTACCAAGCGTGAATTCTTGATGTCTTCAATATCATGCAGATACAATCGTGAATTATACATTGTAAATTGAGTCTTTCTTATTGTTGTTATTAAATAGCATCATCTCGAGATTAAATAATAGTATACGAGTGCACTGCTAATTAGGCATGGACGAGGAGGTGAAACCAAAAGAAATGAGCTCTACCGGTTATGTCAGCTGATCCGTTATAAGTTATCTGAAATTGTCTATCTAAATTGTAATGTACTACAGTAGAGAAAAAAATCTTCAACCCGACTTTCTATCTATATCTGTACTCTTTCGCTAATACATCTTCCTTGTGCTTACTTTTAGGTAATCTTTTATTTTATCGACAGATCAGATCATTATGTTACATTGTTAATTACCGGTTAAATATTGCATTGTAATTTATAGGTTTTAATCTATCGTGGATGGAGTTTTTTTAATTTATTTTTGATTAATGGCAAAATATTGTTATTGTAAAAAAATAGTTTTCATATGTTAACAAATAATTGGCATTATAATTTATCAGAATAATTTAAACGTACATGAGTGGGTAAAGCCCTACCAGTTTTGTATAATACAAAGGTATATTTAATAATATAAAATATTATTAAAAATCTGGGTTGAAGACCACAAATACAGGTTCACTATTAATATCTTTGTGAACATGTCCGAACATATCCCTCCCCAGAGACGCAGATACTTATGTCGCCTTTCTACAGGCTCATCGGTACACCCCTACTGGAGAAAGGATATCTTCAGACACATTCACAAAAAAGAACAATATTCGTTATATCACAGAAATTATCCAGACCAAGCGTAGAAGTAAATTCAGCGCTGCATGTTGTCAGACAGCCGAAGTACCTCGCCCTGGTGTTCTTCACAACAGATTTTTATTAATATTTTATGTTATTAAAAATACCTTTGTATTATACAAAACTGGTGGGGTTTTACCCACTCATGTATGTTTCAATTATTCTGATACATTACACATGCGGTTAGTCCGTAGTATGAGTGAAGACACAAAGAAAATGCAGTTTCTAGAGAGACGGCTGTGCCATCTTTGGAAGGGCGTCATTGGTTCGCATTGGTTATGTGGACAGGGCGAGCTACTTCGGCTGTCTGACAACATGCAGCGCTGAATTTACTTCTCGGTCTGGATAATTTCTGTGATATGGCGATGTGGTTCTTTTTTGTGAATGTGTCTGAAGATATCCTTTCTCCAGCAGGGGCGGACCGATAAGCCTGTAGAAAGGCGGAATACGTTATTGCGTCTCTGGGGAGGGATATATTTGGACACGTTCACAAAAAATATTAATAGTGAACCCGTATTTGTGCTCTTCACACCTGATTTTTAATAATATTTTATATTATTAAAAATACCTTTGTATTATAAGTTATCAATTTATGAATTATATTCTACGTGTTTCACTATAGTAAAACACAAAATGATGCTGTAATAGCAAATGACATTGTCTTGTTAATTAACTATAATTATTTATAAAAGGTTTCTAATATTATATATTTAATTCAAATGTATTTTTAATAATATAAAATATTATTAAAAATCTGGTATGAAGAACACAAATCCAGGTTCAATATTAATATTTTTGTGAATCTGTCCTCCCCAGAGACGCATATACGTATTTCACCTCTCTACAGGATCATCGGTACGCCCCTGCTGGAGAAAGGATATCTTCAGACACATTCACAAAAAAAGAACGGCTTCCTTATCTCACAGAAATGATCCAGACCGAGCTTGGAAGTAAATTCAGCGCTGCCTATTGTTAGACGGCCGAAGTACCTCGCTCTGTCCACATAACCAATGCGAACCAACGTATTTCCAAAGGTCAAGTTGGTTTCTGTTTTTGGTAATGAAGCACCACATCAGTTAACAATTTCTCGTTGGTATAGAGAATTCAAACATGGACGGATTGGTCTTAGCGACGATTCCAGAGCAGGTGGGTCAAAAACGGTAGTCGCTCAGGAAAATGTCTCAGGAACCTCATCAACGAAAATCGACATGCGACATATTGCGAAATTAGGCATCATTGTGGGTTTCAAAGATCTCAATTCAAAAAATTATGTATGAACAATTGTGTGTAAAAAATTAGTTTCGCATGTGTTGACCGAAGAACAAAAAACAGCTAAGGTGAACTGGTGTAAAAAAACTCTATACCGCTTCAACGCAACAAAATATAAAAACGTGTACAATATCGTGAGTGACAATGAATCATGGATTTATTCCTACTAATCCTAGAATACACGTCAGTCAGCTGTTTGGGCGTTTCGAGATTAAGAGAATCCGACAGACGTTATCCGTTTTCGATGTGTTTTCAAAAAGATGGTCGCGGCATTTTTCTCGAAAGCAGGTCATGTAACATCAATTTCTCGACAAGATCAAAGAACTGTTACTACCTATAGGTATGCAATCTTTTTTTTTGTGCAAGTCATCGCTGAGCTCTGAGAAACCAACCCACAACGACGAATCATCCTCCACTAAGATAATGCAAGTTCGCAAGACAATTTAATTTTTAACGTAACAAAACATCGAATTGTTAGACCATCCTTCGTACAGTCCCAACCTATGTCCAAACGATTTCTTTACCTTTCCGAGAATCAAGGACTGACTGCCTGGTCATAGGTTCCAGTCGTCAGAAGGAGCAGTCGATGCCTTCAAAAACGCAATTTTGACTGTACCAACAAACGAGTATAATAACGGCTTCCAGAGCTGGTTCGAGCGCATACAAACGTGTGGAGAATACTTCGAAAAATAATAAAGTCTTTAAAAGCTATCTACTGTACTCTATATGCAAAATATAAAAGACAACACTCGTATAATATTTGATATATGTATGAAGTATACCGAATCTTGTGCCACTAGCGGTACGTGTCGTGTCTGAAACACTGCTCTGCTAAAAGATGGTGAAACTATCGCAATTTTTGTCGTGAAATATATTGCCGTCTAGTAGTCACATGACTTGCAAATGGGAAAATTGTGCATTTTGGGGCTAAAACTTTCTAGAACAGTTGCTTTTTGCAAGGTAAAGCAAATAATTGTTTGCCTCGTATATGATACATAGCAAATTTCGGTTTAATTTTAGAACGGCTGACTGGAAAAAGAAGAGAATTGCAGCAAATTATAAATAATTGGACTGAAAGTGAAATTTTAATACATAGCACTTGAGCACATTGCTCTTTGTACCAGCCTAATTTATCTCTCAGTTCCACTCTGTTATTCTCATGTTCTCGATAAAACTACTAACCTCCTCAGGGTCCAATAGATAGAGTTCCTTCAGTTCATCACACGTGCATATTACATGAAGGCTAGTTTCCACCTGTTTTTCACATCTCCTACACCAGGGCTCGCTAACCAAGCCCATGCTGTACAGATTCTTCCTTAAAGGGCAATGTCCGGTTATTAAGTCAGTAATTATTTTAATTTGTTTTTTATTACTACGAATTAGGTTGACTGAAGACTCAGCGTCCGGCTCCCTTAGTAGCGTTTTAGTATGGAGTTGACCTTCGGTCAGCCACCATTCCTTTTCATGTTCTCTTCATAGACACAGCTAGATTTCCCTTTTAGCAGAATCCTTAGCGATTCCACATGCAAGTTCTGGTCCAATGAAGTTCTCATTACCTTTAATTCCTTCATGTCGTGGCACCCATAAAAGCGACACAGTATTGTTTTGTTCCAGTCTATTGCGGACCTGTTTACAATATTTCGTCAGTTCCTGGTATCAGTCATTATGTTGATTTTTTTTGTTTGCGCAGCCGGTTGCCCGGATTTCTTCGCCGCAGGCTCGACCGCAAAAAATTCAACCTGGAAAACCGTCATATGTTTCCCCTGACTTATCGATATCTTCCTTCTGGGGCATATTCCGCATGTACCTACACCTGTGCCCCGTTTGGATTGTTATCCATCCCTGTACCATGTGCCGGCACCACAGTCGCTTGAGCGACTTTTTGCCTGTTCCCTGGTCGGTATAAGTATGTTCAACTTAGCTGTACAGATAATCTCAAGTGTCATAATGTTCGCCGGCATTTGAAATATCCGCACTCCCAGTATAGTTCCTGTGATATCTGAATGCCCCCGTACAATCAGTTTACCTCATTTGGTGTTAATCTCCAAGTCTTACTAACAGCTCTTCTGCATCTTCAGAAGATCTGCGTCGCCCTGTCTGCCACATTGACTAAGTGTTATGCTCCAATTCAGTTTCGCATCGAGTATTATACCTAGATACTTCAGTTCATTGGTTAGTAGCTAACTCTTGTCCAAACAGCCTCACGCTGCCCAGATCTCATATTGGTAAAGACTACCAACATGGTTTTTTGAAGATTTAAGAAGATCTCTCCTCAAGGCACCATCTCTCCATAATCCGCAGACTATTTCTGGAGTTAACTTCTAGAGTGTCATTATCGGTGTTCATCTTTGACACTCGTACGACCACGTTTGAACTGAACGACCCAGTTTACTATCCTTGCGTACGAAGGAGCACAACCATCCAAAGCCGTTTACATATTTTCCAATATTTCTTCACTACTTAAGCTTTTCATGCAAATAAATTTAATAACGACGCATTTCTTAACGTTATCCATTTCAATACAAACTTAAAGCACGGTTGATTTGAAGAACTGCTCATATCCAAGTATTCAACAGATGCCAGGTAAAAAAGTTACGTTAGTACCAATGTACAAACTGTGAATTCAGAAAATTAAGCAGTTTAGCTTTTTATAGAAACGTTTAATTTAGAATTTTATCAATCAAACTTCTTATGCTTAATAGTATCCTTGCATGGAATTTAATTTTGTATTAAATTCTTAAAATACAACGAAACTGTACAAATCGTAATTGATAGCAAAGAAATATTTATTATTTATACGGATTTATAGTTTAATTTTTTGCCAATTTTGCAGTAAGAAACACAAATAAGAGACGAAATTCCAATACAAACAAAAACAAAATAGGAATGGTCATACGCTAGATTAATAAAAAAAGATTCAAGAAAGGAATGAAGTGCTTCGTGTTATAAAATAATTACCAATAAGCTGAGTTAAGACAGTGGTAGATAGCACTGAAAGAACAACAGCAATGTAAGAATAATATAAAAAACATTAATGATGAAACCGAAGTAGATGTTCGACCATGCGTGACTTTAAAAAGATTGAATTTTGTATATAAACCTGCGGATAGTTTACACAGCAACACACGCATATATATATAATATATATATATACGAAAATAGAAAATACAATACATACACTGCTTAAAGTACTAAAGAAGATTGTTACTCCAATGTGGACATAAGAAAGTCGGCGTATTGCCTTTTACAATAGCTTACGCGCATCGGCCACATACACATTTTAGTATTTTTATAATGATATAATCTGTTTTTGTTTCGATATCATACTGTAAGTAGTTCAGATACATTTCATCGAGACAGTTTGGTTTAATTAAAATTTTTATTCTTTTTTTGGTATGCATGCTTGAGGGCGGATTAATATATAAGGTGTGCAACTCTATAAAATAAGAATAAGAAAGGACAAAATTATTAAACCAGTCCCAAACTGAACTAAATTTATTGTACTCCCAATGTCCATAACTATTTCTGCACATAATCATTTAGTACAACATATAACATATTTCTCCAAATATTTATTCACTCTGTCCATGAGAAAATTTTTGCTTTACTGTTGATTCAATTGCGAAGAGCAGCCCGAACTTCAGTGCCTCATGAAAAATGTTGACGTTTTAGTAACTTCTTCAACTTGGGAACAATTAAAAATCTTAAGCTGCGAAATCAAGAATCTAGGAGGAGGGTACGAAACAACCATGAATTTCAGGCTCGTTACTGTTTTCATCGCAAAACCGTTTATGAATGCGTAGATCAGACGAACGCACAAATCAGTATAAGAAGGGAAGAGCATAAATTAGCAGTGCAGAGAAAGCCATAGAAACGAAAAGATGAATAGCGCCTACCACCAACTTGGCGAACGCTACTAAGAATATATAATAATAATTTATTTTGACCAACGGATTAATCCAAATAGGACAACAAAACTTTGACTATGTGACAATACAACAATGTTCTTATGAAATTAAATAATTAATTTCATAAGAACATAAAAACATCGTTAAATAAATCATTTGCGTTTCTTGACGAATGCACCAATGGAGCCCTCTACAATATGTTAGTCCTTGATGTTGAAAACACAAAACATGGGGAGTGTCTAGCAGCAATGCGTGGTACCAGTAAATTTACTCGAGTTAACAGCGATGCTGAGTCGATCCTGTTATTCAGGAGATCCACCACCAGTAACGCGCTCTTTCTATGTCCTCGCACCACTAGCAATTCCAATCCATGCCTCACAATCAAATTCCCGCAGTCTATATTTCGTTCTGGATAGACCCCGTCCAGTGATAATTCAAGTACTTCACAAATTTAGGCTGAACGCGTTCAATTTGATTAACGTGTAGGTCATAGATTAGGTACCAAACGGTAGATAAATATTCTAACTTACTAACGACATATGCGAAATATAGATATTTAATGCTACTAACATTAGTGAAATTTCGGGACATTCTAATAATAAAACCCAGAGACTTAACAGCAGATCTAGTGGTGTTTGAGAGATGATCGTTGAAGGTCAACTTACTGTCAAAAGTAACACCAAGATCCCTAGTAGAGCTTCGTTTCTCTATAACAGTATTATCAACGTAATAAAGAGAGTTTGTGTAATTTATTTTCCTTGTGAAAGTTACAACACAGCATTTGCAAGTACATATTTAAATTAAATTTATTCATACTTCACCAACTGTGGACACTATTCAAGTTCTTTTACAAAAACTCCACATCAGTTATGTTTGTAATAGTATGATATATTTTAAGATGATCTGCATCATCATGCAGTGAGGTAGTGCTATTAGATCGTTAATAAATATATTAAATATAAGCGGGCGCAAGTTGGAACCTTGAGGAACTCAAAAAATCTTAAAATATAGCCATTGTAGGTAACATAGTTAGCCCTATCTGTCAAATATGACTTCATAAACCTGACTAGAGTCATTAAACCCAAAAAACGTCGATTTTTGAAAGAGTAAAATATGGTATCAAATGCGCGTGTAAATAAAGCATAAAGAAAATTAAACGTAACAACCAAGAACATACGAAAGGCCACATGGCTGCGAACAACAGACAAGACAGCGACGTCAAATAGGCCAAACATGTGGGCATCTATTTGTTCTAGTTCACCAAAAAATCCCTTTCGTGTATTCATTCATTTCATATATATACATTTTCTTATGCATCAGCTGTTTTGTTGTTATTTATAACTAGGTTAATGGCCTAAGCTTTGTAATATCTGCCTCTTTTTTAATGACAGTTTTTTTGTGCCTTTGCAGATTTTTGCGAAACAGATCAAATGCTTGAAGATGTTCAATGTAGCCGCCATTTGCATAAATACAAGCTTCTAACCGATCGGTAAATTTTCGAAATAAACAATTTAACACGGCTTCTGTTTTCACGGCTCCGATCTTGACGAAAGTTGATAACAGACTAACTTTTGACTTATAGTTTGCATTATCGTATCTAGAACTCCCACCATTACACTTCAGTAGGTGTGGTGCTGCAGTTATCAAAGAATATATAAATATACCAGAGTTGGACCGAGCGTGGCGCATTTATTCAATATTTTTTTTCTTTGATCTCATTCGAGATAGTTTTCGTGCGTTAGCATTTTATGCTTAATATTATTACAGCTATTACATATTAATGTTTGTCGCAATATTTTGTTTGCACCCTATATATTACAACATCGAGTTCGGACCTTGCTCTCTGAGGTTGCTGTTTGTGAAGGTTTTCGTAGTTTTCCTTCACGATTGAGGTCAAAGCCGACAATAAAATATCTTCCTCATTTCCCGGGCCTGAGCATAATGATAACTTATGGCGTACTAACGTCTACTGTAATTAAGACATGAATTATTATTATTATTATTACTAAATAGTGCTACGTACACGTTTCTTATATCTTAAAATCCTAAAAAAACTTACCAACTTACTACACACGAATGCCCGGAGATCTTAAGTTGACACGTTAGCCAGTTTGGAGGCGTGCAAGGGATAGTTTCTTGATGTTAAGGCGGCACCATGTTTTTTGTCTCAACCTGAACAGCCAACACAGAAGCTGCCGGAGGTAAACGAGATAAATTCAAAGAGATCAAGCACACGAGTAACTAATAAAAATAAAACCCAAAGTTCAACAACAATAACAAAGGTGTTAATTACATCATAAACAGATCAACCGCTATACAACAATGTACTTAGCACCTTAAAAAAATTATTCGTTAAGTATTCCAAAACACTCTGTATATAAAGTCAAAAGGATTCAAACTACGTTATGTTTAAATAATTACTAATGCAATTTATTGACCTTAAAGAGTAACATACAATATATTTGAAAATTTAAATTCGGAATACAATAGCAACTAGTTTAAAAAAAAAGTTGACAAGACCGCTGGCCAATTTTGAGCAAATTGATCACTATGTAACATGCCAAAGCAGGGGATATCGGTAGAATTTAAATTATGGATAAATAAAACTTGACACTTAGTTCGTTTATGCAAGAAATGTTCTATGCTATGTAATAGGTTAAATCGGGTATTTATTCTTTCCAGTAGAACGAGAAAAGATGTTCTCCTACCTTGCGTTGATAAGACTTAGTACAAGAAAAGGCAAACTTGAGTCCGGAGTCGAAATTCCAGTATGGTTGTCTACTGCGAAGAGATTTATCTATAAATCCTCTTCATAGAAGTAAATATCTTCAAAAAATAGGTTTCATATGGTTTCCACCCAAATCAGTATGGTATATAAAACGGTGAAGGCTTATCACTATTTACAAAGACCTTTCAAAAAGAACCTATAAAAACGTAATGTTGCAAAATTCTGGCTAAATATATGATGTCAATATAGATAAAGAAAAAAACTCACCTTCAACAGAGAATGCACAAAATAAAGTTGAAAGACACGTGCATTCTGATTACTCAACAACCAATTTTACCACATAATGAATATAATTATGGCTCTATATCCGGCTTTCCGTAGCACTCAAGGCACTTTAATAAAATACATAAAAATTCAACGATATTGAACTACGTGTTCCAGCACTTGTTGCTTCGTAAACAGATCAAACAAGAAGGAAAGTATTAGTCTCGTATAAGAATGAACAGAAAGCCAAGGTATGTAGTTCCTCAAACATAATGAGAAGTACACATAATTAAACCTAACCAGCTAGACAAAAATAAAATTAAATAATTAAGAAGAATAATTAATAAAAGAAATATAAATTACATTCTACTCCAAAATTCCTAATTAAATTGTCCGATTGAAAATTCTATTCAAGACAATAGTCTGACCATAGGCACAACTGCGATATTTAAAATGCAATTAAAAAAATGGAAAATTCTGGAGAACCCAGAAATTTAATCTAATAAAAGTTACTCCAAAGGATACAATCAAGAAAAGAAGATCTAAATTACAAGTTTATTATCCACGAAATCTAGCTATGCATCCAATAGAAAACACACCCACCCATTCAAATACATAGATGTTACTTAGCATATCAACATGAGAAACAACCCTAACCCCAACAAGAGAGTAATAAAAACGGATCGCAAGTACAACTCGAAGAATTTAATAGTATCTAGCGTATTACAATTGAATCGTAATTTCAGATAATCCACCAAGCGATTTAAAGTCAGAGTAAACGCAAATAAAGAAATATCTTTACAAAAGTATGGTCTAGCACAAAAATGGAGTTATGCAAGTGCAATAGGAACGTGTATGATCTAAAAAAAAATCTTTTTGGACGATTGTGTGAACCTACAAAATATAACTTAGTGCCTAGTAAATTAAAAACATTATTGCCGACAACAATAGCCTAGTTTAATAATGTTCTCTTTACAGTAATACGGGATGATGTCAATATATGTAGATATAAAGATATGTTCCAAAATTTATTGTTAAAACAGATTAAAATAAATTTATAAAGAAATTTGTAGACGAATGTCGATCGGTTGTTTATCGAGTTTTCATGCATGTTTTTATATTTAATTAACATACTTTGCGGATATTTAAAATATGTTTGTAATGTAGAATGTAAAGCCATCTTAATTTTAAACCGGGTTTTTCTTTTACGTATTCTTTTTGTAAAAAAAAACTCTAACATTATATGTAATGCAATGCAGATCACCGTTGGCTATTCGGTATATTCTTTCTTTATTGATCATCTTTTTCTTCACACTCTACGCACAATGTTTATAAATTAAGTATACTATATTTGCAGAATAAATCAATGCTAATTAACTACCTCGTATTAAAAGAAAGAAACTTGTCATTCATTAGTAACGAAGTCGTCAAGAAAATATTTGACATTTCCATTTTTACACAATACAAGACTCGAATAAATTCAATTATAATAATCGTTATATTTTATAATTCTAGACACGTACTTACTTCGGCGACGATAATACAGCTATTTCACTCTATCTCTTTGCGGTTTTTTAAAATAAATATTTATGATATTAAAACATATCATAACTGTACATAAAGCAATGCAAAAAAAATGATTTATATGTATATTCACTCCGCGCTGCTGGGAGTATGAATCATAATCAATTATGTTTCATAATTTTAGCACGTAAATGTCCTCCAATTAAAATAAAGAATAACTTTTTCCATCTGCAATGTACGTAGAATACGGGGGAAACTTAAAAAAGTATGAAGCTAAAGAAACTAATTTAATTCTAAATAAAAATCGTAATTGATTGTAATTGCTGATTTGATTGTACAATGAGAGCGAAATTGATTGAGGGCATTTGGCAGCTCTGGTTTATATACATCCCTAAACATGCCACGAAATATCCAACTTCATTACAACAACTTTGAAGTTAGCAACTAAAACGTATCAACGTCAGATATGCCAAATGCTCTCAATCAATTTCGCTCTCATTATATCATAAGTTAATATACAGGGCAACCCAAATTAAGTGTTCACCATTGGTAACTTTGTTATTATTAAAGATACAAGACTGTTTAAATTAGCAAACTAGTAGTACTTTTAACGCTCTTTAAGATGGAAGAATTAAAAAAAAAAGAGCAGCGCGTTTTCGAGTTTTCCCGAAAAATATGTTTTTTTCAAATGGAAACCCCTGTATATTATATCATTTTCTGTTAGAAATTCAATTTTTAAACAAAAAATCTTTTAAGAAATTTTTTACTGGGATTAAAAATACTTGAGTTATAGTGAATAAACAAAAACAGCTAAGTCAAGTGCATTTATATGTTTCTATGATAACGACGTTAATTCTTTCTAGTAAACGTCAAATATTAGTACAGTTTTATTAGTCTTTCACTCATAAATTTCATTTTGCTAGTTATTAATTTTACAAAAAAATGATTTTTACCCATGCAGAAAAGTGTGATATATTAGAATCTTATTTAGTGTGCAGAAAATCCTCTAGGAGAGCAAAAGAACACTACGCTGAATTATATCCACTCCGAACACAACCAAATGAGCATTTTTTTCTGAGACTGTACAGAAAATTTAGAGGCAATGAGAGTGTTTTTGCCAAAACAAGAACAAGAAGGACTTTTATAATAAGCGAGGCCACGGAAATTCTAGCTCTTGCATATTTTGAGGCCAACCGTGAGAATTCCATACTAGAAATTATCAAGGAATCTGATTTGAGTCACGGTACTGTGCATAGGATTCTGAAGAAACACAAATTCATTCCTTATAAGTACAAACCAGTTCAAGTTTTCTTGCCTGGGGATCCAGAGAGAAGAATGTTCTTTTGCCACTGGTATCTTAACTTTTGTCGCCAAAATGTAAACAACTTTCGTTATATTTTATGGACCGATGAATCAAATTTCTCAAATTCTGGAATGTACAATACAAAAAATCATCATTACTGGTCAAAGGAAAATCTTCTTTTAGTACATTCAAGACGCCCGCAAGTCCGTTACAGTTTTAATGTTTGGTGCGGTTTAATTGGTTCAAGGATTGTTGGTCCTTTCTTTTATGAAGGCACTCTAACTGGTGAAAGGTACATAGAATTTTTGACTGAAATTTTGAATAATTTCTTAGACGATATTTATCTCATAAGTAGACAGAATCTGCATTTTCAGCAGGATGGCGCACCTGCGCACAACTACAGAGGTACTCATCAAATTTTAAATAGTATTTTTAACAATTCATGGATAGGAACAAATGGTCCTATTCAGTGGCCTCCCCGATCGCCAGATTTAACACCGCTTGATTTTTTTTATGGGGTTATTTAAAGACAGAGATTTATAAGCAAAGGTACGAAAACGCAAACGCCCTAAAAATTGCAGTTAGTGAAAAGATACACCAAATAGATGGTAGGACCATACTAAAAGCAGTTCGACAAGTTCAGAAACGTGTTCAAAAATGTATTGAACAACAAGGTGGTATTTTTGAACATCTTCTATGAAAAAATCAGTGATTTTTATTTTCTTTTAATGATATGTTTATGTATAAAATAAAGTTTATAAAAATTATTTAGCTGTTTTTGTTTATACATTATAACTCAAGTGTTTTTAATCCCAGTAAAAAAGTTCTTATAAGATTTTTTGTTTAAAAATTCAATTTCTAACAGAAAATGATATAATATACAGGGGTTTCCATTTGAAAAAAACATATTTTTCGGGAAAACTCGAAAACGCGCTTCTCATTTGTTTTTTTTTAATTCTTCCATCTTAAAGAGCGTTAAAAGTACTCCTAGTTTGCTAATTTAAACAATCTTGTATCTTTAATAATAACAAAGTTACCAATGGTGAACACTTAATTTGGATTACCCTGTATAAAAAAATATGTGTTTTATTCGTTCCGTGTAGGCTCTTATCCCGTTTATCCGACTGCAATGAAACTAAATCGTTGTTTTCGTGCCGGAGCTGGTTTCTGTAAAAGTATAACTAAGCAAAATACTTTTTTCCTTGAGTCAAAATCAATCGTGTCCGGTAAATATGTTTGTCCACTACTATTGTATAAAATATTCATAATTCATGTGTTTCTTCAAGCATTATGATATCCATTAATCACTAGTGAATAATGAGATCATAAATCGCTGGTCTGTCAAACTTCAATGTGACAACCATGATGAAAATTCTTCCGATCAGCAGTTTGATTTTGTACATATAGAAATATACATATATACACACATACATACATACATATATACACACATATACATAAATACGACAAAAAATAGAACGTGCTATGAAACGTCAAGTCAGAGCGAATTTAATTTGAAACGTTAACAATTTGTTGGTTCAACTTGTTTCAGCAGCAAAGTTTATAAGTATTAAAGTATTGAAATAGATGTATATAGTGAACATGAAATGTCTTGTGCACCTACAGAAATACAAGAAGTGACAAAAAGTGCATCGTTGAACTTACCTGAAAAATAAAGAAATCTGTATCTGTAACCAACGGTAATTTAAACACACACTGTATTAACCACAAAACGCATTAAATAACAATTTAAAAACTAATAACTAATAATAAGATGATTTATTTCACAATATGTATTTATATATGAGTATTTATTTACATTTATATAGTATCACACAACGGCGATTACTCGTTGAATGTTCGGTCTGCCTTCCGAATGGTTCTTATATACTGTATAGCTTATTCGAGGGCCTTCCAGAAGCTCTTTTCTAGGAGGTCCGGGAGAAGTGATGACGTACTCAGCGCGTAATACCTCTCGCCTAACGTATCGTCGGATGATTCAAATCATAGTATTTATTTGCGTATGAAATTAATTACTCAAATTGAAACATTAAATTTTAATGCAAAATAATTTATAATATTTTCATAAATATGAACGAAGTATAGTTTACTACTCGCACATAATGGCTTTTATTCACACGGGTCATTTCACCCTGGTAAATAATAGCATCATTATATGCTCGTTGAATAATATACTATTTAACGTTGCCATGAAGTGACACAACGTGCTGTCAATTTAATAAATGCACATGGACGTTGTCACAAAGGGATCACTGTCACAGACCGAGTTGTCAATTTAATAATTGCGCTTTAACGATGCCACGAAGAAATCACTCTGACAAAGTGACAGAACGAGCGGTCAATTTAATAAATTCGCTTTGAAGTTGTCAAGAAAGAGACGGAAATAGCTGCTGAATATTTTTATATTTATCGAAAGAACTAAGCTGACTGCGACCCTACGGTACAAATTTGTAAGAACTCTCTAAAGATGTCAGTTGGATAGGCTGACCTTCTCGAAGTATGAACCAAACAGTTATGAAGAAAGACTTAATTGTTAGCATTCGTACAAATTTAATTAAATGACAAAACGCCAGCCGAAGAGTACGCCAGACGCTAAATACGTATTTTATCAACTAAGTTGCCATCTTCAGTAGAACAATTTCTAAAAGAAAAGAGAGTATCAAACGTGGTATTTTCGACTAATGGACAATCTTGAAAATATACTCTTCACCAAATCGCCAGTGGGATAGCACTATGTGATCCTGCGAATTGGTAGAATTTGTTTAGATTTTGGTCGATTTGGTAAGATAACGCTCTGTTATACCACTGACGATTTGACGAAGATCATATGTTCAAAGGTTGTACCTTAGCCAAAGACTCTACGTTTAACATTATCTTTCTATCTATCTATCAGATTGTTATACTGAAGATGGCAACTTAGTTTTCGAAATACGTATTTATAAGTTTATTAATTTAGAGGTTAGCGATTTTTCTTGTTTCTGTCAGTGTGCAGAATGAAGTATGAAGTATTTGAACACCAACAATAGAGTCTTATTTTAGCATCAGGAGACACAGAGCCTCACTTTGAAATTAAAATAATATCAACACATTAATGCAGGTTCATCAACAATAAAAGAACTTGAGAAGTTTAACATTAAGTAAGTGTTTTTGTTAAATAAATAAAAATAGATAGATAAATAAAAATAAATAAAAACAGAAGATTTCATTTATTTTGTTCATGACCAACTGGATTATTTTGCTAATGCACCTTGTAGTAAAGAATTACAATTGCGAAATTAGCTTAATTTTTATTGTGGTCACCGCTAGATACAACAATCGAAGGATATTATTCTAAGAAATCATAAAGGTCGGACAGTATATTATGAATAGTTGCGGTCAATCCCGTACGCTTTAATACAACAGAAAAAAATTTGATTAAGGTGCAAGGTGAAACTGTGCGAAGTCAAGAAAAAAGATACGCTTATTAACGAGTAGATTAAACGTTTAGATTTTAAGATCACGGCCCTCCTCTCGCTGTGAAAGTGCATTTTTGTCTCTCGTTTATCTTTAATTTTTATCATGGCGTGTTCGGTCTACGCGTACACAATGTCAGAAAAATGTCTTAAAACAATCGATAATGCAAGGCTAGCGCGTTCGTGTAGTTATAAACAGAGAGAATAAATAACATTTCTAAATCAACAATAGCTTATTTAAATCTAAATTACAAAACTCTTTATTTTAGTCAGATAATGTTTATACTTCGAACGCGATTTAAGTATTGTATTGGATAAATAATTTTATGCGTCACTATTCATATTTAACTAAACGATGTTTTAGCGGGATCAGCATTTTACTTAAATTACTAATCTAATTTATGTCGCAACTTCTTATTCTTAGTTTCTATCAGTTGATTACCACTCCAGCATTTAAGAAAGACGATTATCATACTTATAATTAGAATAGTCAGATTTTCACCAGACTCCAGAATCCTACTCAGTGTAAGTTAATGTATACGTACGAACGTTTTCAAAACACATCGCGTTTTGTAAAGAACACGTGTTCATATGATATTACAACTCAGCATTTTTGTTAATACGGGAGTCACGCTAAATATTTTGAGGTACAAGAAAACTACAAGTTTTTTTACGAAAATGATTTTATTTATGTTCAAAATAATCACCACCAGCATCGATGCACTTTTGTAACCGAAGTTTCCACAAAAGCTTGAAGTCAGTCATCTTTTGGAATGCTCTCAAAAAATAGATGAATTGCTTCATCTATCTCATCCTCCGTCGTGAAACGTCAACCACATAAATGTTTCTTTAGGTTAAAGAACAATCAGATGCCATACATGGCCAAATCATGCGAATAGGGTGGATGTTCAATGACATTCGCCTTAGTTTCACGTAAAAATTCAACTGTCTGCTGTACACTGTGTGACAATGCATTGTTGTGATCCAACATTAACTCGCGAATGTTGCTAAACAGGTAGCTAAACAGGTAGATACATCATTTTGTGGTGTATCAGTTTGCTGTGACTGTACGTTGATTTTCAGCTTGATTGTTTTTACTAATACGGTACTACAGAAGAAAACTGCGTACATAACTATCATGGCAGCCCTTTGCTTTTTGGCCATTGTTGGCGTTGGAGAATCTTCGTGGAACCACACACGGCTCTCCTGGCGAGTAGGAATGTCGTAAAATAAGATGTAAGTTTCATCACCTGTTACTATTTTTGATAGAATGCGATGTCCACCATTATTTAACATTTCTAACGTTTCCCAAGCGATTCTTACTCGCTCTGCTTTTTGGAAATCGTTAAGCGTGTGGCACTCAACGAGTAACAATTTTTTTTCATCCGAAGATGATCATGTAAAATTGAATTTACTATTGCGTATCCAACACCAAGAGTTGCCTCAATCGCTTGATAGGTGCATCTTGGATCTTCGTCGATCATACGTCTCACTCTCTCAATGTTTCCAGGAGTAACTGAAGAACAGGGCCTACCAGTACGTTCCTCATCACCAACCGATATCCGTCCTCTTTTAAATTCGCTATACCAGCGAAACACAGTTGCAAATGAAGAACTTTCATCACCAAATGCGAGTAAGAATTGTTCAAGACTTTGTTGTTCAGTTAAACCGACCTTAAAATCGTAGTAGATCATTCCGTATACATGTTCTCTTGACAAGTTCATGTTTCAATGACAAATCAAATCTATCACGTTTGCTCTATGGCAGCAGCGACTCAACTAACAGTCAGAGTTTACTACTTAAGGATGGTGTTATTGGGAAATACAGTGTTGCCAGCTCTAACTTCTCTAGTTTCGTGGCATCTCAAAATATATAGCGTTTCTCCCGTATATACAGTCCGATAAGATTTAAATATTTACCAAAAAAATACTTATTGTAAGAAATGTTTACGAAAAGTTTTGTTTTTTTACGAGACGCACCCAATTACAAAAGAAAGATTGCGAATTTAAAGGTATGCCGGTTCATTGTATGCATTGCGTTAGGTCGTGCATGTCGGTTAGATGTTTATATTTTAGTTAAGCGTAGGTCTTCACGCGAGGCGGTTGAACTTGTGATGATATAAACACATATATCATTATCGGAGAATTTCCTGATCTAATGGTGCAAGTTTTTGCTGATTTCATCCATTTTAAGTAAGCGTTTTTTAAACTCTTGCTGAGTTATAATTTCTTACGGACACACCTTCTTTACAAAACGTGATGTATATTGAACACATTTGTACATATTAACTTGTACTGAGTAGGACCCTGAAATGTGGGCAAAAATAATAACTCTACTCATAATATTTGCAACAATAGATCTATAAACATTTTTTCTAACTTTGCAAAGGAGTATGTAATCTATGAGAAACTAAATGGTAACATTAGTTCTAATCTCTCAGTTAATCTACACGGCTTTAATACGAGCCCTAACAGCATACTGCTCGGACTAAATTAATTCTACAGCCAGTTGTCCACAATTTCTGCTATAAATAATAATTAATGTTTTTTATTTATAAGTTCATTAATATACAGTGTAAAGTAACAAAAAGAATTATTACTTAATTGTGAAACGTACCAATTTCACAGGAGAAAAATTAGAAACCAACCATTTTACATTAGCAATTTAATTTTCGGACGACTACAATTGTGAATTAATTTTCATTAGGGCGGCCATGACAGTATGTTAAATTTGACAGTTATCGCTTCGACACCTGTTTATTTATTGTTGTGATCAATTCGTCCGCGGAAAAATGGGCCGTGGTAAAACCACCTCGAAGAAAGTACGTGAAATTGTGGTAAAACGGCATTTTGTAGGATACAATATGCGCACATTCGCAAACAATTTGAATTTGGCAAACTAACTATAGCAGACATTATTAATTATTATGGCGAGACGTCCTGCTACGATATTTGAGATAAAAGTACAGGGCAACCCAAGAAAGTGACACCCAGAATGAGAAAGCATTTCTCTACAATTTGTAAAACTCACCACAGAGCCACGCTAAGAGATATAATTGCTCTATTTACTGCAGAAACTAATGTGACGATTTCACAAGATTGTTGTAGGCAGTTGATACATAAGTCCGGCCTCCGCTTTTGTAACGTAAAAATGAAAAAATATATATTTTAATCTCACTAGATTTAAATTTAATATTAAGTATTTTATTCAAAGCGAAAGAAAAGCTACTGTTAACGGAAATTCAAAAGAAAACCTCTCTAATATGGGCAAAGTTCAAATTATCTGGTGACTAGTAGATTCGTCCAAAGTCGTGTTCAACCATGAATCCAAATTCGACGTCTCTGTAGGTGATTGTAGAAAACTAATTATTCGTGATAGATCGGAAAGTTTTCATAAGAGCTGTCTAAAAATGACTGTCAACTTTACAAAGGCTGTGATGATATGGGTATGTATATTTGAAAAGGGTGTAGGTAGAATGGAAATAATAGATGGCACTATTAATGCTGCCAAGTATCAGCAAATTTTAAGTCATAGTCTCCTTCTAGTGCAGAAAACCTCTATCCAGATGGAAATTTAATATTTCAGCTAAATCGACTAAACATTGGTTTGCAGATCATAACATAACAGTTCTAAGCATGACCTTCCGGCAGTCCAGACCTTAATATTATTGAAACTTTGTGGCATCATATGTAAAGGTACTATCGCGGCATTTGAAAATCGGACACTTAATTTGTTTGACTTGAGTATGGCTTTTTAAGAGTAGATAGGTAATTATGTACCTCGATTTACTATTTACAGATCTGTCAGTACCATATTCAGGTTCGTCAAAATATAAAGCTAATATGCCGCATTCCAATATTTAAACTAAAACTTAAATAATTGCATTACTAGAAGTAGGATGGTCAGTTAGAAGATTAGCGGATAGATTTGATGTGGGGAAGAGTACCATTTCAAGTATCAAAATTAAACGGCAGCGTCGAGGAGTTATTAATAGAAAACGAGGTGGTGTATTCCCGAACAGGGTGAAAATCTTATTAATTCTATAAATGGCGATTCGTTCGAAGAAATAGTAAATACAGTGACAGCAACACATTTCACCAGGTTTGTCCGCATAGCAAGAAAACAGTTGAGACAAATTTTAGACTTGAGAAATCGGGCGTCTGTGAAAAAAACATTTCTTAATGCATAGTATAAATTAGTAAGCATTGGTTTTGCGTTGAAATTTATGATGCATAATTTGAATTTTTGGTAAAATGTAATATTCTCAAAGGTAGAAGTTCTTCAGTAGTCTTATAATGGCCGAATCCGTACTTATAGACCACCTAATTCACAATTTGACAAAAATATACTCAAAAATCACAAACGAGCGGAAGATTCTCAGTAAACGTCTGGGTCTGGATTTGCGCACATGGGCCAGGTGTTTGTTGGCCTATAGGGGCTTTGCAGACAAAACTAACTCAAACTAACTAGTGATCGTCCGGGCATTAAGTTGTCACTTCTATACATTTTTTTACTTCAGTCAGTGGTGCATTCACTTGTTTTTGATTCTGATCATACCGTCACTTATACTATCAACCTGATCACTTTTAATCCAACTCCTTCATTTTATCTCCGTGACGGAGCGTTGCACGTCGAACCTACTGGCGAACGTCCTTCGCATCCATACAATCATCGTCATAGACAGGTTTCACACACCTGTCAATTTTGACGGATGCGTTTCCAGCGTTAAAAATTCTATCACGTTTATTGGTACGCATCTTAGTAATCGAACTCATGATACATGAGACTATTGCTGAACGATGGCTGAGCATTAGGTCAACGCATACGTTTTATGTACAATCGCAAGCAATACATTTTGGTTGTCAATGTCATTCTTTGACAAAATGTAAGTTGCTGTATTGTGAAATGGTCGTAATGGTAATAAACTATAATTTAGTCTGCCACATGTTATGTGACAGTCACTATTTTTTTGTATCAAATTTTGTAACTTATTCTAATTTCTAATGTCGATACAACTTCAAACAAACACAGGAAAATAATAATAACGGAACATGAAGTATATTGCAACAAAAAAAATAAACAATAATGAAATAAAGTAAATTAATATTTCGTTACTTCTCCGTTGGCGTCAATAACTTTCGCGAAACGATTGGATATGGAAAGGTAAAGTATTCCGGCGTATGATCATTCCAAGCGATATTCATAACAGCGAACAGTTCATCTTTATTCTGAGGCCTTACTCTACGCTTCTGTATTTCCTGTCCCAATTTGCCTCTCATATTCTCTATGGGGTAAAGGTTAGAACTCAAACTCGGCCAATCCAGTACTGTTATATTATTATCTCGAAACCCTTCTATTACCCTGAGAGCTATATGAATGGGACAATTATCTTGTTGATAAATAAAATTTTCCTTTGGAAAAATTTGTCTAATTGACATTTTCTAAAATATTGATATAAACATAACTTGTGAGACGCCTATCAATTTGTAATAATATGCAGGACTCTTTGTCGAAGTCCATGACCATATGTTCACCGAAAACCTTCCACCAATATTAACTTTTTGAACATATTTTTCACTGAATAATATTCTCTGTCCACAGTCTAGCAATAAAATTGACGGAAACTTTTTCAAGTCCTGGACGAGATGCTGCCGTAACTTAAGAGAGTCCAGCTTCTATTAAGGAAATAATCCCTACTTGGTTAAAATAGGATATTGAGACCATACGAGTAGTCAAAATAAATCGAAAGATAAGACTTTGACAAACTGCAAATTTATATTGACATTTCATTGTTAATGGTATATTCATTGGGCAAATCAATCAGGGCAAAAATCTGCATTGTGACAATTTCCTCAAATTTTACAATGACATTGACGACCAAAATTTATTGCACGCAGATGTACCTAACGAGTATGAATGTCCTCAAACCTCTTTTATAGCATATGAATAAGTTGCCAACAGCTTGTAAGTATAATTTAGTAACTATAAATATACCACTCTATTTAATGTTCTTTTACTTGGGACAATCGACGAGTGGATACCACATAGAAATTTTTTATGTAAAAACCTGAGTAGATTTTATTTTATTGTACATCAAATGAGAGACCTTATTAATGAACACATACTTCGTGGGGCTTATTATTGTGGTTGTTGTACTCTTAGCTTTGGCATCGTGGACTCTTGTTGTAGTAGTGATTTGAGGGGAATAGTGTCCTTTATGAGGTGCACAGGACTGATAGAGCGGAAATAAGAGACATAAGATTATAAACGCAAGAATAAGAAAATTTTGAAATAGAAGTACTTCCTGTATGATAGGAATAATATCTAATCACGCAAATTTTCATTTTTATACATACTTTTAACAGAAAAACATCACGATATGTATACGCTGCGTATAATACTAAATCGAATATTTATACCAAGGTATTTTTAATAATATAAAGTATTATTAAAAATCTGGTGTGAAGAACACACATACAGGTTCACTATTAATATTTTTTGTGAACGTGTCCGAACATATCCCTCCCCAGAGACGTAGATACGTATTTCGCCTTTCTACAGGCTCATCGGTACGTCCCTGCTGGAGAAAGGATATCTTCAGACACATTCACAAAAAAGAACCACATCGCCATATCACAGAAATTATCCAGACACGTTCACAAAAAATATTAATAGTGATCCTGTATTTGTGTTCTTCACACCAGATTTTTAACAATATTTTATATTATTCAAAATAGCTTTGTATTATACAAAACTGGTGAGGTTTTACCCTATCATGTATGTTTCAATTATTCGAATATTTATATATTTAATTCGACCAACAGAATACCAAAATATCTTATAATTTCCACCCGGTCCAAAATGGAATATAAATATTCTATGGAATATTTCTTCTTTTTTGTAAAGGAAATGATTTTACAGTTATTTATATCAAGGGCTATGTTATTATTTAAAATCTGATTGTAGCCAAAGGCAGTCAGTCAATAAAGAAATTGGATTGTACAGTATAGTAGTTGTATAATAGAGCATGTCTATTGAATTTTCTCAGCTGCTATGAAAACTAATATTTTATCTGGAGTAGGTAAAACCCTAATAGGTCGATAATTGCAAATGTTTGAGCGATTATTTGAATATAAGTAAGCATTCCTATTACATCTATTATTTATTAAATGATTGTCATCCAATTGTAAACACATAGAAGTGCCGGGGAGGTATACTATATTGTTTGATAATAACTTTTGGTTAAATGAAAGAGAAGGGATCTAATGTTAATAAATGTTAGCAATTGTGTTTGGAATACAATGTCAGATACATGTCCGCCTCTGTTAGCTTCACAAATGCGGGGCTCTTTTGAGCACATTTTTCATTATATTTTGACACATTTAAACCGGTATTTCATTAATTTCGTTACGAATATTTTGTTTGAGTTGTTTTGGTGTTTCTGGTTTGTTTGTATAAACATTACCCTTCAAATACCCCGCAAAAAATGTCAAGGGCAGTCAAATCCGGTGACCGTTGAGGCCATTCAACATCACCATTTTTTGAGATAACTCGTTGTGGAAAGAGGTCTCGCAATAACTCCATTCTAATTCTGGCTGTATGCGATGTGGCACCGTATTGCTGGAACCACATGTTAGTTAAGCCCAAAGTATGCAGTTCCGGTGTCAAAAAGTTTTCAATCATGTCACGATATCGTTGGCCAGTGATAGTTACCGTTAAGCAGTTTTCATTAAAAAAAAAGTAAGGTCCAATGATTCCTCCTGATTAAATTGCACACCAGGCTGTCACTTTTAATGAAAGTAAAGGTGACTCATCTCATGAATAATCTGTGGGTTTTTCATTGCCCAGAACCGACTATTCTGTTTATTCACATATCCGCTCAAATGAAAATGCGCCTCGTTACTTATTATAAGTTTTTCATGGAAATCAGGGTTGTTAAAGGCGAGCTGTAACATCCTATTGACATATGTACGGCGGCGTGAATGGTATTGCGGAAGAAGCGTGTGTGTTAATTGAATCTTAAATGGAAACAATTTCAAATCTTTGTGCATAATTGTGGCCAAAGTTGTTCTTCCTCAACCAAATTCCCGAGCACGGTGTCGAAACAGGTTGATGGGTTATTTTGAACACTTTCTTGAACAGCACCAATGTTCTCAGGCAATCTTGAAGTACGTTATGGTCCACCCTTGGACCTATCAGCTACAGACAGGCTTTCTTCAAAATCATTCTTACACGATAGATAGTGCGTTTTATTGATACGTTAGTTCTCCCAAAAAGTACACGTAACTTTCTTATCGTTACAGAAATCGATTATTGATTTACTTAAAACGTTTTAACAATTAAAATACGTTTGTTTATCGAGCATTTATCCATAATAAATTTGGCACGTCTTCACTCCACGACTGACAAATATGAACTCTCAAAACTACTTACTTATACACTGACACTTAATCCTAAAGCCTTTATACCCTTGTAGGTGTAAGGCTGTACGGAGCTGAGTCAGGACTTCATTTCTTTTTACGTATCTCTTTCCATTCTTTTCTGTTTTGCACCCTATGTCTCACTTCACTCTTGTTTCAAAGACTCTTCTTACCGACTTATCTTCCCCCATTTTCAATATATGTCCCAACAGTCTCATTTGTCCATCTTCATTAAGTTCAGTATTGTACTCGTTTTCAGATTATCTCTAATGTCGGTATTTTTTATGTTATTCATTCTTGTTTTTCCATAAATTTTCCGCAAAAATTTCATTTCTCTGCATTGGATTTTATTTTTCTGTCAACGTCCATGTTTCAGAGCCAAATATCAAGATCGGAGTGGCAACTCTCTTAAATATTTCAGTTTTTATCCGTTTGGATATTTCTTTTTTATCTAAAAACTAGTTCTTGATTGAATTGAAATTGATTGAATTCTTGCTGCTTCTGTCAAAAGTAAATTTGAAAATGGCGGCATAAATCATAGTATACCTTCCTGGCGGACATCTGTTAGAAGTAGAAACCATTCACCATTGACTTTATTACTTAAGTTCTAAAATAAGCTTTCACTAAAAAATCTTATATTTTAATAAGTAAAACAATTTTAAAACTCTAAAAAAAAGAATTAAACAAAATTATCACTAGTTAAATGTCACTTGACATTATAGATATGATAAAATAAAGGACGTCCACTTTTGACTACGTTTTCTTTAAACTAGATCAACTTTAACTGAAGAAATGATATTTACCTAAATATCACATAATGATTGCTTATGTATCCAACTTTTCTTGCATAAGGATTAACTATCCTGTATTGTTTCGAAGTACGGAGTAAAATTGATGTTAAATTTATTTAATGCCGATTTCTGTTTCGTTAAAATACTTTATTTACTTATTATTAAATACTACTCGTGCGTTAAATTAATTAACATCTAAAAAAAGATTTTTTGCAGCAAATTTAACTCGGCTATCAGCGCGAACTGTTTTAGAACTTCTTCTCAGTTGAATAACAAGAAATAAAAATAAAAAAGAATTTATTTCAGGGTTTTATTTCGCGTTAAGATCCAGTCCGTTCAAAAACGTATTAAAAGGAAATTATAGCGATGAACTTGGTCGTATTCTAATAGTCAAAAATCACTTTTTACTTTCACAATGACCGATTTCTGTGAATCATCTATTTAAACATTCGAAATTGGCATAAAGCGTGAAAAAATTAAGAAGCCGAATGACAAAAAATAAAAAGAAATATAATACAGAAATCCGTACCTTAATCGCTAACGAAATATTAATTTGACAGAACAAATCGCTTAAGCATTACGGACGTTCAGAGCGGCCTGTTTTAAATTGGTTTTTCGTGGAAAACCGAACGGTTCGTTGATGTGAGAACTTGGTCTCAAAGTAAATTCAAGTAAGCCCGAGAAGAAAAAAAAGAATTAAAACGCACAAAAAGATAGAGGAGTCGGTCATCTTTAACAGTAAAAGATTATCGATTCTCATTAAAAAGAATACAAGAGCTTTAATACTTCTTTTGTTTGAAGAAGATTATGTGATGATAATTAATTTTACCTTTCACCGAAAAAAAATTAGGTATCTGTGGTATTATAAAATGAACAACAGAAATGATGTGTTGAAGACTAAGTGCGGCTTTATATATCGTATGATCAAAAAGTCTTTGGATCGTTATTACCGTGGAATTTACGAGATATCTATGAAATTTATTTCAATTAGTTTTGACATTGACTTGACAACTTTTAAGTCAGCTGGCTATAAAATATACAATATGATCATTTATATTTACCCTCTAGCAAGCCATGAAATTATTTCTTGAAAATATCGTGTTGGTAGTGACAAATAAAATACATCTGTCATTATGTGTATGTTCTGATAAGTAAAACTCATCTGTCATTAATGTATTTATTAATTGACACTTAAAAATGTTTACAATAAATCATAAAGTTTTTCTGATCGAATCATACTTTAGGAATGGTGTAAAATTAGAAAATGGAGAATGGTCGTACTCCTTGCAGCCTTGTATAGAAGGATTTCGGGCAGAATTTCCAAATTTTCCAACAACATATAACAGTTTGCGGCAGTTAATTCAAAAGTCAATGGTTAAATTCCGTGAAACAGGGTCTGTGTCTCGAAAACCAGGTGCTGGTAGACCACTAAAGCGGACAGGTGAAAATATAGCAGATGTTGAGGGACGAATAAATCAATCACCTAAGAAATCGATTCGTAAGCTTTCACAACAAACACAACTGTCATATGGGACCTGCCAGAGAATCCTTAAAAAAGACTTACAAAAATTTCCATACAAATTTCATTGCGTGCAAGAGCTTTTACCAATCGATCATGTAACCAGAGTTAATTACTGTCAGTGGTTCTTAGGTACGATTAATAACGATGACGTTCTTGACAAATCCTTCTGGTCCGATGAAGCATGGTTTCATTTATCAGGATATATAAATAAACAAACAATGGGCATCTGGTCCAGTGAAAATCCACATGAAATTCTTGAAACACCCTTGCATTCACAAAAAATAGGCGTATGGCATACTGTTTCTCGTAGACGGATTATTGGTCCAATATTCTTTAATAATACGATAAATGCAGAACGATATCGTAATAATTTATTGCTACCATTTGTAAATCAATTACATGATGATGAGCTCCGCGAGGGATATTTCCAGCAAGATAATGCAACAGCCCATAAGACAAGAGAAACGACGAAATTATTGCATGAATTCTTTGATAATCGAATAGTAGACTTTCCACCACGATCCCCGGATTTAACAATTATGGACTATTTCATTTATCCACATCTAAAAAATAGAGCATTTACGAATCGTCCACATACAATTGAAGAACTTACTAATGCTATCCGAAATGTCTGTGAGGAAATTACACCACATAATTTAAGGAATGCCTTCAATAATATGAGACGAAGAGTTGCGCTATGCATAGAACATGAAGGAGCTCACTTTGAACATTTATTGTAGCTGTTTTTATTATTAAACTTTTTATTTTTTTAAATGAAACGTTTGTATGTAATTATTTGTCAAAATGACAAAACCTAATCTGTCATCAGTATAAAATAACCTATATCACACACACGCTGCAAAATAAGTTAACTTAAATTATGGTACCAACTTAAGTTTAAAAAAGAAAAATGTCATTGCCTTCTAGAGGGTAGAAATATATGATCATTTGCTACATAAAATGCAAGTAATTACCATAACCTAAAATCTATTTTATTTGTGACTTATGTGTACTTCAAACTACAGAAGTAAGTAATTCTATAGATGGTTTTTACACTTCATGGCTATCGCGATCCAAAGACTTTTTGATCATATGTTATAATAAAATACATCCAACAAAACACCTCGTGTTCGTCTCCACCAGGCACGGTTAATGAGGCATTATAAATATAACTGCTGATTTGTTCGGTGGCGCGATTTGCGTGAAACCTTAAGTTTAACAATTTATTAAGTACGTTGTTATAGTATGTTTCATAAATAGGAGAAGTAGCGGAAGTTGCCAGTTCCACATGAGAGAAAAAACAATAGACAGTAAATAATGCCAAATTTGATATGAATTTGAGAAATTATAAACTACAACGTGTTTCAAAAAGAATTACATCTACTTGATTATTAATTTATTTAATAAGAAAACTTTAAAGATGGGATATTAATCAAACAACCAAGGCAAATAACCAATTTGTAGAAATTTTAATTGTTATAATTCATACCAAGTGTTCTAAATGGTTACCATTCTGTTGAATGCTAATGCAATACGACGTTTCGTTAACAAAAATGTTGTGCAATACATTTGGTGTTATTTCATTACTTCTAATTGTAATTGGATTCATCAAGTCATTTAGGTCATTCATTCCTGTCTTATATACTTTATTTTTTAGCAATCCGAAAATAGAAAATCTAACGGAATAAGATCCAGTGATCTTGCTGACCAAACACCTCTGCTTATAACTCGATGAGGAAAGCAATATTCTAAAAGCGTTAAATTTGCACGAGTTGTATGTGCAGTACCCCTATTTTACTGGAAATAACCCTAATTAAATTCATCTCGTTCCGCTTTAGTTACAAATGGTGTTAATAACTGTTCTCGATATCGTTGGCTATTAATGTTACTGCGAAAAAATATTGGTAATATTTTTCTACGACAACATACAGTTAACCATACTCCAACTTTAACATAATATAAAGGAACTTCGATGTGATTGTTTCGATTGTCTGTAGACCATGTTCTGTAATTTTGTTTATTTACAAGCCCGATTAAATGAAACTATGCTTCATCAGTAAAAAAACCTAGATCAAGAATTTCGTCATTATTTTAATTTTCTTGAAAGAAGTTGCAATAAATTAAGCCTACTAGCGTAAAATCTTTTGAACAATCGATACTTTCTATGGATACATATTGCTATGAATAGTGGTTTGTAGATTTAATACGCCACCATCCACAACTAGTTTTCCCAACTAGGTTTCTCAGCCGGTGGATTTTCAAATATGAGACTTCTATCTTCTCGGGTTCCAATTCGGAAAGTCGTGTTATTTCTAAAATAAGTCTGGCGCCAGTGAATTGTTCACGATATTTATTTACTTATTTTATATATATTGAGCTTGAACAGCAAAACCGGTATGGCAAATAAAACAAAAGCAGGATAAAATTAAAACTGAATATTTATTACAAAAATCAAAAAACGAAAAAAAATCTATCTTTATAAAGTATAAAGATTCTGTATTTTACAAACATACATGAGGTAAAAATATTCACTGTAATATTGACAGCTAAGTGAATGCAAAAACTTCCTCTTAATGACTCCGATCAAACTTATCTAAAAATAATAAAGTTTATTTTTAATTTCTCCCCAGAGAATCACACTGTATAAAAAGATACTGATACACGATCAAAATTAACACATGCGCAATACACATGTACAAAAACCCTGATACCCGTCGAACAAACTTTTCAATTTTAATTATTACCAAGAAATGTTAATAATAATCTTTATTATTTATATTTCTAAAAATGAAATCTCTTAATTACAATCTTAATACAATATAAATATATTTATAATTTTAAATTGATGTCATAATATCTTAATATTACTTACAAGATTTTTTTATTGGAGACGACGAACAAAGAAGGTGCTTATATTATATTAATTAATTAGCAAACGAGAATTTACTTTACAACTCTCTAATACATCAATAAAAACACATATCAAACAATTAACCGATTTAATTCAATATAATTAATTATATCACACCAAGCTACCTTCTAGTACGAGCTATTAAATCTGTCTCCCCGAATTTACCTAGGCCTCTTGAACACATAGGCCTTGAAAAACAAGTTTTTATCACACGTTAAATTTTTAAACACTTTCAAACATATACAACTTATCCCACAAAATATGTACATTTATTTTAAATTATTTTTAAATATTATTTTAGAAAAAATCCATAGCAATATGTAAACAACGCTTTAAATTTCTATGAACGGGACTAGAAGATACGTTTGTTTGAACTGATAGACGACGAACTGATATATGTGGGTTTCCTCCAGCAAAGTTTTCTACATGTTCAACTATATTTTGCTGTGTACGTGGTGTACCTTTTGCCTTTTAAAACAGATGCTGTAGCCCGAAACTTCTCCACGACTAGACGAATGTGATGATGTAAAGCGGTATTATCCACAATACTATTAGGAAACTGCATGTGAAACTTTCGCTTACATTCCGTGTAGGAATATTGCTATTCTCTGTTAAAAAATTGTGCAGAAATATGCTTCGACAATAAAAATATTTTTTTGCAATGTTTATTAAGTAAAAAAAATATTTGTAAGAAAAAATTATATTGCTAGTCACAGAATGACAAATGTCAAAATTACATTAGACCAACAGTTAATTATAAATAGAAAGCAAGTGGCTTATAATAATTTGCAAGTATTAGTTACACAGTGCCTACTGAGATGAAGTTCTTTTTCAAACAAATTGTATATTATGTGTGCCATATCATTTAATTACTTTACGTACGACTGCATTATAAACACGCTTTATAATTGTGGTTTACGGCTGTAAAGCGGCATTTTATTTTACTACTAAAATAAAATACTCTACTGTCAGTGTTAAAATAAAAGTCAACTGCCAAGAATTAATATTATTATTTCATTTAATTAAAAAGAAACGTGTTTGGACTTATTTGGCAAAAGTAATTGTTTAGGATTCAACGCTATTTCATTTATATCGGCAGATATTATTTCTTCGAACTCCTTCATTTTAAATTTATTTTTACCAAATGTCAAAATTATTAAACTTGACATTAATTGTGGTAACTAATGGCAACAGCAAAAATCATTAATCGACGCCGGAATTGCTGCAAAAAATGATTACCTACTTTTAAGCATTCAAAGCAGTCGAACATAAAACTATATATGCAACTCGTACATAATTGACTTTATTGACTCACCTTTTTTATGCAAAAGTTCCTTTGGTAAATAAACTCGGCTTGTCAATAAAGTTCTACATTATGTACTTGTTACATAAATAGCTAGTAATAAGAATATCTACCAGGCCATTTTATTTCATTTCTGATATATTTTTTTACAAATAATTGCACATATATCCATCGAAATTGATATTTGTTTCCATTTCATATAGGTAGATGCGTTTGAGATTCAAAGTGATTTAATAAGATCACATCAGTTTAATATTAATATCATTAATTTGCTCTAAACAGGAAGTAAATATTTTTGTAATAAATTCTTGAGCAAAATGAAAATAAAACACTTCTTTATTTCAATAATTCAATTGATGTCATATTAACGTAAATTTATGGGTGCCACACAGAGAGTTAAGTATACAATAAAATGATATGACTACACTCTTTAATAATATTTAATTATATGGTGGAATATATTTTTTAATTTCCACTTTAGTAAGTAAATAAAGGCTTTATTCAAAGTATAGAAGAACAATAATAAACATAAAACAGATGTAAAATTGTAACGATGAAGTAGACGTAGGATTACAAAAGTTAACGCTAAAATTATAATTAAGTTTAATCACTATCTAATAAATCATTTTCACTATCACTAGTTTCAACAGTAATAATGAAAGATTCTAGAAGATCATCCATGAATACATCTAATTTACACATTCCTATTTCTTTTTTTATTATATGATCCATACACTTTTTCGATATTTGCGTCAATAGCAGTCAAAAATAGTTTATGCACATTAGTTAGTTTAAAAGTTGTGTTTTTAACCCATTAACTTCCAAATTTTTATTATCCACATTTTTTGTAAATTTAAATTAAAAATAGGATTATATTAAAGGTAATAGGTCAATTTATTCGTTGGCAAATAAATATACGCCATTTAAAAAAAAAAAATTTAAGTCCCATTTGGGACCCATGGCACTTGCCTTACAAAAATTTAAAAAAAAACTGAACCAACATTTCAAACTAAAGAAAAATATTTATAATTTATGCCAATTAGGAAAACATTCCATATGCAGTCCAATATTGCATTTTTTACACTGTTTGCGAACGCTTGTGTCACATATGGCACATTTTCTTTGTTTTCCATCAATCATTCGCTCCAAAACATGTCCAATGGGATCAAATCTAACATCGTCAGGCACGCGGCTTTTCCTCACCTTACTAGAACTTGGTCTTCCGGCAAATTTAGGATCGGATAATGATTCTTTCTTCGGATAAGTTCTGGCAATAATGCGTCTAAAATCTAATAATGGGATGCTTCCATTTACTGCAGTATAAAGACCGTGGGCGTTAACAACCGCAACGTCAATCGTATTTGTGAAAAGAGGGAAATACTATTTCTTACCTCTAAATTTGATTCGATACTTTTGCACATTGCAGTCTAACTTGTCAACCCCTCCCATATGTTTATTGTCTTTTCCGACAATGTTTGGTCTATCGACATGGCATTCTTTTTTTTCTTTCTTACAATATCTTTTCACTTTTTCTATATGTTGCAATCCTAAGTAATTCGATAGCATTTTAACACAGCTATTGCCATTCCAAATCAACGCAAATATTTTATTTTTTTCATCATAACGATAATAATATGCCCCGCGTTCCTCTTTTTTTATAATATTATCAGATTTCAAAGGACACTTGTTCATTCTATTATAGCGTACTGTTCCAGCCGCCTTTATATTTAGTTCTCTCAACTTCAACAATAAATCAAAGCTGGTGAAAAAGTTATCGAAAAATATTTCATATTCTGACGGATATTGCAAAAAAGAGGTCATCTTCATTATCACAGAAGCTCCAACACCACTTACAAGTTGTACTTCTTGGCCCTTTCCTTCATAAATATCCATATGAAAACAATAGCCAGATTTAGAGCAGCACATAGCCCATTGTTTGAATCCAAATCTTATTGGTCTTCCCTTAATAAACTGTTTCAGGTAATGGTGGCCATAGTAACGCACCATTTGCTCATCTATTGAAAGTTTTTGTGAAAATATACCGAACTTTTTGAATTTTGTGTTCAATTTGTTTATCAAAGGACGGATTTTAAATAGTTTGTCTTGTTTATCGCTGGTGGATATGAGACTATTGTCGTTAAAATGCAGGTTTTTTTTTTATTTCCAAAAACCTGTGCTTAGGCATGCAGTTTCTAACGCATGTAAGATTTATATCTTCATCCTCCAACCAATATAACTGCTCTTGGGGCTACGAATGGTACCCTGATAGCAAAAAAATTCCAATAAACTTTTTAAGACAATTTGTAGCAAGTTAAAAGTTATGTCTGTTGTTTTGTCTAGCGTAATTTACACTTTGGATAGCTATATGGTTTAGTAAATCTTCGTCGAAAAGTTCTTCAAATATCTGAACCGGTGATTTACCTTTCAAGTTTTGAATAATCTGTGATTTCAATTCAGATACATTGTTGCTTTCAAATGATGTATTAGTCAAATTTATGTCCTGCTTTTTCCACTCACTTTTTGGCAAGAATTTACCTTTTGATTTTACTATAGATGCTTGATTTTGATCAACATTCAGAGCGCTGGAATGGATTTCTGGTTGTCCAGTAACGTCTTGTGGAACAGTGTCTTCTAAAATATTATCGTCAAATTCTTCGCACTCTGATATAACATCGATATTATCGGGCGGCAGTTCGACTACATCAATGACTTCTTGTTCCAGATCAGCAAAAAATTCATCATCTTCCAATATTTCTTCAAGTTCTGCGATAGTAAGGAATTTTCTAGAACCCATACTGAATTGAAAACAAAAAAAAAACAGCAACTGTGAATAAAATTAACATAACGCTCTTCATATGATTTTTTTACATAGTAAATTACATGATCCCCAAATGGGGATCAAGGTGTTTTGTACTATATTTTTTATAATAAATATTATATTTGCTCACCTGTTATTCTAATATCAACTAAAGGAATGTATTATTACTTGTGTAATAACTCGATATACGATCATGTGTATGCGTAACACTTTGGCAAGGCGACAGCCTCGCCTGTAATACAAAACATTAACGTGTTATCCAAACACGACCTTACTCCGTATTTGTTGCATACACAAGGCTATGCATCAGGGTTGTACATTTGTTCTAGAAACAACTTGTAAGTAAGACAAGGATCTCCTCTGATATAAAAAGGCGATAGTTTAAGTCATAGAGATAGTAACAACCAGTCAGTGGTACGAACTGTGGGTACATCTTAATAACCACGTTCTACCCTGTCTTAGTTGAACTAAGTATAATGTGTATATCTTGTAAATAGTATTGTTATTCATTTTATAAGCGTTGATTAATTATAGTATGTAAATCGAACTTAGAATGTGTATCATTTAATTCTCCGCTCAGCCTCGAACCTGCGCCCACATTACACTTGAATTCACAAAACTGGCACAAAATTAATCAAATAAGCACAAAAAATATTATTAGAAATAATGTAAATATTCGACCATCAACTTTAGTGTATAGGTTATAAAATAACGCGCATAACATGCTTACAGGGTTACCAACACTAAAATATAAAATTTTTCTAGAAAGTACAGAGTATTCATGTTCAGTTAGTATACATTACACTAAAGATAATAACATTTTAAAAAATGTTAAAAAATAAAATTCGCGAATCCCCATTTGGGGATCAGGGAAGCTAATGGGTTAAAAGCAACCTCTCCTTTTATTTGTACCCATGCCAGTTCTATTGGATTTAATTCGCAATGGTATAGTGGTAATCTTAAAACATTTCTATTTGTATTTGTTACTATTTCATCAAGAGCATATGTATTAAACAGATTTTTATGAAGTTACGCTAGATATAATAGTTCAGCCCGTACCGTTTCTAAATCAAATTCAATGTTTTGGAATGGAGACATTCTTCAATATCACATTTTCTTCAAAAAGTTGTTAGTTTTTCTGTTTTTCGTGAATGATATGACGCATTGTCCATAACAATTACAGCATTTTCAGGTAAATTAGGTAACATGTTTTCAAGCCACTCATCGAAAACAGTACTGTTAATCTCTTCGTGATAATCAACTGCTTTCCTGCCTTCAAATATGAACAATCCATTGCAGATAAATCCAACGTCCGAACCTATATGAAGGATAATCAGTCGGCGTGCTTTTACAGTAGGATTTTTCTTTTCTATAGATCCAAACCTTTTCTTTTGAATGTCCTTCATTTATCCTTGTCGTCTAGATAAAATATTGGCCTAGCTTCTCTTCTGTATTGTCTTATTGTGGTCAAGTATTTTCTTCTCCATCTAATAATTTCATCTTTTTCCATTAAGAATGATTTCTTGTTACGTTTACTGTATCTGCAATGAGAAAAGTAAATTAATATAAATTATAAATAAGAAGAACTTTCTACAATAAACTTCAGATTTAAAAATCTGTATAACGTTGTACAGTCATCGCCCTAGAAATCGGACACTGAAGTTGTTGTGTTGTTATTATAGGTGTTAGTAAGCATTGATAAACTTTAAATTTTGTGTGACACAGACATGTGCTTGACATAAACCACTCTTTAATTTGTATTGTAATGGTGTCTGTCTCGGGATTTTAATTAAATCAACTAATCGCAAAAATCAATGATACTTAATGATTGGTAAAATCGGACTGCCCTGGTTGTATATGCAACCTTTCCTGCTCCTCTGAAGCTTCAACTTTTCTCCACCGCCAGTAGTGAGCTAGTCGAATCTTCAAATTTCACGCATGGCAGAAAGACCGTCAAAGTTGCAATTAATGACATTTGACTCTTGCCTCTTGACATTGTCAGGATGCAGGATGATTCGCCGCTATTGGTTGGTTTCTCGGAACACGGCGATTATTTCTGGCAAATAAACGGTTGTGTACTAATCCACATTGACCATTCTTCGGTTTCGTAAAGGAATTGTAACTACATGACTTGATTTTGAGACAAAACGTTGCGGCCATATTTTTCGATACACTTCGCAAACAGATAATCACTATTGTATTTTTTTCATCTTGAAACACCCAAACGGCCGACAAACGTTATTTTCGGGTTCATAGGAGTAAATCCATGATTCATCGTCACTCGCGATGCCACAAACGTTTTTCGAGTTTCCGTTACTAAACCGGCTTAAAGTCTTTTGACATCAATTAACGCGAGCTGACTTTTGCTCTTCAGTTAAAGGATGCGGAATCCAACGGGAAACTAACTTTCTCACGCTTTGTTCATCATGTAGGATCGTTTGGATTGAGGTCTTTCAAATACCCATGGATGTCTTAATTCTACAATATGTCACATCTTCCTTAATCAGGCCAAGCACAGCATCGATGTTTTTCTGGTGCTGTTCTTGGCGGACTTGTCCTGGGATCATCGCTGATACTGGTGCGTCCATGTTGGAATTGGCAGTGTCAACGTGATATTGTCAATTGATGTGGTGCTTCATCTTCAAGAAGAGAAACCAACTCAGCACGACATTATTGTTGAGTTAATCCTCTCCGAAATTTGTAAAAAATTATTTCGCGAAAATTTTCTCGATTCAAGTCCATTTTTCGGACAACTTATAAATCATTTGCCATCTCTTGATGAAACTTTAGATTTAAGTTAACCAAAAACTGATATTAATTATGACACCTAACGTTTTATTTATTACTGGCGCCCTCTATGAGACTATATGCTACACTAAAGCGGCATTAGAACAAGGAAATTGTAGACGCAATATGTATTCAGTTTCCTATCATATAGAGTATAATATTTTTTTGCAGTTCCGGGACTAAAGTTGATACTTTAGTACCTGTTTGCAAGGACTAAAGTGGGTCATTTGATCCCTATGGAACAAATATAAATTGAACTCCCTAGAGAATATATTAACAGATTCAAAAAAGCAATGTTAAATTTGACAAATTTTTATTATAATTTTGGAGAAATATTAATAGTAATGTTAGTGCAATTAACAAATAATGGACTATTGTTTCCATCAACGATGTTTGATGCAATTCCACAAGATGAGGTAGGTCGTTGAGGTTGATAGGAGGGTCCTGGGGCTCACGTAGAAGAGGTTGATACTTCATCAACTCCAAAAATTTTGTTCGCAATAATTTTTTTGTTATCAATATTATGTTTCACGTTAAGCATGATTTTTAGCATTGAATAGTGGGCCAAAATCATTGAAGCAGAACCTTTTTTGCCTTTTCATTAAAAAATACCAGCAAAGCGTCTTCTTTAAAATCAATCACTTTTGTTTCACGGCACGAAAACATTTCATATTGTTGCTACTAAATTTTACGAGATTTGGAGGACAATAGGTCGGTGTTCCAACGCCTATTCGGCAGCTTTCTCTACAAAAAAATTTTCTCAATTTTTATTTACTTTTGCATTTTCTGTAAACTGATTGGGCTTGTTGACACCACAACTATGATGAATTTCATGGCAAACTCGCATATCTAAAATTTACAATAACATTCATAATTTTCAATTGTCAATTTTGGTGATAATATCTCTATTTCGGAAGTGCAAAAAATAGCGTATATACCATGAGACCAAAGTGCTAAAATCCCTTGAATTCTTGTTGTCTCGAGGGCCCCTGGGCAATAACCACTCGCAATCTCCACTCCAGGGATTAAATGCTGCACTTTAGTCCCTGGGTGTATAATATACTATTGTGTGATATTAATTCGTTAAAAAATCTATTTTAATACCAGCAATAGCCAAACAAACTTATTTGCAAAAAGAAATTCAATTTTATGACTACATTCCAGACAACCGTGTTAAACGTTGTGGTATCAAAACAGTGCTTTTGAATAATATTATATTCTCAAACCTATATCAAAAAAACAGATAACGGAAGCCCGTAATTAAGTGTTTTTTTTATGAAATATATGATAATTTTATGATATAATGTGGTAAATTTAATTAACAATAATATATGTTATTAAGAGCGTCTAATACTAACAGTATGGTAACAACGGTAAAGGAAAGGAATGGGATAAATTACAAGGATAAAGAAGGCATTAAAAGACGTGCAGATCATTTGTAGATGGTAAGTCAGTGGCCAGCAGGAATCTTTAAACACTTCACGACCTTATTCTTTGTAATTAATATTTATGTGATGTTCGTACGGAATCATAATTAAAATCTCATATTGGTTCACGCACACTTGCTGCTAACTTCGAGGTAATCGCCTCGCTCATATAATGTCTTGTATGATTAGTTTTCACAAAAGATCAATTTTAATTAAAACACGACTTTGTACGATCTAACTTACAGATATAT
The DNA here is from genome assembly GCA_935421215.2 of Melolontha melolontha. NCBI lineage: Eukaryota > Metazoa > Arthropoda > Insecta > Coleoptera > Scarabaeidae > Melolontha > Melolontha melolontha. The sequence continues at coordinate 54,198,997 of OW285242.1, forward strand.
AGGTTTTAGAATGCCTATTTTCAGTTACTAATATTTTCACGTATTGCTCTGTACCAAAGGTGAAGTGAGATGTAGAATTTTTCCATACGTAATTCATGAAAAATTCTACTAAAACGATCTTCCACTTGTGTTCTTAATTTTCAAAGATTTTAAAACAAAATTGTTTGATTATAATAACACTTGTATAAAAGTATTAGTTCATCTATGTAATCTGTAACCGTTAAATTTACAGTGGCTTCATAAATATTTTTTTTTTAGTTTAAGGATTTACGGAGGGGTTGATGTATGAGATGCTATCTAGAAATTCCCGGAATGTGAAAAAAAGCCACAATAAATTATTCTTACAACTTATTCACTGCCGTCTTAGTTGAGGCTAGAAACTGACGCACAAGTGACGTGTGGGTTGGTACATTGTCGCAATACTCGGCACGTCGAGTTCGCCCGACAGAATACTCTAACAAACACCGCACGACAAGCCGACAATGTTACAAATGTCATAGATTGTTCTCCTTCGGTCATGCATCTAAAAAATGCAATAAAACAAAAAGATGGAGATAAAGAGCTATTGATATCGAAACTTAAGGTTCATAAAATTCAAGCGAACACTTTTTATAAATTATTAAAGGAAAGTCGCCCCAAAAAGCTTATCATTCTGCTTTAATTTACAGCAGATACATCCATTACTCAAGACGCTCGAGCAAGACGCTTTTTATTTTCGCTAAATTAGTTTTTACACATTTTGTTGTTTCGATATAAATGGGAAATACCCTTTTTTATACTTGGACTGAAGACCAGGCCAGTCACGGTTCAACGGAAATTTGGCCACCCTGTTGGCGCAATTTAGGTCAATAGATTTTGAAAATATAGAACTTTTATGGATATTTTGTGATGACTGTGGTGGCCAGAATAAGAATGCCCACATTGTACATATTTTGGCATTATAGATTCTAACTGAGGTTCAAGCTAGTGTTACTGATTTCATTTTGCATTGTCCTGTTAGAGGCCACTCTTACTTGCCGGTGACCGTCTTTTCGGCCGTACCTCTAAAGAATATAACAGATTCTAAAAGCAAGTTTTACAAGTTCGCAAATTAGGTACCGATTACCAGCTATACGATATCAAAAACCTGTTCAAAACTTGCAATAAAATTGTTGGAATTAAAGATTTAAAAAGAATTTATCTCAAGAAATTTAATTATAAAAATGAAATGATGGCAAAACTTAAAGGAAGTGCTTTCTTTAAATTCGACGTTAACCAGTCTTTTGTCTCTATTGTTAAAAGAGGTCGCATAAGAATTGCAGCTTATACATTCTACCACTTGGAAATCGCATATCTTCCGAAAACAAAAAATTAAGTGAAGCCTCTGTTGGCGAAGCAATTCAGTAACGACGATGTGCAATGGGAAACTCTTCCAGAACTGATTTTTTATAAGAACATTTTGTTTGAAAAACCTCACATGGTGAAGAAGATGCACAAAATGATGGAATTGAAGAACTTCACGTGACTGCTTAGAAAAGGATTCACATTTAAATTTAGTTTTTTTTAAATTACTCCCAAGTCTTTATATTATAATGAAAGTTATTAATAAATGGAAAAGTATATTTATTTTGAATAATAAGACCAAATAACAGATTCTATCGAAAAATCATATTAGTTTCATCAAGTTCACGCAAAGTCAAACAAGTCCATTTATTATTTCGTGTTCATTCAACAATCATTAATTATTTTTTTTAATAAGAATGTCAAAACTATACATTTGGCAGCCTATTGTCATATAGATTGCATAATTTTATCTTGATGGGTCTACGACAATAGTTTGTCGCGTTTATCTCAAAACCATTTTTTGTGGACATGTCTGCTTTTGAATGAACGCTCCACCATTGAGGTGCGATCATCATCATTATAGCGGCATGCAGCTCGTGAATACATTCCTCCACACCTTCGTTTCAGGTGCTTCTTCCAAAGAGGATAAGCTACTGAGACTTCCACCCTACAGGCGTTGAGTGACTAGCTTCATGAGCTCGTATCATCCAGAGTGATCCAAGTATCACGAGTTTCTGAGTCTAATCAACGTGTTGAGGTGATTTTCTTCCGAAGAGGATAAGCTGCTGACTTCCAGCCCATAGGTGTTGGGATGAAAATCAAAGTAATCAGGGTGTTGAGGTGATTTTCTTTAATGGTTTTGATGTTTCTTAGATAGTGGAACATGTTGTCTCTTATTCCTCCCAATACTTCAATTATTATTAGAACAAAGATTATTTTGAAAACCCTCGTACGTCAAGCGCATTTGATAGAGCAAATTGATATATTTCATTGTTTTTCCTCTTCTTTAGCCGGGATGTTTGACTCACCCGGGCATGATAACTCAGCAACGTACATTATTTTATCTTCCTAATCTAAGACGACTATGTCTGGTTTATTCACTGCTATTTCTCTAGTCGTGTTAAATGGAAAATTTAAATTGGAGGATAATGCAGAATTTGTTGGAGACTACGGACTCCATTTGATTGTACATCTATTTTGTCCAAGTGTCGAAAATGAGAATAGAACACCTTCAAGGCAGCGTCAGGTAACTTCGGCGCGTATTTAGTACACGATGCTTATAGGTGCAAGTAGTTTTGTAATGTGCTTTACGGGCTTACTTTAATGTCTGCTCTTGGAGTGCCCATGATTCTCTTCTGGTAGGCGAGTATGTGAAATACCTCATCTTGGACCGCCGCATCATATTCTTCCGTCTCCCAGTAAAGCGAGGAGGATCTTAGAAATTCAAATGTTAGTTCTTTTGATAGGTCGTGTTTGGTGATGTCTTTGTAATATTGACTATTCATAAATTTACTTTGATGTAATATCACCATCTTGTCGCGTTTGCCGTTCATTTTAGTGTTTTTAGACACTTGATGAGCTCCATTGTTATTAAATTTCCACGGATTTTGTACCCTAGCTGGAAGTTAATGTCTAGGGGTCTAATATTGATCATCTCTCTTCCTGCGTTATATCTTGCTAGATAAAGTCTTTGTTTCGAAGCATTTGGATGGCGATTTATGTTTTTGGTCAGCTTCTTCCATGTATCCATATCCAGTTGTGTTATTTGATTAGGATTCTATTTTATTACTCCGAGCGTGTAGGAAATTGTAGGAAATGCTTATTATAAAAACTACGTGCTACACTATTTTGGGATATTCTTCCGACTACTTGTTATAGTGACATGAACTTATCCCCTTGCTTAAGTAAAAAGTTTTTATTTCGTATTATTTTATTATTTATAACACGTCATCCATTAACTATTTCTTAAATTTTTAAACATATAGAAAAAGAAACACAATATTATTTACTATGGCAAACGATATACAGTGCTTCTCAAAAGTCCCCTCCCCCCTTGTTATCTTTGGAACGTTAATACATTCACAAGTGAAATTTGAAAACTGAATATTATAGGTTATAAACTTCCCTACTAGTGATGATAGATGACGAAATCGTCAGAGATGACGTCACAAGGCCATTGTGACCAATAAGTTTAAATGGAACGCTACGGCAAGCGACACCTCTTTTAAAAGGTATCGAAAAGCCTATTCAATGATACTAATTTTGTTTGTGTTTGAGGCAGTTTTAATGGCTCATTAGTAGACATGAAAATTTAAATTCCATTCAGTATGATATTAAATACAGATTCAAGAAATAGTATGTACTTAAAGAAATTGCTCGAAGTGACCTCAATTTACTTCCTGACAGTAAAATATCCTATTTTTAAACTCTTCTCGTACTTCTTCAAATGTGTCTGCGGAAACAGCCTCACATTCTGCAAAAATAAGTTGTTTTAAAACTTCAATATTGTCAAGTTCAGTGGCGTAAACCTTCGATTTAAGGTACCCCCACAGAAAAAAATCCAAAGGTGTGAGGTCCGGTGATCGAGGTGGCCATTCCGTTGAACCTCGTCGTCCAATCCATCTACCAGGATACTCCTCATGCAAATACCGTCTTACTGCACCGTAATAGTGTGGAGGAGCACCATCCTGTTGGAATGTTATTTCGAAATTGCCGAATTCAACTGGATTATCTTCCAAAATTTCAAGGATTAACGGTTCTATTGCGTTTTGCAACATCTCCAGATAAACCTCACCAGTTAAATTAGTATTTAAAAAAAGAGGCCCGACGATGTGGTTTCCCAGGATACCTGCCCAAACATTCACCTGCTGGGGAAATTGGGTATGTGTTTCACGAAACAGGTGAGGATTTGCGTCACTCCAATACCTCACATTATGTGTATTTACATTTCCATTTAGATAGAAAGTACTTTCGTCACTAAAACAAATTGTTTTGACGTAGTCTGGCTGTTGGTTAATTTTAGTTTCCATATTTTCACAAAATTCTAGTCTTCGGTCTGGGTCGTCGTCTGAGAGTTGATGAACCACTTTTAATTTGTATGGATGAAATTTGTATTTTTTCAACACCCTGTGTACTGTACTTCGACTGACTTCACAGGTAGATGCAACTTGAGTTGTTGAAGAAGTAGGATTAACTCTTACTTCTGCCAGTATATCAATTTTTTTCTCACCAGAAATTTGTGGTCTGCCAGATCGTTTCGCATCATTAATACTACCCGTTGTTTCAAACTTACGAAGAAGCTCCCTTAAATAAGTCCTCGAAATGGGGCGATCGGGAAACCTCTCATTAAAAATGCGTTCTGCTGCATGAATATTTTGTCTAGTTTCACCAAGAATTAGGACCGCTGCTACTTTATCACCTAAAGCATGTGCCATTTCGCTTCTTGAAGCACTTAAACTTTCGGCTCACAACAGTTTAACAAATTATTAAAATGTACAAAAATATTAAAAGTACCAAAAGCTGTTAAAACAGTGATACGTTCGATCAACAATACACAAATTATTAAATGTACAAAAACTTGGACAATTACAAAAACATCGTATTTCGGAGACTAACAAAAACGTCAGATTTTTTTGACAACTATTCAGAGGCGGAGCTTGAATTTGGAATTTTAGTATCAACTTGACAATATTGACGTTTTAAAACAACATATTGTTGCAGAATGTGAGGTTCTTTCCGCAGACACATTTGAAGAAGTTGGAGAAGAGTTTAAAAATAGGATATTTTACTGTCAGGAAGTAAATGGAGGTCACTTCGAGCAATTTCTTTAAGTACATACTATTTCTTAAATCTGTATTTAATATCATACTGAATGGAATTTAAATTTTCATGTTTACTAATGAGCCATTAAAACTGCCTCAAACACAAACAAAATTAGTATCATTGAATAGGTTTTTTCGATACCTTTTAAAAGAGGTGTCGCTTGCCGTAGCGTTCCATTTAAAATTATTGGTCACAATGGCCTTGTGACGTCATCTATGACGAGTTCGTCATCTATCATCACTAGTAGGGAAGTTTATAACCTATAATATTCAGTTTCCAAATTTCACTTGTGAATGTGTAAACGTTCCAAAGATAAGAGGGGGAGGGGACTTTTGAGAAGCACTGTAAAACTATTTGTTAATTATGATTAAAGTGCTCTGATATGATATTTGGAAATATAGAAGTGTTTAGTAGTCATTAGAAAATTATCCCAAGATAAATCTCCTAAAAAATACGTATAGAAGGTTGAACCTTCAAAACATTATTTTGCATAATACACTTAACGAAGAACAACGAGAATCTCTAACAAGACTATACCAACCCACGGTTCATTACCTTTCCGGCACGAAAGTCGTTCATTCCTTAACCATTAGGGCCTTACATACGCGGTCGTTCTCTGTTTCCGACACCTTGAACTAACAATAGGCATATACTTACACACCGCACGCCATCCTATTCGATATAATGAAGCCGTAAGACATTACCGTGAATTACAACGTAATAAGTGCCATCCTTACAACGACTTTGAATTCTTATGTGTCTGTACCTTCGATATTCAAGTTCGTCCGTATTCACTTACGAATGGAATTAGTACTATAGTGGAATTTAGATTTAACGCGAAAATCGTGCCGTCAGATAGGATGGTCTCTCGACTATTTTTGCGGGCACGTGCTAAAGCGTACACACGTTTTCGACCAAGCACTAACGGCTCAAAAATAAAGGAAGAAATTCTATCTTACGCCTTTCGCATTGGATTGTTATTGGTGCAATTGTAAAACTCTTCTATAGGTACCCATAAACGTTTTACATTTTGATGTTCTCAGCTGAGTTAATGTCCGTGGTATTTTAGTGAAAGGTGATGCAAATGTGTTGTGCATTATCATCAGTGTTCTTACGTCGGCTCGTATGGAACGTATAGTCTATTGAAATTACACGTGCCATAACAAGAATTGAGTTTTAGGATTCATTAAATTTGATTATAGTCTCGTTAAAAGCCTTTATAATGCTTGTAATACGCCTGTCGCATAAACTACACGATCGTGGATCCTTTGAACTTGATTTATTAATATGTTCATTTCAACGATGATACGATATCATCTTGAGATCGAGACTTTACGTAATTTATTTACTTAATAATGGGAAAGATTCGCGTTAGTATTATTGGTAAAGGTAGAATAATATAAACTGCGCCAATAAATTAGAGGAACACTAAGAATAATAGTTGTAATGCCCTATATAGTTTTATGGAAGTGACATATTCTTACAAACTGATTATATTATCGTTTATTTATCATAAAATACATTTAATTTGAACATTTCAATCCTACCATTCCGATCATCGTAAAATAAGAGATCATGCATGTGAAACAGCTAAGAAAAATTATTTTTGTCAATAAAATAAGTACAAATTCCCAAAAAATCTAGTGTGCGTTTGTCAATTATATATCATTATATGTCATTAGATACTAAAAACATATCATGAGGCACCTAAATGATGTTGAAGTTGTAAGAACCGTAACATTAATCGAAGAAAGATACAGCTTACGTCATGTTGCAAGACAATTTAATGTAAGCCATTCTGTTTGGAATCGGTATTTGGAGACAGGAAGATATGTTAGAAGAGCTGGTCAATGTCGTAAACGTGCGACAACCGCCGAGCAAGAGAAATACTTGTGCAACTGCGCACTTAGACGGCGTACATCTACTGCTAGAGACTTGCAGAGTGACCTTAGAAGAGCAACGGTAAATCAAGTAAATCAAGGTTGCGAGAACATAATCTTAGATCGAGGATACCAGTACGAAAGCCACGACTGACTTTGGCTCATAAAAGAAACCAATTGAGGTTTGCTCAACACCATGTAGATTTGGAGATGGAGCAGTGGTCGTCAGTGCTTTTCAGCGATGAGTCAAAATTTCGGTTGACACGTTGTGATGGACGTCTTCGAATTTTGGTGCGTACAGGTGAACGCCACCGTGAAGGACTGGTTCAGGAAGTGAACAGGTTTGGAAGAGGATCTGACATGGTGTGGGCTGGAATGTCATTACATACTCATACAGATCTTGTTCATATACCTGGGCGAATGAATGCTGCCCGATATATTGAAGACATACTTAGGAATTATGTGATACCTGTTAAAGGTCCTATAGGCCCTAGATTTCTGTTCCAGCATGATAGTGCAAGACCGCATGTAGCAGGTCAGACAAGACAATTCCTGGATGAACATCAAATTCAAGTTATAGATTAGCCACCACTTAGCCCAGATCTAAATCCGATAGAGCATTTGTGGGATGAGCTGGATCGGAGGCTCAGGGTCGACCTGTGGCTCTCGAATCTCTTCAGCAGCTTCTGGTTGCACTTCACGAAGAATAGGTGGCCATACCCCAAGCGGACATTCAGAGGTTGATTAAAAGTATGGTGTCGAGCAGTCATTCAATCTCGTGGAGGACATAACCTTTATTAGATTCCCTTTACAGCTTAATTTTCTTTAGTTACTTAAGCCTCATCTGTTACTTCATTAAGAATTTTTTAGTGCATTGTTTTGTTTGGCAGTGCTTGATTGTTTATTGATTTGAAATGTTCAAATTGAACTCATTTTATGATAAATAAACGATAATGTGACTAGCTTACGAAATTTCGTTGGTTTCATAAAACTATGCAATACATTATAACTATTATTCTTAGTGTTCCTCTAATTTATTGGAATAGTATATTTGAAATTATTGGATCATCGAAGGCATCTAATCTAGGTAATGTTGGTCCACAATAAAACTATTTATATGTGTGTACTGTACCGATTGGTATAGTTAAAAGTAGATATTTAGCATCAGATTCACACACATATACATATACGTATATGTATAACAATTTTCAAGGATACTGTTAGAGATGGTTTTCACATTCGTTGTTCGTATCTCGATGCGTGCGGTATTGTGTCTGAGCAAACTCTTACAAAAAACTAAAATAAAATACCTTTAACTGTCGAAGAAAAAATACAAATTGTATTTTGATATGCGAGGGATAATTCATATAAAGGCGAGCACACGAAAACTATCCGTCTCCCTATGTATCAGCTATCCATAAGATTGTAAATAAATTTCGTATAGAAGGTTGCGTTAATTCACGGCATAGTAAAAGACGCCGTGTCGTCCCAGAAGAACAAGAGGCATTTTTTTATAAGAAATTGATTTAATTTTCATTAATAATTTTATTTTAGTTACAATTTTTACAGAGTTTTGTTTCAGTTCAATGTTAATGCATATATCATACAAACACCAATTATAAAAGTAGATAATCAAACCGTATGTACCAATAGTGGCTGTAATCCCTTAAAGCAAACCTGTACATCCACACTTACATTCTGCAGTACTAAACACAAATATGGTTTGTTCTGGTTCTTAAAAAAACATCCTAGGACGTCCTACTCATGCGCAGTTCTTTAAAAGCGTTCTCGTTTTGACGAGTACAACTCCGGACGAAATGAATTTGTGTTCTGGTTTCACTTGAAAATAATCCTGGATTATTAAAAATCGTCCGACAGTGTCCCTACTTCAATGCTTGAACTACTACGAACAGTTTCGCATACGCATGCGTTTTAGTTACCATGATCTGTTTCATTTTCTAATTTCTTAACTTAACGTATCTGAGACTTCCGGGCTTCTGAATACTTCAAAGTTAAAATTGAATTGTATATTGTTCCATATGGATAAATTAAATTTATTTTTTGATGAAATAGTTTTACAAACAATATATGCAGCTGCTTTTTTAAAGCATCACCCTAAAAACGAATTGTATATTGTATTGACATTGTATAGTATTACTTGGGGTATGTAAAATAAAAATGAAAAAAAATATATCAAACGGGAATTAAACCCAAAAATACTAAATAGTTTTGGATAATGCAGGATTTTTTGTGTTCGCGCATCTTATCCTAGGCAGTTTTAAAACATTTTCGTTTTCAGAAACCAAAACAAACCTGTTAAATACGAACCGAAACTGACGAATATATCCCTACTATTGTAACTAAACTACGCCTACGGTCATTAGAGCCACATATACGTGTAAATATGCGTGCGCTAGTGTGTGGAATACGCTCTGCAATTTCCAGTCTTCAGTCAATCTATGCAAATAGTGTTAAAACACGCGGGCATCAGTGCAGATATTATAGAATAATATTTATTAATTGTCTTTATTTTAAGCAGAGGTAAACTTTATTCTATAAATTCGAATTAAGCTAATATAAACAACTCGATATTGTTTCTAAAAGCCCTTGTTTTTATTTTAAATATTGGAAGTAACTGGAACAAGAAGATATTTACCTATTTTCCTTACATCCAGACTTTATTTTAATTGAAAATTCAGCAAGATGAATTCAAACGCAAAAAGAATATGTAAAAGAATAAAAATACCCTTATACGAAGTAAAATTGACAGTAATTATAATGAACATTATTTCTATGAGATTGCGTCTGTTTTCTTCGACCCTATATACTCGTAAAGTCCTGATAGCTCTACTCAAGATAAATATATCTCATACATAAAATGCATTTGAATTTTGTCACCAGAAGTTATAGTTCCTTATCCTATAGATAAATATCTAATGGATAATGAAATCGTATGAAGTGTTTATGTTGTTTAATAGCTCTTTTTCTTCTTCTATTTTGGGTTGAACGCTACAGTGCCCTTTGTGCCACCCCCAATAGATCTCTCAGTTCTCCTCTGTTAGTCTTGTGTCCTCGATAAATGCCACTATCCACCCCTGGAGAAGTTGGAGTACCCTCGTAGGATCCAATAGATCTCTTCTGAAATGTGTCTGTCAGACTCCCTTCAGTTCCTCACACGTGTATATTACTTTCCTCATGGCATATCAGCGACAAGGTATTGTCTTGTGCCAGTCTATTGAGGAGCTGTTTACAATATTTCGTCAGTTTAGACCTGGTAGATGAATTTATAATGGCTTTGTGTTGATTTTTTTTATTTGGGCAGCCGGCTTCCCGAATTTCCTTGGCGCAGGTTGCGACAGCAAACAATTTAGTCTGAAAAACCGTTGTGTGTTTCTCCAGACTGAACGATATCTTTCTTCGGGGGCACGTTCCGCATATACCTGCACCTGTGCTCCGATTGGATTGTGATCTATTCATATACCAGGTGCCAATACCACAATCGCTCGAGCCGCTTTTTGCCTGATCCCTGGTCGGTATCAATATGTTCAGCTTAACTGTAAACATAATCTTAAATACTGTCCGCCGGCATTTGAAATATCGGCTCTCTCAGTATAATTCCTGTGGTGTCTCTGTACTCCCTTACTCCCTACTACCTTATTAGGCGTCATACGCTATTGGCCTTCAGCCTCAAGATCGCAGTCATAGCCTCCGCTTTTACAAATAGTTCTTGCAGAAGGAGATCCATGATGGTCTCTGTTGAATAGCTCTTTTAATTTCTCTTTATTTCCTGTTTTTTTATAACAAAATTAAGAAAACCAATATAGTATTTGAATTTCTGCTGATTGGCTTAGCGGGTGAAAAGGTATATGATTAAAACATTTTATTGAGCAGTTGCTAGTAATTAAATCTATTCACGGATGAAATATGTTACTATCTTCTTGCTTCTGGGTGTCTTAATACGAGTTTGGAGCCGATTCTGAGGCGAACCGTTGATGTCTTGACATTTCAATGAGCTCTCTCTCATCTTTTTCTAGAGTATGTTCTAGTGTAAATGTATTCAGTCGGCGTAGTCGGCGACATTTGTACCTGCACTGAAGAGGGGGTGAAACCTGTATCTGGCTGCGTGTGATTGGTCGTCCAGTGATCTGTGCCCGGTAGGGTTATTTCGTTTTCCCTTTATTTGTTATACGTCGCTCACATATGACGGGTCTCCATACAGTAGAAAGACGTTGAGCGTCATCTCTTTTATTTAAACTCTTAGGTTTATTCAATTCATAAGCTAAAGAAATTGAATACAGGCGATCATATGCGAAAAAACATTCTGGAAATTAAACTCCAAGTACTATAATAATAAATGTTTTTCAGATAAGAATATACTCGAGCATCAGTGGAAAATCTCTGTTATCAAATCAAAACAAATTACTTTATTCAAATCTATTTGAAAACCTACATGGACTTATGGAGGGTAGCTGCGGAGCTCGGTCAGTAGCTCCAAACTGGAAATTCTACATAAGTATCAAAAGAGGGTCTTAAGAATGATACCAGATGGCGGTGCGTTTTTAGCTCGATGATAAAGAAATATTCAAAAAGTCTCACAATCAAGGTATAAATCCAATAACTTGACAAAAAAATAAAAAGGCAGGCGTACAAGGAAAAGTCTTCCTTTGGAGGCTGTGGCTGAGTAAAAATTTAAAAAACGTATAAAACCATGTTATCACATTAATATTAGTATCCTGAATACGTATTTCGATAACTAAGTTGTCATCCTCAGTAGGTAAAAATAATGATCACAGTATTGAACATAGAGCCCAGTAAAGCTAGCAAAAAGCTAGTACTTTACTTTTTGTTTACTGACAATGGCAACTTATCAAAATATGTATTTAGGATACGAATATTAATGATGTAAGAAGGTTTTATAACTCTTTTTAGACTTACTAGGTAAATTCAACAATTTGCTTTTCTGTTGAAATTTAATGAAAAAGCAAAGGGGTTTAAAATATTCAATATCTGTTTTTTTATATCGACCCAGCCACATCTTAAAGGACTAAAAACAATGTACTAACAAAGTAATTTTTTCGAGTAAATAGAGCTTCAAAGCAGTTTCGAAAATAATTGCTTTTCCTTTCTTAGGCACCGCAATTCAATCGTAAAAAATTGAAGTTAGAAATATGAACTTTTTCAATGAAAAGATATATGCTTGGGAGTTGTATATTTAACCTTTCGATACCGAAGGGTGTAAAAATGATGCGGGTGACGAAGGGGGTACATTATGTACCTCATATTACAAGTAGGTAAGTATACTCACGAAAATTGTTATACAGCCGCTCATGAAAGTAAAAGGAAATACATAAGGCAATATTTTTTCTAAAAAAAATATTTATATAATAAACATATATTTATAGAACTTTTTCTGTACAGTTGTTTGGTATTCGCCACAAACAAAGTTTTTACACAAATGACATCTACTTTTCTACTTTTGCGATCTTTATTACGTTGACATAAAACGCAACGTCCCGAAGATTTCGGTTGATCTTGTACGTTGCTAATTTGTGTCTGTGGTGGAGGAACTAATTCGTACATGGCGTCCACAACACGTTTGTGGAACCTTCTTGGATTTTCCAGTCTTCTAGCCACATGTTGTCTAACAAGTTCTTGTCCTAAAGAAAGAAGAAACTGCTTGCGTCTGTAAGAAGCAGCCTGAGACGAAACAGAATTTTTAGTTGTCTATATGACGCGCAGAGATTAAATCAATACTGACATTTACTGGTTCACCTTGAAAGAAAGCACGTGATACAAGGTGTTTTAGTCAAATTGCGCAATGTTACAAGAATTCCACTTGGAACATGGATGCCGGAGGAGGCTACAGTTATAGCCCATTTATAATTTTATTCAATTTTGGGAACACATAGCATGAAATTACGACGTAATGCGTATTCATTGTTGGTACACATTACAAATGTAGATAATTCAGTTGGATTAGCCGAAATCACAATCCTAACCCACAAAAACAAAAACAAAATAATTGTTTGGGGTACAGTTGTACTCCCATCAGGGTCCTCCCATCGAAAGGTTAAGAACCTATGTATTTCATTTCGATACTAAGAGGCTAAGGATAATTGAACAAGAAAGTTTCCGAGTTTTTTGCATTATTGTGCCCCATTGTCAACACTGTTATTTCTTCCTACTTAAGATGACAACCAAATACGACATACGTATTTGGAATACGAATATTAATGTGATAAGAGGTTTGACACCTTTTTAAAATATCCCAATGAAATGATATTTAAACCTAATTACAAATGAGACAGACATGCAATATACATATCTGTAACTGTACACATGGACAATACACCTCTTATTTTCAGCATTTACTTCTGCTTAAGACACGTGTTTCTGCCATTTACTATTAGGCGTCATCAGTTAAGCTAGTGAAGTAATAATTAAAGCTTAAATCGCCTATAAGGTAAAGCAAATTTTGTCCTATCAGGTACCACCATATAATATAGTGACATCTGACGGACGAAAAAGACTATGCCGAAAATGGCAACCCTTCCCTTGACCGGCTATGCCGGTACAGAAGGGAAGAAAATACATATATAGATATAAGTTCATTAACACGATGCCAGACGGCAGTAAATATACAAAAAAGGTTTAAGTATATCAATACGTTAAGCACGTATTACGCATTTGTTACAAATGAAACAGACATGCAATATACATATCTGTAACTGTACACATGGACATTACACTTCGTATTTTCAGCATTTACTTCTGCTTAAGACACGTGTTTCTGCCATTTACTATTAGGCGTCATCAGTTAAGCTAGTGAAGTAATTAATTAAAGCTTAAATCGCCTATAAGGTATAGCAAATTGTGTCCTATCAGGTAGAACCATATAATATAGTGACATCTGACGGACGAAAGAAACTATGCCGAAAATGGCAACCCTTCCTTTGACCGGCTATGCCGGTATAGAAGGGAAGAAAATACGTATATAGGTGTAAGTCCATTATCACGATGCCAGATGGCAGTAAATATACAAAAAAGGTTTAAGTATATCAATAAGTTAAGCACGTATTACGCATTTGTTACAAATGAAACATTGTCCATGTGTACCGTTACAGATATGTATATTGCATGTCTGTTTCATTTGTAACAAATGCGTAATACGTGCTTAACGTATTGATATACTTAAAACCTTTTTTGTATATTTACTGCCATCTGGCATCGTGTTAATGGACTTACACCTATATACGTATTTTCTTCCCTTCTGTACCGGCATAGCCGGTCAAGGGAAGGGTTGCCATTTTCGGCATAGTTTCTTTCGTCCGTCAGATGTCACTATATTATATGGTGCTACCTGATAGGACAAAATTTGCTGTACCTTATAGGCGATTTAAGCTTTAATTAATTACTTCACTCGCTTAACTGATGACGCCTAATAGTAAATGGCAGAAACACGTGCCTTAAGCAGAAGTAAATTCTGAAAATACGAGGTGTATTGTCCATGTGTACAGTTACAGATATGTATATTGCATGTCTGTTTCATTTGTAACAAATGCGTAATACATGCTTAACGTATTGATATACTTAAACCTATTTTGTATATTTACTGCCATCTGGCATCGTGTTAATGGACTTACACCTATATACGTATTTTCTTCTCTTCTGTACCGGCATAGCCGGTCAAGGGAAGGGTTGCCATTTTCGGCGCAGTCTCTTTCGTCCGTCAGATGTCACTATATTATATGGTGCTACCTGATAGGACAAAATTTGCTATCCCTTATAGGCGATTTAAGCTTTAATTAATTACTTCACTAGCTTAACTGATGACGCCTAATAGTAAATGGCAGAAACACATGTCTTAAGCAGAAGTAAATGCTGAAAATACGAGGTGTATTGTCCATGTGTACAGTTACAGATATGTATATTGCATGTCTGTTTCATTTGTAACAAATGCGTAATACGTGCTTAACGTATTGATATACTTAAACCTTTTTAGTATATTTAAACCTAATGATAATTTTTTAGAATTAAAAAACCTAAATTAATTCTACGTAAATTAAGTCTACGTAAATCCCATATTTGGATGTATATCTCGTTAATTACCACCGTTGATCCTAACAAGATGCTGCAGTACTTAATGTAAAAGTAGGAAGAAAAAGTATATATATTGTAATCTCATTCCAGCAAAACCGTAATTTTCAGCAGAAATAATGATTTCTCTCAGTAAATATACCATCACGGTGACTCTGAGGTATCCCAGAATTAATTTATTATTACGATTTTAATGGAAACCAAATCGAAAGGTACGTCGAGAAAAAGAGATAGGAACAAGAGGTAAAGAAGAGAAAAGACAAGTTTGCTAACTGTAGCTCCAATTAATGTTCAATTCTGTTTTAATTTAATTAATTTAATAATTTACAGATGAATAATCGCAACGGGCTGTACTACCAGTTTCTTATATGATTCACTTCTCTTGATTTTACCTTATTATAGTCTGCCTATTAAAAGTTTCTTCTCCTTAGGCAAAAAAAAATATCAGGCACATTTATACTCACGAGGATAGTTGTAGCAAACTGGAGCACTTATTTCCGCAATATCGTTAATTAGTATTAAAAAATACTATAAATATAACTTATATTTTTTATATACATTTTACACATATTTCAAGTCGTTTTGTCGCTGAGAAGCACCGTATTTTATTTACAAAGTGTGACTGAAATAAAACACATCGTTAAGTGTGAATTCTTTAAATACATCTGTACAATTCGTTTTAAATTTGCAATTTACAATAATGTGTTTACTTATTATCTATCTATCTTTCTATCTCTATATGTATATATATATAAAGATAATTATTTCTTAACCTTTGTATATTATGGTAGACTTAGATAGTCGGCAATTTAAGGTCTGTTTTACTTTAATATGCATATATTTAAAATAATCTCTAAGATGTTTCGGTAATAAATACCTTTTTCAAATAATTTAAAATTATAAATGACAGTATATTAATGTCATATTTATATATGTGAAGTTGTCATGGATAAAAATGACATTAATCAAAAATACATTCAAGTTTAATAATAAAAATTCATGCCATAGCATTCCCAAACAGCTTGGCGCCAATTACAGGTGGCATTGGCGAGTCATGAGTTATTAGTTATGTCTGCGCTCGTGGAGCGACTTAAGATTTTCACCTTTCGGCATTCGCCTAGAACCAGAAGGAAAACCACGAAAACTTACTCGGACAGCCTAGTCTCGGATCTAAACTCGTGCAAATAACCAAAACGTATTATTACTCTTGGAAAGAGTGGTAACGTGATGAATCATGGTTTTTCACCTATGATCCAGAAACTAACCGTCATTCATTATGGCCAACTTCGTCGAGAACCAAAAAAGCGCGAATTAGAAAATCAAAATTCAAAGTTATGATTAAAACTGGGATTATATGAAAATACTTATTTTTTATTTATGATATGTTTACCGAAATTCTTGCAGATCTATACGGATGACGTAAAAGTAAAGCATTTGCGACTACTTTTGTTTCGCATATCTTGCATATGAATACCGCTTTGCACATTTTATATAAAAGTGCATATTTGTTTATACTTTATAATTTATTTCTAAAGTGCACGTTAAAAAATATATAAAACCATTTATTCATAATGTATAGAAATTACACACAACAGTCGCAATAGCATTTCCGTACAGTGGAAATTCCTAGATTTGTGTTTATTAAGTCGGGGAAGTTCCAGTGTAGTCCAGTCATTATGTACATTTGAATTGGAACGAGATCTCATCAAGCCAAATTTTTTATATGTTGTTGGGGGGGGGGGTCAGGAGTGCCAAATTTGAAGTTCTCGGCCGAAACCCTTGTGACTATTTCCCGCTATTTAGAAAATAAGGGTGGATTTTTGTTTCCGTTGTAACTCGCCACCTCGTCGTTCTATGGGGAAGTTGGGAAGTTATATTGTTGCTTTTTGTTCCTTTTTTATTCTCTACAATTTGTGTCATATGACTTTCTCACCAAACATCGTCCGTTCTCGAGATATCGGCGAAAGTAGGACAAAATTGGGGTACGAACTCGGCTTTCTTATTTCTTCTTTATCGTCACGCATAGCGAAAAAATGTTTATCGTCAAACTTGTAGAGCACGTTCGTACCTACAATTCGATATTTTTGTTTCCCTCCATCTCCAAAATTACGAGTTCTAGCGCGCCGCAAAGTCGACAAGTCGGCAATTCCGTGCGAAGTTTCGATTCTATAGGCCGCGTGATTGTGTAGATATGTTGTAACGGATTCACCGTTCTGAACAGAATTATTGAAAGACAATATAGTTAAATATGAAATTATGAATCACACGTATAAAATTTATTAAGCAAATTTGTTTTCTTCTGGTCAAAAAGATGTTCATGTCTTTCTTATTTTCGATGGTCCTGCGCGCTAGAACTCGCAATTTTACAGATAGAGGGAAAACAAAAATATAGAATTGTAGGTACGAGAGCGTGCTCTACGAGTTTGACGATAAACATTTTTTCGCTATGCGTGACGATACAGATGAAAAAAAAATGAAAACCGAGTTCGTACCCCTAATTTTGTCCAATTTTCGCCGATATCTCGAGAACGGACGATGTTAGGTGAAAAAGTCATATGACACAAATTGTAGAGAATAAAAAAAGGAACAAACAACACAACTTCCCCGTAGAACGACGACGAGCCGAGTTACAACGGAAACAAAAATCCACCCTTATTTTCTAAATAGCGGAAAATAGTCACAAGGGTTTCTTTCGAGAACCTCAAATTAAGCATATAAAACAACATATAAAAAATTTGGCTTGATGGGATCTCGTTCTAATTCGCGGCCTATTTTCGGACAGAATAACCGGACTAGTGAATCTACGAGCAATGAGGTTGACCTATGGGTCAGCCATATAGCCAATTGTGTTTAGTTAGTTCATTTACACGTAATTTTACATTGTTATTTTTGATACGTCGAAATAGTATTCACATGTGTCGATCTGGAAAAAAGATTAACCTGGATTTTGTGTAAATAATGGCAGAGTGTTATGTAAGTATTAAGTAAGTTTTATTTGTTTCCGTTTAGTTTAATATTTTAATACCTGCAATATTATTGTAGATTAAAATAATATCACAAGATTTAAAAAGCACCACAAGCTATTCTGAATCAATCGTTTACTTCAACAAGTAAAAATATAGAACCGAATAGTTTCAGTGTGACTTGTGTAATACCTTCTTAAGTGCAAACATTTCACTTTCAAAGTAGGATAATTCAACGTTTAAAAATATTTTAGAGAAGTATACGAAACTGTCAGTTCCTAGTCGCTCAACTGAAAAAAAAATGTATATTAATATATTGTTTGAGGAAACTATGACGAAAATTAAGGAAACAATAGGTTAAATAGTTATTTAAGTAATAATGGAGGTATGTAAGATTTACCAGTCGAGGACTACTTCACGTCCGAGGGCATAGCCGAGGTGAAAATTATATATGTATATTTCGTAGTCGATGAGACAACAGACAGTTGTGGACGCTATATTGCCAACTTATTGATAGGCATTTTAAATGAAAATTGCGCCGGCAAATCCTTTTTAATTATTGCAGAAGAATTGGAGAAAACAAATAACTATAACAAGATTTGTAAACGATAGTTTAAACAGGTTTTATTTGCCGAATGTCGTTCCAGGTAATAAGGTATTACTGATGTTATCGGATGTACAGAATTTGAAGATTTTTTACCCGAATCTGATGCACGTAAAGAATGTGTTGAACTCTGTAAATCGATAGATTTGATTCAAAGTATCAAGAATAAAATTTATAATGTTCAAAATTAAATTAACACAAGTTGAGATAAGTCCATCAATGCAAATATAAGTATGCGCTATTTACATCAGTTGACGTTGAGCGAAGCTTTCAGTATATAAGCTATTATTGACCGATCTTAAATCTTTTTCAGTTGAGAATTTAGAAAAGCATTTAATTGTAAATGTTTGCAATACTATACAAAGGCATATATAAATACAAAGAGTTACATTGTTTAGCTTACTTATTCTTATTATTATTATTTTGTAAAATTTCGAATAAAATATTGATATAGTACATTAGTGGTATCTCTAAATTTATACTGACATTATTTAATATTTTGACAATAATTTAGTTGTGTAACTTCTGTATTTTCGTTTCTTTCAACCGCTTTAATTAACTTTTAATTTCTACCTAGCTTATTGCGAGGCGTGCCCTGCATATTTAAACGTGAACGACTATCTAATAGTAATCCTCAATTTACAACTCTTAACGATTGAATTCGAAACCGAAAAAGAGGAATAAATAAAGCGTAAACTTCACACAAGTTAAAATTAAAACGGAAGCGAAAAAGAAATGAAAAGAAGAGAACTTGTCTACGGCGCCACTGGCCGATGTGTATGTCGTTAGCCGCCGAACAAATTAATTCATGGATCCTGGGACAGTATATTTCGTCTTAACGTATTGTATTTTATATCGGACCGCTTGTACGACAAGCAACGAGAGTATCTCCAATAAGGATCGCACTTAGATTTAAGCACGGAATAAAAGTAAATGTCCACTAGTTTGCATAATGGGTCGGTGATGTCGGTCCAGATTGTTTATTGGTAATTATCGGTTGTTAATAGTTGAAAACTTTTATTAACATGGACATAGATGTGATAGAATTAGTTATAATGCAAAGTATTACATGTCTTTTATTATTATTACTATTACTTTTATTGTTAACAGACCTACTTTAAACCATAAACATGTACACAAGCGTCTTAATGTTTTTTAATTAAATCCTTATTATACTTGTTTATGAGTGACAATAATTGAACTTTCATGTAAGTTTACTTGACTGTATTAGTAATTTCTAATAACTCGCATCGTATAGGAAGTTTATTAAATCTGTGTGGAAGAAGAGGCTGTTAAATTTTTCTAACAGGGTTCATCAATGTTTATTGATGAATTCTCTCGCAAAACGAATTCTTTTAGTATACCCCAAACGCAAGCGTCGGGAAGAGTGAAGTCAAGTTAATAGGCGAATTATGGAAACTGTACTACGGTATATTACGCGGCCATGTGGCATGTAATTCCAACATGTGAAAACTATTGCCTTATTGATAACACTGGCCAACAGGATTTTTGCTGACTTCTAGGAGACCCTTGTTTTTACTAATTCGGGTGTGCTGAATCAGAAAATCATATTAGTTTTTGCGTATTTCGTCAAAATTAAACTGTATACTGTACTATGTTCTTCGAAGAATCACTAATACGGCTAAGTAGTTACTTACATAAGACCTGTTACGATATAAAGAAAGTATAAAATTTAATCATTCATTTATTTATTTCAATACAATCTTAGTCACGAGTATAGTGCAAGTATTTACACGAAAATTATTAAAAAATTACAGGAGTATTTGTAAAAGTACAAACAATAATCAGGGAATAAATTTTCGTTCTTAGCACTTTCTGCAGCGTATTTTGGTTTGGCAATCCCTTTGAACACTCCAACAGTAGTCGGCCACCATATGAGGATCCCATCTTCCTTGGTATCGAGTTTACATGATTTTTAAATCTGGGTGACATCTCTCGCCTTGTTCATCGCTTACAGCAACTAAATTTTCGGGAAACCTATCAAGATGACAATGAAGAAAATGAAACTTTATGCTCATGTTACAACCAAGGCGGAGAATTTTTTTAAGCATTGATTGCGCTAGATCTTTATAATTGTAGGCTTTTTTGTTTGCAAGAAAATTATTGTTATAAAGTCCAGGCTTCTTTCTCAGGTTCGTTCATAGAGTTGATGAAATTTGGATCACTCACTAAAGTTCTAATTTGAGGTGCACCATATACCCCAGCGTTAATTTTTTCGTAGCTTAGTCGTGGAAACTGTTCACAGATGTACTGGAAGTAGTTACCTTTCAAATCTAGGGCTTTAACATATTGCTTCAAAAGGCCCAATTTGATGTGAAGATGTGGAAAAATTACTTTTTCTCTATCGACTAAAGGTTGACTTATAATATTCTTTTCTCCAACACCTAGGGATGTTCTGGGAGGCCTATGTTTCTGAATCCAGTATTGGTCTCTACCTAGACTCTTCCAGAGACACAAAAAAACAATAAAATTTTGTGTATTCCTTAGAAAGCCAATTAATGTTTACCATTTCGAGATTCACACAGAAGACCTAGTTATGCTCTGTATATTTTACTAACTTTATAACCCTCTCAATGACATATGTTTCCTTTAATTGAACGGAATATCCAACAGGAATTCAACCGAAAACATTCCCGTTGTCTAGTAGGACACACTTGAGGTTTCTGCTGGAACTGTCGATAAACAAACGTCACTCATTTGGGTCATATTGTACAATGCCCATTTTAGTTAGCAAACCCGGTAAATTGCAAAATTGTTACAATAAACAAATTCACACTCTTCTTTAAAATATTGGACATGATCACTTTCCCTGCTACGATAAAAAGTTATGTTCGTACCTTGCATAGACTTGCATTTCTTTAAAATTGTTTATTACCTACTTAATAAGTTCATTAAGTACACAAACATTATCAGGTACAAGTGTATATTATGCTAATGAGATAAATGTATTTGGAATGTCTTACAATTCTTTGAAAAATTAAGAATTTACTGCATTTATTTAACGATTTTCAAGAATTTTGAAATCGGCAAACAAGTGCCGTAGAAAGAAAACTTGACGTGATAGGTACAAATGGGTTTCATATTTGGCATTGGCGTACCAATATTAATTAAAAACATGTGTTAGATCATAGTCATCAGAAAAAAAATTAATTGTAATTTATTCTTTATCCTTCGGAAATAAAATGTCAATAGGTACTAGGTCTGGACTATTCGGCGAATGACCCATTATTTCAATGTTTTGGGCATTTAAATACTCAGTTGTTCGAGTGGCAGTGTAGGCCCGGGCGTTATCTTGATACAAGATGATCCTTCGTGAATATTCTGGAGAACCTGAGGCAAACAAACTGTAATGTACCATTCTGAATTAACAGTACGTCTATCCTCGAGCGTTACAGTGGAAACATGCTCAGTAATGCTCAGTAATTCCCAAAAATGTGGCGCCCATTTTCTTGTTTCGGCTTATTTCACCAACAATTTTGGTTGGAGCCGACTCATTCTCGAAGACCCAAACTGACGATTGTTGCTTTTTTTCGGGATCATAGCAGTATATTTCATCACCTGTGTTGATATTGTACATCAAATGAGACAATCCACGGTCAAAGCGATCTAGTGTACATCTGCACCATCTCACACGATCTTCATTTAAATTGATGTCAATTTATGGGGAATACACCCAGAAAAAGCTTAGACCGCTATTAAGAGCTAGGACTGTCAAATGTTTATGTAAGATAATGTTAATTGCTTTCATACCAATCTTTAAAGTTGCTTAAATGCTTCCGACAGTAGTATGCCGGTCCTCTTCAATCATGTTCCGAATAAGACCAATATTTTTTTCTGTAACCACCGTTTTTTTCTTAGGAGCTCGAAAACTATTTAAGGAAAGTCGAGCGCGTTGAAATTAATTTCCTCAAAACATTCTTTATACATCGATAATG
Organism: Melolontha melolontha; assembly: GCA_935421215.2. Classification (NCBI taxonomy): domain Eukaryota; kingdom Metazoa; phylum Arthropoda; class Insecta; order Coleoptera; family Scarabaeidae; genus Melolontha; species Melolontha melolontha. The sequence continues at coordinate 54,221,642 of OW285242.1, forward strand.
CTCCTTGTTTAGTTCCATGACTTATAGGCGAAAGGATTACTTTAAACTTTTGTAACTTACAAACAATCAAGTATATTTGACAACTGTCACTATAACTAAACGTGTAAACAACTAGATTTAAATTGTCAAACAAATTTTATCGTAAAATATCATCGCCTACTAAATAGACTCAGCGGAAAGAGAACAGCCCTCGTACTAAGATAATCCCTGTCTCTGAAATCTGTATAAAAGCTAAGGCTAGCCAAGTTGCTGAAACAGAATGTACTTGTTAAAGTCGATTAATTAGACACCTCCTACATACTAGTCGACCATCCAAGGATTAGCATCGTATATTCGGTTTGTAGCTCAGATACATTCCACAGTCTTCACATAAGTAACAATCCACGCGGAAGTCTTTGTCCATACAAACCACTCGTGCGGTTCCTTCAGTACTTTGCACAGATGTTATACCTTTTATGTAGGCAGTGCATTTTGGTACAAACAAACAGTGAAAATGCTTTAATGAAGTAGATCTTATTAACCACGCCTACAGTAAATAGGACAACATACGGACATTAATTAGAAATACTACTGGAGCAAACGGGATGATACTATTTTTCCATTACTTACAATGTCATCTCCAAAATAAGATGAACACAAATAGCACATTTTTCTGCTTTTTCATAATCCATAATAGATATAGTCTTGCTCAAGATATACTCTCCCGTGTATGGATCACTTTTCCTCTAAACGCTCTCCCGCAAGAACAACAAATGACACAGTTCGTATGATAGAGGTTATCTATGGCCCGCTCTGCAGCCGTTACGTTTCCACCATAAGTACAAAATGGAAGGTTTTAGAGCGTTAAAATCTTCTGAAATTATTCAGGAATGGTTTACTATATCGCAAATGGTACAATAAAATCGTTTGTCTTCGTCTTCAACGTATAAGGTAGGGATCCAGTAAAGAATGTTGGTAGCAAACATTGTAACACCAAATTATTACATGCTTCTTATGAGTGGAAATGGCATTCGTCCGAAAATCATACATTAAAATATTAAATATATATTAAAATATTCGATCATCATAAACCATGGCTAGCAGTAAAATACAATATACAACTCTCACGAGATTGTCTGCATTATTGAAACGTTGTCCGATATGTATTTAGTAGAACAAACCCACTTTATTTTTGAATATTTTTCTTGTAGATGTTTGACTAAATTACTTTTTACATGTGCACCAGAGACTTCTGTTTGGATATTGTACCTTTTCGATGACATTTCCTCGATTCGTTTAATTGTTATGGTAATTGGACGTTGTGTTACAAGGCTTCCTGTGCGTCCAAATTTTACATTAACTCTTATTCCTTGTTAATTTGTACTGGCTTTTGAAACTTTCCTTTAAATTAATTAGGAACCTGAAACAAACTAATTGTAAGTCTATTTGATCGCCCAGTATGGTAAGAGCGAAAATAATATTTAACTATAAAAAAGTATTTCTTGTGTTGCTATACCGTTTCGAATCTTCTTGACATTACATTCAAGTAGAAATTTTATTGAGTTTCTATAACAACTATTCATAGACATATCACTCGACGTGCATACAGGATGTCCTCGAAGGAAAGAGACTACGTATGAAAAATGGAAAGATGTTATTATGTAGAATATAAATCCAAAATATTTTCCCAAAATTCCATCTCATAATCCAGAAAGAAATGATAAAGATATTTAAAAAATATTTGTCACGCCACTGTACAACCGACTATAACATAAAGAGTATCGATTACGATACTGAAAGGAAACCGACAGTAACAACAAGAGTAAAAAGTGTTTTGTTATTGTCGGTCAGTTTTAGGTATCCGCTCCAATTCAGTTAGTCCATTGTTACATGTGTACATGTGTAAGTTCGATATGATTTACATTTACTTCTTCGATTAAAGGTAAATTGTTACCAAATTGTACGTGAAATGCCCCATCTTACGTCTTCTTTTAATAAATCTTATTCTAAAAACTCACAATGCATGTATAAATTTTGAACAGCTGACTTTTCGTACCAGGTTATCGAACCCTTAGCATAAAAAGCTATCTAAATAATGTTATTTTCTAGAGTTTTTATAAACGTAAACATTGCAGCGTGTCTTCGTGTAAATTCAATAGCGGCTTTTTTTATAGACATTCTAAATCCATATTAATATTTTATATTTGTTTCTTCTCGTAACAAAAAGACATTCACGTAATACACATGAAAGCTGATTTAGGTCAGTTCTTAAAGTTTTCGTCCACTAATTACTTTTAGTATGATTTTTGAAGTGGGCTTTCCATCTGTTTCACCTATTTACAAATTGGTTCTTTTCAGAACAAGCAGTTTTTACATGTAAACATAAAAAGGGGTTTATAAATGATTCACAGATGATATATTCATACGTAATTGTATTGAGGTTACTGAACCCTAAGTAAATAAAGCTGCTCCCTTGTAGAGTTTTTATAACATCGACAGCCATCTAAACAATGTTATCTTCCAGAGCTTTCATGAACATAAACATTACGGCGCATGTTTGCGAGTAGATTCGATTGAGGAATTTTTAGTAGACATTCTGATCCATAGGCGACACATAATACTATTTTTACACTGTTTTTAATTTTAGGATTCGCGTCATAATAAATTCACAATATTTTTGGATGTATGTTCTATATAATTACATCTTTTTATTTTTCATACGTTGTCTCTTGCTTTCAAGGACAGCGTATATACACTTGGGCTTCTAGGTTTCGATGTCCTTCATTTTGGCGTGTACCATATTTGCCACTGTAGCGTAACGATCTAAATAAGTGCTCTATAGTTACAGTATGACCAGAAATATGTAGTACTGAATTAAAAAATATTTATTATTGACTTAATTTAACAACGGTACTTTTTTGGTTCATCCTTCTGGTTAAGTTTTTTTTTTAACTAACGTCTACACGTTCCAAAAGGTTTATACAAACCTCTTGGAACCAATAGTGGAGAAAATATCTAAATCCTTCCGTCTTGCAATTCGATGAATGGACTTACGCGACGTTTTTCCGTTTGGTTTCACTATTTTTATAAACAGGCCATCAACATGAACTGAAATTCCTATATCGAGGATTACAAAAGATCGAACCGGTCATATGCGGTAAGAACTCTAGCACTTATAAAATCAGTGAAAGTATCAATTCGTCGATTCCGCATACAGGTTCTGGTCCTATAAATTCTCGAGTCGTCCTTGGCCAGTTCATTGACCATCTCATTGCCCTTAATCTTCTTATGTCCTGGCGCTCTATTCAATGACACAGTGTCTTGTGCCAGTCTGTTGAGGACTTGCAATGTTTCTCTAGCTTCGACAAGGTAGTTGGGTTTTTAATAGCTTAATAATCTCTTGACTCTCAGTCATTATGTTTGGTTTTTGATGTTTGCAGAGCCGACTTCCCGAAATTCTTCGGCGTCACTCCAAACAATTCAGCCGGCAAAACCATCATGTATATTCCCAGACTCAGGGATATCGTCCTTCTAGGACACATTCCACACATACCTCGCATACCTGCACCTGTGCCGCATCCGTGAACTAGGTACCGGCGCTCCAATCGCTTGAGGGACTCTTAGCTTGTTCCTTGATCGGGTATAGATATATTCAGTTTAAGTGTAAACAGAATCTCTAGTATCATCCTGTGTAATACCAACTTCTCCAATATAGTTCCCGTGATATCTGTATGGCCCCCAACTACATTATTAGGACACAATAAGCTATTGGCCTTCAGTCTTAGGATCGCAGTTATGGTCTACTCTTTCACAAGTATTTCCATCGGAGGAAGACCAACAATTGAATAGTTGGCAGTAACGGTTGTTTGACGTTTTTTTAATAAACATTTTCTTTCAAAGTTGTTTTCTCTGTTTTTGGCTCTAGTATTCTCTTCAACAAAACTTATTATCTGACAATGTATATTACCTAGTAGTGTTTTCAAAACTTGTAGCACGATTAAGTCCATTGTATATTATAACATAACTACACGTTTATCCATTAAAACAATTCTGGTAGATATATTTTGATGTCACATTACCGCGAAATATATAACGGAATTTTGATACAATAATTAATGGTGGTGGGTGGTCACGTTCTTGGATGTTGGTCTTTCAGCATGCATGTTAGTACACACACACACGACGTAATACATCGTGCACCCATATAGAAAAGAATCTACCTACTTATCTGTCTGGTTATTTATCAAGCGGCATAAATTCAGAAGCAAATAATAATAAACATCAGTGGTAATTAAGGTACCGTTGTCAGAGATTGTTATCTGATCACAAAATGGCAACAAAATCAAGCATTTTTTCGGAGGTTTTCTGTTTTGATTCTTTTTCTTTTTTTTCCATGTATACATAGTAAATAAGGAACATATCTTTTTAATTATGGTTTTAATACGTCTTACGAGCAAGACAATTTAAATTGGTCTTGGTTTGCTTGTATGTATTAAATAATAAAGATAACGACTGAATATGAAATTGTAAGCGTATTCTTTACGCTTTAGTAAGCATATAAAACTGATGCACTTGGCTAATATTCTATTCTTCTATAATGACGAAAATTATTTGCATACCACATTGTTTTCCTAGTTTTATTATTGAAATAGATGTCTTGATACAAGAAGAATGCGTATACAAACAATAATAATAATATCTTATTTATAGCACAACAGATACAAATCCAAGGATAATAAAATAAGGTTATATACGAGGTAAGACCATAATGTTCGAAGTGACGCTGTAGCATCAGTAATCAAAATAATACCGGCATCCGTCGACAAACGGTAGGAGGTATATGTCTACGGAATGTGTGTGACAAGTTTCAATATGATCGGCGCCGTCTTCGCTAGAATGCGCGCGATTGCGTAAAGTGGTAATTGTTTCCTGTCGCGATCATTATAATGGACGCAAAATAAGTGCAACACGCGTGCATTAGATTTTGTTTTAAACTCGGAAGAAACAGCAACTGAATCATATGGAATAATTTAGCAAGCATTCGGTGAACAACTAATGAGCCGAACACAAACTTTTGAGTTGTTTGCGAATTTTAAGATCGATAGAACGGCTACTAATTCAACGGCTCATTCATGAAGACAGTTGTCGGACTAATCTTCACGCCTGTGATAAATTTGGAATTGGATATGGTACATGTCAGCAAATTACGACTGAAGAATTGAACATGCGCCGTATTATCGCAAAATTTATTCAGACACTTCTAACTTACGATCGAAAGAAGGAATGAATTGCTATTTGCGCTGAGGTTAAACAACTTGCTGCGGACGATGAAAATTTCCTGTCAAGAGTGATTACTGGCAACGAGCTCTGGATTTATGGTTATGATCCAGAAACTAAGCAACAATCAAGTGTGTGGAAGAGTCCGAACTCGCTAAAACCTAAGAAAAGCCGACGAATGAAAAGCAATGTGAAGAGCACGGTTATTCTCTTTATGTGAAAGGCATGTTGCACAGAGAATTCGTTCCAGCTGTTAGACGATCAATTCCGAGTTCTATAGCAATGTTTTGAGCTGGCTCCGTGAGGATATCAGACGCAAGCGGCCCGAACTTTAGCGAGTAGGGAATGGCAAATTTTCTGTACTTTAGTGAATAGCTCAGATTTTATCGCTTCCTATCGTCTAATGAAGATTTCTTATCCTCCCATAAATTCTTAAATGGGTTGATGTAGAGACTGCACAATAGTTAACAACATTGTCCATAAAGAAAAGTATAAAGATTTACTTCTGACTTTTCATCTTTTAAAATCATTGCTTGTTTAATGGCTCACCTGGTATACACAAGTTTTTTTATGTATTAAATTCAGAAATGAGCATTTTCAATGCGACGATTGAAACCTTTACTTTCATAGTAATGGTAATATTTTGTGATCCTTTGCGATTTTTTATTTTTCCTATACGAAGCATCGTACTTACTTGTTTCAAACTGGTGTTTTCGCGAATACGTCAAATATACCAATGTTACAAGTAGTAATAGTTGATAACCACTAAGTTGTCTTATAGTGGAGGTTGTTTGTTGACACAGTTAGTTCGTAAATTCCAAAAAGGTTTTATATTATAGGTTATGCACGACAATTTTTCAAATCACAATTTCAGGAAGCTCTATTTGCATAAATCCAATGTTATATTAAGAACGTTAATACATTGAAGAAATGAGTTTTTACAGACGTGTTTAGTGTAAATGATTGAATTCAAATACTAAAAAGTGTGAAACAGTAAAACCATAATGCTATCAATTCTACTTTTATGCAATAATGTACAGATTATATACCGAGTGACTGTAAATGATTGAAGTAAATATTTAATTTGGCAACCGTGAGAAATTGGCTTGGCTGTTCATTTCCTTTATCTTTATGTTTTTGAGTTAGATTAGTTCAAATTGTATGTCCGCTAATGTTTGAAGCTAACGTTTGTCAAATTTTGGAAATTTCCTTGCTTAATATTTGCAATACTGAGAATTATAAACTGGCCGGCAAAAAAAACCGCCCACCCGTCTAATATGTTTTCTGTTTACACTTGCTTAGTTTATCCGATTATATTTCATTTATAAATGCTTCATATTATTTATTTCATTATAAAACGCGATGGATTTTAGTTTTTGGTGATGAAATTCCCAACTAGACAATATTAACTGATTTTAATAATGCACAACATTTTTAGGACATATCCTTAAAATGAAAAATTGCAAGTAGGCTTAGTTCGTTACTATCTAAAATCAATGTCAAATTTGACAGTTAATACACAAGTTTTGTAACAATAGAAATGCCGTTAACGGTGGTAGACGTTTCTCAAATTGTTGCATTAATTGATCCCAATCGTTATGTGTCCCAACATTTGGGAATACCACGCACTACCGTTCGGGATGCCTGGAATAGATTTTTAGAGACTGGCTCATTTGTTAGACGAGTAGGTTCCTGAAGAAGAAGAGCAACAACTAGAGTTGATGATCGCTTTATTGTCCTCAACACGCTAAGGGACCGTAGGTCAACTGCGGTTCAACTTCAACATCGTTTGCTAGCTGTAGGAGGAGTTGATATAAGTGAAAGAACGGTAAGACGAAGACTTAGAGAGAGTGGCCTGAATTCACGGAGACCGACAACTGGAACGCAGTTGTACATCGAAGAGCGCGCCTTCAGTTCGCGCTTTTGCATGCGATTTGGAATGTTCAACAATGGAGTGAAGTTCTGTTCACAGATGAGTCGCGCTTCTGTTTACGATCTCCAGATGGCAGAGAAAGAGTGTGGAGAAGACAGAACGAACGCTATGCAAACTGTACCATTTCGGAACGGGTGCCTTTCCGGGGAGGTTCTGTTATGGTATGGGCTGGTATTTCTACAGAATCACGAACCGACCTTATGTTCATAGAAAATGGTGCTTTAAATGCGCATAGATATGTGGAAGAAGTTCTTGAAGAGGCTGTAATTCCATTTTCCCATTTTATTGGAGAAGGCTTCATTTTAATGCATGATAACGCAAGGCCTCATATTGCACGAATCGTAATCGAGTATTTAAACGAGGTCGGCATTCGCACATTCAACTGCCCTGCATATAGCCCAGATCTGAATCCTATTGAGCATCTTTGGGATCAACTACAGAGGCGTATTCGCCGACGCGCAGTCGTACCACATACTTTGCAAGAGCTGAGATTTGCGCTTCTAGAAGAATTTGAAGCAATTCCACAAGAATACATAAGAAATTTAATTAATTCAATTCCGCGACGATTACGCGATGTAATTGATAGTCGTGGAGGACATACACGCTATTGATGAGGTTCTGGATTAGAATTAACAACACCAATTTTATTTTTAGAAGTTAAGAGAAAATTTCGTTTAAATTGATATTATTTTCTAAAATTAAATTTACTTATTACTGCCTTACCTGCCTTATTACTTAAAGAAAATTTGCATATGTTGCACATACAATGTTAGTTCTTGGATTCAATTTCAATAGAAACTGATAAACTGATTGGAGCGTTCATTGTGCTAAAAATTTAAGGTGGGCGGTTTTTTTTGCCGGTCAGTTTAGTTATTGTCAATTGCTATTTAACATCTCTTGCCATAGTCGTACGTATCCGTTTTCCGTTAGCTTTCATCAGCTAATTTCTATTTTTTGTTTGGAATGTGGCACAACCTATACAATTTCCTTAAATAATTCTAATTAACAAATATAGACTACAAACATTTGAAAAGTAACAGTTTTTTGTTTGATTTTATCAATTTTTATATCTACGTCAAAAGTGATTACCGCATAGAACATGAATATTAATTGTTGCGGCAGAAACCAAGTAGTAGTGGTAACTTAATCAAAATTCACACATATTGTCAGCTTCAAACATTAACACACCCTCTATAAATATGGATAACATGTGATTAGAATTACTAGCAAGTCAATAATAACTGATATCAGAAGTGAGATTTATACAAAATGATAGTTGAAACAAATTTTACAAACCTATACTACAAATAATACAATTATATATACAATGATTTTTGATGACGATAGTTCAAATTTCGCGTCGGGGATTATTAAGAATTTCACATGTTGACAGTGGCCATTGTCATTATCTGTTGACGTTTCGTGCGACTAGTTATTTATTATTCCTTATTAATATTCGTTTAATTTATTACTATTTGCTTCGTTTTTATTTGAAATCTGTTCTATTTGGAAGTATTGTTATATAGTATTTCTATAAATAAAGTAGTCTGTCTTGTTATTCGAAAATGTATCTTAGTAACCGGACATCCCTCGTATATCACATTCTACTTTGTGTATTAAATTAAGGAGCTTTTCATTAAATTAAAATTTTCAATTAAAAGACATGAGAACTATGTGAAAAAAATTAATAAACGCACATTTGGATTAGAATATATTTCCACGAATTAATTTCTCTTGATACAAAACTATTCCGGTACATTTCCCTATTTGACATTTATAATGAGCCGACTTGCATCATAACTGCTCATTTAACACGTTTAGCGATTCATATCTGCTGATTCACGATCCACGCGCACTCGATCAACAAACACCCGATATGCATACTTACATTGCTTGGGCACATGAATATGTTCTGAGCGATTGCGGTCCCTGATACTTTAAGCAACGGGTACCCTTTAAAAATGCTAATGTCACATTTTTAGATCAACAGCGACCATTGTGTACAACTTGAAAAGAAAATACCACGCGTAAGTTTTTTTCTTTTTCTTCCAGGGGGGGCACAATGGCGTGAAACAGATGAAAAAACAAACTCGAAAGAGAGAGAAACTTATAGGATGTATGAAAAAATAATCTATTTAAAATATAATAACGTCTGTTATTGTAGTTCATTTTGTCATTTTGGAGATAGCTTTGTATGTAAATCAAATCATCCATTTAGTAAATTCCACCTTCCATCTATCTATCGGTTCATTTCATGTAACGTTTCTATTTTTTTTTATCGAAACCATGGGCATAATCTAAATGAAATGTCAAGTGCTGAATAGCGATTTATTCGTTCTGCATATATATGTACTTCAATATATTACCATTATTATTATTTCTGAAGAATGTAGATGGATACTTTAATGTACCATATACATACACAAGCATTTGAATTTATTCTGTGCCATTAAACAAAAGTTACAACGCATTAAAAATATTCTAAAATTATTTTTTACATAACCAGCGCTTTCGTAGATTTTTATCTCTTAATTGCCTACTTAAAATAAAATGGATTCTTTTTGATTGCTAGAAAAGTTATTTGCATCTAGTCGTCGATACATCCAGATAAAAATAATAGAGTTGTGAATGGTGAAATGTTGATTTTAATTTTGAGATACCCATAGTTACGTGTACAGTTTCTTACTGAGTTATTTACCAATTTGGTATTTCTAAAATTCGATTTGATTTCTTTGTTTGTGGTTTGAGTATGAAAGATCGACTAATAAATATAGAACTGTAATATTTGTCACATCTTTTGTTAAAGTAGTAGGTTTTCCACTTCGAATTATAAGAATAAGAAGCTTCTAGCGCCCTTTAACTTCTATAGATTGTCGTGAAGAAGAGCAGTTCCGATATCTTACCTTCTTACAAACAAGGTGTGGCAGTCAAATAACCAGAACTTTTCCCTGTAGGCTTTACTAAGTAAAATTACATTGCTTTAAGCATTTACACCTTCACAATAGTCTTCCTCGAGTGTGATATACTCGTTTCAGCAGTTCTCCCAATGCTGAAAGCATCGTCGAGAACAGGCGCGGCTCGTGATGACTTATTTTGGTTTGCAGTACAATGATCCGAGTGCTTCGTGTATTCTCGTGTACTAACTGTAACGTTTGCTTAGTAAACACCGAAAACACACGAGGCACTCGTATCATTGTACTGCAAACCAAAATACGTCATCACGAGCCGCGCCTGGTCGAGAATCATCTGAAGTTAACTCCTTCAAAACCTCTATTATATTATTACAAACGGCGGCTTTGCTGGTTATCGGGATGTGGATGTGCCGTGCTAATAATAATTATTCTAAGATAAATAATTAGTGGTGCTGGTGAAGTTTCATCAAAGTGCCAGGACGTGCGTGATATTGGTTAATTTAAATAAATATGCAACAACTTACTTACTAAATAAAACACAGGAGCGTTGTCCTTAAAGTTTGTATTTATTTGTACATAAGGAAGAAATTGAAATTGATATATTTAAAAGTAATTAAACAAAAGTAATATATACACGAGAAGCGGTAAATAAGTAATTGAAAATTAACACAAAATACACTGAAAACGAACGCTAAATTGAGTAGTAAATTAAATGTTAATTAATTACGATTAATATAAAATAATCTCTGTATCGAACAATACAGAGTTACCTTTGATTTGCGGCGATGGGCGGCCACGTGGTGCGTCATATACCTGGACAGATATGCAGAGCGATGTTTGGCCGGAGGAAGAAGAAATTAATTAGTTTAAATTAATGTTAATTAATGTGGATTCGCTTAAAAGAATAATATATATAGAACAATACAGTTTACCTTAGAAGCGGAAGAGGCTGGACGGCGTGGTGAGTCGCATCGTGTACTTGAACAGCACGAGAAGTTGTTTAACTTACGAAGGTTCTAAAGAGAAGATCCCTGATAGTTTGTCGAACGAACACTGGTTTTAGAAAACGGTCTGTTTTATGGCTTAAGTCGAAGAGAGGGTCGATATCTTGAATAATAATTAATAAGAAGCGCGACCTGAAGAGATGTTCTATCGATAGCATAAATATTATTAAAATAACCCTTGTGAAATAAGCTTTCTAATGATATGAAACACCATATATAAAGAAGATGTATATAATTAAATTAAAACAATTTAAAATGAAATGTATATAGAAAGAAATTCCACAGTAACGTTAGGTCAGGTAGAAAACTAAGGGTCTGTCGGTTAAGGATATAACAAAAGAAATGCTTTCTCTTCGAACACGAATATATACAGAAGAAAAATGTCTTAAGTTAAATATTTTAAAACGAGATATTTAAAGAAATATATTATTTAAAAATAAATAATAAAATAAAATAATAATAAAAATAACAATATGTCCTTCATATATGTTCATTCATATTAAAATAGTGGCATTTGGGCGGAGTTTTCGTATTGGGAAACACGAAAAAGTTTACATGAACCAGATTCGGGCTATAGGATGGAGGGAGGAGAGCACTGGAATAATTTGTTACGTTAACAGTTGTTACGCAACTAACGCCGTGTGACCAGGAGCATTATCATGATGCGGAATCCATTCATTTTTGGCCAATTCTGGTCTCTCTGAGCAAATCTGGCACACAGATGCTGTGGGATGATATCAAGTAGGTAGAAGGTATTGTTAGCAATACTATCCTGTGACACGAACACTCTGTAGAAATTCAAAGTGCCAGTGTCTTGATTTGAGACCATAACATTCTGGATTTTGTTGGATGCTTTCCTCCCTGCTCTACCTAACTTTTTTCTCCGAGTTTCGAGGTTATACTAGAACACCCAACTTGCATCTACCGTTGCAATGACTTTCATCTAGGCTCGTTCTTCATTTTGGATGCGTTCTACGAAATCCTGGCAAATCGACAAACGCAACTCATTTTGCGCTACTGCGAGTGTCGTCGGAACGAGTAGCACACATTTTGCGCATCATCAAATCATTGTGCAACAGCTGGCGCACCGTTTCCTTGTTTATGCCTAGTTCCACAGACAACAGTCAAATGGTTAGTCAACGATCGCAATGCACTAGCACTTGCAAATCTTTGATGTTTGATGTGCACTGTGACCGGTGCCCCTTGTCTTTCGTCATCTTTCAGAGATTCACCGCTGGCTTTAAATCGCGCCGCTCACTCGTAAACACGTGCTTATGATAGACACTCTTTGTCGTAAACATTTTTCAATTTAGTTTTAAAATTTCAGACAGTTTTTCTCTTGATTTTACTAAAAATTTGGTAACAACTCTTCGTTCCATTTTATTATCATATACAAGTGTCTATAAAACGTCTTTACAAAACCCACTACATATTCCTTGCACCAAAATAAGCCAATTTAATATAACTTACCTTAGTAAAAAGTTGCTTACTTTGAGCGCTATAAGGCAACTCTGAAATCGTTTTTTTTAAATAAATATAAAACGGCTGACGTGATTTTGTTAAAATTTGGTAAGTTGACATCGTTTTAAGATACAAAAAACTCATATCAAAATTTTCAGTAAAATCATTCCATAGGCGTAGAACATGTTTTTTTTAATAATTGCGAATTTCAAATTTCTACGCAAATTTAGATTGTGAGACCTATTTACTACAGAAAAGGTATTCTTTTATAAGACTCGATTACTGTCCTGATTTTAGGAAATTTGTATTTTAATAATTCAGTATTCAGAATTCAGTAAACAGAAAAACTATGTTACTAAAACGAAATTTTTGAAAGTGTCCACTATTTACACGTATGCAAAGATTTACGCGACAAAGAAAATTAAAATTTACTCTTTGCATAGTATCTTCATTAGTTTAACATTAACATTATTTGTTGGATCTTATATACGTCGCCACAATTATTCTCCATTATCTACAGGTGTCGTGTAAAATGTGGACTTAAGATCTCCCCATAAAATATGATCCATTGGGGTTAAGTCTGGTGAACGTAGGGGCTAATTTAAGAGGGGTCATTACCTCTTCCTATCAATTTGATTTGGTGCTGTTGATTTAAGTGGTTTCGAACATTTAACGCAAAATGTGGTGGAGCTGATGAAGAAGATAACAATTGAACAGTTTAACACAACTTAAAATTAAATAATTTTGGAAACAATAACGATTTTGAAAAGAAAAAACAAAAATTATTTTTATCTTAATTAAATTGTAAAAATCACCTTTATTTTTAATTACGGTATCAACTCTTCTCGGCATCGTGTCAACTAATTGTAAGTCCTGACAATCTTGAGATGTAAATTCATCCCAAATTCCTTGCAATTTTTTTTATTATTCTGGAATTGTTCTTACAGGACTGGTACGCAACCGTTTTTTAATGTTATGCTACAAGATTTCTATTGGTGACAAATTAGAACTATTGGACACCTACTCTAAGAGTGGAATATTATTGTCTGAGAACCATTTGAAATCTCTTTTCAATTTTATGAAAACCTGCGCCGTCTTGATGGAAAATAAAATCCTCTCCAACGTCCAAAGCATCTTCCGTGGTTGGTAATAACGAATTTACTAAAATATCTAGATAGAACTTCGAATCGAGATTCATCACTCCAGTGAATTCGATTTCACTGCTCAGGAAGCCAATTTTTATGTTCTTAAGCCCATTTCAATTTTTGTTTATTTGCTTTGCTGTCAGTAATGGTTTTTCTTTGGCTTAAATGATAATAATAAAATAAGTACCTTTTTGTAAAATTTTTACTCGTAGAATAACAAAATACCCTGGCCTTGTAGGAACCAAATTCCAAATTTTGAACTTCTCTATGGCATGTCGATCTTTAAAACATGTTTTGCAATTACTTCACTCCATAATATACTCAGTTGTCTGTAGTTAGCACATCTATTTTCCCGAATTATTCTTTGTAATGCTCTTCTGTTAATGTCTGCGAGTTTCGATTTTCTTATATATCGAGCCTTTGGTGCAACTGAATTACTTGTTTTATACAAACGCACTTTCTTTCTTACACTATATCGTGATAAAGATAATAATTCACCTATTTCTGCGTTTGATTTGCCACTTTTAGTCAACCTAACTATAATAGATCCAAGTTGTTTATCAATCTGTCAGATATACCCATAAACTCACTATTAACTTATAAGTTGCGTTCATATAATTTTGCATAGCCACCTCGATATTTACCTAATTTCTGAACAAAATGTGAATAATTTGTGAACCAGAAAATCGGTCACATAAACTCGGTGAGCATCCCAAAACAAAGTCAAAACCATTTTTTTGCGGATGCTTGTGTTTTGAACTTTTTCGTCTGAGGACAAGATGGATGTCGATATTCAGTGCTCTGTCTTTTCTCTTCCGGATCGTCATAAGGGACCAATGACTCGTCCCCCGTCACAATATCCAAAGGCGCTGCAAAAGTTGCTCGCAACATTCCAATCGACGCTGTTTGTCCTGTCTGTAAGACGATGCAAGGTTTTACGGTATCCCAATTGATTGAAGTTTTTCATCAATCAGCTTGCTTCTACCCATATTTACCGTAAACGCAATTTAATGCTTTTGACAACCAACCGCAATTGCGTTCATATAATTTTGCATAACCACCTCGATACTTTTAACAAAATGTAAATAATTTATAAAGCCATAAAATATGCTGTTACACTTCGCATATATAACAATGTTTTAATTTTAAATAATATTTCTTCTACAAATATCTCGCATTTAAAATATAACTTGAACTTAGTAATTTTTCTGTGTACATTTCGTGTGCAAAGATAAAGCCTTCGGTTTCTACCTGACTTAAACGGTCAAACAAGAATTTAACGTTCGCTTGAATTTATTTATACATTTCATTTTAAATCAAGTTGTTTTAATTTAATTACGTACTCATGTCTTACTATTATATGTGTCGCATATCATTTTAAAGCTTGTCTCACAAAGGATATTTTAATGATATTTGTGTCATCGACATCAAAACTTTTCAGGTCGCGTTTTTTATTAATTCACTATTCAAGACATCGACAACATGGATCCCTTTCTCCAGTTCATGGATAATAAACAAACCTTTTCCGACAAACTAATGTTTGTCGACACAAATGTTTAGTCTTCCGTTCAGATCCTCCTTCGTAAGTTAAACATCTTATTCGCCTACCGGCCATGATGCATATGCCCCTGCATCTTCGTTTCTAAAATAATTTGTATTGTTCTATATATATTATTCTTTTAATCTAATCCACATTAATTTAATTCATTTATTTAACTAATTAATGTCTTGGTCCACCTGCCAAGCATCGCTCTCCATACTTGTCCAAGTATATGACGCACACCTCGTGGACGAACATCTTCGCAAATCAAAGGTAACTCTGTATTGTTCGATACAGAGGTTATTTTATATTAATCACAATTAATTCACATTTAATTTTCTGCCTAATTTAACATTCTTTTCCGTATGTTTTTGTGTGTTAACTTTTAATTACTTATTTACCGCTCCTTGTGTATATTACTTTTATTTAATTACTTTAAAATATATCACCGCCCAATTTCCTTCTTGCAAATAATAAATACAACCTTTAAGGACAACGTTGTTGTGTTTTATTTAGTTAGTAAGTTGTAATATATTTAGCTCAGCATTACCACGCACGTCCGATACTTCACCGGCACCACAACTATTTATTTTAAATAATTTCTT
Organism: Melolontha melolontha; assembly: GCA_935421215.2. Lineage (NCBI taxonomy): Eukaryota > Metazoa > Arthropoda > Insecta > Coleoptera > Scarabaeidae > Melolontha > Melolontha melolontha. Next base: position 54,237,498 of record OW285242.1, read on the forward strand.
TATTGTTCGCACAACCACCAAACAACGTGTTAGTAATAGAGAACGGACGCAATTTCCATAAAACGTAATCGGCAATTGTGTATAACGTCGCTCAGTACATCCCGGCGTAATTCAATGAAGTATTTGTTTGACTTACTCGGACACCTGGTCTCGCACGATAACAATGGACAAGCCAGCTATTGTATTCGAAGAATATAGTGTTTTTTAAAGTGTTTTCATGAGCGTAGATAGAAGCGGGGTTTTTATAATGTATTTTATTTATTAGTTTATATTTCGTAAGATAAATAAAGTGCTGTGAGTAAGTTTCTTGTTTTCATAGTTTTAACTGTTAATTACATCGTAATTTTTGTGATGGATCCTGTTTAATATCGTTTGATTGAACCTATTTCTACCAATTATTTCGACGTAAGAGTGTGCATTGAATTTCGTTCAGTTTAAATAACTTACGCACACATTTTTAGTTTTAATTTATTTAGATCTAGAGCATTGTTTAAGTTACCTTTTCAGACATGATATGGAAGAATGTCGAGAACGGCATTATAAAACAATGGCGAGTTGGATTGACGGTCATACTGATTGTATGTCCATTGTCAGTGATTCCGAAATTTATTACAAAATCCGTAAAATATCGTCAAAAATTCGTCACTTAAGATCGCAAACACATCTGAACTCTGTAAAACTTTTATGGCGGCTAATATTCTATTAAATAAACTTAGCAATCCCACTTTAAAAATATTTCTGAAAAAATGTACTGGTCGAAATGTTCCTGATGAATCAACTTTACGCAAATATTATGTTTCTAGGTGCTATACGAAAACAGTAGAACGCATTAGAAGCCATCTTTTAAATCAATACATATGGATAAGCGCCGACGAAACGGTGGATATGTTAGGACGCTGTGTGGTAAATGTTGTAGCTGGTGTACTACATCCAACTATTCCCTATAACTCATATGTAATAGCAACAAGTGTTATAAATAAAGTTGATGCGGAAACAGTTGCTGAAACCATTAAGGAGAATATGCAAAAAATGCTTCATTCGGACAAAGAAAAAATACTTTTATTTGTCAGTGATAGTGCTGCGTATATGTTAAAAACAGGCAGACTATTGAAGAAAACATATCCTAATATGCTGCATATTACTTGTGTAGCACATGCTCTCCACAGAATCTGTGAATATATCAGAGACACTTTTCCGGAAGTTGATAGACTTGTATCAGCTTTTAAAAAAGTTTTCAGAAAAGCACCATTGAGAGTAGCTCTTTTCAGGGAAAAATTTCCATCTTTGTCACTGCCTCCCACTCCAGTTATAACTAGATGAGGAACATGGCTGGAAGCTACTAGTTATTAAGCTGAGAATTTCGATAGTCTAAAACATTTCGTAAGACTGCTAAAGGAGGATGCTAGAAGTATTGGTGAGTGCAAGGAGCTCACACAAATTCCAAATTTAAAAAATCAGTTGTACTTTCTTCACGAACACTTTGGAAAATTGCCAAAACTAATCACTTATTTTGAAAATCGAAATCTCAAATTAAATGACGGATTAACCACATTAGATGTGGCTGTTTATAATTTGAAAAGTATTCCAAGTGACTTCGGATGTGGCCTTCGGCAAAAGTTTGAAGCAATTCTTAATAGAAATCCACATTTAATTTCATTGCAGCAATTATGTATGGAGACAATTCCACAAAATCTAACGGCTAAATATGAAGAAATAAAAGAATATTTTCAGTATGCACCTATAACCAGTTGCGATGTATAAAGAACATTTTCTATCTACAAGGATGTATTTCATTCAAAGGGAAAAATTTGACAAAAGAGAACTTTGAGAAAGTATTGTTAGTTAATATTAATACTCCTTTACTCAACTTGAACGACAAAATGAACAAATAAAAATGTTCCAATTATAGAAATAAATTAAAAACTTTAAAAATACAACTTTTCAACAAATACATATGTATTTCGTAATTTTATAGATCACCACCCGTTTGTTTTCCAATTATATAAATAAAATTAAAAACTTTATAAATGCAACTTTTCAGCAAATAAATATGTATTTCGTAATTTTATAGATCACCACCCCTTCGTTTTCCAATTATATAAATAAAATTAAATATTTTAGAAATACAGCCTTTCGCCAGTACTGCACTGGGTGGTAAGCGTGTCCGTTCTCTAGTTAGTAATAATGCAAAATTCCTAAGTAGTGTATAATTTAGTTTTTTTTTGTTATAAAAATTAAAAAAACAAGATACATATCTTTGTCAAGATTATAATAAATCAATATTCAGATTAATACATATACATAAATTCAATAAATTTTACTATTTTTTAAAAATGTCGTAATTTTAAACTTTTCACCATTTTACGCGATTATCTTTTTAAGTCGTTTATTTCTGGCGATCAGTAATTTATTGAAAACTAGAGTAATAATGTTTAGATAAAATTCCGTTTTAAATCTGGCTCTAGATCGCCTTTACTGCCACTTTTACTCTTATTAGCATAATGGTTGCCTACATCCTACTTTTCAACCAATTATAATTTTAAGAAAAAATAAAAAGAAGATATAATTTATAATTATACTTAAACAGTTCGTAATTATATATGACGGTACATGGAAGTCTGTATCTTTACCATTATCTATACAGTATCGAAGCGTTTGAAATTTTTTATAATTATTAGTGGTCGGTACAATGCTACATAATCGCAAAATTGCACGGAAAACCTAATGGTTCGACGATAAAAGAATGAGTTTCTTTCGCAATCGTCTGGCAATATATCTGTACTTATATATTATAGATAAGTATCGTATAATTTATTGTCTGTAGGTGTTGCGCAGTGCAGATGCGAAAAATGTTAGCTATTCGGGTAATTTGTCCGGGCAGGCAACTTAATGGCTTTTGTATGTTCTATTATACGACACATTGAAGTTGATATCATACAGAAGCAAGAAAAGGATATAAAACAATATATCAATCTAAAATAAAGAATATAAAAAAGAATAGATTCAGGAGAGAGATAGTTTATTTTATTATTTATTTTATATTTTAAAGTATACAGGTAGCTTATAAATGTATCTGAAGCAAGAATAGTAACATTGTGAATCTTTTTAAAAGTAAATGATTTCATCAAGAAACCCAGTACATATGCGTCTACTTAAGATTCAAACTTTTTCCAGCTCTTGTTATCGTGTTCCATTTAAAGTTTTCGTTTTTGCTTTATCGTAGATTCTAAAAAACAAAAATCACATTTCATGCTAGATTAAAATGAAATTTCTAATATTCCAATCAAAATTTCGCATACTATAACTTAGATTTAGACATTCTTATTAACAAAATTTTTAGAAATTTGAGAAAGTAGATCACTGAATGAAGTTGATTGGTGTCACAGTAATACGCTCCGAACCTGGGAAGTGCACCCCAAAATCTCTTCCACGGTATTGGTACACCTCCCGTCCGGTTTTCGTGTAGATCTAATTGCGTTGGAAGGATCTTTTTCGGATAATATTATTTACATAAATTTTTAAGACCGAACGTAGAACTACATTCAGCACTGCATATTAATATAAGATAGTACGGTTTCTAGAAAGGAATAATATTTTAAATAGCAACCTATTTGGCTTTCGCACTGGTCGTAGTACTTCATGTGCCATAGTCTCATTTTTAAAGTATCTGTATAACGATATTGATGAGGGCAAAACATGCATGGGTATATTCTTAGATTTAAGCAAAGCTTTCGACCTTGTCAATCATAAAATTCTGCTTTGGAAGTTATATCATTATGGAATAAGGGGTAATGTACTGGAATGGTTTGAGAGCTATCTCTAGGGGAGGACACACTATGTAAAAATAAATGAGTTTTGCTCTAGTAAATTGATATTGGAAAGAGGTGTACCACAGGGCAGTGTTCTTGGCCCTTTATTGTATATTATATATGTGAATGATATGCCTATTGAGAGGGCTGTCTTATTTGCTGATGACACGTCTGTGTTGGTAGGTGACCGAAATAAATTAAGTACTATTAATAAGGCTAGAGATAGTTTAGTGACAATAAATAAATACTTGCAAAATAATGACTTAATGCTAAATAGTAAAAAGAGTGCGTTCATTGAATTTAAGCCGGTTTCATATGATAGGAAGGAGTCAAGTTTAATAAGGTCGAATGGTCGTACTATTTGCCAAGTTAACAATGCAGAGTTTTTGGGAATTACAATCGATTATAAGTGTGCATGGAATGGGCATATTGACGGTCTGTGTAAGAGACTGGCCCCTATATATTATGTACTTGCCCGACTCAAGTCGGAGGTTGCTTATGATGTATTGCTGATGCATTATTTTGGGTGCTTTCACTCGTTGCTTTCGTATGCGACTATTGCATGGGGATCATCGTCTGATTTGAACAGGGTTTTTGTGGTGCAAAAGCGCGCAATACGTATAATGAATGGCGTGGGTTGTCGAACTAGTTGAGACCATACTTCACCTCAATGGGAATTTTACCACTACCATGTGTCTACATAATGCAGCTGATAATGTATGCAAAGGTAAACCTGAGAAGCATGCCAAAGATAAGCGGTTACCACACATATGTGACAAGAAATAGTTCTGTTGGAAATACCTAAACACAGATTATCTTTTTATGAAAGAAATCCTTGGTATTTATCAATAAAAGCTTATAATAAGCTGCCAGAAAGCTTCAAAAATATAATACCCCACAATCGATTCAAATTTGAACTCAAACGATATTTACTACGGAAGTGCTACTATTCACTAACAGAGTTTTTGAATGATCAACTAAGCTAATTCATTATTTATTATTATTGTATTTTGTATTGTATGTTTTATATATTGTTGTTCTTGTGATTGATTTTGAGCAATGGTCTGTTTTATTTTATTTTATTTTCTATTGACATACTTGATATACTAATACATGTATTATTTTATGCTGTGTAAATATTGGACTTGTCCCATACCACTATTGTGGTCGAGAGGATTAATAAAGATGAATATGAATATGAATATGAATATGAATATTGTCAGACGGCCGAAGTACTCGAACATGTCCCTCCTCTGAGACGCAGATAGGTATTTCATCTTTCTACATATGCTGATGAATCTGTAGAAAGATGAAATACGTATCTGCGTCTCTGGGGGAGATATGTTCGGACACGTTCACAAAAATTGTTAATATTGAACTTGTATTTGTGTTCTTCTCACCAAATTTTTAGTAATATTTTATATTACTAAAAATACTTTTGTATTACACAAAACAGGTGGGGTTTTACCCCACCCCAATTTTTCTGTTACATTACACATGCGGTTATTCCGTAAGTATGAATGAAGACACAAACAAAATACCGTTTCTAGAGATAGGGCAGTGCCACCTCTGGAAAGACTTAGTTAGTTCTGCATTGGTTATGTAGATAAAGCGAGTATTTCGGTCGTCTGACAATATGCATCGCTTAATATTATTTAGTTTAAACGAAGATTTTATAGTACTATTTTTCAATAAAAAATATACCTTATGAACACCTTAGTATAATACGAGAAAGTTATATTTAATATCCCTTAACATACTAAACATACTAGAGCTACTTACATTACACATTGTATACATTACATGACAATTGTTCCACCACATAGTGACATCTTCAGATGTTTCAAGTAAACTAAATCTAACTTACATAGCCAAACTTTAAAGGGATAATATTTACAGATTGAGTAACCTTTGAACCAAACATCGACATGTTTGATTTGTGAGGAAATATTATCTTTGGGAGTGTTAAATCTTTTTTATATTTGTATTACACAAACAGATTTAGTAAAGGTGAATTGCTCATCTTTGTTTGTTCAATTATTAAGTTATTTGATTTTCTAAGTCTGTTTATTATCAGTCTTTTATTTTCCACATGCATTATTATTTTATATTCATAATTATACACATGATTGTTGTTAATTAAATCCTCGGTAAAAGAAGAATCCGTTTTTTATTTATGAATGATTATGTTCTGTTATCAGTTTCTTTAACGATTTTCATGTTTGTTCAACATAAACGACGTTGTTTCCTTAGTGATTTCTAATTTAATGAATTTCAAAATAGAAAGAGAAATAAATTTCAAAAATATCCTGGTAAGTTTAACAGTCTTGCATTTTCATAAGATATTCTTAGAATTTTTATATTGACATTTTATATATATTACATACATCCCACAAATACGGATATGATGCAGTGGGTAATTTTTTTGAGTAAGAATGATTAGAGGCTGCTACTTTAAAGGTAGTCACTTAAATATATAATCATATTTAATTTTAGTAAACGGATCTCTTATTTATTAACAAATGTAGACTTTGCGACAAATATTTTTATTGTAAATAGAGCAAAAACTATTTATTTCAAGGACATAGGATCGAACAATAGGACAGACTATAATAGTGTTCACGGAATTGGGATTTTCCAATAGCATTTATTTTGTTCAATATTAAAACGATATTTCTGAAAAAATAAAATACCTTATAATTCTTGAAAGTACAAATCTACATTACAAATTTAAATCTGCAAGACGTATGTTAATATATTAATATGAAAACAGTCTAATTACTATTTCAAAGCCGGAATCACGGGATGATATTTGTTACGCTTAATATAAGCACTCCAACATTAGTATGCTGTTCGTAATATTGCTACTAGAATATGAATTTTAATGAGAAATATGCAATATGAATTTTCTGTTTGAAATAACAGGAATTTAAGAAATTTTACTACAAGATATACAATAAATGTTTTGGATTTTTGTATTTTCATTTGCGCGATCTGAAAGTAAAGTATTAAATTAACAAAAATAATGAATATCAGATTAATTTGATTTTATATTCCTTTTATCAAACAAAATATATATATTTTAGTAAATTTGGTTCTGGAATGGTTATATTCATGATAATTATAATTAATAATAGACATTCTTGTCTTGTCCGGTTTTCAGTTATGTAGACTTAGTTATTTAATACTAGTTCGAAATTAAATCCGGGATTCAAATGGTTCTTTCGGTATTGAATCGAGATTTGATCCGATTCTAATTACAAACTATACCAGAAGTGTGACTAATTAGAGATTAAATTAGATTACTTGAGCTGATCGTAAAGCCACTTCCTCTACGACCTTTCTAGAACTAATGTGGTCTTCATGCCGCGTTAAAATACTTCCTCTAGCCCTCTTTTAATTAAACTTAGCAGTGTCACGAGCTGTTATATTAAATATAGTTCTGCTTTGGGATATTGATCTCCCATTTATAGAAACCGCGTTTTTGTTATACCTTCGCATTGGCATAGTCCATGAATCACTGTTTCCTCTACATACCCTTTCTTATGTTGAAAGCCCATATTATTTATGTTTGTTGAGCTTATAATGCCCCGTTAATAGCCCTACTATCATCTTAATGGACCTGCTGTCTCTATTCAGTAGGTCCATTGTAAACGCAAGAAAATATTCTTTAAGAATTGTTTTGCACGTCTTTGACCAAGGGAATTCTTCCACCTTTCCTTTTCAGCTCACTTTTTCATGGCTGTTTTAATAATTGTTTTTGCATTGATAAAGGAATGCTCCGGATATATGAAGGCTGTAGACGAGGCCTGTCGAACCAATTCGTCCGCCTTCTCAATAGACCTGTGAGCTTTGTGCCGCGAGGCTAAGGCTAACATAAGTTTCTGCTGATTACTGAGCTCATTTAGGGCATACACATAACCTCATACAAGTTAGAAGTTAATTTGTATTGAATCTAGTGCGCTTAACATGTTTGGCTGTCGGAGAAGATGGCGACGGATTTATTTGTTTCACACTGTATATTTTATTGAGTAGGTCCCGTATACTCTTGGCGGTAATATCGTACTGCTACGTTACCGGCAATGTGTGATAGAATTCTTGGAGTAGAGGGTAAGAGATTGCGCGTAACTTTCCCACTCTGGTGACAGCACTATTTGCTAGCTGCACTTATTTTTTAAATTAGGCAACGTCTTTTTGGCTGTCATTTTTACCGTTATCGTTTTGGTATTTTTGGGGAAAAAAGCGTTAGAGGTGGATGAGTTGTGCTAATTATATAATTAAGTTTCCGTTGATTAATTTCAACGGCAGCCACAACGGGAATCACAAGATTTACACTTGGTAATTCACGATCTTTTTCATTATTATTAATTGCCCTTGGTTGTATTTTGTTATATCACTAAGATTCGTGGTATCTTTTCTATAGGGTGTCAGGGATACCCCTATTTAATTGGGGAGTAAACCTCTATAAGGCCACGTTGATAGAGTAGCTTAAACGTCGGCCATATAGACCATGTGTTCAAGTCCAAAGGCTCGGAGCAGAAGCCACATGTCCCATTACAAAGGTCAGTGACAAAAAGTGTAATCTGTATATTTTGTGTGTTCCGAAAAATATCCAAATTCATTAATCTGGATTTTTTTAAATTACTAAGTCAAGTAACATGAAGAAAGACATTTTACAACGGCCATTTTGTGTGGATAACGCTTTCTCTTTTGGTAACAACAGTTGCATATGGTACTCTTTATTTTTCGATCTCTTAAAGATCTAATAATGGAAGAGTCAAGGTGTTATTAAAAGCTTCCTATATGTCAAGCTTATCCGTACTATCCTTATTCACATAATCAATCAGTAAAATTCCTTGACAGTTTCAGAAAATAGTTGTTCCTACAGAAGGGCTGACTCTAAACATGCCACCGCATCGGCTCTTATTTTGATTATGGAACATAATGGTGCATCCCAGTGTCATCTGCAATGACAAGTGGCGCGATAATTAAATGTGATTCGTTTCCGCAAAGCGATAAGAAATGTTCACACGTTTCTACCTGGACACGCATTTTCAATTATGAAAGCTTTCATGGAACTCACCTTGCACTAACTTTTGTCATTTCGATGTACACGTTTAGAATTCTAAAAACCGCAGTTTCTAAAACACTAGTAAACCTGCTAATTGTCGCTTCTTTAATCTTGCATCTTCCAGTACCAAAAACTAGTTTTTTTTTCAAAAACATCTGAACTAATCACATCGTTAAAGCGACCTGTTAACCACCCGTTAAAGCGATTAATATTGCGTCATTAAACAATATTATTAAGGTAAAAATATCGCATGGAAATGACCGCAGCATGCGATAAAAACTTCCTTAGTTAATTCCGATCAAAATTAAAACTAATAAATTACAAAGATGCTTTTTAATTTCTCCCACAAAAAACAAAAACAAAATAAACAAAATGAAATGACAGCCCGAAACAAACTCTAACGCATGTGCAAACACATGAAAAAAAAATATGCCCTTGATATCCCAAACGTACAAAATTTTAGAGTTACAGAAAAGTTTTTTTATATTAGAAATTTTAAAAAACGTTCTTTGTCATTTAAATCAACTAAAAATAAAAAATATATATAAAATTAACACAATGGAAAAATACACAATTCAATTCATTCAAAATAATGATAATAATAATAATAATAATAATAAGATCTTTTAATATAATTTACTTACGTAAATAAAAAAAATATATATATTTTTTTCGAGACACCTGAGGTAGAAAGCTTATAAAAATAACAATAACGAGATCAACTATCTCGTATAAAAATATCGGTAATGAAATCAAACACCAACCACAAATTAATCAAAAATCACGAAGTTACTAAACAAAGATAAAGATTTATCTTATAATAAACACGTCTTTCTACACCCAGAGTACATTTGCGTCTCCTTCGGATACAGTAAACCCGCTTGTACACAGCAATGCAAACGGCGTGCTACAACTGCACTAGTCAAAAATATGTATAAGTTCAAAATAAATGTGCATTCATAAATAATAATACTTTTCAAAATATTTGCGGGGAAATGTCTATAGCAATATGTTGGTTCAAGCATATACCGAAGTGTATTTGTGTCAAAAGAGAGTGGAGGAGAAATTTTATGTGTTTTTTGCATCGTTTCCAGAAATATTGCCAAAGGCTCTCGTAGAAGTGGAAATGCATATTCCGAGAATCTTGATAAAACGCGTGATTATGATTATAGGTTGATAGTTGGCAATAGTCATTTCTATTAGTATTGTGTATCACCCTTAGAGCCCAATCTTTAGTGAGTAATAAATGGTACGACTTTCTAAAACAAAGGTGTCGCTACATCAATTATGAATAAAAAATAGTACATGGCAATTACAAAAAGTGGATGAAAATTACAGAAATTCTAGCGTTCATTGAAGCCAAATTCTTCTGTGCGATATAGCTCTTCGCAAAGAAACGCGTGTAATTATTATATTTCTCCTATGGCTCTATTTTAGAAAATTATAAATACTCTCGTAGTCCTAACTTTTTCCGCTCTTACATAACATAGAATCACTAATACTGTCGACAACAAAACATAAATTAGTCTAACGTAAAAATACTGTAAAGAAAAAAGCTTTTTATTAGAACAAAATTATACGTTTCCGTTTTGACTATGCAATTCTAATTATCTGTTTAAAATTAACTCATTCCCGCAGTACCAACATGGGTGTAGCTAAAAGTGCCTGCATTTAAAGTGAAACTATAATTTGTCAGAATTACGGTGAAATTTACGTTATAACAACTGGTTACACTTTAAAATTGAGTAATTTGATTTTTTTCTCTGGTATTTTTGTAGAGAAAGATTTATTGTCTTCGCTGTAATTAACACTCTGTAGGAATGCATGTATTGCTATGCGAACGGGTGTTATTACAAGCAGTAATTACGCGAGCATTAAAATTTATAATGATTTTTCTAATTGTGGGGTTTGAATGCTAAAGAATTGTTGAGGATAATATTGGAAAATATATTATAAAATATAGGCTGGACGACAGCTATCTAAGACTGAGAATTATTTTGTATTGAAGTATTATATATGCAGATTAGTAAGTTATATAATAAGTTAAAGAATTTAAATGAAAGCAGTTAGCAATTGACAACTATAAGTTTTCTCTTCATCTATCAATAGCATTACATGTGTATAGAAGAAACGCGTTAAGTCCAATTGTACGTTATTGCTAGAGAACGGACGCGCTTACCACATGAAGCAAAGCCCAGTGCAGTACTGGCGAAAGGCTGTATTTCTAAAATATTGAATTTTATTTATATAATTGGAAAACGAACGCGTGGTGATCTATAAAATTACGAAATACATATTTATTTGTTGAAAAGTTGTATTTATAAAGTTTTTAATTTTATTTATATAATTGGAAAATATACGGGTGGTGATCTATCTATCTAAAATTACGAAATACATATTTATTAATTAATTTTATTTATATAATTGGAAAACAAACGGGTGGTGATCTATAAAATTACGAAATACATATGTATTTGTTGAAAAGTTGTATTTTTAAAGTTTTTAATTTTATTTCTATAATTGGAACATTTTTATTTGTTCATTTTGTCGTTCAAGTTGAGTAAAGGAGTATTAATATTGACTAGTAATAGTTTCTCAAGGTTTTCTTCTGTCAATTTTGTTCTCTTTGAATTAAGTACATCCTTATAAATAGAAAACGTCCTTTCTACATCGCAACTGGTTATAGGTGCATACTGGAAATATTCCTTTATTTCTTCATATTTAGCCGTTAGCTTTTGTGGAATTGTCTCCATACATAATTGCTGCAATGTAATTAAATCTGGATTTCTATTAAGAATTGCTTCAAACTTTTGCCGAAGGCCACATCCGAAGTCACTTGGAATACTTTTCAAATTATTAACAGCCACATCTAATGTGGTTAATCCGTCATTTAATTTGAGATTTCGATTTTCAAAATAAGTGATTAGTTTTGGCAATTTTCCAAAGTGTTCGTGAAGAAAGTACAACTGATTTTTTAAATTTGGGATTTGTGTGAGCTCCTTGCACTCACCAATACTTCTAGCATCCTCCTTTAGCAGTGTTACGAAATGTTTTAGACTATCGAAATGCTCAGCATAATAACTAGTAGCTTCCAGCCATGTTCCACATCTAGTTATTACTGGAGTGGGAGGCAGTGACAGAGATGGAAATTTTTCCCTGAAAATAGCTACTCTCAATGGTGCTTTTCTGAAAACTTTTTAAAAGCTGATGCAAGTCTATCAACATCCGGAAAAGTGTGTCTGATATATTCACAGATTCTGTGGAGAGCATGTGCTACACAAGTAATATGCAGCATATTAGGATATGTTTTCTTCAATAGTCTGCCTGTTTTTAACATATACGCAGCACTATCACTGACAAATAAAAGTATTTTTTCTTTGTCCGAATGAAGCATTTTTTGCATATTCTCCTTAATGGTTTCAGCAACTGTTTCCGCATCAACTCTATTTATAACACTTGTTGCTATTACATATGAGTTATAGGGAATAGTTGGATGTAGTACACCAGCTACAACATTTACCACACAGCGTCCTAACATATCCACCGTTTCGTCGGCGCTTATCCATATGTATTGATTTAAAAGATGGCTTCTAATGCGTTCTACTGTTCTCGTATAGCACCTAGAAACATAATATTTGCGTAAAGTTGATTCATCAGGATCATTTCGACCAGTATATTTTTTCAGAAATGTCTTTAAAATTGGATTGTTCAATTTAAATAATGGAATATTAGCTGCCATAACAGCTTCACAGTTCTTCGTTAAAATTGTCAGATTCCAGCGGGTTCAATTTTTTTTCGTGCTTTAACGATTCTACGTGACGTTTTGCGGTTGATTTATTGCAATTTTTCAATAACGTTTCACACACTTCACAATAAATTTCGGAATCACTGGCAATGTACATACAATCAGTATGGCCCTCAATCCAACTCGCCATTGTTTCACGATGCCATTCTCGACGCTCTTCCAGTGTCTGAAAAAGTTAGAATATTCTAGATCCAAATAAACGAAATTAAATAACGTAATTTTATGCACACTTACGTGAAAATAATTGGAAGATGTTGCTTAAATGAAAACAAAAGGAATGTACGTGCTGTTTCTCTTACGAAATACGATAAACTTATTTATTTTATCTACGTACACGACACCACTGAAAACACTATATTCTCCGAATACAATAGCTGGGTTGTCCATTGTTATCGCTGCAAGACCAGGTGGCCGAGTAAGTCAAACAAATACTTCATTGAATTACGCCGGAATGTACTGAGCGACGTTATACACAATTCCAATTGCCGATTGCGTTTTATGGAAATTGCATCCGTTCTCTAGCCATTGGTTTCGTTTACATTTTGTCATAACCGTATTAGAGAAGTTAAAAAAATAATTTGTTAAACTATATTTAGGGGCCTTTATTTCATTAATTTAAATACAAAATGTTATAAATTGATGATAATATAGACATTCATGGCAAATAAACTCATAATTTGCGTTTCAATGCTAAATGTTTCTTGTATATACTTTTAACAGGGTAATAGTTATTTACGGTGTTGAAAGATAACATATGTGTAAAATAAGACTAGTTTTGTGTACATTCATTTTGATCATAGATCTGTAAACAGTCGAAGCAATTAATTGCTTCATTATTGATCTTTTTATAGTTGACATCTTATAATCTTATAATTAACATCTTGCCGGCAACATATATAGGACGTATCGTCATGGATCTAGTATAACGTACAATATGATATAACGCGTTTTCTCTATGTGATATTATAGATAAACCCTCCCAGGTATTTTGCTTGTAGTTAATAGTATTGGTAGACGTCCTATTTCCTATGGTAAATTAAGTTTGTTGAATTTGTAAATCACAGCCAGCTATAACTAAAACGAGGATTGTCTTTTATATTTTGCATACGGAGCGGAAATAAAATAGTAGGTAACTTTTAAAGACTTTATGGTCTACATTATTCTACACTAAGATTTATGCATTTTTGCATGCCCTTGAATCAACTCTGAAAGCAGTTATTCCACTTGTTTGTTGGTACAGTTAAAATTTCGATTTTGAAAGCGTCGACTGTTCCTTCTGACGACTGGAATCTGGAACCTTTGACCACGCAGACCGTTCTTGATTTTCCGATAGGTAAAGAAATCGTTGGGTCTTAGGTCGGGACTGTACGGAGGTAGGTCTAATAATTCGACGTTTTGCTGCGTTAAAAATTCAATTGTCATGCGAGCTGTGTGCGAACTTGCATTGTCTTAGTGGAGGACGATTCGTTGTTCTGGTTTGATTTTTCGGCGCTCAGCGATGACTTGTAGCAAACAGATGGTTGTATACCAATCGGCAGTAACAGTTCTTAGATCTTGTAGAGAAATTGTTACTACATAAGGGGTCGTTCAATTAATACGTAGGCAGAATTTTAGTAATTTTTAATCCCCCCCTCCCCCTTGTCAGCGAAAATAACAAAAGCTCTTACCCTCCCCTCCAATGTTTATGTAAGCATTGATATAATTTTTACAAAATCTGTTCAAATTTCTTTATTGTTATTCATGAGCAACTATTTAATAATAGTTATTAAGTCGATGACAATGAAACAAGCAAAATTTATAAACTATAAAGGAATTTTATGCACATTTAATATTTATTCAAGCAAATCATTAACATAATATTTAAATATTATATTATTAACATATAAACGATATTTATTTATTTTGTTTTATTTAAAAATTTGGTTAACTCAAATTAATCGTCGTTCAGTCCAAGACGCTGGAATCCATCACTAAATTTTCGATGACATTGGATGGTTGCTGCTCGATGTTGTGTGTCTGCTCACTTTTGTGTTCATTCGAGATATCGACATCGATCTCGTCAAGCCATCTTGGTATTCGTCTAAAGTTTGTACTATGCACATAAATTCATTAGCACGTCAAGTAGCCACTCTTGTATGTCTCGTGTGTATATTTATATTTTTATGGATCTCATTGCTGTGACAATTTAATGACTTGACAGAGGCATGATAAAGACCACACGTTTTGCATGTTCGACTTGATATTTTAGATTTTACCGTTGGACAAAAATAGTCGTAGGGAATGTGTAGAAACTCTTTAGGTGAAGAATTTAAGTGTAGAGCTAATCTGAGTGGAAGATTAAGAAATTGTCCTCCATCATCCAAAATCAAGTCATCATACTTACTTTCGTAACGGATCACGTGTGTAGTGAAATTTTTGAAATCGAAATCAATGTAATTGAGACTGTAGCACTTTTTAAATTACAATTATGAAGTATATTTTAAATTTTTTTTACTAACAATTAAAATCACTTTTTGAACTTACCTTGGAAAATAAGGTTAATAGACTAGTTGGTGCTTGCAATTCTTCTTCAATTCTCTTAGACACAATATTATCGAGTTCCTTGTCGGACTTTGCTTGTATCTTATAACTACGCCAACTTCATTAACTAACTTCTGTACATGTAATTTTGTGTTCATGTGAGATTTTTTTAAACTTTTGAAAAATTTTGGTATAATTTTAATTTGTCTACATTAGACGACATTTTAAACTATTTCAACGGTGGCAAAAGTCGATCAATAGTAAACAAACATTAACTTAGAACACGTAAAATCCAATGATACTAGACCGGACAAATGCAGAGAACTGAATAGCGCGCGCGGTAATTCCCCTACTTCAGTTCTTTCTTGATTAAAAACTTACTTGCTTAAAACACCGCGTGAGAGCGACTATAAAGCAATAGTCAACTATTCGAGGAATCCTTAAACATGCCTTTTGCTTTCGAGCATAGACAAGGGTTGCCGTAAGTTTTCAAATCAGACAAAAATAATAAGAAAGAAAGGTAAATAAATAAATATTGCTGAGAAAATCACCATTCGGACCCCTCCGTCCCCAATTTCATCAAAAATAAGCAAAGCAGAGACCCCCGAACCTTCTTTTGGTGCTTACGTAATACTTGAACGACCCCTAACCTGCTTTCGAGACAAATGTCGCGAACATCTTTTTGGAGACACTTCGAGAATGGATGACTTTTGTCTGCTTTCCTTGGCCTTGAAATACCCAAACAGACGACTGGCATTTATTTCCTGGCTCGTATGAATAAATCCAAGATTCATCACCACTCACGATGTTGTACACGTTTTTAGAGTTTCTTGCATTGAATTAGTATAGAGTTTTTTGACACCAATTCACGCTAGCTGTTTTCCGTTCTTTGGTCAATAGATGCGGTATCCAACGGAAAACTAATTTTTTTTACATAATTCTTCTTGCAAAATTTTTTGAATTGTGGTCTATGAAATCTCCAACGTTGTTTCAATTTCCCGATATGTCACATATCTTCGTTGATCTTCGTTGATGAGCTTGCGCACAGCATCAACGTTTTCCTGGGTGACTGCCGTTTTAGGTGCACCTGCTCTTGATTCGTCGCTAAGACTAATCAGCCCGCGTTTAAATTCTCCATACCAACGAGAAATTATTGACTTATGTGGTGCTTCATTGCCGAAAACAAAAACTAACTCGGTGAGGCATTCGGAGTGGTGAACATTATCCCACCAGTACGCTAGGTAAGAGAGAAAGGAGGGTTATAGCGCCAGGTGTGTCTGCGCCGAGTCGTCCACGATAGATACGATAGAAATACGCTGTTGGGGCAACTATTGGATTTGGTCGTCGCTCCTATGTTGACTCACCACGCACGGGTTGTAAGGCCGTATACGCACTAATTTATTTAATCTTCGGTGACAGTTATTAATGAAATGCGGCACATCCAATTTAAAACCTTTATTTACATATATACATTAATTCATACATGAAATTGTTGGTAAAGTAAGGTTGTTATCTTGAGCATTGTTCTTACGAGAATTGTAAGAACGTTGTTCTGTGGCAAAAATAGCCACTCGACTTGTCTTAGTGACTTGCTTTATTGTAATGCTACTGTATTCATCGCGCGCAGACCTATTTAAAGACCTTTTAAACATGGTAAGCAAAATTTACCCTTTCCCTTCCATTAACAAAATAGACCACATGCGGCTAAAATGATCAACAAAGTTCGGCAAGTTGCAAAGAACCGCTTGATTGTAAATTGTGCCTACAATGCAAACGTTGCATCTAGTTTTTGAATCTATCTGTATACATGGCTTAGCACGTTCATTTAAAATAACATAATTTGAAACGTATCAAATACTATAATTTAAAACGCATTTTTGAGAAGGCGGCAATAAATAACTGCCGGTAGAATAACATTGGTATACATGTGGAGGCACGTTAATCGATAATAACTTGAAACTTATTTACAAAAATGAAGCGATAAATAAGCGCCGGTGTAAACAACGGTTACAAATACGCGTGCGGCAGCTTATTGAACGCAGACATATACAAAATACAAATATGCGTGAATATATGTTGACAAAAACGTAATACATTTATGAAACGTCTGCATCTTGATATAATAAGAAAAATATAATTACATATACAGAAGGTTTTAATTTTGTTTCTGATTCTTATATTTAAATACTAAAATCTAAGCTTTTATTAAAATGAATAATACTTATATTTAATATATAATGTAAAATTAATAATGTTTATGTTTAAAATATCATATATAAATTGGTTTCGCTATAAGACGAAACATACTGCCCGCCTTGAAAGTATGCACTTTCAATAAAACAATGATCTGATATGAAACGGGCGACACTGCACTTGTTTTAATTGTCATTTGTCTCTAGCGGAAGTATATATAATTTGGCTGTGGGTCTCTTCAAAATGTTTTTGTGGAGGCGAACACTTGCCGTACGGATAACACCATCCTGCCCGGGATGCAGTTCCACGATGCGTCCGGTAATCCAATGCAGCGGGGGAACATTGTCTTCCTTGACAAGCACGAGTTGTCCTATGGAGAAAGCGTTTTCGAAGTTCTGCTTCCATTTCCCTCGCGGCTGAAGCTGACTTAAATATTCATTGACCCATCTCTTCCA
Source organism: Melolontha melolontha (assembly GCA_935421215.2). NCBI lineage: Eukaryota > Metazoa > Arthropoda > Insecta > Coleoptera > Scarabaeidae > Melolontha > Melolontha melolontha. The sequence continues at coordinate 54,255,351 of OW285242.1, forward strand.
GAAATGCTGTTTGATTTTTTGAATATGCTGCCAACATGACAAACGATTTAATTTTGTATGAGTTAAATCAGGTTCTGGTATCGCCATAAGAGAGTCTCCAATCAGGAAATGACTGGGGGTTAAGACAGATAAATCATTAGGATCGTTGGTTAGAGGAGTGAGAGGACGTGAGTTAAGAACTGATTCGATTTCGGTTAGCAAGGTATAAAACATTTCATACGTTAGGCATGCCTTACCTGCTGTTTTGATTAGGTGCTGTTTCATTGACTTTACTGCAGCCTCCCAAAGACCTCCAAAATGAGGAGCTCTTGGAGGAATGAAATGCCAACTTATACGTTCTTCGATCAGTAATTCAGATAATCGCTTGTTATTTTGCGATAATAATTTGCGCATGCCTTCCAGTTCCTTACTAGCGCCTACAAAGTTTGTCGCATTATCGGAGTATAAATTCTGAATTTTTCCTCTGCGTGCTACAAAACGTTTCAATGTATTTAGAAATGCTTCTGTAGATAAATCGCAGACGGGTTCTATATGAACTGCCTTTGTAGATAGGCATACAAATATAGCTACATGCATTTTAATGTTTTTACTGTTTCTTCGCTTGCTTTCGCGAACTTGGAACGGTCCGCAATAGTCAACGCCACAGTTTGCAAATGGACGTGCAGGCTGTATACGGTGAGCTGGCAAATTTCCCATCAAATATTGATTTCCATATGGTTTTGCCTTAAAGCAACTAATGCATCGCCTCACAATTTGCCGTACGTTAGATTTTAACGATAGCGGCCAATATTCTGTTCTGATCGCTGCCATGGTTCCTTGTATTCCTGCGTGTAGCTGTTTTTTGTGGAAATATTCCATTACCAACTTTGTAAAAATGTGTTTTCCCGGAAGTAATATCGGATGTTGATGTGAGTATGCTAGTTTTGCGTGCTTGAGTCGACCTCCAACTCTGATAATGCCTTCGTCGTCGATAAAAGGATTTAAGCAAATAATGTAAGCCTTTGAGTTCACCGCGTTATTTTTTTGTAGTTGTTTTAATTCATTGCTGAAGCACTCAGTTTGAACTAACTTAACTATGCATTTCTGAGCGGCGGTAATTTCTGACGAGAGAAGTGAGCCTGTAAAGGCATATGTGCCGGTTTTTTGTCGGGACATAATATTACATTTAAAGCGCAGACAATACGCTACTACTCTTAAAAGTTTTGATAAACTTGAATACTTGACTAATATAGACTTGAATGATGCTACTGAATTTTGAGCGCAAATAAGAGTTGCTGACTTTTCTTCTTGAACGTTTACAATTTCTGGAATTTCAGAAGGAATGACACAATCTGTTTGTAGCCAGTTAGGACCATGCCACCATAAGTTATTATCGAATAAAGCATCTGGTAACATACCCCGTGATATGATATCGGCAGTGTTGTCGCTTGATTTTACATGATTCCAAGCAGCAACATTGGTTAATTCCCTGATTTCACTAACGCGATTAGCTACAAAGGTTTTCCATTTTTTGTTAGTTGCCTTGAGCCATGCTAAAGCGATTGCTGAATCAGTCCAATAATGAATTGATTGAAATTCTCGATTGATTGTTTCAGTAACCTTATCAATTAGTTGAGCTAGTAATAAGGCTGCGCATAATTCAAGTCTTGGTAATGAGGTACTTTTTATAGGAGCCACCTTTGATTTGCCGCATAATAGATTACAAGAAATGTTTCCTTCGTAATCAATACCCTTGATGTAAATGCACGCCCCGTAAGCCACTTCACTAGCGTCACTGAAGCCATGCATTTCTAAAATAGATATGTTTTTTGTGTGTATTACCTTTCTAGAAATTGTTCTAGAGGATATGTGGTATATGTCTTTCTTGTATTGTTCGAATTGCACGTGTATGTCATGAGGAACGGATTCATCCCATGCAATTTTCAATTGCCACAGTTTTTGGATTAATATTTTACCTATGACAATAACAGGGCCGATTATTCCCAATGGATCAAATAAACTGGCGATAAAGGAAAGTATCGAGCGTTTTGTTATTTTTGTGTTTGAAATCGTATTTGGCAAATTATACATGAAATTATCCTGCTCTGAGTCCCATGAAAGGCCTAGTGTTTTACTGTTTTCCTTTTCTAATGACTGAAGGGGATTGTCAGTGGAATTTATTGATAAATCGTTGAAGATTTCAGGATAATTTGAACGCCATTTACGCAATTCAAAGCCACCTGTTTGAAGAAGAGCTGCTGTTTGCGTGATTGTGTTTTTTGCTTCTTCTATAGAATCCGCGCCTGATATCAGATCGTCTACATAAAAATCTCTTAACACTGTGGACGCGCCAATGGGATAATTATGTTTTTCATCTTCAGCTAATTTATGAAGGCACCTGATTGCTAAAAATGATGCAGAAGCGGTTCCGTACGTGACAGTGGAAAGCTCATAGATTTGTATCGGTTGATTACTGGTTTCTCGAAACAAAATTCTTTGAAATGGCCTGTCCTGTTCGCGAACCAATACCTGCCTATACATTTTTGTTATGTCGGCAGTTATAACAATTTGATGTGTTCGAAAACGAATTATGATACTAAATAAATCTTGTTGAATGGTGGGGCCTACCATTAATTTATCATTCAATGATACTCCCGTGGATGTTTTGGCGGAGCCATCGAAAACAACACGCAATTTAGTTGTTAAACTAAATGGTTTTTCAACGCCGTGATGCGGTAGATAATAACCGTGAGACAGATTGAATGAAGGAGTTGAATTGTCAACGAGTCTCATATGATCTAATTCTAGGTATTCCTTTAAAAAGTTCGAATATTGTTTTTTAAGACCGGGATTTTTGTTTAATCGCTTTTCTAAGTTATAAAACCGTTTTAGTGCAAGGCTATAAGATTCACCTAGTGGATTGCTATGGTTTGTAAACGGCAGGCTTACTATAAAGCGCCCGTTATTATCGCGAGTGGTATTTTCTAGGAAATTGTTTTCGCAGCTTTGTTCCTCTGGTGTAAAATTGATTTTTTTTGAACATTCTTCTAACTTCCAGAATAACTTAAGCCTTTCATCTAATGACGTTTCCAGTGAAAGATTACAAAGTGACCCGGTTGACAGTGACATGTTACCAGTGAGAGAACCTGATACTATCCAACCAAAGTGCGTTTTTTGCAAACATGGATGTTTGTCGTTAGACTTGATTTGGCCTATACACAAGATTTTCCAGAACAAATCTGCTCCTAACAGCATATCAATAGGCCTTGAAATGTTAAAATCGGGATCTGCTAATCTAATATTTTTTGGAATATTAAATTTGTTACAATCAGTCGTTCTGATTGGAAGGTTTTCAGTAATTTTATTAATTACCAAGCATTTAATGTGGGATTGAAATGCATTGTATCTTGATTTGATTTTAACATGCACGGCACTATTTATTTGTGTAGGTGACTGATTTATACCAACAGCTGGTATTTGATATGGATCGGGTTGTAATCCTAATCGATCAACGCATGATTTAGATATAAAGTTCGACTGCGAACCAGAATCTAGCAAGGCTCTGCATGACTGCAGAGTACGATTTTTGCCATATATGTGAATTATGGCCGTGGATAAAAATACCTCTGAAGCTACCTGTTCATTAGAGCAATGATTATTGATAGTTGCATTTGTATCTTCTGATGATGTGGATGGTTGAGGTGGAGCATTTTCTTGTGTATAATGTAATAAAGTGTGGTGTCTTTTGTTGCATTTTTTACAAGACCTACATCTGCATTGTTGAACTGAATGATTTTCTCGCAAACAATTAATACAAATTCGTTTGCCTTTTATTTCTTTGAATCTTTGTTCTGGTTTCATTTTGAGAAATTTATCGCATTGATATATTAAGTGATTTCCAGAACAGACTTTACAAACTATATTAGTTGTAATAAATGAAGTATGTTTATTGACTTTATTATCTTTTGATGATGAACTATTCACTTGTTGTGTGTACTGTCTTGATATCGACTCTAACGTTAAGCATTTTTTGTTTAGAAAATCAGTCAATTGTGCAAGTGTGGGAAGAATGTCTGATATTGGTAACTGATTTTCCCATTCTCTATTTGTAACCGAATCTAATTTAGTTGTGATAATATAAATTAGGAAATGATCACAGTTGTTTGTGGGAAGACCAAGTGACTCTAAGGCACGTGTATTTTTTAAAATACCGTCTTGTATTTGTCGCAATTGTCCTAGGTTTTCCCTTGACATTATGGGCAGATCAAAGATGGCTTTAATGTGTTTTTGAACAATGATTTTCTTATTATTATATCTACATTTTAACATGTCCCAAGCAATAGTGTAATTTTCATTAGAAATTGAAAGTGACTGTAGTATTTTACTAGCATCTCCTTTTAAGGCTGATTTTAGATAATGAAACTTTTGCACATTGGGTATTGAATCATTAAAATGTATTAATGATGAAAATGTGTCATGAAATGATGTCCATTCTTCATACAAACCGGTGAACTCAGGCAACGTAATTTGCGGTAACCGTACGCTATTCGTTTGATTGTTGTCTGTGTTAATTGAGTTAATTGTAGCATTCGGATTAATATTTGCATGATTTTCTAATAATTGGTCGAAGCGACCTACCAGCTTGAAATATGTATTTTCAAAGTCATCTAAATCTGTTTCTTGCGTTTTAACATTTTCTAAACAGCTAATTTGAATTTGTAATTCGTGGAACTGATCAAAATAATTTTCTATTTTTTGATAACGCTTTTTCAGTTCAAATATATTAGTACTTTTGTTATCATTGAAATTGTCTAAGTAAGCTTCAAATTTGGTGAGAGCTGCTTTAATGACACCTCTTTTGCATTTTAACGCCTTTAATGTATCGGCATCTGACATTTTGAATAAGGATGGTTATATGTTTATGAAATAAAGGAATTGATTGGAGACCTACCTCTTTGTCTTCAATGATGATAACTCGATGCTATGTGTCGCTGTTATCCGGCTCGAAGGACCATATGTGGGGCAACTATTGGATTTGGTCGTCGCTCCTATGTTGACTCACCACGCACGGGTTGTAAGGCCGTATACGCACTAATTTATTTAATCTTCGGTGACAGTTATTAATGAAATGCGGCACATCCAATTTAAAACCTTTATTTACATATATACATTAATTCATACATGAAATTGTTGGTAAAGTAAGGTTGTTATCTTGAGCATTGTTCTTACGAGAATTGTAAGAACGTTGTTCTGTGGCAAAAATAGCCACTCGACTTGTCTTAGTGACTTGCTTTATTGTAATGCTACTGTATTCATCGCGCGCAGACCTATTTAAAGACCTTTTAAACATGGTAAGCAAAATTTACCCTTTCCCTTCCATTAACAAAATAGACCACATGCGGCTAAAATGATCAACAAAGTTCGGCAAGTTACAAAGAACCGCTTGATTGTAAATTGTGCCTACAATGCAAACGTTGCATCTAGTTTTTGAATCTATCTGTATACATGGCTTAGCACGTTCATTTAAAATAACATAATTTGAAACGTATCAAATACTATAATTTAAAACGCATTTTTGAGAAGGCGGCAATAAATAACTGCCGGTAGAATAACATTGGTATACATGTGGAGGCACGTTAATCGATAATAACTTGAAACTTATTTACAAAAATGAAGCGATAAATAAGCGCCGGTGTAAACAACGGTTACAAATACGCGTGCGGCAGCTTATTGAACGCAGACATATACAAAATACAAATATGCGTGAATATATGTTGACAAAAACGTAATACATTTATGAAACGTCTGCATCTTGATATAATAAGAAAAATATAATTACATATACAGAAGGTTTTAATTTTGTTTCTGATTCTTATATTTAAATACTAAAATCTAAGCTTTTATTAAAATGAATAATACTTATATTTAATATATAATGTAAAATTAATAATGTTTATGTTTAAAATATCATATATAAATTGGTTTCGCTATAAGACGAAACATACGCAATACGTATGTGCACACCACACCGACTTCTGACCTATTCCTATTGATTATCCAATCAAATGCTACACTATACATTGAATAAACATATCGGAGAAGTGAAATTGGCGGGGACGCGTCTTGCGTAGCGGTGTCGTTAACATACCACGTTTGCAGACGATATACTTATAAATAACGAGAAGGTGATAATAAAACTACAATAAAGGAATACATGTAAGGACAGTAAATAAAAGTCTCTAGAATTTATTCTGTGAGGAAATTATTGTTTTCTTTTTGGCTAATTTTTGACCCCATATTGGGAGATCGAGGGTTAAACTCCTCATCTCTTGGCACATATATCAGTGACACAGTACTGTCTTGTGCCAGTCTAATTGGGAACTTGCTTACAATGTTTCACCAGTTTAGACCAGGTAGATGGATTGATGATGGCTTTAATAGCACATTTATTATATAATATATTATAGTCTATTGAACACAAAGCTTTTGTTAGGTCCATACCAACTGTGTTCATATTATTATTAATACATTCAATTACAATATGAAACAAACATGTAAATAATTTACATATCTGTAACTATGCACATGGACAATACACCTCGTATTTTCAGCATTTACTTCTGCTTAATACATATGTTTCTGCCAATATAGGCGTCCTCAGTTAAGCTAGTGAAGCAATTTATACAAATTAATACAAACCTGTTATAAACAACTGGTTTGTATCTGTATTTAAATTTACTGAAATAGCCCGCAAAGATCAAGCAAGTTCCGTCCTATAAGAAGACAACTATTTAATAATTGACATCTTACGGGCGAAAGATACATTGTCCGGAGGGCTACCTATCGTTCGAACAGCTATGCTGCTACGGGAAACGATAAAATACGTATGTAGATGTAGTCCATTAACAACCTGCCAGATGGCGGTATATACGAAAAGGTTTTGTTTAAGTATGACAAACCTTTTCGTATATACCGCCATCTGGCAGGTTGTTAATGGACTACATCTACATACGTATTTTATCGTTTCCCGTAGCAGCATAGCTGTTCGAACGATAGGTAGCCCTCCGGACAATGTATCTTTCGCCCGTAAGATGTCAATTATTAAATAGTTGTCTTCTTATAGGACGGAACTTGCTTGATCTTTGCGGGCTATTTCAGTAAATTTAAATACAGATACAAACCAGTTCTTTATAACAGGTTTGTATTAATTTGTATAAATTGCTTCACTAGCTTAACTGAGGACGCCTATATTGGCAGAAACATATGTATTAAGCAGAAGTAAATGCTGAAAATACGAGGTGTATTGTCCATGTGCATAGTTACAGATATGTAAATTATTTACATGTTTGTTTCATATTGTATAAACGCTTTATACGTGCTTAACGTATTGTCATACTTAAACAAAACCTTTTCGTACATTCAATTACTTTAAATAAAACTTACATACATTGCTCTAGTTGTTGATCTACCAGAAATATAGCAATTCTGATATTGGTGAGAATTATAATGTTTATCATATTTAGAAAGGAATATATACGTGTAAATATTAATTTTCAAAAACATTTGAAAAAAGACTCATATTTTACTTCCTTTTCTATATACTAGATGTACTAGAGAGTGCTTCAAGTCATTAGGGAATGTGCGTTTCTTAGCATATATTAATTATTGACCCAAATATCTTTGATACAAAATAATACAAATCTGTATAAAAACAAATTTGTATCTGTATATGCATGGACACACAGTACGTATTTACCAGCTTTTGCTTCAACTACCAGACGCATGCGTTTCTGTGTAACCAGTTTGTCAATGATAGATTTACGAAGCAAAAGACTGTAGTACACTTGCGGTCAAGTAGTAAGTTTTGTCCTATCCGAAGACAACAGATAATCTCTTGCCATCTGACGGACAAAACCGACCACGCCGGTGCAAAGTGTTCTTCTCGAATAGCGAAGCTATTACTGATAAAGGAGAAAAATACGCATATTACTGTGAGTCCATTAACTCGTCGCCAGGTGGCGTAGTATAGCAAAAAATAGATTGCATGTCGATGCGAAATTCACATCAAGCTTTGATACAAAATAATACAAATCTGTATAAAAACAAATTTGTATCTGTATATGTATGGACACACAGTACGTATTTACCAGCTTGACGTACTGTGTGTCCATGCATATACAGATACAAATTTGTTTTTGTACAGATTTGTATTATTTTGTATCAAAGCTTGATGTGAATTTCGCATCGACATGCAATCTATTTTTTGCCAAATATCTTTGATAATTAGCAAGCGCACGTTTTTATTAGTTTTATAGAATCTAAAAAAGTAATAATAGCATTAAATATTTCTTCATGACTTGTAGAAGATATTATAAATCTGTAAGAATTATAAGATATAAATAGTAACATATTTCTTTCAGCTCTGTATTTGTAGAGGTCTTATTGCTTATTCCAACCGTGGTCCAACCGTGACTCTAATGTTTTTTGTGTAAATCTACAAGAAAACTATAGACCAGAAACAATACGTTTTTATGAGTAAAAATCGTTCTATTAAATCTTTTCGCAAAAGTTAAGAAAAATAATATTTCAATTACAGTAAGCCTTACATATTCGTTGAAAATGAACACATGTTAACGTGAAGATATTACCTTTAATGTCGAACAAAAATGGTAAGATCTTAAAGTGTTTGTATCACACATGTATTCCTCATAAAATACAAGAAACATTATTACAAGAATAACTTTTTCTATTTGCTGAAAAAGCCGTCCCATTGAAAGCCCGTAACCATTGAAATCACCTAATGTTCCACCCAATAAACAATTTCATTGCGTTGACGATCGCAGCGTGTCGCAATTACAGAAAAGGTCAAAGCTTCCAATATATTAAAATAGTCTGTGACAGTGTTGTCGTTAATTAATGATTTAATGGTCCATAAAATGCCCAAGATGTCCCTGCTACCCGTGATGTATAGCTCGATTTGTTACTTCTTCGTTTTCTAATGTTCCAATACCATACGCTTTGAGAAAGCGATAGTTTATCGTTCAAGTTTGTGAACTTATTACCTATAATATCGGAAGAAAGTATCACCGTAACAAAGTTAAAATTTTTAACAAATAAAAATGAAAGCAGACATACAAAAGCAGATATACTCATACAAAAGAAATTTAAAAATTTAGGTCTTACTGCGCTTAACTTTATAATGAAATAAATCTGCTTGAAGATATATAAGTTATCAGTTGTAATATTTTTCTTTTTATCTTTTCAAGCATGAGATATATTTCTTATCGTTTATTATTCTTTCTCTTAATCTTCCTCCTTATTCTGCTTCCAATGTAATTATCCTTAAATGTAGAGTATTCCAATTTTCCAACTGGCTTCTAGTAAATTTATTTCCTTTATGTATGTTTTCTATTATGTATTAATTTATTTTAATTACTAATTGTTCATTATAACAGTTATATTACAACTCATATAGTTGTTTTTGACATTTATCTTTTCACTGTATACCATACTATTTGTTATTATTAACATATACAACTGTAATGTCAAAAATATATATATTATACAAGGTGTGTATAAATTGTCGCAAAAGCTACACGTAGCGACATTCTTCGTTCGGTTCTGAATAAAAAATCTTAATGTTAAAATGTCGTATCATGCTACGTAAATTCGTAAATGTCAAAATTTGACAGTAAGGATTTTGATTGAAATCACTTTGAAATACAAACTTATAGTTCTACAACGTTGCCAAATGTGTTTTTCGTGGAAGTACGTTAATGAATAAATGTTTAAAACAAGCTTTTAAATAAAAAAAAAACGTTTACGAAATAATACTAGTAAAAATTTCTTCTTTAAACTAAATTGCATCTATCTCTATTAACAGATATCGAAGAGCAAAGGTTAGTTACGCACTAAAAGTCTGAACTTCAAGAACCCCGTGAAAACAAACGAAGCATGATACGACATTTTAACATTAAGATTTTTTATTCAGAACCAAACGAAGAACGTCGCTGCGTGTAGCTTTTGCGACAATTTATACACACATTATACCGATAGGTCCAACCCGTTACGGGCCATAGGCAACAATATTCGTATGGAACGTAATGCGATGTGGCAACGTATGTACGATGCCACTCCGCGTGCGCATACATAAGTCCGATGATCGAGAGCAATGGATTGCCCGCCATTCGTATCTAGCTGTGTAAACGTAAAGGTTGCAACAGTTGCAAGTTAAACTGTTTAGAATTTTCGAGACAATAACCCCTAGAAATCTCGAGGGAGTGAGGCGGTAGTTTTACAATAGGCTCGGCTATTGTTTGGGGAGAGAGGGCGGTATTTTCGAATCCTATATTTAGTGACTTTCTTAGAATTAAAATTTATTTTGCAGAATTATTGATTTTTTTACTTTTATCTTTTAGAAAACGTTATTGTTTTTTTATTACTTAAAATTACTTTTCCGTAGCAGCTAAGAATACAATAATAATAACTTGGAGATATAACCACCTTATTATATCTGAAACAAATGGGCAAATTACGTATACAGAACGAATATGCAAACGACTATATCCTTGCGCGGTTTAAGTCTTACTAAATTCATAACTCTGTAATGTATGGTAATGTAAGCTACTGCGCGTAGAGGGGGATTCGCTGTTGCCACTTATTGCCGAGTATGGCCCGTTGAGAGCTGGTCCTATGTGTATATCTTAATTGGCACATGGAACTTACATTACTAATTCATGACTAACATTTATTTAAACTACCTTTATTTACAGAAAATATTTCACAGCCAATTTAAATAAAGCAAATGTCTTGATTAAGGAACTAAGTATCATATTCCTAAATTGTATAATTTGTATAGCATTATACTTACATTGATTAATTATAATTAATTACCTGAAATGGTAGAAATTTTCAATTTTTCTATTTCTTCTATTAATAATTACAATGGTTATCGATCGTTGAAATTTATCCGAACATCTGTATTACTTCAAGGATCGAATTTGGGTCCTCTACTATTCCTCACTTTTATTAATGACTTTAATTAATTTTATTAATTATTTTCATATGCTGTACTCATATATGAAGATGATTTCAATATGTACAAAACTATAAGTAACTTGGAGGTTGCACGTAATCTCAAACTTGTCAAAGAATGGTACTCAGATAATAAATAAATTATCTCTTAATATCAAAAATGCTGTGTTATTAGTAGAGCTGAGGATGTTTGCGGTACGGCAGGACCGTATGTAGTGCATCCCCACATTTAACTATTTATCTAAATATTCTCTGAAATGATTTGCCGGATCTCATAAATTAAAAGAGTGATATTTTAGTATGCACTGGATATTGTTATTATACAAAATCATAATAGCCATTTGTATTTATGGATCATAAATAATAATACGCATGTATTTGTATTTGGTTGTGAATTCAATTTAAACTTAAAACGAATCGTAATATTTTAACGACAAGCCGTCCTTACAATACATGCATTCGAGACAAAGTGTGCAACTCTACGAATAACTTCCATAATTGATCGAAAATGGACATTTTGAAGCTGAAGTAAAGCCCCTATTCTTAGAAAATTTTATTACTGTCGTTAAGAACTATTATTATAAACAACAAAGGCCTTTTATTAGTGTTGAAGTTTTAGTTTCATTGAATTTCCATGTTGTAAGTAGTCAATTGTAAAGTGTTCATTCACAATATTCTAAAACAAGGTGTAAATTTAACTAAAATCCAGAAAAACACATTCTGATAATATATTACTAGATTAGAAGCTGTGTTTATTACTATTTATTATATTATTTTTATAACCAAATGCAATAAAAGCTACGAAGACAAAAGAAACCTCGATTTATTAAAATCTTGTCACACAGCCTTTCAAAGCCTGGCAGCACATATTTTGCATATATTTTATATATACTACCTACTTGAACTAGGTGAATGAAGTTAGAAGTTATAACTTATAACTTCTAACTTCATTCACCTAGTTCAAGTAGGTAGTATATATAAAATATATGCAAAATATGTGCTGCCAGGCTTTGAAAGGCTGTGTGACAAGATTTTAATAAATCGAGGTTTCATTTGTTTTCGTAGCTTTTATTGCATTTGGTTATAAAAATAATATAAGTTAGAAGTTATAACTTATAACTTCTAACTTCATTCACCTAGTTCAAGTAGGTAGTATATATAAAATATATGCAAAATATGTGCTGCCAGGCTTTGAAAGGCTGTGTGACAAGATTTTAATAAATCGAGGTTTCTTTTGTTTTCGTAGCTTTTATTGCATTTGGTTATAAAAATAATATAATAAATAGTAATAAACACAGCTTCTAATCTAGTAATATATTATCAGAATGTGTTTTTCTGGATTTTAGTTAAATTTACACATTGTTTTAGAATATTGTGAATGAACACTTTACAATTGACTACTTACAACATGGAAATTCAATGAAACTAAAACTTCAACACTAATAAAAGGCCTTTGTTGTTTATAATAATAGTTCTTAACGACAGTAAAAAAATTTTCTAAGAATAGGGGCTTTACTTCAGCTCCAAAATGTCCATTTTCGATCAATTATGGAAGTTATTCGTAGAGTTGCACACTTTGTCTCGAATGCATGTATTGTAAGGACGGCTTGTCGTTAAAATATTACGATTCGTTTCAAGTTTAAATTTAATTCACAACCAAATACAAATACATGCGTATTATTATTTATGATCCATAAATACAAATGGCTATTATGATTTTGTATAATAACAATATCCAGTGCATACTAAAATATCACTCTATTAATTTATGAGATCCGGCAAATCATTTCAGAGAATATTTAGATAAATAGTTAAATGTGGGGATGCACTACATACGGTCCTGCCGTACCGCAAACATCCTCAGCTCTAGTTATTAGTAAGGACTGGAGACGAGAGGCCGATATCTCATCGCCCATAGGCGTACAATTAAAAAATTTTATTTTTAAAACTTTTTTAATTTTATTTATATAATTGGAAAACAAACGCGTGGTGCTCTATAAAATACGAAATACATTTTATTTGTTCAATTTGTATTTCAAGTTGTGTAAAGGAGCATTAATATTTACTAGCAATACTTTCTCAAGGTTCTCTTCTGTAAAATATGCTCTCTTTGAATGAAATACATCCTTGTAGATAGAAAACGTCCTTTCTACATCGCAACTGGTTATAGGTGCATACTGGAATATTTTTTTATTTCAGCGTATTTATCAGTTAAATTTTGAGGCATTGTCCCCATACACTATTGCCGCAATGTTATTAAATCTGGATTTCTATAAAAAACTTAGTCAAACTTTTGCCGAAGGCCTCATCCGAAGCCACTAGGAATATTTTTCTAATTATTAATAGCCACATCTAATATGGTTAATCCATCATTTAATTTGTGATTTTGATTTTCAAAATAAGTGATTAGTTTTGGCAAATTTGCAAAGTGTGAAAAAAGGACAACTGATTTTTTAAATTTGGAGTTTATATTAGTTCCGCGCTCAGAAATACTTCGAGCATCGTCATTTAAACATGTAACGAAATTTTGTAAAGTATCGAAATTCCCTGCATAAAAACTAGTAGCTTCCAACCATGTTTTCCATCTAGTTATTACTGGAGTGACAAAACGAGCCAAATATAAAAACGGTAAAACCAAAATAAATAAAGGAATCAATTGTAAAATAGGCCTAATAAAGGAGAATTTCCGAAATCTATATGATTGTTGAATAAAAGGTCTGTATTTTTATATTTCAAAATTTCCATAATTTTAAGTAAATTTAATTTTTGCGATAATTGAAATTATTGTCATTCTTGTTATTATATCTTGTTAATTACCCATAATTTTAATTATAACTTTAAAATTGTACACACAGAAAATAAATCGCAAAAATTAAATTTACCTGAAATTATGGAAATTTTGAAATATAAAACTACAGACCTTTTACTCAACAATTATATAGATTTCGGCAATTCCCCTTTATTAGGCCTATTTTACAACTGATTCTTTTATTTATTTTGGTTTTCAGATGATCGTATGATAAAGAACTGCAGAGAGCAATTGAAAATAATTCCGTGTGCTCCAAAAGTCAAGCGAATTATATGTAAAGGATTTAGAACCAGTTACATTCCATAAATAATTACCTGGACTTCGTATGTTAATATGTAAATAAATCATAACAACATATAATCTTCCCATGCAAAGGCTAAGTGCGAAAAGGTCTTATTTCTTTTAATAACTCAAAATAATTTCAATGTTGATTACTAATTTATTAAAGTAACTTCCTCTATAAATTTACATATTTTCCCGATTCATGCATGTATCCAAGTTAAACGCTTAAATCAAGTCAAGACATTGAAAGAGGGAGTCAGAGAATCTTAATTGAATAGATATTATCTACAAAGTCTATAACACGATATAATTATCAGTTTGGTAAATGCAATAACCATCCCGTTCGTGCCTTCAAATGCAAATGCCCAATATATTAAACATTCGGTAACAACGGTACTGTTTGCGTACAGAGATAATAACCGGTTATAGATCTTCGTTATTTTTTCAGTGGTGGTCACAAGAAAATTCATTACCCAGTAAATTTCTATCGATTTACTTCAATTTTCGTGCGAGCAGCGGAAGTAGTAGCTTGCGAGTTATAATTATAAGCATTAGGTCTCGTACTTCTGATGATTTAGCTCAGTCTTATCCAATCTATCTTAATAAGAAGCGCAGTTATGGATTTCTTGCTATTTTTTTCAATATTTTAATGACGATACTTAAGGAAAATACGTTTCCATCGTAGACGCTCACCAGAATGTTACTTTGCCAGTACATCGGGCAATTTAGAAGTAAATTACAGTTTGCTGTTGTACGCGGAATAAAGTGGAAATTTCGCTTGATTCTGAAACACTTCAGAAATGAAAGACAAGTGGATATAATTACAAATTATGTACGGTCATTATTCTGTACAATTAGCAAGATTTATTCATATTTTATAACAGTAATTTAACTTGATAAATTATGCAATACACCAGCATTATTGTTCTCGAATGTAAGATTACATACACATTATAATAATCAATATTGGGAAGCTTATTTAATTTAAATTAATTGAATTTCATGAAACGTATTGTAGACTCACTGCCCGTAGAATGGATAATGATATAACACTCAAGGAAAGACTTTAACTATCGTTAATGAGGCAAGACTAAAAATTCGTTAATGCTACATGCTAATTATATGTGATTGTGTTCTTCGCGCATTGGCATTCTTCTCTTCAATTTATTCCAATTTATACATGTATCAATTACATTTCGTTTTATTTTCTTCCTTTTTAATTGCAATGAAATACTTAAAGCATTATAGGATTCATTTAGTTACTATGCGGTAGCTGTTACATTTAATATTTTTTACTTAATCTATTTACAAATAGATATTGAAATATTTATGTAAAGAACTCTGATGCACACTCTGCCTAAAAAGAAGTCGAGCTTTTAATAGAAAATAAAAATATGTTCACTGTAATTGTTTAAATCCTTATTCTTTGTCTCATCTTCGATGCGTTTAGAATGCTTAATTAATTCATTAAATATATTAAATATCCCTTCGCTAATCGTGTGGATTTTCTGCCCTTGATTTAGCTCAACGTTGCCCACGAGGAGGTAATTTACATTGGACTCGTTGTGACGGACAACGAAAACCCCTTACTGCATTACGTAGGGTTTTGAATCTTCCCTCATAGCCAACATAGACCGTTAATTATCACTCTGGAAACGGATATACTATATATTGAATTCGCATAGGTACTGAGAAAGGAAAAACTGCAGTACCTTTAAGTATAAAGTCGATCAGTCTTCATAGGATCTCCCTCCGACAATTACAAAATATTCTAAATTCGTTTCAGTACTGATTGATTCTGCTAAAAACTCGATCCTTCATGGCTATAGAAAACAGTGCATCTCGTGGGGTGGTCAAATGAACTTGAAGAACTTTACATATGATATTCTGTGAGTGGCGACAATGAATTAGCGGCTCATGTTAAGAAAGGCTCCTGGTGTTCCCGATGTCTTTCCTGAATTCATAAAAATCTTGGAATGGCTGCTCGAGAATGGTTGAGCAATTTTTATATCTTCCTTAACATTTTACGAAAACAAAAAATCCGAACTATATTAAGACCTGGTAAGTTTACGGAAGATCCTGAAAGGTATAGACCTACAGCTCTCTTATCTGTTTGCTATAAACTTTTAGAACGGCTTATCTACAACAGAATAGCGCCCACCGTCGACGCGATTATTAAGAAAGAGTAAGCAGGGTTCAGAGCGGAAAAGAAATACTGTGATCAAGTTTTGAGGTCAACAACGTATTTTGAAACAGATTTCCAGAAAGGCCTAAAGTCACCCCGTTGCTTTGGTAGATCTCTCAAGTGCCTATGACACAGTCTGGAAGAATGAAATGGTTTTTAAATTCCAAAAAATCATTCCATGCGCTAAATTAAGCAACCTTAATCAAGCATTAGAAAACCTTAAAGAATTTAGTTCCTTAAGGCACGGTTCTAGCTCCTCTAATGTTCAACATTGACACCAATAATCTTCTACCGACAAAATCACGAAAATTTCTATATACAATATGACCAAGTTGGTAGTACTCGAGTTAGAAATCCTTCATTTCTATTTTTTTTGATTAATTATTATTATGTATACCAAATCGTAAGCTCTTTATTTATCTCTTATTTCTAATCTAAAATAAATAAAACTTTTATATCTTTTACAACTTTATTTTTACAAAATATATTATATCATTGGTATTTTAAATAGGTTAATTAAAAGTGGACGTGGTGTTCTTTAATTTCTTCATCGACTAGCTCTTCATTGTGGGCACATAGACTGGTATCTTATTTTTTCTCAGGTGATTATTTATTACTTCAATTTTTTTTTTTAAACTGTTATTTTAACTTGGGTTCGTGGATCCTCGATAAACGAGAACAAAGAACAGGTAATATAATAGTGACTCGTTGTAATATAATGTTTAATTATGAACTTGGTTCATGAATTGGAAACTTATTTTTTTATATTAATGATTTGATATTTACAAAAATAGGTGTTTTTATTATTAACATTTATCTGACCTTATTTTACTTGATGACAGATGGCACTTTCTTCTTATGGTAATTTTCTTTTTTATTTAATATCTGTGTTTATTTTCCTTTGGCAGGACCTAACGTCTTAAATGGCTATTTGTCTTCGACTCTTGATTGACACTATTTTATTTATTTTTCTTCTTTACACAAAGTACATGTATATTTTTATTTGACTAACACGAGGTACGTATTATTTATTTAACTTTACTAATGCGAAGTACGTATTATATATTTAACTTTACTAATACGAGGTACGTATTATTTATTTGACTTTTCTACACGTAGTACGTGTTTTTCATGGTCGTCAAAACAATCAGTACCTGATTTTTTCGGTCTCTGGCTTTTATAACATTATTAGTTCAGACAAAAGGCATACGAATTTTTCAGTACCTCTTCTTCTTACTTCTTGAATGCCTTTTTGGAATTTGGTGTTATTAGCTTTGAAAATTAGCCTTACTTTTTTATTACTATTCAGGTAGTTATTTTAATTAATATTTGTATATTAAACATTTGCATTTATCTGTCAAAATTTTTCAAATTTTACAAAATTTCAGTTTATTTTTGAATTAATGCTGTACTTGATGTTATATTATTGTTATTAAACATTTATGCCCTTTCAGTAAATGTTATCTCATTATATTTTACTTTATTTTACAAATTTCAAAAATTCTAATTATATTTTCCTAAATCTCAACTAAATCCTTTTTACAAATAAATAGAACACACATAAGATGTTTTAGATTTACACTTTATTCATAAAATAATGACAGCTGTTTCGCTAACACAGTAGCTTCTTCAAATTCAACTTAAGACTAAAGATACATACAAGATACAGCGTTAATCAGGTAGTTGACCCAAGTTAAAATTCTAGGACCTATTACATTTATATTTTGCTTTTTGAAAACTATACCATGTCCTACTTGTGTGGGGTTTAAGTATAAAAATATAGTATAAGCAACTAAGAAACAATATTTCAATGCGTGAACAGATTTAACAGTGGGGATGAATTCAAGTCTAATTTATCGTTCAGTAACATTTCTGAGTTTTTAAGTTTATTAATTTCTAAAGATTCTAAACAATTTAGTTTTCTACCTTTATTTTCTACATGTATGGTGTCGAATTGTAAATTAAATTCGTGCTCATTCTCTATTAACTGATTAGAGTAGGTTGAGTCAGTTTTCTTATTGATATAAGAATGATAGTGGTCTTGGATTCGTTTTTTAAACGTTCTACCTGTCTGTCCAATATATGTTTTGGTACATGATCCGCATGATAACTTATAGACTCCTGATTTATTGTCTTTGGTAGTTTTTTCTTTATTATTTTTAATATATTTGGCTAGATTATTATTAGTTTTATAAGCAATATTAATATTTTCTTTTTTAAGGAATTTTGATAATTTAAGTTGCTGTTGACCTATGTAAGTAAATGATTTAAACTGCTTGTCTGGCTCCACTTTGTGTTAGCGAAACAGCTGTCATTATTTTATTAATAAAGTGTAAATCTAAAACATCTTATGTGTTTTATTTATTTGTGATATGGATTTACATCAAGCAAAGGTCGAAACAATTAAAGAAATCCTTTTTATATTTCGTTATTGTACTTGTTTTTATAAATTGAGCCCCTATTGAGTAATTTAAACCTATTGTTTTATTTTATTTGTTTTTAGATCAAAATCTACCTTCAGTTGGTTTGTAGAATCCCGATATCTATAAATTCTGTTCGGATGTTATTCTTATTGGCTGGTTAGTGTGTATTTTGGATCCTTCCTTGCCTTTTAACTGTTTGTTCTTCTTTCAGTTGTAGATATGGATATTATTCTATTTAAATGAAGTTGAAATTATTATATTATGATGGTTTTATTTTCAATAAATTGTAATTTTGATATCTTTGGTGTATCGTTTTTAGTAGTATTTTAGTTTTAATATTAAGTAAATAGAATTTTGCTAACTAAAATCCTGAAATGTCATATCCCAAAGTAACCCCTGCCAATGTTTCTTTCATATCGAAGAATTTTCTTTCGGTTTCATCGAACCAGTGGCGGCTCTTTAATGAGAGCAAGTGAGCAATTGCACCCCCTGGAATTATGAAACAAAACAAACCAAGCGGCGACTAACTGTGAAAGTATTTATTTATTATGTATTCATACTTTCATAGTTATTGACGAGGAACGTGGCACGCTAACAACGTACATACACCAATCGTCGTCATAGATATACTGAGCAAAGCCCAACTCTTGCTCTGTTAAGGCATTAACATTACATTGATGGTGGGGAGAACTGTATTTTGCCGTACGTCAATGTCGTATAATACATAGCGTTGGAGCAACTCAACCAGACTGCTCTCGGGCGTTGTTACAATAATTCCGTGTCTTTTTTAGAGAACAACGCGTTTTCGCGTTAACGTATAATGAAAAAATCGCAGTAAAAAATCTTAAACGGCCGATGCCTCAATTATGTTTAGAAAATAAACAATCTGTTAAAGGTAAAGACGTTATAAGAAAATTCAAAATGAATATTTATCAGAAAAATGACTGGATTTGTGGGTGTGAAATTAAAAATCCTTTGTTTTGTTTTCCGTGTCTTTTGTTTGGTGGTGAACCGTCTTGGTCAAAGAACGGAATAAGAGACTTAATTCATATTAGTGCTAAAATTATTAAACGTGAAAATTCCGAAGGGCATTTGAAAAATATATTTTGTCTAAGAATGTTAGGAAAAAATAACATTCAGAATGTTTTAGATTCATCATATAGAAAAGCAATTCAACAACACAATGAAAAGGTAACAAAAAATAGGCATGTGTTAAATTTAATAATAAATTGCATTAGATTTTGTGGCGCGTTTGAACTGGCACTGCGGGGTCATGATGAACAGCAAACGTCGAATAACAAGGGCATTTTTCGGGAATTGATAAATTTTACGGCAGAATTGGATAAATCGCCCAGAGATCACATCGAAGCAGCACCGGTTTTTAAGGGATTATCAAAAACGATACAGAATGAGCTGCTTGATGCAATGTTGAACATGTATCATGAACAAGTTGCCAGTGAAATTAAAGCAACCGAATTGATATCTGTGATAGCTGATGAAACCACAGATGTGTCCAATCAGTTTCAGTTGGTGGTTGTTTTAAGATATATTGAGACCGGTCGAAAGATTTTGGAAATTTCTTCTGCCTAGTGGACATGATGCTAATTCTTTATCTGCCTCCATCCTTAACGAAATTAGTTTGCTTGTTTATGACCGAGAAAAACTGATTGCACAGAGCTATGATGGGGCAGCAGTCAGGAGTGGTGCTATTATCGGCGTGCAAAGACATGTCCAAGACCAGTATCCAAGGGATAATATTGTACATTGTTATGCACATCAGGCAAATCTAATTAAGTCACATGCTACATCGAGCAGTAGTAATTGCAGAATTTTTTTGCCAATCTGACGGGATTATGTACAATTTTTCTCCACTTCACCACAACGAGCTGCAAAATTGGAAGAATTCCTTCAGAGAAAAAGCTTATCTCGTTCTTCAAAAATAAGATAGAACTTCAATTCTAGGACAGTGAATACAATATATGAGCACCGAGAAGAAATAATTGAAGCTCTAGAACAAATCGAGGGAGAAGCTAGTTTACAAACTACCATTCATGAAGCTAGGGCCAATTTGCGAATTTTAGAGGAGAAAAATTTTATCTCTTGGTTAACTTTCTTTCATAAAATTATGCCACATGTGGACCTATTGTTTAATCAATTACAAAATGTCAATACAGATGCATTAAAAATAAAGAATAATTTAGATAATTTTGAACGCGCTATTGGAAAAATTCGAACCGAAATCGCTGACACAGATAATCAGTTGGTTAAACAAAATGACCCAGAACTGACTCCTCGACCATCGAAGCGGCGAAGAGTAACTGATGGTAGCCAAAGAAGGAGGGAAACTATTGAAGTGTGCGATATTATTTTTCTAGAAATAAAAACTAGATTTCGGTATACAGGGCACTTAATATTAGCAAACTTAATTTCTTTTAAACAGTTCTCCTCTTTTCAAAAAAAATTTCCGGAAGATTGCCTTAAAGAAGCAATAAAATTTTATCCATGCCTCAATGAAAGCAGACTACGAACTGAATTAAGCGTTCTATATTTTAGAGAAGAATTTAGGCAAAATATAGAAGTCGGTGCTGTAGGTCTGCTAGGTCTTCTGCTGGATGGATTAAGCGACACCTTTAATGAAGTTGTTACGCTTTTAAAAATTGTCATTACAATCCCAATGACAACGTCCGAAGCGGAACGCCAGTTTTCACGGCTGAAGAGAATATAAACTTTCCTGAGAAATACAATGAAAGAAGAGACATTAAATGCCCTTACTATGTTATCTTGTGAAAAAGAATGTATAAATGATTTCCCAAACTTTAATGAAAAAGTGATAGAACTGTTCTGCAAGTCAAAGACACGTAAAATGGACTTAGTTTATCGTCAGATGTAATTAAGCTGTGTAGTGTAATATTTACTATTCCCTCAAAACAAACTCTACAATGAACAGTACCTGTCTGGAACAGTACGTCGGTGAAATTTATAAGGATTGGGTAAGCGTTTTTGTATTTCACTTATTAATTTTGAAATTATGCACTCCCTATGTGAACCATCCCGAGCCGCCACTGCATCGAACATTTTATAATACGCTTATTTATTATCCATAACATGTCATTATATTTATAAGTATACCTGTGGACATATACATATTTATAAAAATAAATTACTTTCTACAAAAATAACACAATTTTAAATTTGTATATAAATAATAACTATGGGTAGGTACTATTATAAAATTAACAATAATTATGGCATAGTTAAATGTAGAAAAACAAAATATCTTTGAAAATAAAAGGAGGTGAATATTAAATACTACTATAAATTTTTTTTTTTTTGGTGTAATTTATTAAACTAATCATTTACTATAAAATCAAAATACACTCCAGATATTCTATATATGCGTAAAATAAATATTTTTGCATTTATGTACGATATTTGAATGTAGTATTGTGCATCAATCTAAAAACTCGCTCTAAGATTATCCGAGTTACAAGTATTCGAGTGATCATCCGATTATTAAAAACATCCGAGTACCAAGTAGATTACCTATTAAAATTACTCGATTATTATATCTCATGCTCATCACTAGTTAAAATTAAAAATGTTTTGTGTTTTGAAATTTGCTGCTTGTATTTTTGAAATGCAGCTTATTTCTCTCTTAAGATTTTGTGTTACCAACTCTCATTTAAAATCAATAAACTGCACTTTTGTTAAAGTTGCCAGATGCAACATTATGAAACGCAATTACTTTAAATTATTTTTAAAAACATAAAGTCTCTTTAGTTAAAGGATTTTTTAAGCGAGTATTATGAAACCGGGCGTTCATCTAAAATTCCGTGCCTAAAACTTTGTTACAATGTCTTTTTTAATTTAACGGATATTTATATGGTTCCACACATTTGCCCATCACTGTATATACTTCTGTATTGTATTGCTTGACACATCCAATACTATTGATGTGGTCTAATGGATAAATAAATTATATTATTATTTTATTTTATTTTTTTATATTATTATTTATATTACTTTGTTACAATGTCTTTTTTAATTTAACGGATATTTATATGGTTCCACACATTTGCCCATCACTGTATATACTTCTGTATTGTATTGCTTGACACATCCAATACTATTGATGTGGTCTAATGGATAAATAAATTATATTATTATTTATTATTACTAACTTAATTGGCCATGCATTATTAGCATGTTGAAACTTACATTACATATTTAATGCACTCTTTGTTAATTTCTTGTCTTGTCATTGTTATTACACAAGTCTAAGTAATGACAAATTACCGATTACATTACTGAACAAGTGAAGCCTATTTTCATATATTATACGCCCTTTAACATTGATTTATGCAACCACCACAACGTCATGCTTGTTAGATCCTATTATAAAGACAAGGTGGTATTAGCTTCTGGAATTACTTAAGGTAACAATGTGGAAGCATTCGTAGAGGCCAAATTGTGGTTTCAAATATTTTTATGTAACTACAAAATATCAAATAATACTTGCTATGCTTGTTGTAGATTTATTTATATCGGAAGTTCTATATCAGAAAATAATTACAACCAACCCACGAGAATTTTTCAAACTTTTCAACTTACTCGAGTTAATTAATCAAGAACATTTACATAATTTAACGCAACGCATTAGAATGTTGAAAAAGCATGTAGTAAGACCAACATAACTAACAATAAATGACATGTACAGCGATAAACATGCAACATGATAAATTAGAAGAAAAATACTTGAGCAAAGAATTAATCAAGAGCTTTGCAGGAAAAGGAATAAAAGAAATAAAAAGAAACAGGCAGTTAGAAAAGCTGACATCCACTGGCAATATATTAAATTAATAAATGCATTACTTATGTTAAAGTTGTTAATGTACCGTACATGAACTCCAGGATTTAAATTAGTTCATTTGAATTTGATACATATGTGCAAAACATATCGGAAGAGGTTAAATTTATGTGTCTGAATGTGAGAAAATAATGAAGAAGGAACGCGGGAACTCGCCAACTGTGCAGCAGTATAAATATCGCAAACAGAAATTATGCTCTAAACGATCATCAACATGCAAGGATTTTATTAATACTTCGTTATTAGTGAACATATTAATCATAATGTTGCCATTACTTTACGTACTTGAAACTTTAAATGTTTCAAGTACGGCTTTTGTTTTAATATTTGTTTTAATAGACAAATTGATCATTACTTTGGTGTGTATTTTAGCATATTCAAGCTATTGCAAAAAAATACTTAGGTACGTAAAAGCGTTTTTAAGTTTGCAGAATGGAGAAAAGGGAGATAAAATAAAAATAATTTTTTTTTTTTAATATACGAGAGATAAGCTGAATTTATTGAGAACTAGCTGCACGCGGCTCGGCGTTGCCCGGCCACATTCTATAGAATAATTAAAACTTCCTTTGTGTTAACTGTCATTAACAGACATAAAATTTTTGTTTATTCTCTAGCTAAATAACGAATCAATGATATTTTATTATAATCAATCTATCACGCCTATGCCTTTGGATACACAATATTCTTTGTTATTCCACCAGGTGCATAAACAAATAGAGTAGATGGTTTCCCAATTTGCGAATATGCTACATGTTGCTATGAATAGTGGTTTGAAAATTTAGCACGCCACCATCCACAACTAGTTTTCCCAACTAGGTTTCTCAGTCGGTGAATTTTCAAATGTGAGACCTCTAGCTTCTCGGGTTCCACTTAGGAAAGACATGTCTACAATATAAGATGAGCGCCAGTGAAATGTTCACAAAAATTTATTTACTTATTTTATATAAAATTACTATTTAACAAAATCGGAGTGAGTAAGTAAAACAAACGCAGTTTAAAAGGTGAAATAAATATTTAATACAAAAATTAAAAAAATAAAAAAATATATCATTACAAAGTATAAAGATGCTGTATCATACAAAAATACTTGAGGTAAAAACATTCATTGAAAATTGTCAGCTAAATGAATGGAAAACATCCTATAAATGACACCGATCAAAACTTATATAAAAATAATCAAGTTTAATATTAATTTCTCCCAGAGAACCACACTGTATAATCAGATACTGAACCACGAACAAAACTTACGCATGTGCAATAGACACGCACAAAAAACCCTGATTCCAATCGAACAAACTTTTCAATTATTATTTTAACAAAGAAATGTTAATAATAAACTGTATTATCTGTATTTCTAATAATTAATTCTCTTAACTACAAGCTTGGATACAATAGAAATATACTTATAATAATTTTATATATTATGATGACGTCATATAATTTTAATTCTACTTACAATTTTTAATGGAGACGAAGAAGGTGCTTACTCAAATTTAATCATCAATACAACGAGAAATAATTTATCTCTTTAAATCTCGAGAATTTAATACTCAAATAACAACAACTATTAAACACTTTCAATCAAATAACCGAATTAATTAAATATATATATTGTTGTGAGTCAATTTTCTTAATTAATTAATTCTTTTCTAATAAGATATCGGTTTCAAGAATGTTATATCTTGAATGTTCAGATTTGTGAAGTATTACATTATAGTAAAAATTTTGTAATTTTGATATGGGTTCATAATTGGTTTTGAAATCATGATACCATATAATATTGTATGTTATATTTAATTTATGGTTATGTTTTGCTTATTAGTAAATTTACTTCGACTTATTTGCGCGAGGATTTTGGATTTTTAAAACCAACTATGTTCTATCTTTCTTTTGAGCAAATATCTGTAAATTTTGTTATTTGTTTGACTTATGTGAACTTCATTTACAAGATTTGTAATTGAGATTACGTGGGTGGATTTTCTTATAATATTATCTTTTATATTATTTTAGAAACCTTTGTATAAATTTCTTAGAATATCTGATTTATACTTTTACAAAATTTCTGATGGGAGTCTTGACGACGAAAAACATTATTATTGATATTATTTTTCTGACGGATATGAAAAGATTTTTATCTGCATTTTATAAATTCAGTTTTATCATTATTCCGATTATATACCGTTAAAAAAAAATATGTTTATGGACATTTATTGTACATAAAGAAGTGATATAATAAGTACTCTGAATGTATTATCCATATAAGAAGAACATTGATATGCATGTGATTACTGAAGAATAGATTTATATGAAAGGAACGCTCTTAAAGAAGAAATCATATTTCCTTTTAATTATTTTGGTATAAGAACATCTCTTCAGGAACTTAGACTGAACATAACCTGGTGGGAGATTCTGCAAAATTGTATCATAAGCATCCCAGCGACTAGGATAGTATCCAGTAGTTTGAATTAAGCAATTGACAGACAATCTTGATGTTATAATTGGAAACTTATGTCAATAAATTTTAGGTTAATTTGATTATTAAACGTTTAGAATGTACGTAAAGTAAAAAACACACCAGTAAGGTTATAAAAAGGATATAAAATATTCTCTTCCTTATACAGTAATAACGTTAGTAACCATATTTAATTTTAATTCATTATATTTTCGTAAATATAATAATAAAATAAAAAAATAATAATTAATATCTGTCTAAATCATACGTAGGCGTTTCATTTATAAATTTACTTTATCAAACGATCGCTCCAGTGCGTTGCAATTTGTAATTGATAAATACGGTGAATACGGAGAAATTGATTCGTTTTATGCTATTAAAAAGGATACATAGCGTTCCCATTGTTAGCATATCTATTTATAAAATGAACCTGCATAATAGTATTATAGATATTAATAAAAAAAAGTAAATAAAAAAGAACAGAAACCTTGTTATAAATGTGATCATTATATGAACGCATATTGTTTCTTTATAGCCTTATAAAGGGACTTGATTCAAACCAGGATACCAAACGCATTAAGAAACGGTATGTACTTGGCTAATTATTGAATAATGATATTGCACATAAAAGGTTGGAATCATTGTTTGTTTCAATGGTTAAAATAGGATTTCGCAATGACGACTTCGAGATATATACAGAGAGATAATAGATTAAACTGGAATGCATTAAATGGAAAAGGATTTAATATGTACCTGGTACCATATTTTGTAATATAAAATGAGGTAGTTGTATTATTAGTTTTTTTTGAAACAGTTCCTCATTGCAACATTGTAGGAGATATGAGATATTTATTCATGACTACTTCATTTAAACATTTTCTTGTCATAAATTTATAAAAAATACCAAAAAATAGAATTAAACTGATTTTTTATAACGTATTTTATGGTATTTAGCAGTATAAACAGCAAATTTCTTTTAGTATTACGCTAAAAATTGGAAAAATTACAAATCTCAAAAGCTTACCAATTTGTTTCATTTTAAGGTGCGGTTCGTCGCTCAAGACATTTAATATCAAGGTGTAGCAAAAATGTAAAAACAATAATTATAATTTTAAATCGTATTTTGTCTTAGTCTACGATATAGTATTATGAATGGCTTTGTCAATGATTTGTCTACCTCATTCAGTAAAGTTTCGCTAATCTGAATCAATTAAAAACTGATCCCTATCTGAACTACCGAGAGATCCGGATTAGCGAAGTCAGTATTAAACAACATAATTAAAAAAGGGCAATAAATGATTAAACATTTTTTGTAACAAATATAGGAGTATATATTAAAAAAAAATATACACTAACGTTTTACAAATACACACGAATACATTAGAAAATTAATAGTATATTGTTCAATGGGTGAGAAAGTTGGCCATTTTGCAAAGAATTAAATTTGCGATACTAGTCGAAGGGGAGTGGAGTAATTCATTCGAGTGGAAATGGCCATTTCTGACGAGTTTAATACTATACTTTCTCTAATCATATTAAAGAATTAAGTAACAATGAGTAGTGTGTTTTTTTATATCTCAAGATATATTTCACCTGGAGCTTTGCATAAAAATTCATCAATTTCTTTGGCAGTGAATTTCTTTTTGATTTTGTAGCCTGATAGCCCTCGGATATTCTTTTAAGAAATTCACATAATTTGGGATAGGCTTCAGTATTAATATTACTGCGAAAGCTCAGAGTAAATCTAAGCATATAATATTGAGACATTAATGAGGAGTATTTATACTCCTCTGCTAGTCCGGAGAAATAAGCCAAGAGAACATTTTTGGAGAATGAATTGATGTTCTTGATGCAGCGCCAATACATAAAAGTTTTGTAACTTGATTTTATGCAAGAGGCCAAGGGTTGTAAGTTTAGCAGCCTCTTACACGTCTGGCGGGATAAAATTTTCGTTATCATCCTCAATTTCCATTTTTTTTCTTGATATTTTGTTCATCAAACACAGATTCAATGAGAAATTCAACTTTAATTAATTTTTGAGAAAACACAACTGTTGTATTATCGTCATAGTAACGATAAATATTTCCCGTGGAGAAAAGCAAAATCTCGTCGTTTCATTGGTCCTTACCCATGGAGAAAGAGTCCAATTTTCTCCACAGTTGAAGACTGAGCAACTTTATCAATCAAAAAGATATCAGAAATGTGCAAATTATTCAATATGATTAGGAAAAATTATTTCATTATTAAAAAAAAAGCAGATTAAAATATTTAATTCGAGTCTGTTTTTCTCCGCCCATTGAATGCAGGTGTTGAAACTTCCAATAGCGTTTTCACGTTTAACTTTCCAACTCACGTGTGGCAACTTCTTCATCAGAGCATAAACTATCGTCGCCGAGGTCCTCGTTATGCAGTAGCTCTTGATCTCCTCTGAAGACCCATTTTTTTAAAATTTTGGCTTCTTTAGGTAGATAATTGTCAGAGTTAATTTGCTGCAACTTATTTCCTATTTCAGTGGTTTTGAACACGCTTATTCTTATTGTTATTGCTCAAACATGCTAGAACCAAACACCTCGTTTTTGCTCAAGTATTCCGATGCCAAATTTTTGGCATTGGTCCCTGTCTTTCCATAAGTTGTTTTCCAAGCCTGTCACTTCTATATCTTATTGTGTATTCCTTCTATCCAACTTCGTCTATACCTCATTCCAAATAAGAATGGACCAGATGGCGCTGGAATCTGAATGCAATTTACATAGGATATATTTTGCAATTTTAAACAAACAAAACATATTATGTTTGTTGTCATATCTTGAAGTTATATACATATCTATGTATAATATTATTTTTTTGACTTTTACGTTTGCTTATTAAAATATTCATTATTACGAAAGCTTAGGGCACTCTTTGATAATTTTATTCAAACAAGAAGCGGTTAATATATACCAATACAAGGTATTAGACAGATATAAAATATTTAAATTAGTATCTTATAACTTGTTATTTATTGTTTGAAGGTGTTACATCTACAATATTTTTTTTTTAATTATCTCAGGAGAAATATTTACATCTTACTTAGATTTTAGTAGCCAACAAAACTATTGCGTAGGTGTAAATAATAGGTTTTTCTGCCTGTAGAAGGTAGAAGAACCTATTACCTATTTTTATAGGAGGCATCCCCTCTGATAACCAGCCCCTTTTTTTTTAAACTTATTTTTTAAGAAAAATGAATGCACATGGCTTCTAATCGTACTTTGATGTTTCGTCTAATTTATTGTAAGCGTTTTCTTAAAGGAGAATGTGAAACTCAAGACATTTTAATTTATTTTATACTGTCAAACGCAGCATTCCTGCTAATCCCTACTTCCCTTGATGTTTGACGAACAGCAGCTGTTTTGGACATTCGTGCTTGACATACACATTATAGGCCATCTGCCTCTGTCCACTTTTTACATATTTCTTTAGAATTTTTTTGATAGACATGGTAAAGCTGAGTCAGCCATGCCCTAAAATGCGATTATGTAAACACAAAGTTAATAAAAGTAATAAAATATCTTCAGAAAATGAGTATTTCACTTTATGATTTCTATAAAAAATTATTTTTAATGAATATTGATATTAAATAGCACAATAAACAACTAAACACGCAATTCGATAGTATTGAGCAATACTGCTAGCTTCTATTTTAAGTCCTATTGAGTCCCTTCTTATTTGGAATGAGCCATAGGTGTCTTTCTCCTAAGCTTTCCGTATAATTTTGTATATATAAATTCACAACGAATTCTTTAATCTTGACCATAAAAAGATCATTGTATTTGAAAAGAAACTTAATGAGTAAATTTAAACATTCCGCTTCTTCTACCACTAGCGCTTTGGCGACCTTAATTGAACTATTTTGTAAATTTTAAAGATTTAATGGACTTCCAAACTATTTCAAACTACATACTGTATCAAATCCATCACTTCCTTGGGTAGCCGTTCCCCTGCCATCCGTGCCATCCCCGTCTAGTATGGTTTACTTGACTCTCATGATTTCTCTTATCCTCTCATTTCGAACTCTATCCCGTTTAGATCTACCTGTAGCTCTTTTCTAGAATTCCATTTCTGTTACCAGCAAAGCTTTTACTGTTTTATCCTTAAATGGCCAGACTTCAGAGCTATAAGTTAACGATAGTAGATCTGTAGATCTTTTCATCCCATAAAATACTATTTAACTGAGCCATGGCTTTTCTAGCCTCAGTGTTCGTATATCAGATGGCTTCATCCAAGGTATCGTCCTGTAACACGTGCAGTCTCAGGTATTTATGTATAATTTTCTGTCCATCATTTAAGATAAGTTTTCTTTGCAAGCCACCTACGATTTAAAGAAAGATTAGAAAATAATACGAGATTAAAATAGTTTTTACATATGCCTAGCAGTTTTTTTTTAAAGCATTCTCATGCTAGAAACCAGAAACGCCATGAACTTATACATCAACCTGATACATTCAAAATTTATTATACAAAAATAGATTTTTTTTTATTCCATTTAGCGATTAAAACATATTTATAAACTTAAAAATTATATTGAAGTTAAATTTATTGTAAGACATTCTCTCATCAATGTTACAAACAATATTAAGCATAATAGCATTGTCAAACATGATGTCTTCTACATAAATTGCATGCCTTATAAACAACTACTAAATGCATCAGAGTTAAATAGACGTGACTCGCAGTTTAGCACCATTCAGACCTCTGAATACCTCTATTACTGACTTTATATCTTACCTAATCAAACGCTTGGACGTTAAGATCTTTCTTGGCAATTTGAAAAAAAAATGTGAAAAAAGACGATAACTCGGTTTCACGGTAAACGTACGCACATTATTTAACACAATGGGACAAGATATTTGTATGGCTTTTAACTATGCAATATACTATCTCATTAAACGCATAATATAAGTTTAGTTTACCATTAAATTGGTTCAGTCGACTTTACATGTCCAAACGACCAACATCTTTATTGTAGTGGCACATTCTGCCACGAATGTCGGAGCTTGTGCCGCAAAAAATTGAATACTGCAATATCGGCAGGACAGTATAAAGTACGTTTAAATACATATATTGCTACCATTGTCACACATGATATACTAACAAGATATTGTTAGAAAGTCTATAGAGAACCACCACTAATACACCAACACACGTTTTACTAAGAGATTTAAACACGCTTTAAACATTACAGACAATATGTACGGACATTGGAATACGTATATGTTCTTAAAGGCACAGTCCCTATATTCTATTTCTTTCCAAGATATTTTACTCTGAGAAGGTGTGGCTTTAGAAAAAAGCGGTTCGAAAAATTTGATTTATTACTAAAGCTTTTAAAATTAGCACTTAAACAAAATTTTCCTATTACATATGGTCCCAAAATTTTCAGAAAAATTTTACATGCTGATAATTTTCTCAAAACTGTTCGACTTTATAAACAATATAATACAACAATTAATAGTAAATACAACAATAAATACTTGATCTTCAAATTATTAACAGTGGGCCATATCTTCAATAGTCCTCAGTTTTCTTCTGACTTTTCCCATAATCCTCTGGACAACAGCAGGAACAATTTCTCGCATTTTTTGAAAAATTCGACGTCGTAATTGCTCTTTGTTTACAGCTTCCCATCCATTTTCATATACTTTTCTGGTCAATATTGACTAAAATTCCTCTATTGGGCGAGCATGAAGTACATTGGGAGGATTGTCTAATTTAGGAACAAAGTTTATGTTGTTTGCATTATACCAGCCTCTAGTAACTCTAGTATAATGGCATAAAGCTAAATCAGGCCAAAACATATCATCATTGCCATGATGTATATTTAAAAACTGAAGCAGTGCAAATGTATCTTTGGCTGGAAATTTGTGCAGTTAAGGCTTCTCCAATGTACGGCTGCGAGATACATCCGGCTTCAGAAATGGCACACCACGCTAAAATTCTGTCTTGAAAATTTGGGTTTACCTCTGAATTTGACATTGTCTGGCGTGTCGTCCGTAC
Source organism: Melolontha melolontha (assembly GCA_935421215.2). NCBI lineage: Eukaryota > Metazoa > Arthropoda > Insecta > Coleoptera > Scarabaeidae > Melolontha > Melolontha melolontha. The sequence goes on from OW285242.1 coordinate 54,287,415, forward strand.
AAAAACAGTCATTTTGCTTCATCTCTGAATGGGACAAGGTGAATTATTTCTCATCATCCATTACAATCAGTTTATTCGCAAAATGGATGCGTCTTAGCGCACGACAACGTCTGGATATTATTTCTAACTCGGCTGCGTTATATTTTGGCACTTTCCTTCGTTTTCGAAACACCATGTTATTTTGGGAAATTGTTCTAAAAACAGTGATCTTTGAAACGCCGAATCATCGACCTATTTTTTCGCTGTGAAGCTCCAACTCTGTACTTAACGGCTTCAAGAATTCTTTGTTCTCTTAGTTGGCTCAAAATTCTTGGTCGACCACTTTTGGGAAAATTAACGCTCTTCATATTCCTTAATGGTTTGATAAATTGTCGATAAAGAAATATCTTGTTCAATAAATGACAACAATATTACGCTTGGGCATTCACCCAACTAGATTGTAAATTCTTTTACGAATATCTAGCTTATAAGATATTTTGCTCAACTAGATCACAAAAATTAAACCGACATAATTAAAAGAAGTTAATTGTGACATATGACTTCCAGTGACAACTTAACCAAACGTCATTTAATACAACTAAAATTATCTAACAATTTTCCGAAAACTTTGGGACCATGTGTTACTATAGCTTCCGCTTTTAGAATAATGTATAGATTAGTAAAGACGTTCCTTCGAGTAACATCCCACCGGAGGCTCGTTCTAGTGCGTATATATATTTTGTCAACGGTCATCCGAACACCGTTCAATGCACTTCGCTGGTTTACAGTGATAAATAAAAAAATTATGTCACAAATAGCCAGAAAGAGACTGTTTTACGATGCACTTCATAAATTGATAAAGGAATTCCCGGCATTAATATGCGATGGCAGTATAATAAAGTGTAAAGTGTATGATATACCGCTAATATGTTCAAGGAAATTTCACTGCGAAAGACACGTAAATAGCTTAATGCCTAATCGCAAGAAAAAGTGTCGAGACATTTTTGTTTAATTTATGTGTAATTTTCATATTGTGTAATGTACCGTTTAAGTTAGTAGACAACTAATCATTTCTTTCATATTAGAAGCACTACAGTAAAGCAACGTTACCTAGCCGAGAAAATGACTAAATTTTCTACCATCCCTTCGTGAACGTATTGAACATATTATTAGACCCGAATTGAAAAATAAAGGACTGTGGTTATCTGTGGACGAAACAACAGATTGTAGAAAAAATTCGGTAGTTAATTTTATGGTACGTACAATGGAACCACATCGATTGTCACATTCAATTTTAATAACTTGCATAAGAATACGACAATGCACTGCCGAAATAATATCAGCATAATTGCTAAATACATTGGAAAAGTTTAAACTTTCAACAAACCAACTGCTAATTTTTGTGAGTGATGGTGTCGAAAACATACTCTCTGTACGCCGGTTTCTAAAAAATTCTGCTAACTTGTTACATCTTACGTTTAAAATCTATGTTTTATATATATATATATATACATATATATATATATATATATATATATATATATATATATATTGTTACACATAGCGTATAGAAGTTTAATTCACTTAATTAAAAATATATTCGTTTTTAAATATCTCATATTAATTATATTTTAACTTAAGACATTTTTCTTCATTTGTACAAACTTTCATTTTCGTTACAAAGAGAAAGTATTTTCTTTTGTTATAACCCCAACCGCCGACGACCCTTATTACCTGCACCGTCAACCGATAACCGAAATGTAGAATTTAGAATGTCGAAATTCGTCTATAACATTCCAATTTTAAATTGTTTTAAATTTAATATTATTTACATCTTCTTTTATGTGTCGTGTTTGATATCGTTAGGAAGCTTATGTCACAAGGGTTATTTTAAGAATATTTATGACATTGAAAGACGACGTCTTCAGGCCGCGCTTTTAATTCACTATAATTCAAGATATCGACCCCCTCTTCGATACATCATAAAACCAAGCGTTTCTAGACATTTTCTATCGACGAAAACTAACAGTTCCTTCTTCGCTTGCGAACCATTCGTGAGAAAACACATAACTCCTCGTGTACTGTCCAAGTCATGACGCTATCACGCCGACCAGGTGTTCTTCAACTTCTAAGGTAAACTGCATTGTTCTATGCATATTATTCTTTTAAGTGAATTCATATTAATTTAACTCATTTCTTATTCCTCCGGAAAAACATCGCCCTACATATACTTGTTCGAGTATATCTTCAGACCACGTGGCTACCATCGCCGCAAATCAAAGGTAAGCTCTGTATTCTTCGATACAGAGGTTATTTTATATACATATTTATTAACCCTTAATTTACTCCTCCATTTAACGTTCGTTTCAGAGTATTTTTATGTGTTAATTTTAGTTACGTAATTGCCGCTCCTCGTGTACATATTACTTTATTTTGATTGCTTTTAAATAAACGAATTTCAAATCCTTATTATGTAAATATAAATATATCAATTTAAGGACGCCGCTGTGTTTTATTTTATGTATTAAGTTTTGTGAATTTATTTGAATTTTCAATTAACCAATACCACGCACGTCCTGGACCTTTGAAGGAACTTCACCAACACACCGAATTATCTTAATTATTACAAAATAACTAAAATATAATTTTATTATTTTTTTATCTTAGAATAATTTCATTATTAATATAAGTAGCCGAGCCCACCCCCAGTATTTGTAATAAGTGACGCCCGGAACGTGAGGCAAAATTTGATTTAGTGTAAATCAACGAATCCACAACAACATGGTGAAGTCAAAGGAACAACAGGAAAACTCTTCTAATTCCAAATCGAATGATTTGGTGGCGCCTAACGAAAATTCATCCGATATACAAGGTTTAATCAATGTTTTACAGGAATTTTGTAGATCAGTTGCAACACCACGTGTATCACCTCCAAAGCCAGATGTTTTTAGTGGAGATATTTTCCAGGACCCTGAAGTATTCCTCCAACAACTAGAAGCACATCTGAAAGCAGAAACGCTAAACCCTGCACGAACGATAGACGAAATCGCAACATATCTTCACGGAGAAGCAGCATTATGGTTTGAGCAATTCGATAATCAAATTGATTCTTTTGAATGTTTTAGCGAATTATTTCTTGAACGTTACAAGTCGAACGAACGTAAGGACAAACTTCAGGAAATTTTATACGGACATTTTCAGCAAGAGAAGGAACGCGCAGTTCCTTTTCTCTTAAAGAAAAAACGATTGTGCAATCGTTTATATCCAAATTGGGATGATACGAAGATCGCAGCTTTAATCAAGAGGCAATTACGATCCGAATACAAAGTGATGTTAGGACCGAAACTTCTAGAAACATCGAAAGCGTTAAGAGAAGCATGCATGGAGATAGACAACTACATTCATGGCGATCCAGCAGACATTTACGCAAGTAAGATATCGTCTTTATCCTCTAAATCAATTTCAGGGAACAAAGTGAAGCAATTAACGACGAAAGGATTACCGCCATGTGATTACTGTTCTGATAATCACTGGCATCGCAACTGCCCAGTTCTGCGAAAGAAACAAGAACCATCGTTGAATTATATACAGCATAATTCATCACCGAAAACACCTCGTATATGTGTTGAAGTCACAGGACACGCTGTCGACGCCATCTTAGACACCGCAGCGACAAATAACTTTGCCGCTCCTGCAATTGTTAGACACATAACTTCAAACAAGGTCAGTACAGCATCATTAGGACACAAATTTGCACACATGACTATTACCGGAACTGGGATCGTAAGTGCACGCATCCAGAATCAAGTAATAGAAGTTCCTGTACTAATTGCACCGGATTTGCGAGAAAACTTAATATTAGGAATGCCATTCTTCGAAACGCAAGAAGCGGTATTAAATATAGGACAACGTTGTTTACATTTTGGTAAGAAAAATCGTAAAACAATTAAATTCTTTACAGCTCCCGAATCTTACCATGAAACCAAATGTAATCCTACAATTAACCCTATCCCACCTCCACGCGCAATCGAGTATGTTTGTTTTTAACAGAAATCAAGATCGCCTAAATTAACTAGGTCAACGCAGCTACAGCGAAAGAAGTCTCCGAATCGACATCGAAGCACAACACATCAAGAGCAGGTAGAAACGATCCCCTTCGAGCGACGCCGCTGCATACCTCTCTTCGCCGCCGTCGATTTGCAAGACCAGGGACAGTCAACAGCAACCGAGCGACAACGGACAAAACACGCCATCGAAAATCCAAGAATCAACGCCAAATACCAACAGCAAGATCGCCGCTACAGGGTGAATAGTACGCGAACGGGTATTTCAATTAAATGTTAGCAATAATGATTTAATCAAATTAGTTAGATATGTAATGATAGATTAGGGCCCATTCTCTCTTTGTTTTCGTTCGATATTACATATTTATACTACATTGTGTCGCGACTAACACCTAGCGACTTACTAATCAGTTTTTTTCTTTTGCATTTAATTAATCGAACACTGATTAATTACTCAAGTCAATTAGTTCAAACTGTACCTCTGATTTTTAAGAGCGCAGACTTGCCTAGTACGGGTTTCCAGGTTTCCCCGTACGCCATACGTAACATGGTGTGGGTAAAGTAAGCACAAAATCGGTCCTGGCCGTGATTTGTCCTTAAATTAAAGTTAAACTTAACGTAAAATTAAACTTAATAAAAATTTCTTATGCAAGACACTCATAGACAAAAAAATGTCTTTCAAAGGGTGGGCGAATTGTTACACATAGCGTATAGAAGTTTAATTCACTTAATTAAAAATATATTCGTTTTTAAATATCTCATATTAATTATATTTTAACTTAAGACATTTTTCTTCATTTGTACAAACTTTCATTTTCGTTACAAAGAGAAAGTATTTTCTTTTGTTATAACCCCAACCGCCGACGACCCTTATTACCTGCACCGTCAACCGATAACCGAAATGTAGAATTTAGAATGTAGAAATTCGTCTATAACATTCCAATTTTAAATTGTTTTAAATTTAATATTATTTACATCTTCTTTTATGTGTCGTGTTTGATATCGTTAGGAAGCTTATGTCACAAGGGTTATTTTAAGAATATTTATGACATTGAAAGACGCCGTCTTCAGGCCGCGCTTTTAATTCACTATAATTCAAGATATCGACCCCCTCTTCGATACATCATAAAACCAAGCGTTTCTAGACATTTTCTATCGACGAAAACTAACAGTTCCTTCTTCGCTTGCGAACCATTCGTGAGAAAACACATAACTCCTCGTGTACTGTCCAAGTCATGACGCTATCACGCCGACCAGGTGTTCTTCAACTTCTAAGGTAAACTGCATTGTTCTATGCATATTATTCTTTTAAGTGAATTCATATTAATTTAACTCATTTCTTATTCCTCCGGAAAAACATCGCCCTACATATACTTGTTCGAGTATATCTTCAGACCACGTGGCTACCATCGCCGCAAATCAAAGGTAAGCTCTGTATTCTTCGATACAGAGGTTATTTTATATACATATTTATTAACCCTTAATTTACTCCTCCATTTAACGTTCGTTTCAGAGTATTTTTATGTGTTAATTTTAGTTACGTAATTGCCGCTCCTCGTGTACATATTACTTTATTTTGATTGCTTTTAAATAAACGAATTTCAAATCCTTATTATGTAAATATAAATATATCAATTTAAGGACGCCGCTGTGTTTTATTTTATGTATTAAGTTTTGTGAATTTATTTGAATTTTCAATTAACCAATACCACGCACGTCCTGGACCTTTGAAGGAACTTCACCAGCATCCGTAATTATTTTATTATCTATCAAATAATTTTATTATTATAAATAGCCGAGCCCCCCATGTATTTGTAATAATATATATATATATGTATACATGTCAAGCCTCGAACAATGGCTAAAAGTACTGGTCAACACAGTTTTGGTTTTCTTATACACTAATACTTCTATTTTGTATCTTTTGTCATGCTGGTTCATAATCTGATTTAAAATTTGCTCCATGACCTCAGTATTTTGAGATATTTTCTTAAATAATGTTTTCAAAAACATTAGCATTAAATTTTACAAAATTTCAGTTATTTTTATTCAAGAAAGGTATTACTAAAAATATTGTTCTGCCGAACATTGCGTGGACATGTCTGAATATGTCCTCGGAGGTCTCTCACGTCAAAACACTTAAACCACGCATATTCTTGCTCTGGAACTAATCGAATTAAGAATTAGTAGATATCTGGCTATGTTGATTTACATTCAATCTAAAGACCCACGCGCGGCTGTTTAGATTCAGTGTAAGTCGGTTTGTGATAGCTGAACGTCCTTTTTTATTTCATAATGTCGCATATGTGTATAAATAATCCAGACAGTTTCTGTTATGTATGTGGAGTATTCAAGGCAAACAATGGGCTACTAGCATTTGCTGCGCACGCTATATTGTTACTCTGAAGACCTGGTAGAACGGTAAGAGAAGCGCTATGCCATTTGCAAGACCCATCTGGTTTGGCGTGAACAAACGGACCACTCCATTTATTGCTACTTTTACTGCACGCAAACCTTCGGGTTTTCTAGCAAAAATAGGAAAAATGGTAGTTATGCTAGTCTGCCCTTTACCACTCGTCCAGTACCTCATTCGGAAGCCTTGCCAGTACCAAGGCCCATAGGTGCTTCGAGTGAAAAATATAATGTTACAGAATTAGAAGAAGCAAGTGTTATGTTATCGATGATGAATATTTGCCATCTGAAAAGGACGCATTATTCAAGACCCGAATTTGTCAAAAACTAAAGCAGCGACACTAAGATCTAGACTCTAAGGATGGAAACTGTAACAGTATTTTTCAACAAACGAGTTTTTTTCATACTGCATTAATGTAGATTTTGATGTTGGCATTACGTCACTAACACCATCCCGAAGAATAGGATCTTTTTATCGATGCTTCTAAATTGAGTTTAAAAGCTATCCTTATTCACATATTAAACGTTTATCCATCCATCCCCTTTTGCCACGCAAACCACTTTAAAAAAACGTATGAAAATATAACTTTTCTTCTAGATATAATTAATTACAAAACGTACAAATGGTGTATCAGCGCAGACCTAGAATTTGTAGCAATTATACTTGGTCTACAACTAGGGTATACAAAGAATTGCTGTTTCTTTATGAGTGGGACAGGCGCTAAAGAAATTCCCACTACATTGTTAAAGACTGGCCACCAGTCAGGGCTCAGTATATTCCTGATCAAAAATATATACTTCATAAGTCACTAGTTGAACGTGATAAAATATTTCTACCGCCATTACACATAAAATTAGGTTTGAAGAAAAATTTTGTGAAAGCAATTGATGAAGATGGCCGTGGATTCCAATACCTTAAACAAAACTTTCCAAAAATCTCAGATGCAAAACTTAAAGAGTACCTCAAATTAAACTTTTACAAGATAAAAAATTTTAAGAAACCTTAAGTGACTTGGAACCTGTTGCTTGGAATTCTTTTGAAAACATGACCCACCATTTTCTAGGAAACATAAAATCTGACAATTATATAGCACTCCCTCGTGAACTTCTTAGAAGTTACCATAAATTGGCCTGTAACATGAGCCTTAAAATATATTTTTTGCACTCGCATCTGGATTTTTTTCCCTTGAACCTCGGCGCCGAGAGTGATGAACACGGCGAAAGGTTTCATCAAGACATTTCTGTATTGAAAAACGTTATCAGGGCAAGTGAAACAGTGAAATGCTTACTGATTATTGTTGGACATTGATATCAGAAAGTGCCGAAGAACAGTATAAAAGAAAAAACATTTTAAATAGGACGATACCATACAGCACCATATAATATACATACCCAATTAATAACGAGCCATCGAAAAAATTCATAATTGGAGTAGACTGTGATACTTTAACCACTTCCACATAATGACGCATTACTTGATTCTTGACAGTTTCATTTGGTTTCATTGTAAAAAAAGGTTATGGCATGGAAATGATACTACAACAAAAAAGAAAACAAATAATTTATTTAATATCGAAATCATAATCAAAATTAACATATAGCTATAGAAGTTGTTGAAAATGTTGTCCATTTACATCTAAACACAAACAATTTTCTTAATAAGAGTTTTGAAAAATTTGACACAAACTTATAGTTTCAATGTCAAATAATAAATGTCATTATGTGGAAGTGGTTAAAGTACCAACCCAATTTCACAGTCTACTCCAATTATGAATTTTTTCGATGGCTCGTTATTATTTCATTTACTTTTCAATATTTTTTTCCAAAACCTGATGGTCCAGAATAAATTTGTTATTATTACTACTGCTAGAACTATAAAAGAAACAAAAATTGTACATAGTTTCTAAAGAAAAATTTAAAAAAGTGAAAGTTTGTTGATCAATGATATTAACAACTTATACAAAAGTTCTTTCCTTGGAGACTGTGGTTAAGTAAAAACTCAAAAAAGGTATAAAACCCCTTGCCACAATTAATAATCGTATCCTAAATACGTATTTCGACAACTAAGTTGTTATCATCAGTAGGTAAAATCACTAATCAAACTGTCGCACATGGGGCACAGTAAAGCTAATACATATAAACGCGCAACAACTTTACATTCAGTCCACGTAATCACTGACTTTAAAATAAAATTCGCAGATTAAAAATTACGACAAATTTACCTTTCTTAAGGAAACGGCATCACATGTGTTTACTATTCATTCTCCGCCCTCGACCTTTTCTGCCTCTTTTCTAAGAATGAAAAAAGACAACTGCATGGTGTTGAACAACTTATACATTAAACATAATAAAACAAGTATAATTTTATTTAAAACTGAAGTAGTTGGTGGTCCTAATGCTTTGTCTCTTAGTAACTACGATTGCTGTGTGGAAAATTCGGTCACTCTTTTAGGTCTGACTATCGATCTATCGAGTATCTTGGGTGAAGTAATCATATCGATAGCGTATGCAGAAAGATGAGTTCTTTCCTGTTTATACCGTCAAATCACTCTCGGAGCAACTCGGAGTAATGGAAAAATAAGAACGAAATTCAGAAGCTGGGTGATTTGTAATCGTTTAAGCTTGTAGTCGAAGATTTACTGTAATGTTTTCCAAAATAGCTCAGAGCCATTAATATCCTAAATGATGGTCTGATGTATTTCATTAACACTCTCAAAGCAACTGCATTACTTAATAGCGTAATAAATAACGTTTGTGAAACAAAAAATTGTATGAAAGCTTTTGATAATAAGTCTTCTAACTTCTGTGAAATTTATTAACACGCAAAGCATTTGATCCAATCCATATTTAAATGTTACTCGAAATAGACGTCGCTTCGATTTTCATCGATTTTCCATTAAACTATATGCTGCATCTCTTAGTAACATCATCTTTACGTATACATAACATACGGAATGTCCATCTATACGAACACACACTCAAGACACACGACTTTATCGCATTGGTGCGATCCACCAGCAGTCGGATTTATATCGGCTGGGTAATAATTTTATTCAGAAGCCGTAAGTACAATACAACACATGTAAGGGATCTTTATGGGATCATGTGGCCATCAAACTTGATGTACAACAGCTGTATTCACACCGCGATCCTACCACTAGGCCGTAACTTAAGCAAATATGCCTATCTCTTCCTATAGTTACAGGCGCACACACACACACACAAACGCATATTGGAACGAACGGATAGACGTACACGCAAAGTAAAAGAGGCGTACATTCCCAGTATACAATGAACATAAATTTAGACGTCAAATATAAAATAAAACGTACTGGGTTGACTTTGCGACAAGACGATCGACAATTGCGGAAAGGAAAGAGTGCTTAACGTGCTATTCGACACGTGCCTCAACGTCAAGGAAATTTCGTTAATATACACGTAGTTTTTTCCAGAAGCTATCCTATATATAACTAATTAAATACTTTTAAAAATCTTACTTAAATATGTTAATGTCTTTATTTTTCTATTGAATTAGATATAATAATTATAGAAAGGAACACGATATACAGTGCTTCTCAAAAGTCCCCTCCCCCCCCTCTTATCTTTGGAACGATTATACATACACAAGTGAAATTTGGAAACTGAATATTATAGGTTATAAACTTCCCTACTAGTGATGATAGATGACGAAATCGTCATAGATGACGTCACAAGGCCATTGTGACCAATAATTTTAAATGGAACGCTACGGCAAGCGACACCTCTTTTAAAAGGTATCGAAAAAACCTATTCAATGATACTAATTTTGTTTGTGTTTGAGGCAGTTTTAATGGCTCATTAGTAAACATGAAAATTTAAATTCCATTCAGTATGTTATCAAATACAGATTTAAGAAACAGTATGTACTATTTACAAGGTAAATACTTTTAAAAATCTTACTTAAATATGTTAATGTCTTTATTTTTCTATTGAATTAGATATAATAATTATAGAAAGGAACACGATATACAGTGCTTCTCAAAAGTCCCCTCCCCCCCTCTTATCTTTGGAACGATTATACATACACAAGTGAAATTTGGAAACTGAATATTATAGGTTATAAACTTCCCTACTAGTGATGATAGATGACGAAATCGTCATAGATGACGTCACAAGGCCATTGTGACCAATAATTTTAAATGGAACGCTACGGCAAGCGACACCTCTTTTAAAAGGTATCGAAAAAACCTATTCAATGATACTAATTTTGTTTGTGTTTGAGGCAGTTTTAATGGCTCATTAGTAAACATGAAAATTTAAATTCCATTCAGTATGTTATCAAATACAGATTTAAGAAACAGTATGTACTTAAAGAAATTGCTCGAAGTGACCTCCATTTACTTCCTGACAGTAAAATATCCTATTTTTAAACTCTTCTCGTACTTCTTCAAATGTGTCTGCGGAAACAGCCTCACATTCTGCAACAATACGTTGTTTTAAAACGTCAATATTGTCAAGTTCAGTGGCGTAAACCTTCGATTTAAGGTAACCCCACAGAAAAAAATCCAAAGGTGTGAGGTCCGGTGATCTAGGTGGCCATTCCGTTGAACCTCGTCGTCCAATCCATCTACCAGGATACTCCTCATGCAAATACCGTCTTACTGCACCGTAATAGTGTGGAGGAGCACCATCCTGTTGGAATGTTATTTCCAAATTGCCGAATTCATCTGGATTATCTTCCAAAATTTCAAGGATTAACGGTTCTATTGCGTTTTGCAACATCTCCAGATAAACCTCACCAGTTAAATTAGTATTTAAAAAAAGAGGCCCAACGATGTGGTTTCCCAGGATACCAGCCCAAACATTCACCTCAGTGGCGGCTCTTGATGACGTACGATGTGCGCTGCTGCACGGATGAGACTGCTTCGTTTAAGATTTCATATATACAGAGAAGCAAGTAACCGTACCGAAATCTTCCGAAATAGTTCGAAGTAGTCTCATCCGTGCAGCAGCGCACATCGTACGTCATCAACAGCCGCCACTGATTCACCTTCTGGGGAAATTGGGTATGTGTTTCACGAAACAGGTGAGGATTTGCGTCACTCCAATACCTCACATTCTGTGTATTTACATTTCCATTTAGATAGAAAGTACTTTCGTCACTAAAACAAATTGTTTTGACGTAGTCTGGCTGTTGGTTAAGTTTAGTTTCCATATTTTCACAAAATTCTAGTCTTCGGTCTGGGTCGTCGTCTGAGAGTTGATGAACCATTTTTAATTTGTATGGATGAAATTTGTATTTTTTCAACACCCTGTGTACTGTACTTCGACTGACTTCACAGGTAGATGCACCTTGAGTTGTTGAAGAAGTAGGATTAACTCTTACTTCTGCCAGTATATCAATTTTTTTCTCATCAGAAATTTGTGGTCTGCCAGATCGTTTCGCATCATTAATACTACCCGTTGTTTCAAACTTACGAAGAAGCTCCCTTAAATAAGTCCTCGAAATGGGGCGATCGAGAAACCTCTCATTAAAAATGCGTTCTGCTGCATGAATATTTTGTCTAGTTTCACAAAGAATTAGGACCGCTGCTACTTTATCACCTAAAGCACGTACCATTTCGCTTCTTGAAGCACTTAAACTTTCGACTCACAACAGTTTAACAAATTATTAAAATGTACAAAAATATTAAAACTACCATAAGCTGTAAAAACAGTGAGACGTTCGATCAACAATACACAAATTATTAAATGTACAAAAACTTGGACAATTACAAAAACGTCGAATTTTGGAGACTAACAAAAACGTCAGATTATTTGGCAACTATCCATAGGCGGAGCTTGAATTTGGAATTTTAGTTTTAACTTGACAATATTGACGTTTTAAAACAACGTATTGTTGCAGAATGTGAGGCTGTTTCCGCAGACACATTTGAAGAAGTACGAGAAGAGTTTAAAAATAGGCTATTTTACTGTCAGGAAGTAAATGGAGGTCACTTCAAGCAATTTCTTTAAGTACATACTGTTTCTTAAATCTGTATTTGATATCATACTGAATGGAATTTAAATTTTCATGTTTACTAATGAGCCATTAAAACTGCCTCAAACACAAACAAAATTAGTATCATTGAATAGGTTTTTTCGATACCTTTTAAAAGAGGTGTCGCTTGCCGTAGCGTTCCATTTAAAATTATTGGTCACAATGGCCTTGTGACGTCATCTATGACGATTTCGTCATCTATCATCACTAGTAGGGAAGTTTATAACCTATAATATTCAGTTTCCAAATTTCACTTGTGTATGTATAATCGTTCCAAAGATAAGAGGGGGGGAGGGGACTTTTGAGAAGCACTGTCTAAAGTTCGAATTTTTACGCACAAAATTACGATAAAAATTCTGCAAATTTATTAATTTATTTAACGTTTGGCTATCATGGATTGAAAATATACGTCTTAAAAGTTAAATCTTAAAATCAAGGCCATTGATCGAGTCCAATACGGAGTTAGTGACTTCAATGAAGGCACTTATCTCATCTCCATATGCTGTAAGGGGGCACTCAGCTGTAATATGGTGAATAGCCTGGCGAGGTTCTCCACATTTGCAAGTTGGTGTCTCAGTCAGTCCCCACTTATAGAATGAGTCCGTGAGACGTTCTTTTTCTGTTGAGTGCATTTTATTCATGGCGAGACAGCTTCATTACTGGTAAGAGTACGGCAGGATAGATAATTAATATGAAATTTCAAGGATTTCCAACACTGTATCCTTCTACCATTTGGGTTGAAATCTTCTTCTATAAGTTGTTTTGCTAACATTAGTGGAGGAGATCTGACTTTAGTCTCGATAGGCTGGCATCAGACAGGTCACTTTGTACTAGAAGGTGAGGATTCAATATTATTTTATTATATTCTTCTACCAGGCTTTCCTGTTTCTGGTGGATGGAAGGTGCGATAGGTCTTAGAACCGGGAGCCAGGGTAGAGGTGTACTTTTTAAGCAACTGCTAATTATTCCCATGGTCTCATCGAGTTTGATGTCGATAATCTATGCGTGGTAGCTGTTTAGCCAGATTGGGGCGCAGAATTAAGCTATCGAGTAAACAAGGCTAAGAGCTGTCGTTTCAAGGGTGGATGCGCTCGTACCCCAAGCAGTACCTTAAACTTAAACATTGTGTTATTAATTGTTAATACCAATAGAAGGAAATTACAGGCTGTTTGCCTGGTATCGTAACCAAATATTTGCGCACCATTTGTAGTACTGGGTCATTACAGTCCTGATAATTAATAATTGCTATTTTAACATGCTATTGACTTCTAGCATCAAAAGCCCTGCTAGAATTGTCGTTCACGTGGAGAATCAGGACGACTACATTCCATTGGCTGCCGCTTGTATTCGCTTGTTCATGAGAAAATCATGTCCTTCACGCGAATACTATAAGTTCTTGGCATGCTTTCTCTTTGCTCTTTCATGGCATCCGTTAATTGTCGCGGGACCCATCTGGCGCAACTTTTTCTGTAATTCAAAGTCCAAACAATGTGCTGGATCCTTTCTCGATTAATGCCTAATTGTTGAACAATTTCTGCGTAATCCGGTGATTTCCTTGAATTAGTGCATTCGGTTGTCTTCGATTCTTCTGCCTGACGGTTTTCGTCAAACATCTTCATTTCGTCTCTACCCAAAGAGTTTTGCACTTCAAATCCACTGCCGAACATTTTTAATATCCATACATTTATTGCCATAAGCAGCTTCCAAACGCTGTAAATTTCTAAGGGCGCGCAACCTTCTACCGTTAAAAAATCTGTTACGGATCGTTGCTTGATACGCATCTTAAACATCGTAATCATAATAAATGACACTATTACTCAACGGCGGTACACGGAAAACGAAACTTTGCATGCTAAGATGAGATACTCGAAATTAGGGTGACAGTTTTTCAAAAATTATAAAAGAAAATTTCTAACATAGGTATATCAAAGTTATTTTTATTACTAAATGAAAATTACATATTCCTTGGATAATTAATATTAAATGTACAGTTTGTGCAATTCGAGATATTTATTCCCTGTGTTGCAGTACTTTCAGAATTATTATTTGAAGACAAATAGTTGATAGGAACTGAAATTTTGTGATTTAAATTATCATTTGAAGTTACAGTAGAATCATTAGATATATCTTGGAAAATGAAGTAAGCAATTTTCTTTTTATTTTCCAGAGTATCCTCTAGGTAACCTTCAAAAATGGTGGAACTTTTCCAGCCTCCATGTCGATTAATTGGGCATAAGTTTGCACCAGAATCTGCTAACAAAGCAGCAGATGATAGTCTGAAAATGTGACCAAAGGGTAGAAGATTTCCAAATTTTAGACCCTTCTTTAAAATATGCCAGTAGAACATTTTGTCAAAAATTACCTATCACATTCGTACGCAATTTCATGTTGCCTAGATTTCGAGGGTAACAAATCTAATGTCGCTTTATTAGCTGCTTCAATTATTGCGCTCGGTATTACTTCATTTTCTTTATCGCCAACCGTTAATAGATACATGCATTACCACGGTGATTTGCGGCAGTAATGTAACAAGTTTATCTTACTGTAAAAATCAAACACTTTACCTGCCGCTAATATCTATCGGCATGCCCATGACTGTATGGAATTAGACAGAAATCGTTTGTCGCTATCACGGCTCCAACAGTAAAAGTTTTATCGCGTATTATTTATAGAAAATAATGGAGTGCACACCGCCTGAAATTCTGAAAAAGTCGTTAGAGAAAAAGCGACATGATTGCAGAGTTCTATGTTGAGAAATCTGTGCTCAATAAAGTTAAAATTGCAAAGACGATTTTAGGTGAAAGTCAAACTAACTGCATAGTTACCAATGATAATTATTCTACTAATGGTTTACAAGTTATTAACATATATTCACATAGAATAATAATCCTCAAGCATGTTCAATTGAAACTTCTTCCACTGCAGGAATTAATTTTTATAATGTGTCAGGTTGTTCGTTTACTTTTAATATATCAAGTAATAAGTAGATTTGTTTTTTTATTCGCTGTTATTTTTCTGTGCTTACTTGGTCATAATAAAATGTGATAAGTTATATTTTTTTTAAATATAATTTTTTACGGTTGGCGATAAAATTTTGTATGCACCACGTCAGTACTGACTTTATTGAACTCGCCTGTTACTCGCCTCGCTCGCTCAACTAATAATCTCAGACTTGTTTAATAAAGTATCACTTTACTCACTTGGTACAGTTGCGGCCCCTACAAACTCTGACAGTTTGACAAATAATAAATGTTGGCTTTGTAACATGGTCTTAATATTGAAGTTCATAAAATGTCACCTAACTGAAAAAAGTCAGTGGCGTATAAAATAAAAAATTTGGAAAAATGTAAAAATTCAAATACAAATAAAGTTTTTGCAACAATATATACGTTTTTAAAATGACATTCCAGTTTGTTTTTCTTGATGAAACCTGGATTTTTCAAGATTGAAGCTCTCAAAAAATCACGGCAAGATGAGAATATTAAATCTGCAAAAGCAAACAAGTAGGTATACAAAAAGGTTTAAGTATATCAATACGTTATGCACGTATTACGCATTTGTTGCAAATGAAACAGACATGCAATATACATATCTGTAACTGTACACATGGACAATATCCCTCGTATTTTCAGCATTTACTTCTTCTTAAGACACGTGTTTCTGCCATCTATAGGCGTCATCAGTCAAGCTAGTGAAGCAATGTAATACAAATGATACAAATCTTTTTAAGAACAGATTTGTATCTGTATATACATTTACGCTGAAATCGCCTACAAGATAAAGCAAATTTCGTCCTATAAGGTGGCACTATTTAATAAGTGACATCTAACGGACGAAAGAGACTATGCCGAAAAAGGCGACCTTTCGCTTGACCAGCTATGCTGGTACATAAGCGAAAAAAATACGTAAAAGTGTAGTCCATTAACACGAGCCAGATGGCGGTACATATACAAAAAGGTTTAAGTATATCAATACGTTATGCACGTATTACGCATTTGTTACAAATGAAACAGACATGCAATATACACATCTGTAACTGTACACATGGACAATACACCTCGTATTTTTGTATATATGGCAGAAACACGAATTTTTTTAATTTGACAGAATGTGTCAGAAGTCGGTGACTGAGTTTGTAGCGGCCGCAACTGTACATAAATAACTATTATTTAAACGCAAACTCATTTTTTGTATAAATTGTGACAACTTAATTTGACTTGATATTTGTATCAAAACGTGTTCATAAACTGTCAGAATTTGATCAGTGCATTTTCATTGCACTTTCTATAAATATTTTGAAACAAAAATTGAGTTTGTAGAAAAAATAGTGTAAGATACATACTGTCGTTAGCAAAAAAAACGGGACAGTGACAAAATCGTTATGACAATTTCCTTTATTTTTTAGCGTTGTAATTTTAACATTTGATTAACTTTCAAACTCTACGTCAAATTATAACGTGTGTTCATTTGAAAAGTCAATCTAGGTTACTATGAAATTTTGATAGAATAAGGCGCAAATGTATCAGTATGTGTTTGTTGTTCCGTAAACGAAATCCAAATGACATTTGATAATGTCAATCACAGAAAATTTTGCAGAATATCATCAGAAATTTTGAACGGAGGATTTTAAATTGTATTGATCTTGAAGGACAACATTTTCAACATTTGTTATAATTTTCAATAAATACCAATTATTTGTTATTTATTTGTGTGTATGAAACTGTCAAAATATACGATTTCGTAGATTAAGTAGTAAATATTAATTTACGACATACTTCAAAATGTTCTCAGTAAATCACATGCTACTAGCTTGACTTTTCAAATGAACACTTGTTATATCATAGTTGATATTTCAAAATTGAAAATGCCACATCTTTCGAAAACTGATAAAGCTAGACTTGTTACTAGTTTGAAAAATGGGAAATCATGAAGAAGTGTATTGGTTCAATTTAATGTTGGTAAAAGTTAAGCCGCAAGTTTATATAAAAAAATGGAGGGAAGAGGATAATTTAAATCGGAAAATAATTTCCGCACCTAACAAAATTTCGAATACGCAGGAAGACGAAACATTAGTTACTGAGATTAGGCACAACCCTTTCAAAACATTAAAGGAAGCTATAAGAACAACACAATTTCCTGTCTCATCTTGTAACACAATGGTTACAAGAGAATGAAATTTAAACCTGAGATATCCAGCCCTACAATCATCTAAATCCCATTGAAAATGTATGGGGATTAATGAGATAGAGCTTCTACTCAGGAAGAATTTTGGGAGATTGTTTATAATGCTCGGCATCAAACTTCTACAAATTTTGTACAAAATATTGTCGCTTCAATGTCTACAAGATTAGATGCAGTTAATAATAACGGTGGAATGACGAAATACTAATTATTTTAATGTAATAATTATTTTAATTTAATAAATAATCTTTCTCTATCGTTTTTAGTAATTTTTATTTACATTTATTTTAAGAATGTTTAATAAGTGTCAATAAGACACACATTTTTGACAATTCCTGACGTACTATTATGAGATTTATGAGTATAGATAGCCACTTAAGTAGTCACAATTTAAACCCATGCAGAAACAGTGTCCCGTTTTTTTTTTCCTAACGACAGTATGTGTAAAAAATGTTATTTTATTTTGCTCGTAAAAGTATCACTTTTAACACGCTACACTATAAAATCGCATTTTTAATTGATGGTAGCTGTGTCAAAATGTCAACTTTTAAAAGTGTTTGTAGAAAATAGTAATTTACGATACAAATGTTAAAAATGCGATTTTATTTTTCGAGTAAGAAGTTCGCGGAACGAGTGATAGTGAGTGAAGCAACTTACGAGAAATTGATTTAGAAACGTAATGTTATACTTATAAACGTCTATTTACTTGTCATTAAATTAAAAGTGTCATTTTTAGTGACAGTTGTGTGACAAAACAATATTTATACACTAATATCTAAATTTAGATTTCGCTTCTCATGCGAAATAAATAAACACAATGGCGCTGTTGAAGATCGTGTATGTCAATCCGCTGTCGTACTCTCTTGAGCAAAAAAAACGGGACACTGTTTCTGCGTGGGTTTAAATTGTGACTACTTAAGTGGCTATCTTTACTCATAATAGTAAGTCAGGAATTGTCAAAATGTGTGTCTTATTGACATTTATTAAACATTTTTAAAATAAATATAAATAAAAATTACTAAAAACGATAGAGAAACATTATTTATTAAATTAAAATAATTAATATTTCATCATTCCACCGTTATTATTAACTGCATATAATCTTGTAGACATTGAAGTGACAATATTTTGTACAACATTTATAGAAATTTGATACCAAGCATTTTGAACAATCTTCCAAGAGTCTTCCTGGGTAGAAGCTCTATCTTATTAATCCCCATACATTTTCAATGGGATTTAGATAAGGACTGTAGGGCTGAATATCTCAAGTTTAAATTTCATTCTCTTGTAACCATTGTGTTACAAGATGAGACAGGAAATTGTGTTGTTCTTATAACTTCCTTTAATGTTTTGAAAGGGTTGTGCCTAATCTCAGTAACTAATGTTTCATCTTCCTGCGAATTCGAAATTTTGTTACGTCCGGAAATTATTTTGCAATTTAAATTATCCTCTTCCCTCCATTTTTTTATATTCTTGCGGCTTAACTTTTACCAATATTAAATTAAACCGATACACTTCTTAATGATTTCCCATTTTTCCAACTAGTAACAAATCTGGCTTTATCAGTTTTCGAAAGATGCGGCATTTTCAATTTTGAATTATCAACTATGATATATAATTTGATGTAGAGTTTGAAAGTTAATCAAATGTCAAAATTACAACGTTAAAAAATAAAGGAAATTGCC